>CM029927.1:11189263-12389263 GCA_017639245.1 Myiopsitta monachus | reverse complement strand
CTAAGACTTGTGAGTTCATTGTCCACTCACTGGTAAGTGTGATTTGTATTAACTATACAAAGTGAGATTTTTATTTTTTTTCCACTTTATGTAAAGTTTGGCAGTAAGGCTTGAAAGCTGAGTAAAGCCATGTCATTTGTAATAACAACAATTAAATGTGTACATACATGTATAGAGATATGTACTACTAAAGGAAGATGGCCTCAAAACAAAACCATCCAGAAGAGATAGGGTGTCAGTTGCTTCTGATTAGAATAACACATCTCTCTTCATTTAGAGAAAGCAATATAAAGAGGATTTGGTTTATAAGATTATTTTATACTGTACTGAGTTTATTCTCTTATTCATCCTTTCAGTTTGGAAACACGGGTCTGGTTAAACATTATGGTGGTGGTCTAAACACTGTTTCATATTATCCAAGCATTTGTTAGCCAAAGGTTCTATGCACCCACAATGCCTGTCCCATAACCAGGAGTTTGTTGGTGAGGAGAAAGTATCTGGTATCTGTTATTCAGATGACTAGCTACAATTGAGAGCCCTGGCTCAAAGTATCAAAGCTGGGATTGCATCAAGTTGGAAATAAGAAGCTTGTCAGCTTAATCACCTTTACTATTAAGTAAGCCCGTGGTTGGCAATATACTATGATAACTAGGTTAACAAATATCCACATCCTGCATTTAGCAGCGTGGAGACAGCATTCCTCCAACTGAGATACTGTTGTGGGATGAGATTGGATTGTCTCCCAAGGAACGCTTTGCTGCTTTGTTATTTGAAGTTCCTTTATCAGATTGGTTTTTAGTTTATATTGACTTTAGGCATGTCCAGATCATCTAATGTCAGTACACCCTGTGCAGGCCTAATTAAGTATCTTTTTCCACCCACAACTTGTTAGAACATACTGTTTGTATCATTCCTCTGAACTGTTAACGGGGCAGTAAAGTCTTAGACTCTTTTGTTTTACTTATGAATAATGGTGGAAATAGGTTATTTTAGTTCTATAGTACCTTTTAAAAAATTCGGTTGCTTTTTTAAAGATGTAGCTGGGTGCTATGAAGAAGTTTCCTGTTGGTAAGATTGCATTTTTTTTGAAATATTATGCTGTACTTTATTGGTCCATTATTACATTATAAGTAAGCCACACTTGTCAAAATAGTGAACAAATTACATACTGTGCAGTTTCCTGGGTTTATTTCTTGTTCCCACTACAGCACTTCTTAGATCACAAGTCAGTAAATCATGAATCTCTCAGTCATGGTGAATTAATGAGGTTTTACTGAACATATAATTCTCGCTGTCAGTGCTCAATGTACCATTTCCCTTAACCTTATTCTTTGCCAGTTAGTCATTTATGGGAAAATACAGTCAAGTCTTCTGCTAATATCTTCCATCTTGCAGCTGGGCAGCAGAAGCTATTTTGAATTCTTAAGTAGTGAGGGTAGATCCTAACTAAGAATTCGAGTTAAGCCCATTGGTGGTCGTGTGCTCTGCCAACTCCCAGTTATGTACAGCTGGGACTCAGAATTGATGCTGTGCTGGCTACTTATTCTAAATATGTAGGGGAAAGACCGTGCATCTCACTGAGATAAGGATGGAGAGAGAGGTCAATGAATGGTAAGCAAAGCTTGCCTTCCTGATGCAGAGTACAGGCTTCCATCTCAACAGAGCTCAGGGCTCATTCAGCCACTTAAAGAAAGACTTCTTGGTTTTGTGATAAATGGCGTGGATACTGAAGAACTCTAATAATGTGCCCCCAGAATTGTTTCTCTCGCATGGAAAGCTAACCTGGACCAAGTTTTCCTTATTTTACAGTTAAAGAAGCTGGAATGCTAAGCCCATTAAATCAATGCTGTGCTTGATTCCATCATCTGAGGATGGAATGATGATTTGATGATCTCCTAGTAATGTGAGAATGGCTTATGAGACCCGAGTTGTTATTGAAAGGGCAGCAGACGAGTTCAGAATGCTCAGAGATGTTTGTGCTCAGACATGTTTGAAGCAATGAAGCAAGTTCATTTATAACCTCCCCCTCTCTGGCCTGCCCAAATTCACTAAGTATTAATAATGAAAGGAAACATTGCAAGTAATATATAAAATGCAATTTTTTGTAAATACAGAAATGTGAAAATTAACTGTTTTCTCAGGTGTACCCTATGCTTCAGGTAGGTAGTGTATTTCTTCATTTCCAGACATGTTGGTCAACCACATGATTTGGTTTTGTTTTCCATTTTTCTCTTTCTCCCTCAGTGTAGGTAGAGTGTATACCAAAACTTACAAATGGAGAGCAAAGAGGTTGTTATTTGGCAAACACAAAGTAACCAAAAATTGACATGGTTTGGTTTCTGCAGTTCAGATTTGTGATACATTGTGACTTGTATTTAGACAATGTTGTAATGTTATTTAATGACAAAGGCAGGAAATAATTTTTTTTTTATTATAGATGCATACTTTCAGTATGAAGAAAATCCTGAAAAATAACACATCCGATAGTTGCTTAACTTTGTCTTTTTTAATATTCTTGTGTGTGTATCGTAAATCATAGTTTACAGTTATCTCTTTCATTACTTGTAGTCGCAGAAAGGGAAACTGATGCCAAGCCCAGTAGACTTCACAATCACTCCCGAAACTTTGCAAAACGTTAAAGAGGTAAGGCTTTTCATATTGTTTAAATGCAATACCTCTGTGATTCTTACTGAGAACGAGAGAGGAATGATTAAATGCTGTCCTATAGGTAGTCAGTTCTCTCTTTCCCCCCCTCCCCTTCTTTTTTCCACTTCTGTAAGCAGTAAAGTGGTTCCGCCTGCTCTCTTGTGGTGGTGGTGACTAATGTAAGGTGGAACTTTGTCCAGTAATGGTGAAACAGTTTTGTCATTTTTCTGAGTGAAAGGTGGCAGCGAAGCAAGAAAAACCATTCTAAACCCTGTGTAGTCAAGGTCCGTTAAAAACATACATTTGGATCCTCGTTTATGCCTCTTTTTACAGCCCCATGTGGCTTTGGGAAGTCTGGATGAACATTAGTAGCTATTTTGGTCATTTAGCTTTCTGAACACTTGTTTCTGTTTGTCCACTGAAACATACGTTCTCTTTTTTCCAGATTTTCCTCCTGTGCTCTTTTTGTTAATGGGACTGTTTTTCTGCTTCAGGTTTCCCTTCTGCATCCCCAGTTTGTCTTCCATTGCTCTTGGTCCCAGGCTTCTGAATTTAGACCTACTTTTCCACTTGTTTCTCAAAACAGGCCTCTTATTCAGCTGTCCAGTTGTTGCATGCTATTGTTGACCTTATTCTACACGTTCTCCGAATCACTGTGTCTAGAAGGGACCTCTAGAGATTGGTTAGTCCATCACCTGTGCTTAGAGCAGAGTCATCTAGAGCAGGTTGCTCAGGGCCATGTGTAGTCAAGCTTTCAATATCTCAAAGAATGGGAACTTGCAACCACTCGGCAGTGTTACAGTGTTTGACTACCCTCACAGGGTTAAGAATAAATAATTAAGATAAGGGTGACGTTCAGGAACCTTTTTTGTTCATGACAGCCTTACAAAGGTGATCAAGATCGGCCTCAGAGGAACATGGGTCAGTTTCCTCAGCACTTGTGGGTGCCTTCTGTAAGGTCCGATGGACTTGTGTACATCCAGACTGTTTAAATGTTCTCTAACCTGCTCCTTCTCTGCCAAGAATAACTCTTCCTTGCTCTAGACTTCCCCTGTGGTTGCAGGGGCCTGGGGTTTCTGAAGGCAAACCTTATCAGTAAAGTCTGAGGCAGAGAAGACATTAAGTGCCTCTGTCCTTTTCGTGTCTCTTGTCACTAGGTCCGTGATGTCCTTCATGTCTCTTGTTTTAACTCCAGGTGTTCTTTGGCTTTCCCAAAGCCATCCCTGCACACTTGGATACTCTTTTTATGTTTTTCCTGGGTCACCTGACTCTACTTCCATCTTTTGTATACTTCCTTGTTATGATTTCTATCAGTAGTATCTTTTTCATCCATGCAGGTCTCTTCCTACCTTTGCTTAACATTCTGCATGTTGGAATAGGCCTTTCTTGAGCATGGAGGAGATGATTCTAGAGAACAAACCAGCTAAGTCCCGCTGAGTTAGAGGATGAGCAGGTTGTGTCCAGCAGCCTCTGATGTCTCTGGAGACTGCTGCATGCTGAAAGCAAGTCTTTCTAAATGTAAGAATATAATAACTACTCTTGGTAGTAAAATTTCTTTTGATACTACTGCTAAATACTAAGCTCTCAGCAGTCTGCTCTTCCTACGAATCATGTTTCCAGATAAATGACACTCTGTTGCTTCTTTTCTGTATCTTGATAGTTTGCTCACTGGCATAGCAAAAACTTAGTGGTGTATGTCGTGAAAGTCCTGTCCATCAAAAGCTCTTTCTTAACAGACCTTGTGCCTTTCTCTGTTTCAAGTATATAACCACAAAAGAAGGTTCTAAAACTTCTGACATCTCTGATCCAGCAGATCTTGGTGTTTAATTATGGAGCTGTCTAAGGAATGGTATTGAATGCACAAACAGTGCTAGCTGGTCTCAGAAAAATGTATGAAATGTATGTTCTGAAGTGACTACCCAGTGTGCAGGTAGAAAAAATCATTGGTTTGGTATATTTAAAACATGAGAACTTAATTTCTCTGCTTGTCTGGAGATGATGACAGGCCGATAGTTTCTGGTGGACTACTAGAAAACTGATCAGGAGGTTTGAAGTAGCCAAGGAAAGCACAGAGACATTTAATGAAAAACCAGGATCGATCTGCTTCTGTGTTCTTGATTCTCTGTTTGAGGGGAATTATGAACTAGATGGTAGGCCCCATGAGAGAAGGCCTACCTAGGATTAAAGTATGAAGAGTGCCAACAAGAGTAGTACCTTTAAAAAAAGCAGGTCTCATTGACTAAGATTGAGAAAAATGACCGTGAGTTCTCATTCTGCAAGGTCCTTTTATCTCTGTCTCTTAGCTTCCCGACCTCTAAGTTTCAGGGCATAGCTATATGATGTCCCAGGGAAGCAACTGTCTGTTTACTGGTAGTGGTGATGAGAAGAATCTATGAGGGATCATACAATAAGAAAGCATTTTACCAATACGTCATTAGGACTCAGTATTTCATAGGATGGTTTTGTCAAGGATGTAACTTCCATTATTTAAGTTAGGAGAAAATACTCATTTACTAAAGGCATGAAAATTCCTCTCTTTTGTTTCCCCCCCAGATTTAATGTGAGTGGTACAGCTAAATTCTCCAGAGGTGTTGGGTATCTGAGTGAAACAGTCTAAACAATAGCTATTTCCATTGCTACTGGCAGCCAGGACTCAGAAGCAAACCAAACAGATTGGGAGGAAAAAAGTTTTCAACAAGAGAGGTGGTTTGGAAGAAGGGAAAATCAGTCACATGGGCAAGGAAATCCAGTGCCCCAAGTGTGAACAGATGGTTGGAAGGTAGGGTCTAACATTGAAGATGTCAATAACAAAAAATTAAGGGGGGAGAGAATAACGCTTGCAAAAGGGGAAAGTTAGAGCAGGATGCTCAAACAGCTTGAAGAGAGCTGGGTGGTGAAGATACGAGCTGAAGGTGTGGGTAGAAAGCTTGACTGTTTCAGTACGCCTTGTGCCAGAACTTTTAACTGGATCTGTGGTACACAAGTTTTACTGCTGACAGGGAATATCCGTGGTGCCTGCTGGCCTAAAAAAGGGGGAGCAATCCCCTGCTTTGGTCTTTCATGGAAACTGATTTATAGATTGTCATCCTCTATCAGCTGTTCTTAGTGCTTCTTCCTTGAGAAGTAGGAGACATGCTTGCCGTTAAGAAAATGTTGAAAGTTAAGTGCGATCCTGTATGTAAATTAAGCTCTCTATTTATTGTCCTTAATTGGTATCTCAGTATATACCCAGTATGCTACATCTTGCATCAAACAAAGGTTTTTAAATGTCTGTCCTCCCTCCCAATGCTAGTGGCTAGGAGAGAGAAATGTTAAAGGGTAGGAAAATCACCGAAATGAGAGACTGTATGGTAATCGGTAACAAAATGGGACCAGCATGGGGTTCTCAGAGCACTCCTAGCCTGCTTGAGCATCCTGTTAGTTCCTGCCAGCCTACCTCTTCCACCATGCAGTTCCGACTTCTGGATTAATTGCCATGGCCGGGTTTTGTCAGTGAGGGTTTTGTTCGAAAAAGCTCCTGTGGATGGAATGAGTAGAGAGGCAACGCATGTTGAGGGGAACAGGGGTACTAAGAGATATCTTAATGCATCTGCATAAGGATGCGTATGTAAAGAGATTTGAGTTCCTTGAGGCATTTCTGACCTTTTAAATTCTTAACTCTGCAGCTTTTTGGGATCTCCTACATATTTTGGTACCTTTCTGTAAGGTATTTTTTAATTAGTCTGCTTTTACAGTTGTGTCTTTTTCTCTTCCCCCCTCCCCATAATCTTTTTAGAGAGCCTCACTTCCAAAATTTCTCATCAGAGGTCATCTCAGTTCTACAAACTGTATCATTACGCAGCCACTGACAGGGCAGCTGATAGTGGAGAATGCAGAGGCTGCAGTCAAAAGCATCGAGCTGCAGTTAGTACGTGTGGAAACCTGTGGTAAGTTTCTCTGTCAATGGAATGTGTATAGAACGGGCTGCAGTAGGTACTGCCTGTGCTTTTTCAGCTTAAATCTGAAAGATTGTCAAAAGCCGTATAATCAGACAGACTGCAAACAATTGTTTTGTGCTTTAGGTGGAACAGTCCAAACATTAGTTTAAATAATCTCTGTGATCCTTAACTCAGACTGCTCATGTGAAAACGTGCAGGTCAAAGAGAAGAATGTTTTGCCCACACATCTGCCCCCCAAGCCCCGGTGCATCTTTGGTTTGAATTTTGGCCACTGTGTTCTGTCTTTCCCTTCCCTCTGAGTCTCCCACTTTCACCAGGGTGCGCGGAAGGGTACGCCAGAGATGCCACAGAGATACAGAATATTCAGATCGCTGATGGGGATGTCTGCAGGGGCCTGCCAGTTCCTATATACATGGTGTTTCCCAGGTTGTTCACCTGCCCTACCCTGGAAACAACAAACTTCAAAGTTGGTAAGTGTGTGTAGGGCTTTATGCTGCCCATGGCAGGGGGTTGGAACTGCGTGATCTTAAGGTCCTTTCCAACCCTAACTACTCTATGATTCTATGATTCTATGCTGTGTTGGTGTCTTTCACCTGAGGGAAGTTTCTGAGTTTCTCTTCAGCTTCTGGCAGGTGGTAGCAGGGTAAGTTGCTGCCAGCGCTGCAAGAAGCACCAAGGACATCACTCTGTTTCCCTGCAGTCCCTGAACAGGACTGGAATCTGCTGTATTTCGTGTAGATTGAGAAAATACAGCCCAAATACTTACAACTAAAACTAGCTGTACAGCTGTTAAGCTGCTTCTCACTACTAGAATTATAAAGGGACAGGAGCAGCAGTGTAATGGCAGGGTTGGGGTTTTTATCTACCGGAAAATTATATGTGTTAAACACTTGAGTAACATTCCAAGAACAAACTGCCAAGATTATCCCTTCCTTCCTTTCGCCATCACTGAGAACTTCTCTTTCCATTTCCTCTTTGTTTCCCGTTTTCCTGGTGCACAGACTCAGAAGTAAAGTTAGGCTGCATATGGCTTTTCTTTTTGCATGTGACTTCGCTTTTCTTTATCTATACCAGCTACTTCTTCCTGCTTATAGTTGCCAAAATCCAACGTTTTCCTTAACAAATACCTCACTTGTTCAAGTAATTACTGCAGAAATTCTCGTTGCTAGCCTGGTTGTCTTCCCTTCATCCTGCTGGAATCTGTTGGTCTTCTTTTTTGGTTTTACTGTATCAGACTGAAGCTACAGGTCCCTGCCTTTAGGGTCCCTCCCAGCTGAAGTCCCTGGAACTTTTCTGCTGTACACCTGGGACAGATGCGCACAACTAGTTTTCCACAACCAGTTTTTCTGCCTACCTGTTTACCTGTTCCCTCGAGAGCTCTCTCACGCCTGACGTGTACAGTGATGTTTCCCCAGAATACTTCTACTCTTTACTTTTTGCCATTCCTAGCGGTTGAACAGCAGTTTACAGTGACAAATGGCTCCTGTTAGCGTAGTATCTACTACTAGGAAGTTATGAAGATTCCAAAAAAGGTTATTTTCAGTTTAATTTGTTCTCTGGTTCCCTTCATTTGTTACCTCTACCTGACTTCGTATCCTGTCTCTGCTTAGGATTCATTATTGGTTTGATTTTGGTTTTGAACAAGACACTATACTATCCAAAGAGCAGATTCTGAAATTTTATCATAGCTTGCAGGTTTATTGGATGCTGGCGTTTAATTCCATAAGGCCATGTGTGATGCACGATTCTAAGGTTCTGTTATGTGCTGACAGCAGAGGAGTCTGCTCCCCGGCTCTTCCATTGCCATGCCTGAGCAATGCATATTGGTGTGAGCCGCCTTTCTCAAAGCATCTTAATCTTGGAGGCTTGAACTCTGCCTGTTGTCTGGAAGACCAGATGTCATAGGTTGTCACTGGCACAGAAATGAATGCAGAGGAATCCCAAAGATGAGAACAAACCAAGGCTCTCTAGGAATGGTCTGAGGATTGGGTGGGATGCCTGGGGTGGGGTTCTGCCTGGAGTAGCATGTTCATGCCACAGGAAAATACAGGATACTGGAGTGGCTTGGAAGAGCCCTGAGAAGTGCGGTGCCTGCCAGCAGGAACTGCCTGCCTCTCTTCTTACTGCTACAGTTCAGATCCACAAGGGATTCTTCATGAGGGACTGTAGTGACAGGACAAAGGGTAATGGGTTCAAACTTAAACAGGGGAAGTTTAGATTGGATATGAGGAAGAAGTTCTTTACTGTAAGGGTGGTGAGGCACTGGAATGGGTTGCCCAGGGAAGCTGTGAATGCTCCATCCCTGGTGGTGTTCAAGGCTGGGTTGGACATAGCCTTGGGTGGCGTAGTTTAGTGGGAGGTGTCCCTACTCATCCCAGGGGGGTTGGAACTGGGTGATCTTAAGGTCCTTTCCAACCCTAACTATTCTATGACTCTATGATTCTATGATTCCTTTCAAACCCAAACTATTCTGTGATTTCATGACTCTAATTTTGTTATTCCCCCCTCTTCTAGAGTTTGAAGTTAACATTGTTGTCCTTCTGCACGATGATCATCTCATCACAGAGAACTTTCCACTGAAGCTCTGCAGGATGTAAATAGCCAGAGGAGAATCACTTGAGGATTTAATGAAAGAGGACCGGATTCTTCAGAGGCAAAGTGAAATTCTATTAATTTCTTACTTGAACTGGAAACACATCACTTCCTCCTCCCTCCTGGAGGTTCTTGTCTCTTCAGCTCTCTGTAAATCGTGCTACCACTTTGCCTACTTCACAATAGCCCGCATGGAGGTATCTATCAGACAGCCATGTCAGGCATCTTTCTGACTCCAGCAACCATGTTTTCTTTGATTTTCCTCAGACAAATCCTGAAGGAACGATTCTGTATATTTCTACAAGTTGTAGGAATATGTAGTAAGTTTCTCTCTTCATTTAATTTTGTAATACTTGTTCCAAAGGCCTTTAAAGACCTCTTAAACATAGTAAGTCCTGTTATATATGGTGTATATATGCTGGGGGGGAGGGTATGGGACTTGTAATATAATACTCAGTTCTGTCTTTTAAGGCATAATAAATGGTGCTACAGCAACACAGGGTGGTGATGTGGGATGAATATTGGATGAACATGAAGTAAGTGATGTGAAACAAATAATGATGTGAAATAACACAAAGTGTGTTTTGGTCAAATGGGGAACACAAGTCCGTACCAGAGGAGTGCTTAGAACTGAGGTTCTTGTGTATTATATAGAGTAGAAGTGTAAAGATGACAACTTGAAACGACAGAATAAAGAAAAGTGCTTGAAATAATTTCCTTTAGCTGTAGCCAGCAGCACTGCGAAGCAGGAAACTTCAGTTCTAGGGTTAACCCTGGTTCTGTATCACCTTGAGGAATAACCATCTGGAATTCTTACTTCTGTCTTGCAACACTCTTGGGCCAGGAGGGGGGAGATATTTACCAGAACTTAGAACACATTAAGATCAGGAACTGGTACAGGATAAAGGTAGGTACGCTCTCTGGTCTGGATGGTGGTGCAAGAGTGCCACCTGCTGCTCAAGTGCCACTATCACATCCTGCCATCAGCGTCGTTTTGAAGGATGGACGGGTGCCCCAGGCCCCACCATCCAGTGTAGATGTGATTTAAGCCCAGCCCGTAACTCAGTACCATGCAGCTGCTCGCTCACCCTTCCCTTCCCACCCCCCGAGCAGGATGGGGAGGAGAATCAAAAGAATGCAAATCCCACATGTTGAGATGAGAACAGTCCAGTAACTATAATAAAATACTACTACTACTACTAAGCGAAATAACAAGGGGAGAGAATATAAAACTAACAGGGGAAAGGAAAGTAAACAATAAACACAACTGAGGCACAATACAGTTGCTCACCACCCTCACCTCCCTTAGTCAGCTGGTCGCATTCCTTTTAATCAGCCCAGGTCATGCTTGACTTTCTGGACTTTAAGTGCACACTGCTGGTGCATGTTGAGCTTCTTGTCAGTCAGCCCCAACCAGTGGTCCTTTTCCTCAAGGCTGCTCTCAGTCCAGTCCTTGCCCAGCCTCCAGTTGTAGTTCGGGTTGCCCTGACCCAGGTTGGGATTGCTCCAACCCTTGGTCCTGAGTGTCAAAGATGTGGGCTACTGGTGTGACAATCTAGAAGGATGATGTACATGTATCCCCCACCCCAAGAACATAACAGAAGCTGAAAAGGGTGCATGTGCTGTTATGGCAAGCAGTGCAGTACCTAAATGTTCAGGCAGCAAGACTCACCAGCCTACAGTAGACCACTCACCAGTAACTCACACTTAGCAAAAATATCACACAAAAAATGACTACTGCAGCTGCTACAAGTTTTATTTTTGATCCAACAGTAACATAGAGACTAATCACAGAATAGTTTAAAACTTCATCTGGAGGATACATATGCATTTGGGGGAACATTTGATTCCTAGAATTAGCTAACAACCTCATACAGTAAAGGTAATAGTGCCTGTATCCAAACAACAGTCACAGTTCAGTTTCAGGATGGTCAGGTTGTACACTCTTACAAGTGTACACAAGTCTTACTTAGAGTGACAAAGGTACTCAGGCAAGCTCAGACTTCTAAAGCAGTAGGAGACCCAGTCTTTCAGCTGTCTGCATTCTGTACCTCACTCTGAGGATGAACATCCACACACAGAATACGGATGCAGGTTTGCTTCATCAAAAACAAAAATCTTGTAATTCTGATTTAAACAAATCAGCTCTTCAGCAATGAGGCAAATTCAAATCATATTGTGAGATTAAAGAACTGAGCCACAGTATTACAACTTAATGATAAACAAAAAGAAGGAATCAAATGAATACTTAAAAATTCTTGCTTTAAAGTATTACTAAAAGTAATTATTTAAACAATTTGAATTACAAGCTATGGATTTATGCAGAGTAAGGAGCTGCAATTACGTGAACTGCATTCATAATGAGTACAACAAGCCTGATCTGAATCCTGCAGTTAAATTCTAACTGTTCGTGCCAAAGGAAGGTAATGTCTCGGCTGTTCCAGATTCTGCTGGTCTGGCACTGGGGTCATCTACTTGTTTAATACTAGAATTTATTTTCAGGGTGGTGTAAGCTCTGGAGGATGGTGTATCACTCCTGCAAAGAGTGGTGCACCATCCCTGGAGAAGAGTGGATGGAGTAGTTTCAATATCCCTTAGCCAAAAAACACAACCAGTTTCGTGTGCTGCCAGCCTCTGAACTACACTGGCTTCACACAGGAAAAGTGCTGGATCTTGGAGGATGCCAGCTTAATTCTGCAGGTGCCATGGCAGTACCAGTATTTTATGGCTTAATGCTCAGTGGTAAACACTGCAGCAGTCCAAGCCTCTGCTACCATTTCAATATAGCCAGGGTTTCGTCTCTTTCTAGGCATCATGTTTCTGTTCCTTATCATGGTGGTTATTCTGCAGCTGCTTTGCATCCTACTACAACATGTTCGAAGTAGAACAAGGTTTAGGTGTATTTGTTCCGTGCCGGAAGCTCAGGAAAGTCTTCAGGTAATAGAGCATGAACGCGGCAGATGGGGCAGGTACTCGAGTGTTGCTTGAGCCAGGTTCTAATGCACTGCAAGAACAGGAAGATGTTGAGGACACAAAGCCCAGTATCAAGAGTTCAGTTTAACTAAGTTAGTAATTGTCACTAACAGGCAAGCACAAGATATTCTATGTTGTGACAGTTTGCAGTAGAGAACTGTTTTCCAGCTGTGACGCTGTGCTCATCAGTTTACATTTGCACCTACTCTGCAGTAACAAATCTGCAGTGAACAAACAGGGAAAAAGTCACAGGCAGAAGCATCCAGTTATTCTCACGTAATCCTGACCTCTTCCTACAGGAAGCTACATGTGCAGCTGCTAGCAGGTGGCAAATGCAGGGCTTCCAGCAGTAGCCCGTTCCGTAGTACACTGCAAACAACTCTGTGACTTGACTACCAGATTCATCCTCTGAAAAATAAGCTGAAATTCACTCTGATGAATCATCATTTTACTTAAAAATCTAAACCTGAAAATTTTCTGGCACCATAAGGCCATGTGCATTGCAAGTCTTGGAGTGTGAAGTATGGAAAAGGAAAGGGGGTTCTGCACTGCTTTTAGGTGCAGACAGGTTAAGAGGGGAAGGCTACTTTCAGAAAATGGAACAAGGGCAGAACTAGACAATGTCCATAAGCATTTGCATCTAAGCAATAAGAACAAAGTCCTTACTTCTCTGTGAAAACGATGCCCACATTCTAGTTCACACAAGTCTCTGTTTAGCTCATCATGACATATTGTGCAAGGATCATCACTGGAGGCCTAGACAAAAACCACAAAGTTATTTGAAAGCTGGCAACAATTAATCAACAAATTCTAATAAGTTAATGGTGTTACTAATTTTAACAAAGTCTATTTAAGCCTTTGCGCACCAAATGAATGAGTCAATTATTTCTGCCAGCAGTACTTGGATTATTTTATGTCTTACAAGAAGCACACAGCAATCACTTCCCGTTGTGGAAACAGTGGAAAACTTACTGTAAAGTCTCGTTTCTTCCATTTCGATTTAGGTGTTGCTCCAGCATTTCCCCAGGGCTGGAGGCATAGCTGAGGTGGATTCTTACTCGAAGCATTTTTAAGTGCAGGTTTTGCCTTGGGTGGGCTGGGGACATGTTCTCTTGCAGGGACTTCCTGACCCTGAGTTCCAGCCTGTGCTGCTGACACAGAGGATGGTGACTTCACAGGTCTCTCTGTTGAAGCTGGTGCCTAGGCAGGTATTGGAAAAGAATTTGGAACAAGTTTGCACTTCAGAGCCTGGCAGCAGAGGCAAGGTGGCACGATTTTCTGGGCTGTGCTGCGCCAGTTCCTCTGTCAGGGATGCACAACAGGAACAGCAGCAACTATGTACACCGCAGTACCTTACTCTGCTGCTCCAGAATGAGATCCGTCACTCTGCTGAGAATTTCATTGAAGCTCAAGCCTGACAATGTATTCCCATTTCTTCTTTGTACAGCTTTTATGTAGCTAGCGAAGTCTGAACTGGAGGGGCAAAGACAACATTGATTATGTCTGACTGGCAACATGATGGCTGTTACCAGCATAGTCACAGCATGAGAGTACCCATTAGCCTCCATGCTTGATTCATGGCAGTGAGAAGATATTCAGAGGAGCTGCACCAAGTACCTGCTTCCAGTACCTTGCAGCAGCTAGAATCTACCTTAATGATAACACACACCTCCACCCCTTGCCCCCCCCCAACAATAAAATAATGCTACTTCTATTTGGTAGTGCCTCTAACTGGGGAAAAAACCCCAAACCACGTAAGTCAACACCACAGGTCTGTTCCCTTAAGGAATGTCTCACTGAGTGGGAGGGAAGGGAATAACCAAGATTACTCTGCTCATGAAACAGAAGCCTTCTAAGAAATCAGTTCTTCTTGTACTGGATGTTCAGAACTTCTGTTACTCAGCACAGCATTACATTCATGAAAACAAATACCTGCTGTAGTTTGGGAATATGCTCTGTAGACATGCAATAATATTTTCCAATGGCTTTGGAAGCGTTCTGTTGGTTGGAAGTCTGGGAGGCCTCAGTTGTGTAGCTGAGTCATCTTGGTGCTTCTGGCTCGGCTGGACATTCTGAGCATTACTTCCAGAAATCCCTGACGGGCAAGTTGTTGAAACGTCATTGGAATACGATCCTTCCAGGGGCTTGGAGGGTGTTTTCACCGATCCACCACTTGCAGAACAAGCCTTAGAATTTGCATATGCTGGCTTAGCTCCAGCCTGTGTATTAAGTGAAGCATGTGTTAGACCTTGATCTTCAGAACTTGAAAATGCAGGAAGTAAATTTGGCTGTGCAGGTGCAGAGGAACACATGACGATGGCTGGATCACTGTCTGGAGGCCTACCTTGTTTTATCTAGAAATAAAACAATTTCACAGGAAAAACAGTGATTAAAATAAATTGAGCAGATCTCTCGAGCATTTGCAGCATGAACTGTGACATGTTTGGTCATGCCAAGGAACTGGAAGGTCAGATTAATTTACCTAAACTTGCTTCACCTGGGTAAAAGCACTGCACAAAGAGGCTCTGTAACAGGTACTACATGTAGAGCACCTGTCTGAAACGGGATTCAATAGGACAGCACATACACAGGCTGTTCCTTTAACTGAAGACAAAGCTATTGGACAGCTGTCAGGTATACTACAGGTATAGCTTGAAGTTGGTGGTAGATACAACTGCTTTAAATAAGTGCCATCAGTTTGGAAATACAGATTTCACTGCTTTTAATGAGTTACATCATCTCTATATAATACAGTGTAATTTTTTTTTAAACCTAGAAACGTGTCAGCTGTAGTCATCATCCTGAAAAACTTGGAGCTCACACGAGTCGGGAAAACTCCATTTTGCACTAATAACTCTTCCATAAATGGGAAGAAGTCTTTAAAGTCGGTTTAGTGGTTTGACCCCATGACTGCTACTTCTTTCAGAGCCTGGCTGCTCTAGGAAGGTGGCTTCCTAACACACAACTGGAATTCTGCACTTCTTCATAGTTGAACTTGAACCTGCTGGTTCTTGTTCTGTGTTCTTTAGTTTAGCACCTTTCTGAAGGGATATTTTACCATCCCTCTGAAGGTGTTTAGTTAATTAATGGAATGAAATAGGGAAAAAAAGAGTTTTCATTTAAGTCTCTTTCATTTGGGCTCAATAAAGTCCTCTGAAAGCTGAAAAAACTACAGATACCTCTTCTAAAAGGTTACTCCGGTATTACTGCAGTAAAAATAGATACCAAATGCAGAACGAGAGGCTCAACAGTCACTCCTCCCCAGCCTGTAACTTGATGGTAACCAAAGGATGGTAACTTAAGTTACCTACATACTCTTAAGAGCTCTGTACCAGTACATAGAAAAGAGAGACCTAGAAATAAGTGGGGAAGAACAGGCATGCAGGGAAGTGTAAGTGTAACTATGACTTGTGTAAGTCTAGAAAAACTGTAGTAGTGATCATTAACACAGTATTAGAACAGAGCCTTGAATCTAAATTATACCAACAAACAAACAAAACAAAGCAACATGACTTTCTGCAGAGAATATGTATAAAAAGTTGTCCTGCCTCTTGTCGTGGTTTAAGCCCCTCAATAAACCATGCAGTCGCTCTCTCACTCACTCCCCCTCTCTCTTCCCCCAGTCCCGGGGGAATGGGGAGGAGAATCAAAAGAATACAACTCCCACACGTTGAGATAAGAACAGTTTAGTAACTAAGGTATAACACAAATCACTGCTGCTGCCACCAGTAATAATAATGACAGGAGAAGTACAAAGAAAGAGAATACAACTGCTCACCAAGCCCTACCCAGCCAGTGCACCCCCCAGCAGCGAACCCCCCAGTGCACCACCACACCCTTCCGGGTCTCTGCTCTCCTTTTCACATCCTGGGCATGACGTGCTGTGGTGTGGAATAACCTCTTTGGTCAGTTTGGGTCAGGTGTCCTGCCTCTGCTTCCTCCCGGCTTCCCCTCCTCCCTGGCAGAGCATGAGACTCAGAAAGTCCTTGGTCAGACCAAAACATTACCAAGCAGTAACTATAAACACTGGTGTTATCAGCACTGCTCCCAGGCCCGAAATCAAAAACACAGCGCTGCACCAGCTACCAAGAAGGAGAAAAATGACTGCTACTGCTGAACCCAGGACACCTCTTCAGCAAATTTACAGATTTCCTATGTGTGTGCATTATGAAAACGTTTCACTTACTCAGTCCATTATATGCCCTATTTTGAGGGATGTCTGAATTGTCTTCCTCTTACTCCACATCAGTCCCAGGTCCTGTGGTTTCTGAATGCTATTTGTCTTCAGGGCTGGGCATCACCTCCCTGCCCTGGTTTCAATTTTGCCTATCAGTGAACATCTGCACCACTGCTGCAGCTAGCTTGGCTGTATTTTATCACTGTCAGGTGTCTCCCCACAGCTGTGCTCATGGACAGTTCAAGCAGTACTGACTTGATACTTGGTTCAGAGCAGCCCTGCAGAGAAGGACTTGGGGGTGTTGGCTGATGAGAAATTTGACATGCGCTGGCCTCAGTGTGCTCTCACAGCCCAAAAAGACACAACTGTATCCTGGGCTGCATCAAAAGGAGCGTGACCAGCAGGATGAAGGAGGTGATCCTGCCCCTCTACTCTACTCTCGTGAGACCTCACTTGGGAGTACTGTGTACAGTTCCGGTGTCCTCAACATAAAAAGGACATGGAACTGTTGGAACAAGTCCAGAGGAGGGCCACGAGGATGATGAGGGGACTGGAGCACCTCCTGTGTCAAGACAGGCTGAGAAAATTGGGGCTGGAGAAAGTTCAGCCTGGAGAAGAGAAGGCTGCGTGGAGACCTCATAACAGCCTTCCAGTATCTGAAGGGGGCCTATAGGGATGCTGGGGAGGGACTCTTCATTAGGACAGGGGGTAACAGTTTCAAACTTAAACAGGGGAAGTTTAGATTAGATACAAGGAGGAAGTTCTTTAGTGTGAGGGTGGTAAGGCACTGGAATGGGTTGCCCAAGGATGCTGTGAATGCTCCATCCCTGGCAGTGTTCAAGGCTGTATTGGACATAGCCTTGGGTGACATGATTTAGTGTGGGGTGTTCCTGCCCTTGGCAGGGGGGTTGGAACTAGATGATCTTAAGGTCCTTTCCAACACTAACTATTCTATGATTCTATGACTTTGTCTTTGCTCCAGGAACAATCACAGGGTATGGAAGTAACTAACATGACTTAAGCAAAGCATTTGTGGAACTGTTGGCCCATAAGAAAAAGTGTTTAAGTAGTAGTTTATCTGTGATGCAGTCATTGCAGATGCATTTCCATAAATGGCTATGCTCCATCTACTTCACAACCAATACAACTGGAAGTTGATTTTGGTATTTGTAATCAGTTACACATGTCAGTGTAATGGGGCCTTGTCCCTATGGATTTTGGTGCTACAGGAAAGTCACGACACGCAAAAATATTAGTCCCAATTCAGATAGAATATGAAGCATTTTAAAGTTAAACAGCTTGCGACCCTCAAAGGACTTGATAATGTTCTTCTCACTGGCCTTCATCATGCTAATCCACAGTCACCTTTTCCTTTTGACAATTACCTGGACATATAGAGAGACAGCTTACTTTGTATTCAAGGCCGTATATTCAAGTTCTTTATGTACGTATCCTATAACAGGTAGCTACGCCAATTCAAACTTAAAGAACTTCTTAACAAACAGCTATCAAATCTAAGATACATACTAAGACACTGGGAGGAGAAGGAAGATCCTCAGTTTCCATTTTAGTGAGGCAGTTCCGTGCGCCGCTTTTCACCATCTGAATTTTTTCTTCGTACTTGGTCTGCAGAAGAAACACAGATTATCCTCCTCATCAGCATTAACTAAAGCTCGCTTTGTTTAAAATGGCATGAACACAACTACTTTTTTGCAAGACACCAGTGATACACCAGGCCTTTCAAATGGAGGCTTGAGGCTACCATTTGCTATAAATGATGTACTTGCACTGATGCTTGAAACGATTTGGGAAACCCTTTCTAGTTCCTAAAACTCAGTCTAGGCATTTGACGTCTTAAGTTTTCTGTTGTTTTTGCAGAAGTTGCATGGATTATCTAAAATTCAAAAAGTACAAAAGAGCCAAGAGTAAGAGTGAGATGCAATTTTGAAGCAAATGCATAAAGGCCAGATTTTTGCCTTTAGGAAATTGAAGACAGTCATCGTAATTTAACTATACTTAAATAATCTGGACTTAAATCTGTGCCTTTCTTTTGTAATTTGAAAATTGCAGTTCAGCATTTGCAGGACAAGCTACTGGTGTTTTTAAAAACGAATGCAAAATTATTTAAGGTACTTATTCTGTTTTAATTTCCAACGTTCAATTTAAAGCTCTTCAGGAGAAATTAAGGCTTACCTCTACTTTTTCCAGTTGTTTCTTTATGTTTGAAATAAATACTTCCCAGGATTCAGTTTGTGACTTCAACTTAGGCGCTGCTGAAGCTGAGCTGCTGAAGCATTCAAGATGTCAGTTAAACTCCAGCATTCCCATTATTTTTGTTCAAGACCATTGGTTTTAGTACAACAGTTAGTTCTCTTCCCTACCAACTAAATCACAGTTAAAGACTCAAGCAATTTTAAAACCAGTTAAATGACCAGTACTTGGATCCTCTTCAATCTCAGAAGTGGATTCCTCAAATGTAAATTGGTATTTTCTGGCAATATAAGGAAATGGAACTTGGCATAAGTTTTTAAAAAGGTAACACCAAGGGCTGAATTAGTTTCTCATAAGGAAGAAAACAATGTTATTGTATGCCCAGCAGCTTTGTTTGCACTCTTCTTTATTTCCATTTCAGCCCTTCACAGTGATACTGTGCAGGAATAACTAGAATGTTCCCAGCAGCCTGATCTTCCCTGGCCAAGAAATAACAAGATAAGAAGCTTGCTCCTGCTGAAGTATCACACATCTTGGTAAATTCGGATTACGAAGAAATCCAGCTTCAGGAAAGCTGTATTTAACTATTATGTTTCTACACACCTTTCAAGCTGACATCTCTTTGTGAGCAAAACTGACTTGTTGAAATTAAAAGTTATTTGACTGTAGCTACTAATAGTACTGAAATTTCTGGTATAAACTCTCCATACCTGCTCACTGACTTCAGCATCTTGACATTTGCTTCTGCTTTGGCAGCTATGCCATTTAGCTTGTATACTTCAGTTTCCTTCCAGTTTTTGAGTACTGATATCTGTAACAAAGCAGTTTAAAAAAACCCCGTGTAGTAAAAGCACTGCTGTAGCACAAGGGATAAAACCTCAAATAGATTTTAATAAGCACATGAAACAATAGTTTTATGATACAGACTATAACACACACAGAGTTCCTACAATGAGCAATTTCACATGGAATTAACAGCCCTGGGAGGCCTTCAAGGGTATAAAAAGGCTGCACTTATTTCAACTGATAGTAGAAAGCTTCCATAAATGTTCCATTTGCAACTTACCCTATATATATATATACATATATAAATACACACTTAAACTTTAAGTAATTAAGGCAACCTTTTAAATACTGCATAGTTGAAAACTAATGTTGACCAACAATCTAATATTGTTATAAAAATCCCAAGACAGCCTTCAAGCCCTTCTTAAGAAGGGAGAATTGTTCATGATATTCAAAGCATTTCCAGTATAAAACATACTGGTTTAGAAAAAATCTTGGTATTTCTCAGTACTCTCCTTTCAGTGAAACACACAGGCTGGTTGTTACATTCTGATTCTAGCTCACAAAGCAGCAGCTATACATTAGCTAACCGTGACTTACTTTAAACAAGGTATTTTTCAAGTTCCTATGGTTATTTCTTGCTAATGGAATCTATTCATAACAAGGGTAAGTATGAAACTCAATCACTAGTTGAATTTTGCTTGGGGCAATACTACATCCCCGAATTCTTTTTAACACTGGTCAGTAATAATGATGTGCTTTGATGATCTGTGAAGTTATCTGTTGGATAACATCATGGACAGCACTTTTGATACATGCTTATGGAAAGTTTCAGATGCTATTTAAAAAGTAAATAAGGCCTCACCAGTTGTCTTCCCCAGCTACTATTAGTGCAAATGATCCAACCTTTAGCAAAAGTAGTTTAAGATATTTTGTTTGTACCTCTGCTTTAACAGCTCTTTTCACACACTCTTGGTAGTCATCTTGACTCTTTTTTATAAGCTCTTCCAATTTTACTTTTTCACTAGCAAGTGTATTACTGTGAAATGAAATAAAAAAAAAGAAGTTAAATATTTGAGTAATGTTTATGACAGATGAATATTTAAAAATTTATGGCATTTTGGAGGTTTTCTGCAAGTAAACTCTTCTTCAGAATGGCACATCTCCATTTACATTGTTCAGCTTGTGCCTTCAGGTACAGCATCATGCTCATGCAGCCCTACTGCTGGCTCCGCAGGCACAGCCTCCCTATTTCTTCACCACTTCTCACTGTGCAACCTAAAAAGTTTACAGGAGTTTGCCTACTGCAGTCATGCGAGTGTGCCTGATCACACAGATAAAGAATGTATCTGTAAATGAAACCTTGTCTTTATACTATGTGTAAATGAGTTACTTTTAGAAAATGTCAGGTAACGCTAAGTATATTTAGGACTACATGTGTGTGGAGGTGCAAAGCTACACATAGCAGTTCAGTATGTCTGTACCATAGCCAACTTCTAACACATGTTCGAAAACACATCATATAATCAAGGGAAACATATGAGAGTATGCTGAAAAGCCAGATTTTTATTATCCTAAATATCTAAAACAAAATAACATTTACTCACAACAAGCAAATGTAAACTAACTTCGAATAAGAGACAGAAGTTAAAGTGCTTATTTTTTCTATGCCTTTACCCAAAGTGAAGAGAGAACTCGATAATGATGAGTCAGCAGAAAAATGTAAATATTACTGAAAGGTACAAGAGTTTTACCTGGTCTCGAGATATGTATTTAAATATTCTTTATACTGCTTTTCCTTCTCATCAATGGTCTTCAAATACCTAGAGTAATCAAACATTTATTAAGCTTGTTCTGAAAAATGTTCATTAGCTAATACATAGCATGTTCCTATACAACAGCAGTGACAACTGCACAGCAGTAACAATGCTGTTTAATACTGTAAGTACATTTAAATGTACTCTAATTAAGCAGAAACTAATGTAAAAGCAGGCTGATGATTTTCAAGACAAATTTACCCCAAACTATTTAGACTAAAGATAACACAGCAGCATTCAAGGCCCAGAAGTCTTCTCAGGTCTGTGAACTTGGGGAGAACTTAAAAATACAGTAAGAATTGTCAAATCTGACTAGAGAATTTATCCTAAGTCAATTTCATCAGTTTTCTAGAAGCTATTTTAAATATTCACCTGTAACTTAAAAATCAAAATAGTGAAAGCAGATATGGACGTATTTCAGTCTACTACTGTGATAAACACCTGTCTGGTTACACAGCCAATCATCAGGTTACCGAAAGATTTCTGAAGTCTTTAGAATGCTGCGGAAAAAGCGATTGATGATACCACATCAAATGACACACGATTTATTTTTCAGTATGTCAGTGACATGATCTCATGGATACTTGTTGGCCATGGTAGAAGTTGCTTCTTGCTCCTTCACAGCCAGGAGAGCCCATTGCCAGGGGAAGAGCTAGGTCTGCTGCATGCAGACAGGGTTATGATGGGCTTCACACATTGATATTAATGATTTAAGTTCTATGGAAAACTCTGCAGACTTCTGTTGAGACAACTCAATAGATACACCCAGTAATGTGGTTCTGGCAGTTTAACTTGAATCTAGGAAACAAGTTATAGGACTAGAAAAGGAGGAAATGTGCATCCTTGGATGACCCTCAGGCTATTGTGGCAGAAATAGACGAAAAGGCTGTATGAAAAACAAATGAAGACCAGAGTTTGGTTGGGTTGACTGTACAATAGAAGGAGAAAGAATGAAAATGGAAATGAAAATTTAAAGCTAATCATAATGCGGTAGAAGAGTACGCTGAGAAAGCAAAGGTAAGTCATGAAGGAGAAAAGTGAAAAGCAGTGCTACAGGATTCTGGAAAATGTGAGATCTTGAACACTGAAGAAAGTGGCATTTGTTAATTAGGTTAAATAATGCTGTACGTAGATCCCATTAACAGCAGCTCTAATCAAGATTTGCATTAAACTCATTTCAGAATGAGATGATCAGGGCAACAAGTCTGATTTTTCACTCCGCATACATCATGGGATCAGTAGATACTGGAACTTATCACAGTCTATCAGAAATCACTGTATTTACAGCTGCTTAAAAAAAAAAGAAAAAAATAATCAAAGGGAGAGTGATGTAAATCAGTATTTTAAATTAGTACCTCTCATTGGTATCTGTATGCTTTTTAGCTGTGTTCCTTAGTGCTTTAAAGTTCTCTTGACTTTCTTTTTTCTCCTGTTGCCATTTTTTCACTTGCATTTCTAAGTCTCGATGAAACCAATCCAGTTCAGTCTTTGATAACTAAAAGCAGAAAATAAGAAAACATTATTTCTGAAAGCAGTATTTTATTCAAAAGCAAGTTAGAGCAGATTGCTGGCACTTACGATCAACAGCTAAGCCAGTGAAAAGTATAGTAGCAGGAGTTTTACTAGTGGTTAATTTACTGTTACTTCAGCTGTTCAGTGTGGGGAACATACTCATAAAATGCTTCCTCCCCAGCTATCTGCACTCTTTGTTTATATGGCTTGCAGCCCTATTTTGCAGCCAGCTAATAGAAGAAACCCAGTTCCACAGTGTCACATACAAATACATACTGAAATCCAGCTCAAAATCAGAACTGCTACTGTTGTATCAGCACTGACAACCCGGAAGTTACTATTCATAACAGAGCAAGGCAGCAGTGGATTTTACGGCTGCCATAACTGCTCAAGAAACTCCAAAC
Organism: Myiopsitta monachus; assembly: GCA_017639245.1. Classification (NCBI taxonomy): domain Eukaryota; kingdom Metazoa; phylum Chordata; class Aves; order Psittaciformes; family Psittacidae; genus Myiopsitta; species Myiopsitta monachus. The sequence goes on along the minus strand of CM029927.1, from coordinate 12,366,207 downwards.
AAGCAATGCCGCACCCATGAGTCACTGAGAAATATAAAAGAAACATTTTTTACAAAAGTGCCTTCAATGCCCATGGACGAGTTCACCCACCCCACACACTGCCATGCTTTCAGCTCAAACCTGTCTGAGCTCATGGTTTTACCGAGTGTCGGTAAAGAAGAAACAGATGTGAGACTCCATAAGCCCTGATACAAAGGTTTGCCAGGCTACTTTGATGCAATGGCAAAGCTACAGCTCAGGAGCTCCCAAGCTGCAGTACAGGAGTTTACTTCAACATGCCACAGGAAGGAAAAATATACATAAAACTGAGACTGAGTGACAGGCTCCATCTTACTAAAGATAAAAGAGAGGCATGGGGAGACATGGCTTTGGCATCACCTGATTTTTATTTCTTAAATGGAAAAATTCCTTTTCACGTAGACAAATGGGCAGCCTGTAGCATCTACAGCTTTAACTACAAAATTAATCCTGTCAAAGTGATAATAGGCTGACAGTGTTATTTGGGGATGACTCCTCTTGCTCCCAGACATTTCCAAGGAAACAAAGCCTGTCAGCAAACCCAACATATCAAGACAATAGAAAGTGCTAGCAATGCAAAGCTTTTTTGTTCTCAGGCTGAACCAAAACAACTGATACCTATCCACTACATGGAAGCAAACAATACGCTACATGCTTGAGTGTGTTCAAAGGATGATGACACACAAAGACTGTGAGGTTTGCCAAGTTAGACTTCACAGCAATGAGGACTGCCTCATTGCAAGTTTCAAACACACTTGATCAATTACAACCAATTTTGTGAACCAGTGCAGTTTGTCCTATTGCTGCTCAGATGAAAACATTACCTCAGTCTCTTGAACATTTCTCTTTATGAGCTCTTTTAAAGCACTGGTTTCTTCTGAGCTTCGGCTTTGTAATTGTTCATATTTTTCCTGTGCTTCTTTAAGTTGTTCTTTTAATACTTGATGCTCCTTTTCCATACGTAGGATATCCCCCTGAAAATAAATTCATTTCAAAAACAATCTAGCATTTGTTTCCACAGGGCAGCAAACATTTGTGATGTCTAAAAGGAGCAGCCTCCTGTCAGGTGAGATTCAAAGTCTTGAGTCTGGTTGGGGTGGGTTTTCTGGAGGGGTCTGTTGTGGGAAGTAAGAGGGGCTTGTGTTTAACAGAAAGTTTTGTAAGTTTCAATCCAGCTCAGGAAATGAACATTCATGCCTGACCATGAGTGGAATATAACTAGTTCAAAGGTCACATTTTCTCACTTCTATCTCCTGGCACAGACATAAGACTGCCAGTAACATCAGTCCAAGCTGTCTATATGCCCAAATGGAATAATTAAATCAAACCTCCAGATTTTTGGAGAGGAAATACTAAATTTCCCTAAAACATACTCCAACATCTGAATAGCTACAGAACAAAGCTCCAAAACCTTATCCTGAGCCTAGGTGAAGTTTTCAAGAACATCACAGAATGCAGCCCAACATGAATCAGGGGGCAGAACCCAACACCACACACCACCAAAGAAACTAAAATAAAGAATATGTGCTAAAACATACCATTTTCAGAGAACTTTTTTTTTATGACTAAATTTCTGAGCATTCCTTTAACATTCTTCATTGAGAAATATGAACAAATATGTAGGTAACTTACTTGTTGCATTTCGAATGGATGAAAAGGCAAAGTATTAGTTTCCCTATCAGCTACTTCATGATTTACCTAGAATACAAAAAATCATTAGTTGATTAAAAAGCTTTCCAGTTTATATATGCAACTAGTAGGTCAGCTCTGTTTTGGAGCTTTGGTACCTAACCTACAATTTTACAAATCCAACTCCATCACAAAGTAGATCTATCTACAAAGTCAAGAGAAAATCACACAAGTGTTTCTGAAATGGACTTCTGTCTATAATGAAAGCACTTTTTTTGGTCACACTCTTTAACTAGGTTAATTGGCCATGAAGCACTTATATCGAGAACAGTTCTCTGAGTCTTCAAACACAGCTGTGCTCTAAATGTCTGAAAACTTAAGATTTGCAAAATCAGTGCCTGACAGCTCACTGAGGAGCTGTGTTTTGTGGCTCCTCCTAAACTCAAGATGGACTACCTAAATGCCTCTACTTACAAGGGACTACACTCAAGGACCCTCCAAGTCCCTGCTTGTTTTCCTATAATACCATTCATCAAGAATTTACTGAAAGAACAGGTTTAAAATCTAATCATGTGTCACATTAAAGAGATAGTTTATGATGTTACTGTTCTATTTTGTCAGAGTAATAAAATCATAGTCGGGTAATGTTAAATGAAGAACTGTGGTAGAGCAAGGCAAACGGAAACGTATCTGTTGCTTAGTGACATTTTGATCTCTTTTAACCAGAATTCACTAAATTAAGTACTGTTGCCTTTTCTGAGATCTCTTTGGGGTGTGTGTGTGTGTGTGTGTGTGTGTGTGTGTGTGTGTGTGTTCAAGAACCAAACAGAAATCCCATTTCAAAAACCCAGTCAGTCAAGTGACGAAGTTCATCTGCCAAGACTGATGGCAAACTAGCTTTCAGCAGGTGATCAGGAAAGATTTGGAGTGAAGAAGAGTTTTGGATAAAAATAAGTTTGCAAAAAAAAAAAAAAAAAAAAAAGTTAACATTTTCCTGAGTTAGAAAGCAAGAATAAAGGACAACTATTTATCTTAACAGCTTTAAACAGCTGTTCTTCCCTTAATAACAAGAAACAAATGATGATGAGAAACTCCTCCACATCAGTCCCTCTAGCTTGTTGGATAATCTCTCATAAACGGATGTGTAAACCTGCCATATCTGTAACTCTGAAAACTCAGCATCTTAGTCCAAAATATTTTCTGGAACAAAAGTGGATGTGATTTTTTGTCTCCCTGTCACTGGAACTGTGTTTTCAGGAGTGGTGTATGCTGTTCTAAATCTGGGGTACCATTAAAGAGTGAATGCTCCAGGCCCTCTTCTGTACAGCTGCATGCCCTGACCCTTTCCCTGTGTTCAGCAATGCTTTCTCTTTTACTGCAGGCAGTAAAAAACTTTCAGTATTCACTTCAGGAGGTAAAAAGAGATGTGATGCAACTTGCCGCCTGAACTCGCCATACAGCTGGGCCGCCACTGTAAGACCGTGAGGGAAGCATCAACCAGCAAGTGTTAGAATGTACAAACTATCTAATTCCTCAAACACTGTGAAAGTTAAATCATTGAACTGACTAAAAATGAAAAATGATGACACAGAAACACTTTCCTTAACCTTTAAAGTGAAGTTTAAACTGAGGTATGTGCACTAGTTCCCTCCTTTAACCTGGATAAGAGATCTGTGAAAATTTCAGGCAGAACAAAATTCAGTGACCAGCTCTTTAAAGAATTACAAATGAAAACCAAGAGCAGGTGTAGAAAGTGTCAGCAACTTAAATTGCAAGTTCTAAGGAAGTGCCTAGTCTGATAAACACCTCAGTTATCTTCCAACTCGTGGCTTTTTTTTGAGAGAGAAGTACTAGAAAATGCTAAGTATTACTTTTAAGATCCTTTACATTTAGGTGGCTGGACTTATTACTTGAATATTTGATCTTGAAACTCTGTACAATATTAGACCCTTTGGAAAGTTGTAAAGAAATCATTCAAACAGGAGCTGTACTTTTCAGTGCTCAACACTGCCATTTATCACTTAAAAGCACTCAAATAACTGTTAATTTTAATTTCTTACCTGAACAGCTATCATCCTTGTATGAGGATTGCTTTTCAGTAGAGGTACATCTCTACTTTCTTTTTCCAACTTAATAACCTGTATATCACATTCAGCTTCATTTGCACTATTTTCAACAGCAAAATTGTCTTCATAAAATGTATCATCTGAGTTCTCCATTTGGCACTGAGGGTCTTTATCTGTTTTTATTTCAGTTGGTATAAAGCTGCTAAAGACACATTTTCTGTCTGAAACTGCTGTTTCATCACTATCCTGATGAGCTACATGATCAGCATAAATATAACTAGGCTGTTGGGCAATATTTGACATGAGAGGCATTTGAGAAGGCATTAGCAATATTCTTTCATATCGACAATCCCAGGAAGTCAGAGGCAAAAATACATGAGGACTTCTAGAATCAAAACACTTCAGTAAAATGTCTGGAAATGAGGAATCCTTTCCTATGATATCAATATTCTGACTATACAAAGAATGCACAGATGTACATGAAACAGGAAAAGAACAGGGCAAATATTGTGGAGTCTTGTAACTTGCTACTGTTAAGTCCGAAGATGTTGATATATGGGGTTGCTCAGGATAAGACAGGGGTTTAAATTCCTTAGCAGCTGGATTTAATTGTAGTTTGTTCTGGAAAGAGTAAGCTTTTGGCACATCACCGACTATATAGCTTTCTTCTTCATTATCTCCAGTCTCATTTCTGTTTGTATTTTCTTGAATAAGAACTTCATGCTTTCTTAAACCAATAAGATTATCCACCATAATGAAACGAAGAGATTTCAGAAGAAAAGACTTCAGACCACCTTCATCTTCTACAATCTTTCGAACTTCTTCGGGGAAATGTTCATATTCCCCAACTAGTAATTTATCATTAATTTCCATAGGGCCATGTTGCTCCAAGATTAGAGAGAAATATCTTTAAAAAGAAAAAATATAAGTTGACATTATCAAAGGTTTTTTTCCATGTAATTCTAGAACCTTTTTTCACATGTTGTATCTTCACAGTAATACTTAAAAGCAAAGAGCTTCTAGAACAACTGAAGGACGACCATTTGAAAGATGATGCTCTAGCCAAACATAATCATTTTCTGCAAAACACTTGCTTATACAAATCTTGCTGAAAACATGCAGCTATTTCAAAGCACTAGTACATACTTTTATGTACTTACAGAATCATAGAATAGTTAGGGTTCAAAAGGACCTTAAGATCATCTAGTTCCAACTCCCCTGCCAGGGGCAGGGACACCTCACACTAAACCATGTCACCCAAGGCTCTGTCCAACCTGGCCTTGAACACCACCAGGGATGGAGCATTCACAGCTTCCCTGGACAACCCATCCCAGTGCCTCACCACCCTTCCAGTAAAGAACTCCTCCCTTATACCCATCTAAACTTCCCCTGTTTAAGTTTTAACCATATACCAGGCCCCCAGGACTCACATCACGGATTTAGTTAAAGATGTTATAAAAATTATGAAGTAATATTAAAGCCTTTAAACTGCTAGGCACAGAAATGCATACATACTCATACAAACTCTCACAGGTTGGATCTGGGTTATTATCCAAATGTCTTTGATAGCGGTTACTATTTGAAATGCCACGAAGCACTTCAAATTCCTCTAGTTGCCCCCGAATACATTCTGGGATTACAAATGGTTCATAAGAATTTGTAAAATCTCTGTAGTATTAGGGAAAAAAAAAAAAGAAAAAAAAGAAATAAGTAGTGCATATGAACAATAATTCCTGTTTCTGAAAATAATTGTGTTTGTCACATATACTGAAACCAAAATATACTGTATGGTAACTACATAGTGCTAGAAATAAAACCCAATAGCAAGCTTTTTTTCTAACAAGCAGAATAAACACTGTCCCCAGAATACTTAACTGCTGAAGTTATTAACCAACCTGCCACAATAATAGGGCCTAGCTCTTGTTAGCAGCTTTCACATCCATAAGCAAGAGCAAAACCAGGCTCAGAATATAAGATTTTGACTCCTGATTAACACACAGATTCTGAGCAACACGCTACAGATGACCTCAATTCAACATCATAACCCGTTTGATAGCTAAGTTCAGCTGTGACTATGGAGTATGCACAAATATATCAGGTAATTTCTTGCTACATAAAAATGGAACACAAAGCAAGCAAGACGTTACTTGAAAGGATATCTTATGGCCTAGAAGATGTATTGGGCTGCAGCCTGACAACCCTTTGGTTACCTCTGACATTGCTAAGATCTTTAAAATTTTAATGCCCCTTACACCTGTCCTAGAAGCAGAGAAGTAATGGCTGCACACACGCTTGTATCAAAACCACTTATATGTTAACACAGACTTGGTTTTTCTATGACACTGTCTTCTCTGGTACCTGCAAAGCACTTTAGAGTTTGGGCAATAAGCAAAGATACATGATGGTACTTACAAAGTATTTTCTTCTATAAATATCTTATCTTCTTCTCGTGGTGCTGTACTAACGCCACTGGATAATACTAAAATAGACTAATTTAAAACAGATTATTATTTTTTTCATCTCACAAAAGAATATGCAAAATGTTCTAAAGACTATGAGTGACTTTACACTGACTCTTGTTCTGTAACTTGATCATGTTCAGAGGCCGTATTATCAACTGCAAAACTTAAGTACAATAATCAGTACTAAGCTACAGCAAGAAAGTTCTTAATTTAAAATTATTAATTTCTTTTTATTTTGGAAAAAGAAATTGGGATATCCAACCCAAGCTCCCTCCTTTTTTTTCCAATTTCACCAAAATCCTAGATGTGCCTCATTTTCCTTGGAGTTTGGCTTAAAACCGAAACAGTACACCTTCGCTTTGTTAGGACTTCAATATAACTTCTTTTCAGTCAGCTGCACATCAATTGACTTCCTAGGAGGAAACTCACCCTTTACATCTAAGACCCTTCACGCTTTAACAATTTTACTCCAAGTTAGTCTGTTATTCTTATGTTCACCATTACAAACGTTTTAGTTGTCTTTTAATTTTTATTATCTAATAACTTTAGAAATACATATAAATTCATATAGTACGTATACATTCATCTGACTCAGAAAAAGAAAAAGCTGGAGATGAAAACAGAAAAACCTTAAGTTTACTTCTGAAATTCTAGTAAAATTATAAAAAGGTGGAGGCATGGAAGAAATGAAGAAGACTATCAGGAGCCTTCATTAAAGCAAAATCCTAGAAAAGCAGGATAAAAGAGAGGATAAGCTCCAGGTACAACTATTATACCTAGCAAAACCTATAAAATACTTTACAACTAACAACATTTTTCTGAGCAATAAATGGAACACTCGCATCTTCAGCCCATAAAAATTATTAGAAAAGACAGTTAAATACATAATTTCAGATTTTGGTCATGAGGTATAGGGACATAATGGTCTTTCGCAAAATAATGGGTAAAGTGTCCTTCTCCAAATTTGCTATTTATCAGTGCAAAACTAAGGGGAGCATAAAGTATTTATTCCATACAGCATTCAGTGTATTGCATTCACATTTCCCCAAAATAAGACCAGAACAGTAATTAAGAATTAAGACAGTAGACAGACTGAAAGTATTGGTATCCAGTCAGAGCCAAAGTTATTCACGGATAACTTGTTTTAAGTTTAGAAATATATTTTATATTGAGAAATCTGCAATTTAACAAATGCAAACTGTATTAATTGAGTCTTAACAGCATTACGCTACTTCAGGAAAGACTACTTTAAGAATGAGTATTTTCATAAAAACCACAAAGTATTTAGGAAAACAGCCTTTACACATCTGAATGCCAGCAATTCTAACATATTTGTAGTAAGCAGCTGCAGTTACTGACCCTTGAGTCTTTTGAGTTCTTCTTCCTGTTTTTATTTTTAACTTTGATACCATTAGTCTGAAATAGAAAAATTAAAACTGTCATTTTTTCATTAGAAGAAAATCCTGATGCATTTCCAAAACCAAAAATTTTATATTCATATTAAAGCTCTCATTCTGGTTTGACCAGCAAGACTTACAAAGTATGCAATGTCCTCCCTCTCCACTCCACCCCCAGGTGGAAAACACAAAAAGAAACAGAGTTTTGCCAGACTTTAACCATTTTGTCCTTTTTCCTTATTAAAACACATAGAACATGGATTTTATAAAACAGAACATACTATCATTTCAGTATTTCAGCTGATTACTCATTGCTTATATCATAAAGAACTACAACATCCCACACAACAGTCACATGCGGGCAACAAGCAGCAAACAGGACTGTCAAATGTTCTGGTCACTTCAGTTTTCTAAGGTATACAAAGATGAAGGATTTAAAATGCATCTTCACTTTTTAACGGGACTGTGATTACAGATTAAGATAACTCTACTAAGAGCAACTTGGTCTATTTTAGGATATAAGTAACATTGAAATAGAAATAGTTTTACTGTAATCCATTCTTAGATTTCCAATTCATGAAATTGAAAAGCAAAGAATTTTGCATTTTATTAAGATGTATATTAACTAATCAACTCTAAAGATTTATTCTATATGAAAAGTAAATCTTGGATTTGTACAGATATATTTATCGGCAGGCTAGAATAATCTTAAATGACAGTGCCTCAAACATATAATTAACCTACTTATGCCAATTAGGATGGATTCTAATTAAGATACTAATCAAAAAGTGATTCAGAATGATGTATACTTTAAGATTTATGGGTTGAATCCGAAAAGCATCTATAAATTGTAATGAATACATGCAAAATATTCCTAACTCACTTCGAATTTATTTATTAGTGAAATAAACGTCAAAATTCCTAGCCTTACACTTTAATGGCATCTGAAGGTAAACATGGGTTACACCACCTTCTTGCTTTGGACTGTAAAATATACAGTACAGTTAGTGTCCAAAATCATATAGATTCAAGTTATGTACACTCAAGGAAGAATCACACTTCAGTTCAGCTGTCATGGTAAATATGCAATACAAGGGATGCCATCCAGATGGACCTTGACACGCTTGAGAAGGGGACCAACACAAACCTCATGAAGTTCAACAAAGAGAAGTGCAAGGTCCTGTGTCTGGGTTGGGGCAATCCCAAGCACAGCTGGTACAGGGCCAACAGCACCTCCCATATGAAGACAGGCTACGAAAATTGGGGTTGTTCAGCCTGGAGAAGAGAAGGCTGAGTGGAGACCTCATAGCAGCCTTCCAGTATCTGAAGGGGGCCTCCAGGGATGCCAGAGAGGGACTCTTTTTATCAGGGACGGTAAGAGATAAGACATGGGGCAGTGGGTTCAAACTTAAAACAGGGGAGATTTAGGTTAGATATAAACCAGAAGAGTGGTGAGGCACTGGAATAGACCTCCCAAGGAAGTTGTGAATCCTCCATCTCTGGCAGTGTTTCAGGCCAGGCTGGATGGTGCCGTGAGCAACCTGGTCTAGTAGGAGGTGACCCTGCCCATGGTAATGGTGCTGGAACTAGATGGATCTTAAGGTCACTTCAAACCCAAACCATTCTATGGCACAACACCTAGTAAAAGTCTCTTTTTTTTAAATTCCCAATGGTGCTTTCAGAGAGACATTTTCTAAGTTACCATCAAACAGCTATTATCAAGTAATACATAAATGCTATTCCCACATGCCTTATTTTCCCTATCCAAAGGCGGGAGTGCACATCAGCTTTCCCTACAAGTTCCTCATCTGCCTTCTTGAAATGCTCATAATCTAAAAAGTATCTTGTTGGTGTGTGCTTTAACTAAAGAGAAAACCCAACAAGTATTTTACTGACAGAAGGTTAGGAAAAATGGTATGCTTCAAGAAAAGGAGGGTCAGGAAGGAGGACAAAATAAAGTTAGTAGACCTCTTATCTAGTCTGAAGAATGACGATGTAAAATAAAGAGATGCACTTCTCTTCACTTTTGCACATTTTTAAACACTAAACACGTGCTTACTTCTGAGCTTGTATCAAATTGATACTGATTTCACTTACCAATATATTTTCATTTTCTTGCTTCTTTAATACAATGGTAGGGTCATCTATTAAAAGGATAACAAAGTCACATTTGTAAATGGAAAGAGTAATATTTTATGTAACTTGTAAGCTATGAAATGAGAGTAATGACTATTATAATTCTTTATCAAATACCATGAAAGCATTTGAAAGAGTGTAGCTGCAGAGCCTTTATGCTTGATAATAAGATAAATACTTATTTAAATACTGAAAGAGAAATACTTATTTTGGCTGGACATTATATAGACATAAACTCATGTGCTGGTTGTGGCACATGAAACAAACCAGCAGAATGTAAGCTAAGAAAGGGTGGCTTTCCTTTTGTGGCCATATTGCACTGAACACTGATGGTACTACGTAATAAGGTGGACAGTAATTTGCTGACGTTTTGGCCCTTTTACAGAGCTCATTAAATGTGGTACAGAAACAGACCAAGTACAGTGCTTGTAAGAATGATGACCTTTGCATACTTACCCATTTTATCAAAAAATTCATCTAAAGCTTGATGAAGAAATGGAAAATGTTCTCTGTTGTCTTCTAATAGCCATATAAAACAACGGGTTTTCTCTAGCGGCGGTTTTAAGAAATAATCTCGAATTTCTTTGTCTTCAGAACCACTTGTCACATAGTCAAATTTACTACCATACTTGTCATTCCAGAGTGTGGTTAAAATAGAAACATCAAGCTCTTGTAAAAATTGTCCATATTGAAGGAGAAAGTTCTTTGTAGCTGTCAGACCTAAACCAGATTAAAAAACCCCAAAACATTTCATTCCAGTTTCAGAGTTTTAGTGCTTACAATGCAATATTCCTCTTCAAAGAGGAACAGATTGTTCTAAAAATTGTACAGTAGATGAAACACTTATGTAAAACCTCTTTTGTCTTAAAAATGCAGACAAATGATAAGTGGAATTTATATAAATTTTACTCTTAGTCAACACCAAATTATTATTTGCATAATAGACCTATATAAACGCCTTAAAGAATATGGACATTACAGTTCAAAATTAAGAACCCAAATCTCATCCAAGGGTTTTTTTGGCACCTTACACCCCTTTTGCCTGCAAAAAACAAACTTTTACCTTCATCCAATTATAAGCTACTGAGTAAGGCAACACTGTCAAAGAGCACTATGTTAAATTACTTCCAAATTATACAGTCAGCTAAATTTTTATGACAAGAAACCCAACATGATTTATTTTTCTGAAACAAAATATTCATACAGATATTATGATTAAAGCCTATTCTGGAATTTAAAGACATTAAAAAAAAATGGTTAAATTTTCCCTTTCCTACACAGACAAAGCCCTGCCCACATTAGAATGCTTTACTTGCAGAGACAGGAACAGTTGTTCCTGTGCTACCAATGGTTGCACTTTCTTCTCTAGAAATCCTGGCTAAGGATCAAGTAAATGAAGAAGAGGAAAGCTTTACATTACTATTTGAAGTTAAGAAAGCAAGACTGGAAAACAGGGCAGTTATCTTTGCATCTATAAGCAAAACAAGTATGACAGAGTAAGATCTGCTATTACATAAACATATAGCCTACCCGAGTTGTTAAGATCTTTCAGCCACTTGTGTAACTTGGGATCCACTTCCTCCAGCTCACTCAGCACATGGATAAACCCCCTCGTTTTCACTCTGTTTTTTTCCTGAATTAAGTAACTGATGAGCTGCTCCATCACGTCATGTGTCACGCTACTATTTTCAGAATACGATGTGTAGTCTTCCTCACTGATTACAAACCATGAAAGTAATTCCTTTAATAGTTTTGAAGCATCATGAACAGCTGCTTTTATCTGCCCAGCATTTCGACTGATACGCTGCAGAACTCTATCACCAGCACATAAATCCTGACCATAACCTGTAACAGGACATAAAGAAATAAAAAAAGGAAACAAGATTTCATGTCTATCATCACTTAAAACATCAACTTTAAAGTACAGATAAGTTGGACTAAGTGGGTTTTTTAATTATTTGCTTTATCACAACACTGGAAGTTACAGAATATATAATTTCCCATACAAACTATGGGAATTCATAGCATTATGAATTTGACACAACATTGTTTTAAACTTGATTTACACAAAGAAACAATCCTTAGCACCTTAAGTAGATTTCAGAGAGGAAAAAAGAAATTACCTGCCAGTAACCATAGCTTCAAGCAATTGTCTATACAGAATTGTCTGTGTGGGCTGCGTGCCAGCCCTCATGCAGAGTCAGAATTCCCCCAAGCATCAGTTCTCAGAGCAAAGGCACACTTCTGAAGCACCTTTGCCCTGACCCTGCCACTGGTTCTTTGTAGAGCAAGAGTGAAAAAGACTACTGGTTCATATCAGCCTTCAGCTTTCATCATTCTTTGAGATCATACATTCATAGAATGCCACTTTCAGAGCTCAACTGACAGTAACAGTAACAAAAGATTTAGATCTGAAAATATTTTTTAAAGAACAAAGCACTACATATTGTACCTAGAATAATTACGCATTGTAAGACAGTTCCAAGTGTACTATAGGATTCGATGAACTCTACAGGTATATGCCATGCCTGAGTCTGCATTAAAAAAGTTCGTATGTACATTTGTAAGATACAGAGAAGTGCTCCTCTCACGTGCACTTCTCTCCAGTGTATGAGCAGATCTGTTCTTATTTAAAGGTAGCTGTGGCTGCTAATAAAACTAAACAAAAAACCCTTTTTGATCTAGCTCTCCCCTGAAATTGGTGCCTCAACCTCTAGGACAGCTTGAGAGACTAAATTAGATGGGTTTTTTGGACACATTTTCTCCCAAAATTTTCCCAAGGAAAAAAAAAACACAACAAAAACCAAAAACAAACAAACAAACAAACAAAAACCCAGAGCAATAGATAACATTGTCTCCAGAGAATTCAATTTTGTTACAGAATTCACTGGGGACAAATTAGGAAGGTTGGCCAACGCCAACACACAGATTTTTGCAGAACTGCATAAATTGCTTCACGCTGACATACTCCTGCATCAGTGTCCCAACTTTTACCCACAGTACTTCAGGGTGAGCATTCCTAGAAGCTTTAAAGGCATTTAGGACTAGCCAAGTCACATACATACACCTGAGTGACCTGCAGTGGATCCAAGGACCAGAACTAAAGCTAAGCCATAGAAAAGCAGATAGGGGAAGTGCCACTTAAAGAGGAAGAAGTGCCAGGATATGCCACTGAGCAAGCAAAAGGGTTGAGAGAACTCCAAGCATGCCATATATGGGTTGAAAAAGTTTCCTCAAAGTACTTAACATGAAATTCTACACAGAAATTAACATGAGAACTACTTTAGAAGTAATAATACAGACAAAAATATGCAAATAAAAAAAACAGCAACCCAAACCAAAATTATTTTTTCTTTGCACTGTAGCTTGCCTTAACACCTCTGAAATACAGAACGCCGCAGACCAATGCAACCGGAACACAAAAGCTGAAGCATTAACTGACAACATACTTACAGGTTGGAGTATTTTATTTTCCCAAGTCCTCTAAATTATACTTGTCAAGTCATAGAATCACAGAATCAACTACGTTGGAAAACACCTTTAAGATCAAGTCCAACCATTACCACAGGACTGCCAAGACCACCACTAAACCATATCACCGAGTGCCTCATCTACATGGTTTTTGAACACTTTAAGTCACTGCAGTTTCTGCAGTTCGGCTATCATTCACTGTTTATCTGAAATGCAACTGTCTGCGTTTTTTATCTGTAGCAGTGTCCTAACTTATTTGTTATAAAGCTTTTCCTGAAACTACTTTTAAATAGATGTACTTAGAATTTGAGCCTCTGACCTCTTCAGACTGCTTTTTCATGAACCAGTGAAGCAATAATAAAGGTTTTCTACAAGGAATTTAACCATATATTAACATCCTACAGTTATTTAGAAATCAAAACCAGAACTGAAATAAAAGCATCTTAAGTAAAAATGCAGAGGGGGATTACGTTCAATAGTTATGTTCTGCTGTAATTTGACTTTGGACATTCATAATGCTAATTATGCTACCTTGTGGTGACTTAGAACAGTAATCTGTATTTCCACATACCACTCTGAACACTGTATTGAGCTGGTTCGTTTCCCATCTGGTTTTCTTCCATTTTCCTTTGAGCAGAATTCTGTGCCTCTTCTCGTGCACGTTTTCTTCGTAATTTTTTTTCTTCTTTCATTTTTAACTTCCTAAGACTGAAAATTAGAAATTAAGCAGTGAGCCGAATGTTAGTTAAGTTGCCAAAGGAGTTTGGTGCATCTCAGCTACTTTTCACATCTTAAAGCAGAATGGAGCACATAGCTATTGTAAAATACTATGCTGAAAAGTACAAATATAATAAAGCTTGTTTTCACTTATAGGTTGAGACCACAAAATTTTGTTAGTTTCATAAAGTATAAGAATATCCACAAAATGCAATAACTTTTACTCCGTTTCAGATGTCTGAATTAGAATTAACTTAATACTATCAGGTTTTTTATTCATAACTCAGCATTTTGAACCAAATATTAATGCTGTATTTCCTTAACTTTTAAAAATTAATTTTGTTTATCATCTCATCAGGACTCCTGATTACTTATAACCTTATTTGACCAGAAAGTGTAGACTCAGTTATGACAAAGGTACATGCACCAACAACTGAAGTAGCATCACTACACAGTTCTTATTTACACTTTCTAAAATTCACACACAGTTGGTTATTCACAAATTCTGTGGAACAGAGGTGCTGAATTTGTGCCATACAGTGATACCTCTCCCATACAGCTAAAACTCTTGCTGAGTTTCTTCCCTCTATCATGGGAAAGGAATAGAATTATGCTTGCAATCTCAGGCTGAAAATAGAGGTGATATTCTAATCTAGATACTCATGCAGTGAAAGACAACTGTAATTAAGGCACTCAATCCATTAAGAAGAATAATAGACACACCTCCCCCCCCTTTTAGCATTCCAATTGTTAAGTATCTTGGCACAAATGAAAGACATGTATGGAGAGCAAAAGTAAAGAAACAGTCCTCAAGCTCTGCACACAGCCTCCAAATCACACTTTCCCCAAACAACATGTTACTTCCCTGCCCACAGATTTCACAATGAAATTAGCTTTGAAGTATAAAGACTTACAGATGACTCAAACAACTTGTATTAAAAAACTATTGATTCAAAATTGCTGGGAAGTTCATGGTGCAATAGACAGTCTATCCCTTAATACAGAAGCGTGGTAAATCAGATTTGCATCAACTCATATCTTGTATATGTGAAAACAGTTTTGTGTGACCAAACTGAAAATGCTGGTTTTAAAGAACTGTATGACCACTAGAGAGCCACCAAGAATTTATTCAGCAACACCAGTTAATGCCTCTCTGTGCTCAGGTTATAAATCTGTAGTTCTGCACCTTTGCTTACAAGTTAACTTAAATGCTTTTGTAATGTGTAATTCTGTAAATTGTTTTTTCTGATGTGGATTATAACATATTTTACCAGACCTTTTAGCTTATTCAGAGGCAAAGGGCAAGAACAGCTTTCCAAAGTATTTGTGGTATTTTAGCAATTCTTAAAAAGGCATGAAAACCAATCCTAAACTATTTTGTTCTCAAATTGATTCAACTTAGCTTTAAACAGCAGAGCTTACCTTGAACATTTCTGTTTAATAATGGATCTTGGTGGTTCCTTGGGTTTTGTGATTTTTTGTTCAAACTACCAAAATAAGTGACATAATATTAATTAAATTCGGGTTACAATGCAACATTGCTGTTTCAAAAACCCAGGAATGAACATTTGATGCTTTGGAAAACAGTAAAAGTAATACTATGAAAGAGATAATGCAGCCTACATACACCTCATGAAGGCCTACCTAAGATTATCTTCTACTGCAACAACTTGGTATATAGCAATACATCTTTATCTACAGGAAAGACAGGTCGAAAGATAACACAAGGTGAGGAAGAACTGGAGGCTGTTTTGCTTCACCAGTGGGCAGGAAGCAAACTATACAATTATTTTTTTTTGCTTCTCATATATCGATACTGCTCTGGGAAGAAGAATCCATCTTCCTGCTAAAGAGGGTAAGGGCACTCTTCCAATAACACCATTATTTCCTTTAGCAAGATTAGGTCTGAGTTAAACTAACAGTTCCTTTCATGTCACACAAACTAAATATAAAATGAAACTCCAGTTCCCATCCATGACAATTCTAATCCATTATAAAATAATGCCTGCTCCACCAGAAGAACAGCTAAGAAGAGAATGGGTAATTAATATTCCCAGCTAATGCTCAAATTCTGTAGTTAAGATGGCACATTACTGATGAGTTTGCAGTTACATTCTCATCTTCATTTTATCTACTTTACCAGAGTAAATATTTTAAGGATTATTTTCATATTTTACATGAACATTAACTTACTTCACATTTTACCAGACCAGAAGAACTGAAAATAACTATTTTTGATATAAGGCCTGTACAATCAGGAGTGAAACACAGTTCTTGAAGACAATCCTGTGGGAGAAAATGGCACAAATACATTTAAATTCATACAAAATCTATGTTCTTATACAGATTACAATTTCTTAATTTGAGAGGCCAGAGGTATTTAAAGCTAGCACAGTCCTAAGCTCTTACTGGATGAGAAAAGCAAGTGACAACTGACTTGACAAGGACTGCAAATGAAAAAGATCCTAGATCTGTGCACATACCTGTTACTCCCGAACCTAGAGCAAAGCCCCTCCTCCTCCAGCTTCACATTCCAGAGTCAACTTTAAGAATATTCTTTTATGAGTTCATATACTGCCTGCATTTTCCTTCTTTTTATACCAGCTGCTGATATTGTACTTGGTAAAATTCCTTTAGACATACCCAATGTCAAACTGTTGCTTCAACAGCAAGACTGTAGAAAGATCAAAACTTCCACATGGGAAGACACGTATGATACAAGTGAAACAGGCTAAACATACTAAGCCTTCACATAGACGGTTTTTTCTTCTGTAGACAACAACAAGCTTTACCTACACTTGCATGTCAGATAATTTAGCAAGAGATTCCTCTTTCCAGTCTTCCCTCCTGCCATTGTCATATGGGTGAAACATCAGGCTGTAGCACTGCACTTACTGCAAATCAAAGGAATGCTATAATCCTAACTAAAAAAGGAAAAAAATAAAATGCTAAGAGTTTAACACAACTCTCACCTTATCATTTTTATCACTGTAGTTTGTTGTTTTCAACTTTTTCCAACAGCTGATATGAAACTCCACTCTACATTGCTGACAGCAAGTAACACGTATAAAACCCTAATATTGAGAAACAGTATGAATTTAATGTGTCTTAAAAGAATAACAAAAAATCAACAGAAAACAGTGCACAACTTCACAGTAGATAGGATAAGGTGGTATGTTTCAGGTAGCTCTTTTATAGTAAGGGGAACAGAAAATACGTAAAAATTAAGTTTTGTTTCCAAACCCTTTTAAACTCAAAATTTACCTTGAAGTCTGGGTCTGTGAAAAATATTTGGATTTTGGAGTGGCCACGACATTGCTGATATCGACAAATTGCATCTGGTTTTGGAGGGAACTTGCACTCCTCAATACAATTCTTTAAAGTCAGCTGAGAAAAACAAAATGATATAAGACAAATTGCACAGACACCAGGAAAAGATTCAATATCTACTTGCAAACTTCTAGGAAACTCTGCAATGAAACACACATCTCTTTTTCAACAGCAATTGACTAATACCAAAAGAACAACTCTTTTCTAGTGAAAGCTATGGAACATTATCCTTTTATGGCAAAATATTCAAAAGCTCATTTGAACTGCTATCAGCTAAGCACGCACAGCTTCCCTGCGTACAGGTTTATTTTGGACCAATGTTTTACATGCTGACCAATTCCAAATGCATGAGAATACGGTAAGTTTTCAGTTACCAAAATGATGATCCAGATTACTCAGCTAATGTGCCAAAAAGGGACTGTCTGTTCATTTCCACTATTTCCCAGCATTTCAGGAGTGCCTCACCTGGGATCTTGGTTACAGGATCAATTATATTCCCAGGGATAACTCAAACCTGGCCCTGCACTGGAGGTACTGAGATCTAGAATAGCGTCTGAGTCAAAGACATTACAGTGGCTTTATGTAAAGTCAGTGAAAGTCCCACAGAGTTGGCACTGAGCCCAGATTAATAAGACATTATTACAAACAGACAGATCACTAGTTACAGCCTTTCAGATATTTGCATTATGTTTTCCGTAAGTCCCAGACCACTGGTATGTTACTGTGAGCAGACTACCGTGGCATCAGCTAGGGGGTCTATAAGAAATCTAAGGTCAGTTTTTGTTTAGGAAACGACACCATTGCTGTTTCTACCAGAAACCAAACAGGTCAGTATAGTATAGCCAAGTTCATACACTGGACAACCTAGTAAGTTCTACTGTGTCAAACTGCATCCATGCAGAGGAGCTCACACGTCTTGTCTCTCACAGCATGGTTTATTCAGAAACCCTTCACAAGTAACAGTGATTCAATTACCATTTAAAAACCAATAACAATAACAATAACTTTTATAATAATATTCTTTTTGGAAGCTTTTCAGTCTAAGAAAGCAATTCAGAAGCACAGATTTTAAAACTCAAATGAGGAATTTTACCACACAACTCCCACTGCATCAGCCAAGAACTACATGATCAAGCTCTCTTACTTGGTTTTAAATATAGCATCATAGTTGCAATTTTCAACTTCACGTTTTGCCAAGTCAAATTTTTAACCAATTCTCTCTAGCATTACATTGTGTACAGTATTCACATCTACTTAAAGTTTGGCATCATGCAACTAAGTAGTTAACACATTATGAAATACCTGGAGCAGATTAGAACCATATTATTACATAAAAATACCCAAGCATAGAGCCTTACACAGAGCCCCTGGCCTTGTGCTGTAAATGGGATGCTCAAACATGGGATTTTCAAAAAACATCAAACAGGATGTTCAAATATGCTGTCACAAGAAGAGTTCTGCTCTACAAACACCAGGCATCAGGGTTGACAAACTCAAGACAATGAGCAGCAGCATTTGCACTGGCTGCTCCATACTGAAACCTCCTCCTTTCGCCCCCCAGTGGGAACACAGGTGACCTGCCAATAACCTCAGGCAGTCAAAGAAGTAAGGGACATGAGAAGAACAGCCATAAAACATCACAGATGTGAATAACAGACGTTGGTATGCAGCATATCCTGTACAGGTGGACACAAGCTAATACACAAAGATAATGTAAATTATAGTGTCGGACCTGATCAAAGCTTAGCTAGTACAAAAACAAGGATAACAGCTGAAGGATACCAGGTCTAAAAACAGCTTGTCTAAAAGTGGCCTGTATGATTTTGTATAAATATGGCAAGAAACTCAGTAAAGGTGATTCAGTTTGCACACGCATTCTGTCTTAGTCTCATACTTTGCTGCACCCCCCCCATTTTATTTTGGCCTTTCCAATGGGGAGGCAGAAAGGAGGATGACAACTGTATTTATTTTTTTGAAAGGCCATTGGACAAAACAGGTTTTATGACCTTTTATTCTTTTATTAAACAAACCTGTAAATTCTCTGTTCGTGTCTCTTCAATGACCTGAGATGTTGTGGGCCAAGTTAATACTCCAGGGACAATCTTGTGATTAACCATTGTTTGCGATTTCATGAACTGATCGAGCGCATCTGAAAACCTGCAGTTTGAAACAGGTACATGTTCAGAATGTTCATTAATAACTTCTGCACAGCCTGTAATACTTTCACAATTAATTTTATGATCCAAGGCAAAAAAAAAATGGTAACTGTAAGAGCATGTGGAATGAAAGAGCAGCTGGTCATTAAGTTATCTGTTTAAAGACTCTTCAGTATAAAAAAATCAAGGAGTGAGCCAGTATGCAAGCCTGGGTAAGAGGCCAGAGTCCAGGCATGGATATGAGGCAGACCGAGAACCTAAGCTGATATTCAAGGGAACCATGAACATGGGTGTGCTTATCAATACGGAGAGTAAGGGCATGTGTATGATCACAAGGGACCTTCAACCGTGATCAGTCAGAGAGGAGGCACAGGACTCCGCCACCTATATGTATATTTTACATGGGTTCAGGTAGTGCTATATGCGGGAGCAGCTTTGCCTGGGGTAGTCTGGGTGGCCAGCTGTCTTGTCGTGTGTGTAACAGCTTCTTCAGAATACACACACAGCCTCCCTGCAGGTCCTAACTGCCAAAGGAAACAAAGCCACGTTTGTGGGACTGGGATGCAGGTAACTCCTGAGTCTCAGCACATCTGGCTATGCTATGGCAGTGGGAAGGAGGAATCCCATCTCAGATTCCAATACTCTCTGACCGGGTGCTTTTAGAAACTCCACGTCAGCAGACTTTAAAGTTTAATATCAAACTTAATTTATTTGGCATAGTATTGAGTTCACGTGGCACAGTTAAGCAGAGGGGTGGGGACCAGTGCTGGAAGGACAGCCCCTCTGAGGAGAGGCCAGGGCTACCCCAGTTCCAGTTCGCTCTAGTGAACCCCACTTACAAGGTACAGCTGAGCCTCTCAGGCAAGATAATGGTACCTCAGTAAAAGCATGGATAAAAAAGGACAAGATAAAGGACTGCACGGCTGTGAGGAATAAGGACAAAAAGTCTGAGGAACAGCCCTTCAAGCACCCAGGCAAAAAGGAAAAGAGGAGGAGATGTTCCTAGCAGAGGAACAGAGGAGGAGAGATTCTTCTGCAGCCCCTGGAGAGGACCCTGCTGGAGCAGTCAGATATCCACACTGCAGCCTTGCATGACCCCTGCCAGAGCTGGTGGATGTGCCCATGTGGATGGAAAGGCCACATGCTGCAACAGGGGAGAAGTGTGCGGAGGAAGGAGCCACAGAGACCCAATGTTAGGGACTTATCACAACCCCCATTCCCCATCTCTCTGGGCAGCTCAGTGGAGGAGGAGGTAGGAGACAGGAACGAAGGAGTCAAGCCTAGGATAAAGGTAGGAGGAGGGGGAAGGTGATTTTAGTTTTTTTACTTTGTTTCTCACTATCCAACTCTATTTTAACAGACATTAAATTATTTTTCCTCAAGTTGAGTCTGGTTTGCCCTAGTGATCTCCCTGTCTTTATCTCAGCCCCTGGGCCTTTTCTCCCATCTCCCATTAAAGAGGAGGGGGAGCACAGTTGGATGAGGGTCTGGCAGCCAGCCAAGGCACAGCCAACCACAGGCATATGGAGGATTTTGATTAAGTAGAGCAATACAGTGATATACTGAAATCACAACACAAACATAACATAGCAATTGCAAAACACAGTTGAATTACTACAAACTTGATTCCCATTATCTGTCCCTATGCGCTTACCGTCACAACACTGGGAAGAAATGCTGCCAGGAACACCTGGGTTGAAGCCAGCCCAAGCCATCTGCCCTCAAGTGTACTACGTGTCCACTTTCTGCGCTCTGTGTTTGACGGAACCACTCCCCACCTCTCCCCACGCTGGTCTGCTTAGCTCAGAAGACATTATTTGTTCCAGGGAACTCAATGACTCACTGGTGTAGCTGCCTTATCTAAAACCAAGGTTACCCTCCCATCTCTCCAGTGCTGAGATAAGTTAAGCTTTCTTTACAATACTTTTTCCCTGAGATCATCATTTTTTGCCCTTCTCTTTCGAGCTCTCCTTCATTGCAGCGGATGCTGGTTGGTCATACCCCTGCACCCTAAACTCCTTTCAACTCAGCAGCTTCCATTAGGTCCTTAGCAGTAACAAAATTGTAATAAATCAGTCTGATATATGAATTTCATGATTAAAAAATAATAGTTTAAAAAAAACCACAAATTTTCTCAAATTAAAATATTTTTTAAATCGAATACTGAAGCTTTACATTACACCAACCTGTTTTGTCTGAGGTAAACCTTTCCAATTCCATAGTATGCCAAACAGCCAAATCTTTCTTCCTGGTACTGTTCAATTATTTTCTTAAACTGGTCTTCAGCCTTTGCCAATGCCTTCAAAATAAATTTAAGACAAAAATACGGGGTGCTTTGTCAGTATTTTCTTCCTTTTATTTTTTCTCCATTAAAGTGGGTTAGAAGGCCCTATTCTTTCATCAGCTTTATGAACAATAAAGGGAATTAAGTAACCTCACGATCACATTCAAAAGCTTTCTTTTTTTTTTTTTTTCAAAAAAAGAAACTTATTCTGTAATCATGGGCTCCCTCTGAGGTAACAAAATTAAATGTTTGAGCTCACTGAGCTACAAATGCCCAAACGCTGTTAAATTCACTGTAAGACACTGAATATTTTTAAACGCTGCAGGAGAAAAAGAAACCAACCCAACCCCTCCAAAAACCCCACACATCTGTTTGGTGTTTTGCAGAACCAAAAGCATTCTCCTTCTCTTGTCTAGAAGCAAAATGTTTGAGTTAGAAAGACTAGTGCATAACCCCATTAAAACAAAGTGGAAGAAAAATGACTAACTATACTTCATTCATTCTTAAGCATCTCATCAGAAAGCTTAAGAAGAAATTTTATGAAGAAATTTGGTGGCTTACTTTATCCAAACCCATTAAAGATCTAGTCCCAGATATTAAACCATATGATTCTAAAATGTGACGAGAACTTTCCTTCCCCACTCATGTGGTCTGTTAAGAAGAGACAAAAATGGACGGCCAACTAGCTGAACTAGAGTTTTGAATAAAAGCTAGATAGTGCTTTAATGTCATACCTCAGGTTGTCCTATTCCAAGAAGAGCAGTGGCATGTCCATAAATGATAACAACATAATTAATAACACAAAGATTCAGCTGCTGCAAAGAGAGAGAAATTATTGTAGTAGCATGCACAAAACCACTTTGCTGGTAACTAGACATTGCCTACTGTGAATTGAATATCTTTGCTACAACAAAGACAGGAAACATCCTTCTTTACCATAGCCTCTATCCAGATTTGTTATAATTAGCATAAAAAGAGAAGGTTAACTACACCTTTACTACAGGATATTTGGTGCCCCTATGCATTTCAAAGTGATACATCCTAAAACCTCTGCTTTTAGAAATGGCTTAGCTATTTATAGCATTCTAGCCTTACTGTGTTGACCCCATAGAGTGTAGTTTGTCTTTGCTATAGCGCATGTTAAGAACTGAGCAGGTTTTTCTAGTTTTGGGTTTGACTGGGTCTTTTTTAATAATACCCCCCCCCCAAAAAAAAAAAAAAAGGCAAAAAACCAAAACACTTTCTCAATCTCTTTCTTCCCAATAAACCAGGTTGCAATTTCAGATGGATTGGTGCATTACTTGCTTGGACAGATTTATTAGCACTGCAACAACCCTTATTAAAATGGGGGCCTGAAACAGCAATGCATGTGCACATGCACTGTCACAGAAAACTTAATACTACAGTACAAGAATTTAAAGAAACCTGGGAGACAGATGGGTCAATGGCTGATTGGCTAGACATACATACACAAAATTTCAAAGTATTTGCCATTGAAGAGTTATCTGACCTGAAGAATATAAATTCTTTTTACCCTACATTATTATGAAAAAGGGTTAAGCTGAAAACGTACAGTAGTTTCTTATCAAATAAGGTATTTGATAAGACTAACTTATATTACTCATTATTTTAGTAAGTATTTTTCAGATTGCATCTAGAAATGCAATGCATGCTGAATGTTACAAACATACTTCCCTACTATAGTGGTTTTTTTAATCCTGTTCTCACTGGTAAGCTCTTGGCATACTTATCAGTGAAACACTTGGCACTGTAGTGAACATCACTGGGAACAAGTCAAAAATAATCACTGTTTCAGAAGAAGGAAAGAATGAAACATGGTATTGAAAGCATAAATCTCAAGTACTCCAACTAAACTAAAGTTATTCCTCTTGGTTTACCTTTAACTCTGAAGGATTCAGAATGCTCAACAATCGTGAAAAGGCTTGTTCAGCACTGTGACACCGCTGGTCCATCAAGGCTGTATAACCATCATGAACAAGGGATTTAACCTCCTCTGGGAACATAGTTAAATCAACCTAGAACATTTAGGAAAATAGTAAGTCCAAAAGAAAACAGTTTTTCCCTTTTTTTTTTAAGCAAGCAAACTATATACTAAAATCCCACAGACAACTGTTAGTGTTCTGTACTTCCTGCATTTCTATCACAGTTTCATTTTAAAGCAGAAAATCAGGTACACTTTTAAAAACATTTAAATTCAGCTTCTAAAAGCTTAAGATCTTCATGGACCTACTGCTGCTAATCTCTTTAAAGTCTAGGTTTTGTTCAACGTTTAGAACTCCAGAAAGTTTCAAGTTTAGTTTCAAGCATAATTTTAACCATTCTTATAGCAAAGAAAAACCCCTCAGACTTATGCTTTTCGTCACTTGTACACTCCATTTTGTGCACATTTTTGTAAAACCTGAGAACTATTTCCTTCTGCCTACACTTTCTCTCCATCTAGGTTAATAGTTAATGCTAGAAGGTTTCAGAATGCATTATGTTATTAGCCTTTCACTACAGATACTTCCTGAAGTCTGTGGGAATTCCCAGCAGTGAGACTGTAAATCAAGACAAGCAGCGGCAGATTAGGTATGTCTATTCCTTTGATCTGTTGAAAAACTAAAATAAAATTAGCTTTGGAAAGCAGATCACTGTGCCACGGTAGAAGTAATTTGACTATTTAAGAAGCTCTTTCAACACCTACTCCTGCAATCATAAACAAAATATAAAGAGCAATAAGGAAGTCCATCTGTGTAATTTATGCCACTACCTCATTTTAGTACAAATTAATCTTCAGTATGAAGTAATCCCACTTTACAAGCTTTTTGCTAACTGCCCCTTCCCCCTCTCCATGTATTAACATTTGAGCCTTGAATTCTGATGAAACTGTCGTGGGCAGGGAAAAAGTGAAAGAATGGGAAGGTTGGGAAGAATGGAACTTAACATTAATGTATTCCTGTGAACTGAATTAGGCTTTTGACATACTAAATTTGATGTATGTCCGCAATGTATTTTCCTAAGCATCTATGAATTTTGATATTATTTTCTCTTCATCCTTTTAACTGATCAAAAAGAACAAACATAAGAAAATACCCATCATCTAATGACATAAATAAACAAAAATTTATATGTTGGCGGGGCAGTGGAAACTACAAATAGGTAAAGACCAAAATGCAGAAATGTGCAAATGAAAATATGATTAAGACTTATTTTAGTGTCCTAGGACTACTGATACAAGTTAATGCTGTCAGACCATACAGTTACAGAACAAAACAAAATATAGTAATTCAAAGTTAAATTATTAATGTTAAACTGCATGACATATGAAACTGATTAAAGTAAAAACCTTATTTTCAATAATAATAATGCATTAGCCTTACAAAAATAGGTATTTTGAAGAAAATAAGAGGTCTTAATGCAGGCAGAACCACCACCTTCTCCTGAATCCAGTTTTGTCTTAAGATGCAATTAAAATAGAATAGAGATTTCGGGTATCTACTTCCCCATATTAACAGAGAGGAAATGATTAATTACATATGTCCCCATGATTTCATTTAAGAACTTTGGGATACCCAGCATTCATTACTGATGAGATCTGAGAAGGAAAATTCTCAATTTATGAATTTTATCGAGTTTTAAACTGCCATTCAACAAAATGTTCTACAGTTATTTCCAAAGGTACATATCAAACGCATGAAAACATATTTGGTCAGAACTTTGGGAGGGGTATTATAAATCCCTGAATGATTTTCAGTGATTGTTGCAGTTTTCATTACAAATTAAGACACAAGAGAGCTACATTACTAACTCATGGTTTTAGCTAAATTATTCCATACTACACTAATTTTTGTTATACTAATTTCCAGTGTGAGGTCTTATAGAGGGGACAGAGGAGAAGCAAAAACACTACAAGCAACAAGACAGTATGAATCAGTGCAATCACATAATCTTTGTCTCCTGATGTAAGTCATGCCAAGCATGAGGTGTTAGATTTTTGAATGAACTGGGACTCTGGACAGTGTTACTAAAAGGTGACAAATCATTGTTCAGCCTGGAGAAGAGAAGGCTGCATGGAGACCTCAGAGCAGCCTTCCAATATCTGAAGGGGGCCTACAGGGATGCTGGGGAGGGACTCTTCATTAGGGACTGTAGTGAGAGGACAAGGGGTAATGGGTTCAAACTTAAACAGGGGAAGTTTAGATTGGATATGAGGAAGAAATTCTTTACTGTAAGAGTGGTGAGGCACTGGAATGGGTTGCCCAGGGAAGCTGTGAATGCTCTCGCTGGCGGTGCTCAAGGCTGGGTTGGACAGAGCCTTGGGTGGCATGGTTTAGTGTGAGGTGTCCCTGCCCATGGCAGGGGGGTTGGAACTAGATGATCTTAAGGTCCTTTCCAACCCTAACTATTCTATGATTCTATGATTTACACTTAAGGTTGTATGGTAATGAATTCCCCGTTACCTGTTGCATAGTACAGAAGAGTTTATCTTGAATGGCTTTAGGTTCTATCTTCAAATCAAGGTGATCTCTACAAATAATAGGACAGTGGCATCATGAGTTTGCACATGCACTGTATATGCAATTTTATTTTCAAGAAACAGCAATTTCTGTGCTTTTATCAACCACATCACATTTGCCTATGTGCTAAAGGTGATTATGGCACACTTTCTCAATTGCCGTAAGTATTATAACACTATCAAGGATTATGATACTATTCATATAGTTCATGTATTTCTGGCTCAGGAATCACTATGGAAGTAGCAGTCTTCTCCATAATTTTGTTTTCTTTTGTCTTCTCCATCTTATTCTCAGCTGAGCTGATCTTATGAAGGGGTGAGAGAGGTGACTAGAGAACTTCCCTATACTAAAGGTAGCAGCATAAGAAGCTTACACTTAGGCCTCCTTCCCCTTCGCTACTCTTCCTAAGTACAAGATCCTTTAATCCAGCTCAACGACCACTTAAAATACACGTAGCAGCTATGCACAGCAGGGGCAGGGAGAGCAGAGAAGAGAGAAATAGAGCTGTTCTTCCCAGCTCTTCCTTTCCACTACTGTAGCAGAAACATATGCACAACTAGGGAATGGGAAAAGTATAACAAAGAGTCAAAGAACTGCTTAATACTCTAAGTCCTCATCCCTAAAATTGTAAGTCAATACTTAATGCTACTATAGGGCCTTTTGCTATAAACATTCAGTTCCAGCTTACACTTGAAGCCATCAAACACTCGTCATCTGAGATAAATTTTTTATCGTGTCAGTGGATTCCATGAATTTTTGGAAGCCAAGCAACCTGCTAGCTACAGAAATGGAGATAAGATTAAGATTGTAACCCACCATGCACCTCACTTATTGAGAAACAGCATGTTTTGTATATACCTAACAGAATTCCTGAGAGAGAAGCAATTTTGTAGATGGTTCAGTTACTTTAAAGAGGATTTGCTCCCATGGTGAATTCCAACATTTTTTTTACCTCCCTCTTAAAGTGAAAGGAAAAAGAAAGCAGTGGCTACCCAGTCAAAGAATGTAAATGACCTCTCCTGCGACAAAGTTTCAATTGTCTTAGCTACAGTGGTAATCAAAAAGGTATGGAAAAAATCTAAAAGTAAAGTACTGTAATAAATGTAATAAATAAATTAAAAAAAAAGAGATGGTTGGTTTTGTGGTCACACTTAGATTAGGACTGGGAAAAATCACGTTCAGCTCCCAGGTTTCCTAAAAGTTGGACTCTTCTATATGAGAAACTTGCCTTAAAAAATTATTGCTTAATGAAAACTTTGCTATTTTAATGTAAGCAACTTATTTTGCTGTACCTCTCTGTTCTTAATTACTCTAAACACAACTAAAAACACTAGCTAAAGAAGCATACAAGCAAGAAGTTACACTCAAAGCTCAACTTATCTAATTTCACAGCTCAGGCTGAAACACGGAAAGCTTTCACCTCTGTGTGTCCTTAAGTAGCCAGTCACCATTTGCCTCAGTCACCTTACAAATAAGTCAACAGTAACAGTTCTTTACTCCTTAACTATCTATTAGATGAGGGAATATGTTGGCATATGAAATCACCTATAAATGAAACTATTTCCCCAAACTTGTTTGCAGTATTTTGGTCCCAGTATCACTGGAAAAAATTATTTCTTTTGTTCAACTGTGTTTCAAGTGTTATAATGGATGGAAGCACAAATTTTGTCCATAATATCTATAATGCTTTTTATCTTGACAAATTTAACTTTGGCCCCAAACTGTAAAACATATTCATTCACATTCAGTATGTTCTACAGGGAGTATCCATGTACTTAAATTAGACATTTACATGGTTTAAGCAAAAATTTAAGTCTACAAACAATTTAAAGTCTCTTTAAGTAGAAGTTTTTTTTCCAGTATTGAATTCTGAGACTGACTTACAATGCTTTCCTCAGTCAAACCTGTTCTTCATAGTAAGCGTATGAAGTGCTTTAAAAATTATTTGGCACACAGAGTAGAATTAGTACAAGGAGGCCTTGAAAATAAGATAGAGCTTAAGTTACGCTGTGGTCTAAGTTTGAATGTAACAACTGGACCAAGATTCCTATTTTCTTGGCTGTAAAGGACGCACATTTTTGTTACAGCTATGCTGTGTGACCCATTTCAGGGCAACAGTTTTTAAACAGCAGTTATTAAAATCATGCCTTCATTTACTAAAATCAAGTAATAACTCAGACTTTTTGTGAAAACTGGAATTTTGTCAACTTTAATCAGCTATCTTAACATGAACTATATCCTGAAGAGTACGTAAACAACATAAGCAAGGCTATTAGCAAAGTCAAGCAGCAAGTCGAAGTTGCATTAACACCTTTTTCAGTACTACATAAAATAACTCAAAATAATAATTAAAAAATAAGCCAGATTCCTTGCCTTGTATTTTCAGAGTCACCAGGTTTAAGCCTTCCTTTGTTTTGATGACCCTGGCCTGTAGTAAGAGAAAGTATTTCAAACTAAATTAACATCACATAAAACAAAGGGGAAAAAATGCACTCAGAACTCACCAATTTGCTTTATATATAATAGATCTTAAACAGTCACAATATCATAAACTAGCACAAGCAAAAAGCTTTTCAAAAAGCCTCCTCAGTGTTTTGTATTATAAAATTTCATGTTATTTTTATTAAAGAGTATAGGATTTTATTAATCCTACAAAGGGGAAAAGATACTTTAAATAAACAGAAGACTCTTAAAATTCTGTAAGATATGATCTGACTCTGCAATACTGTAACAACTGTTAAAGTTGACTCCACTCTAAAGAAATCATATCTTATGTAAAACTACAGATCATATTATTCATTGTTAGTTAATAACTAGAATTTTAAAAGGGAATAATAGATCACTATAGATGTTGAAGTTTTACTACGGAAATTTTACAGAGGTTTCAATAATACATCGCTAAAGGAGTTAAGTTCAACTCACATTAATCTTAGAAACATGAGTCAGATCAAGATAAATGTCCCTGATTACAAAATAAAAATGTTTAGTATGCGGAAACAGAGGACAAAGACAAGAAAGAATCTATCATGTGGTACTGATTCATTTCTAACTCTGTACCTAACTGCAAAACAAAAATGTTTTACTATGTGGAAATATTGGATAAAGAGAAGAAAGAATCTATACTGATACCGACTCATTTCTAACTCTGAAACTTAGCATCACAGACTTAACATGAAACTTTACTAATACACTTTACAACTTCAGCCATCTAACACTGTCCTTGATCAGTTACAGGGCTCTACAAGCTGAGTAAACAATTAGCTAGTAACCAGGAAGAAAACGTTATTGTAAGTGGTCAAAACCAGGAAGCCACGCCACTAACTGTAAAATAACCTCTCAACTGTTTTCTGTGGGATTAAAACATAACATTAGGCATCTGAACATGCACATGCATACTCATGATGAAGTCAAGAAGGTTTTCATTTTCAAGAATTTTATGTTAGAACTTTACAAGGCATTAACAAAATACACTTAAGGAAGAGCTGCCTTCCAAAAACCCAACAATTAAACAAGCAAGGCAAAGTTACATTTCTGGACTGTTAGGAAATCAACAGGCAGCTGACAAACACAGTTGCAGAGCATCACGTGTTGCTGGTGTTCCTTATTACACAGGGTAAGTGGAAGGGATGCAGAGCAGCAGATTTTTTTTGCTAGTTAAACTTTTACAAGAGTTATGCTGAATTACCATAAAATTAAATTTAGAAAAAGGACTTATTCACTTTGTATATAAAGTTTTAGAACTATCTATGCTTTAAAATGCTTATTTCATGATACTTAAGTATCTTCTATAACTGGATATGAAATACTGAAAGACACGGATTTTTGAAAAATACAAATCTACCTATTTGAGTAATCTCACTCAAGGCAGCGGGATGTCTCGTACACATTTCTCAAGTTAAATCATATGCATACATGAAAGAAGTAATATTTAATTAAAAAAGTACTTAATGACAAAATTTAAATTAATCAGAACAAAAATCAAGCATCACAAAGACTGAATGTGTTAGGAACTGTTTCATGAACACTTCTTGAAATTGTCACACGAGCCTGAATGGCATCTGTTGAATCAGTTCATACACATTAAAAACTCCAAAGCTACAACAATAATCACCACAAATTCCTCATAATAGAGTCAATTAATGGTTGGAAAACAATAATCCTTACGAAAGCCTGAAAGCACTTCAAGCATATCATCATTTAACCATTTGGAGAGAGAGAGATATTACCTTTTCTTCATTATATAGGTTTCTTTCCCTTAAGGAACCAATCTATCACTCTAAACAAAATCCTAATTAAGACAAAGGAATATAAACCTTCCCTCCCACCATCAAAAGAAAGAATTTAATCAGCATTATATTTTCATTGAATGATCTGAGTCTAAGAAATACAATTTCAGAAATAATTCCTACAGAAACTACTCCTCCCATATACTACCCAACTGAAAAAGATACTACTTTCAGGTTTTTAAAAAAATACTTTAAAATAAAAGTAACAAGCAAATCCTGCTGAATTATAGCTAAAATACTTCAGGAGATATATTAATTCAACTGCAAACATGACTCACTTACCCCACAAGCATTTTAAAATATTAGTAGAAGTAGTACTGCTTTTGCTAGACATTCTGACTAGTAGCGAACAACAATATTTAACAGAAATGTACACATGCTCAAAAATATAGTACATGCAGACAAAAACTGAAATTAAGAAAGACAGTAACTTTAAGATAAGATGCAGTGGCATACAGTTCCTCTACATTAGGTCTCCTGCAAGTCTTGAGCCTTTAAACAAACAAAGGCGAAGAAAAAGAAAGTTATTCTTTCCCACCCACAGTAAACTTGTATCAGCGAGGCATTCAGAGCCTAACTCCTCCTTTCAAATCAAAGCAAATCAAATACTTTCTTCTACTGATGAAATTGTAGCAGGACACTCTGGCTGCGTGGGGGTGAAACAGCTCAAATTTCACCCTACTTGTGAAGACTATCAGTGATGGAGGGAGGTCACACTGGGTTTGGTGTTGAAGAATCCAAGACCAGCCGAACTGAACAGTTCCATGAAATTAAATATCACAATGATATGAAAACAGATGTTTCCTGACAGAGGAACCAACAAGGATGTGAAACCAGGCATTTCCTGACAGAGGAACCAATGAATGGTCACAATAACTCATCTAAAGATAAATTCTGTTTCACTGAGCTGGAAAATCTAGCCTTGTAGAAAATGACTGACAGTTAATCACTTTCTACTACAACAGCTTAGTCCCGCCTTTCAGCAACAGGGATTCTAGCACACCCCTCTTAGGAAAGCGTCAAAATTGCTCCCTTGAGTGGGGACACCCCTCAAGGGTACTCCTCCAGGCTGACCAAGAGAGTTGCCCACAGTCACTGGGATGGCTAAGATCAATCTCTACTTAATGCTTAAGCTAGCTTTGAAACTACTTATTTAAGGAACAGTGAGTCTAGTAAATGGTAGTTATAGTGAATTATAGTGAATAGTAATTATAAGAATTCATACTGTGTAGTAGTGTGATGGATGAGAACCTAACCGAGAGTTGATCCCTGCTCATGACTGTGAGAAACATAACAAAGTATGCTTTTGATTAAGTGTATTTGATAAAGTATGTATTTCTTATGGCCATTTGTTAGAAAGAGGCAGGAAAACATAAGCATGCAGCTGTTCCACAACCTCCACATTTGGCCACGCCAGGGTGCCTGGCCAATGCTCTCAGCACAGCCAACAGCAAGATCATGAGAAACTGCACAGCCACACAAGCAAACAATTACAGATCCGGCATAAAGTCAGCTGTGTTTCTAAGGGTATAAAAGCAGGACTCTCTTGTAGCCAAATCTGAAGCCTCACCTACAGGTGGACACACTGCGTAGGAATTTTCCTAGTTACCCCAGATTCCCAGCATCAGCTGCAATGGGGCTTCCAGGCTGAAGTGTGGGCCTGGATGATGAGGATTAGGTAGTAATTGCTAAAGTATTTCTTTTCAATCACTGTTCTCTCTATGCAGTAATGATTTGATGCATTGCTAATTTCCCTCTGTACTATTCATATATTATCTTTCCCTGATTCGCTTTATTGTGCTTGTTCACTATATGTGAGTATGCATATACTCAATTTGCTTTAGCATGCTTGTTTAATAAACTGTTCATATTTTATGACTGATGTGTGATCATTTTGTAGAGTACCCTGCCTGTTCACAAAACAAGTAGATATTCTGATTAAAGATCTCTGGCCTAACCATATAATTATGAATTATCATTACCTATTAAAGCGTTTATTTTACCTATGGATTTATCAAGTTTGCCACCCTTAATCCTGCAGGACAAAGTGGTATAAATGACTGATTACACATCTATAATCCTTTAGGTATAAAACCACTGTCCAAGACTGAGACTAAGACTGGATCCAGCCACACCCAAGCTCCTCCCTGAGAAGAAGTTTAGAAAACAAGGGGGTCCTTTCTGAACCTTGTGACTGAACAGAAGAGCCTCCCTGACAACTTTGTCTGAAATACATCTATCTCCCACTCTGTCCGCAATAGTAAGAGTGAGGGGCAGAGGAGGAGGAAAAGGGAAGAACAGAAAAAAGAAAACTGGAATGAACAGTTTTTTGAAAATACTATGTTCCATACAACTTTTCAAAGTCCTCTGATCTCTTTAGCCTAGAAGAATTTTCAGTTCTCTCTCAACATTCAGCCTTGCATTATCCCTCTTCCCTCAAAAATTAGCTATCCTTCTGACATCCTGCCCCTTCACCAGTATCAGCAGTGCAGACAGACTGCCAGCACCCTGCTCCCCCACCAAGGGCAGCAGCACACTCCCCACATTAGCCACGTAAAGTGCAATTCTCTCAAATCCCACTACTGTCAGTGGAACCAAAAGGGCAGCACAACTCCTACCTGCATTCAAAAAGCATTTGCATGATTTGGTCTTGCCACCAGGTGTGCTGGACACCAAGTGCCCCTAGCAGTCCACCGGAGTTGAGACATTGCTTATAATCCTGTGTTTGCAATTGGAGACTGCACAGGTCGCTGTACGGGTGTGTTGCCACTGACCTTTACCACTGCCTCAGTGAAGCTTTGTTCAACAATGTGTCATCAAACTCCATTATTACTCAAACCACATCATCTTGCTCAGGAAAACATCTGGGTTCCCTTAGCTGTCACTTGCTTCAAACTCAGTCAAAATTTCCTATGGCTTCCATGCATCTCACATTTTGCTCCTTCACACCACCTTCATATAGTTCCTCTAAACTGACTTGTCTTCCAGAGCTTGACTTCCTTTTTCTAAACCCCTTCCCTGATTTATGCTTTCTGCAGTAAGTTCCTTCAGCACTTCACAGTTTCTTTCCTTTTTTTGTTATCCTACCACGTAACATCTTTTCAACATGTTCATTTTGACTCTGTTTTGCAACTTCTCCCACATTTTCCATCTCTCAATAAATCCTTTAATTGTTCAAGATCTTTGCATACGCTCAAAGTCCACAAGAGCAAGATCACTTCTCCTACCACACATTTTAAAGGAAGATCTTGTAATATATCCTCACTAGTTTCCTAAAATCAAATTTTGAAGTGCTCTGCACTGTGGCACCTATTCAACGAAGTATTTAAGTATGCAAAGTCCAAAGAACAGTATGGCTGGGCACTCAGAATTTCAGACTGTTGAATGGTCAGGACTAAAAGGACCCACTGCCTTGGAGGTCACAACTTCAGAATACAGACTAAGTGTGCAGCTGGTCCAGATTTGGCAGGAGTACTCTATACAAACATTATAAATAAGAGAAATTTCAGAATGATGGGGAAATATCTTACATTTTCTTGGTTACAGCAGGTTTAGCAAGGGATGAAAAGCCCCAAGCAAAATTCAGGAAAAGATTTCACTTTGAAGATTAGAACTGCTTGCACTTAGCTTTCACTCCAGGAAAGTAACTCTGGCACTGTGGGAGTTTTGGCAGGGGGTAAGTTCTCCCTAACAGGATTGTGTGGTGAGTTTGTTTGGTTGTTTTTTTGTTTTGTTTTTCTTTTAATTCATTAAAAAAACCCAAACATGAACAATAAATCATACCAACTTCTACCTCTGAAAGCTGGTAGCTCAAAATCCTCTCTGACAAATATTTTGTGGCCTCCTTCCTCTCTAATTGCAGCATTATTTTCTTAAGGACCTATATGGAGCTTTTAGTATCACAAATGAATTACGAATATTGAAACTACCTACTTCTCTTAAATTTAGATCCTTCTAGATCCCATGTATCTGTCTCAGAAGTAGAGAAAGCATTTATAGCCTGTGACTCAGCATTCTACTTCTTACTTCCAGTTTCGATTCTGAATTCATCCATGTAAAGTAGATTCAAACTACAAAGGCATGAAAGAAATGACACAAATATAGGAGAGAAAATAGTGTTAAATTAATAGCATGCTAACAGGAAAAGAAGTGAAACATAACAGCTTACTGTTGTGAAAATACCAATAATAAGCACTTTTGCTTATTAATAACGTCAACAGCAGAGAAAGAACCGATTCAGACTTGATAAATAGCAAAAACAAACTCACTTGGTGGAAACTCCAGAGACCAACCTTTGCTTTCTGTTCTTTGGATGTCAGTCACCTAATGACAAATACGATAGTTTGGTTTTACAGATAACAAGAAGCAAACAGATATCACTCTAAATTTAAACAAAGAGCTAAGATTCTAATGTTAAACTAAAGAAATCACAATGACAATACAGTATATTATGTCCCAAAAAAAGAGATAAAGAAAAATAATTTCATTAATCAAAGTGCATTTGTACACTTACACTTTTTTTCCCCAGATTAATATCAGTTTGCTGTCTACCAGTGTGACAAATACTAGCCTTTTTTGCAGTAATACCCATCCTCAAGGAAGATGAATCTACAGACTTACATTATGAAGATTTTCATAGCATAAAAGCAGATGAAAGCTTTCGCAAGACAGTCAGAAATCTTCAAGCACTTCTGTGAATTCTGTAAATAGCTTTCTTTCTTAAGAAATCGTAACTTTCATTTCCTGTCCTTTTCCCTTGGACATTGGTTTCATTTTCCCCACTAACGAGTCATCAAGGTTTTTTGCTGCCCCACCCTCCTGGGAAACTTGAATGTTTTTTTTCTCCTGTGCTAAATTGTTTTGACCTCACTAGCACATTCATTTTATTTATCATCCTGTTTTCTATATTAAATAGCTTATTTATAACACATTTTATAGGCCAAATTATAACAATTTATTAATTTTCTTACAATAATAATGCTACAGACAACTAGAAAGAGGCACAAATGTTTCTTTAAATTAAGAATCAGTATGAAAGAGAACTGTCTGTATGCAAACTGGAAGTTGATTACTCCATGATTACTCCATTTTTAATTCCATGCTGTTACAGCAGGACTGTCACAGTCTGCATGCGTCTAGCAAAGCAAACCACATGCGTCTAGCAAAGCAAACCACCACAAGAAAACTTAAGCACAGGAAAGGCTTATGGGCTCCTCATGATACTGGCCATAAGACAGGCACTAAGACAGCAACAGCTGCGGAATTCCAACGACATCCAGTACTGAAACCCACATAAAACAAGGTAAGCATCAACAAAATCCCCTAACTTCCCACTTTTCTAGGGTGTATGGTTTTTTTTAAGGAATAAAAAAATACGTACTGATTTGGGCTGGGGTAAAGTTAATTTTCTCATAGCAGCTTGTATGGCACCATGTTTTGGATCTGTGATTAAAAATGTTGATAACAAAGGGATGTTTTAGCCAATGCTGAGCAGTGCCTGCCCTGTATCTTTTCTGTTTCAAATCCTGCGCCCCCACCAGTGAGGAAGCTGGGTGTACATGAGAAGCTGGGAGGTGACACTGTCAGGATAGCTGACTCCAACTGACCAAGGGGATATCCCAGACTATATGAGCTCCTGTGCAGCAACAAAAGCTGGGGGAATGAACTCCTTATCTCACTTTGCTTGTGTATGCAGCTTTTGGTTTTGTTTATTAACTGATAAAGACGAGTTTTCTTACTTTTACACTTCGGATTTTCCCCCCCATCCTGCTAAGGGGAGCTAAGCAGCTGTGTGGGAATGAGGTGCCTACTGGGGTTAAACCACAACAACATTATGTGCCATTGCCCTTTCAGCAGTAAAACATCCTAATAGTCAGAATTAGAGGCCTTTTTTTGATGGATTTCTTTGATCATCATTCACTAACATGGATCTTTAGTGTAATTATTTTTCAGAAACAGAAGTAATCCATGAACAGAGAATAAAGTTCACTCTGTTAAGCTTCTGTGATGCACTAGACTCCCAATACTTTGGTTCAGGCTCCAAAGGAAGAAAAGGACTAGGCTGTGACCAAGCCATGAACTTCTCTAGTTCCAACCTGTTCTTGGAAAGCCAAAGGGACAGGGTGACATAGTGAGCTTTGATGTGTTTGAACTTGGAAACAGTAACACCAATCGTGCAATTAACGCATAAATAGAAGATGGTTCTTCCAAAACTAATTTGGTCAAGGAACAAAGGAAGCTGTGGGTACAATGAGTCTTTTCTCCATCACACGTAATTTGACCACAAGCCAACCACTTTATTCCATATACACGAGTGAGCTTTTTTTGAGCTCTCCCTCTTAAGTAGCTGGCAGCATGACAGTGATGCCTCTCAAGGTTACTGCTTGTGGTTGAAAGACCCCTTACCAACTGCAGATCTTTGGTAAATGATTAATATTGCACATGACCACGTATCACAGGGCATTAAGTTCCTGTATTGGTAGCTCTGAATTATTATTATATCCTTTGTGCAGTAGCATAATAGATTGAACCTTGCCATCAGACTTTGTTAAGCCTCTCTTTTACAACATCTTGCTTCAATAAAAACACTGTTGCTGCTACTTTTGGCAGTGGTTCTTTAAGCAGTCTAAATCTCCCCTGTGACAGATTCTCTTTCTGTTTTAAGCCTTCCTCGACATATAAGTTAATAATCTAACAGAATATTTCCGCTTGTAAACAGTCCTTTAGAATGAAAGAATGTATCTGAAGAATTGCAAAGGGATACTAAAATAACACAAGCCCATCTTGCATTTTAGCACTATACCACTCATTTTAAACACATAAGCCATATTCGAGAACCACAAAATCCTAGTTTTAAATACAATCCAGTTAAGCATACTATTTAACCAGCATTTTTCCCATGCAAAAGAAATCTGTTTACAGAGCACAAAAATAATGGTCTATAACCATGCAAATACATTAATATCACATTATCAGTGCAAAACAATGCTCCAGCATAATCCATAGACAGGGCTTTTGCTAACTTTGGTTAAAGCAGCTTGCACTGAACCCCATAACATCAGCACACACTAACTGAATCCTCCCCTAAAGCCAATGGGAAACCACATCTGAATGACATTGGTAGGTAGGACTGGACAGGCTATTAAATCAGACATGACTTCAAGTCTTACTTTCAATAAGCCCAAAGAGACCTCTTTCTTCCTTTTAGCATACAACCTCCACCTTCTCATTCAAGCAAGCACCTCCCACCTCCTTTCAAACCCAAAGTTCTGAACACAGATATAGTATTCAAATATTACAGGAAAAGTGCAATTGGCTGAGAAAGCAGACAATTATTAAAACACAGTGACTGCAAAATTTCAGCCACACCATTAGACACCACATTCCAGGATGATGAAAATCAACATACTATTAGTCTTGCAATACCAGCTGTAGTGTAACTTACCTTAGTATCATGGCTTTGATGACAATAATGATCTTTAGGATCAGACTCTGTTCTCTTTCTGTATTTTTCTGTTTCCTTTTGTTCTTGAGAGATTATTAAATGGAATTCTGAAGAACTGTAGTCTCTGATATGCAAAAAGAGAGAACCCAAGGTCTTTCAATGTTGATGTCTTTTCCCCACATTTAGGACACATACCACACACGTATAATGAAAAAAACCAAAACATATACAAGCCTAACCATCACACAAGGGTAATGGCATAAACATATTTAAAGGATTTGAGCAAACAGCCATCTTTATATACCTTCAAATTGCACAGTCCAAAGCCATGCAAAATATAACATCAAAAAAAAGGACATCATTTTCTAGAAAAGGGACAGAAACTGAATTACTGCACTTTAAAAAATATATATATAATTTGGGTAATTAATGAAAAATCTTGCTCAAAGCCACATTTTATTTGTGCAATATAGAAAGGAAACAAAATTAAGCTCCTGCAGAATTTTCAGGTTTATAAAAAGCTGTTTAGTAGTTTACTTAGTGTACTGTTTTTGAATGACAGATAGCTCATCGCTACAAGTAGACCAGTAAAAATTAGGATCTTTCAGACAAATGTTTAATACAAAAGTTACAGCATATATGGTAACTTAGCTGAACCTGTGAATATGGAATCTCTCTTACTCTCTTCTCTCTGGGAAAGGCAAAAGCACAGATGTGGCAAAACCAAGTTCCTACAAACTAGGATACACAATCATTTGTACCATTGCCAAAATGCATTTTCTAGCATACAGTTCCTCAAGTCAGCTTATCCTAGCAAACTTCATATGGCAAAGTTAACACAAAAAAGTGGCCATGACTGCCATGACATTTTCACGTACCAAATTTCCCCAACAGTGAAGTACTTCAAGTTGGCAGGACAAAGATCTCCATGAAAACATAACTGGAGAAGGATTTTTTACACACATATGTAGTGACAGGATGAGGGGAAGCGGCTTTAAATTGAGAGGGAAGATTTAGATTAGATATTAGGAAAAAAATCTTCACTATAAGGGTAGTGAGGCACTGGAACAGGCTGCCCCGAGAAGCTGTGGATGTCCCATCCCCAGAAATGGTCAAGGCCAGCCTAAGTTGAAGGTATCCCTGCCCATGTCAGGGGGTTGGAACCAGATGATCTTTAAGGTCTCTTCCAACCCAAACCTTTCTATGATTTTCCACATTTGTAAAACTTAATGCTGAAGGAAAGAGCTTGAAAGTGGAACACATCTCAAGATAGCTTATTTAGTACCCAGAAGTCCTCCTTATTCCTAGGCTACACTATGGTTGCATTTCTGTTAAGTTTATTCCTTTGTTTTTATTTACTCATAGATAACAAAAATTAAGCAATATATATGCTATATATTACTTGTACTAAGAATTGCTAATTTTGAAAAAGGAAAGGAAACTTGGCAATTACTTACTTTTTCTCAACAAGTGACTTCTTTGGTTTCCGTTTGTGTTGTTTAGTAGCTATAGAAAATTATATAGGAAGAGAGAAAAAAATATTATTAGCTAGTGTCAAAGGAAAGTTACCAATGAAGGAATTGTGCTATGTTTAAGGTAGATCTTGAAATCAGTAAAGGTTACCATTGATTTCTTCTAATGTCTTCTTTAACTTCTCATTTTGTTGCATAAGATCCTTAAGTCCACCAAGAATATTCTTGCATAGCTCCTGAGCCCTCTCATTGGCTTTCAAAGCCAGTTCGTGTTCCCCCAGCAATGACAGTGCCTTACAGAAGTGGTAGTGACCCTACACGGACATAAGTTTGAATTTCAAGCAATCTTTCACACAAGTAAGAAAAAAGTTTCTATCCAAAACAGCAGCAACAGACAAAGTAAAATTTTATATACTCAGAAGTTACCCAGTCCATCTATTTCAGGTCATATGATGGATAATCAAAGTTTTCAGCTACTCAGAAAGCCGAAACAGAAAGAGAATTGACTGGAAGTAGCATCCAGCTTCTGGCTTTGGAAAAGAGCAATTTTGATTTTTCCCCTAATCTCAACTACTACTTTGCAATTCTTTAACTATCTCTTTATTTACTCTTCTTCAGGCCAAGAATATTGGGAAATATATGTTGTTCATTAACCAGGATTTTTTTATTGTAAGGACTACATCTATGCCTTGTAAACCATTGTGATAACATAGCTACTCACAACAAAGTATTTTTCTTTACAGATGCAGAACACCATGTAACAACACTTACAAGCATGTCAAAACAGTATCTTTAATATAAAAATACAATCAAACTACGTACTTGGCTGACTGAAGAGGAATTCTTAGTCCACAATGTACTGCTCTCGTCCTACTGTCATTTAAATTTACTGCGTTGAATGTAGATGAGAACATGTCACATCTACCTGGGTCAAAATTGTAACTAAGATTCTGGGTTCTTGTAGTAGTTTACAGTACCAACAAAAGATAATTTTGAAATGTATATGAAACTAACCTTTGGCCAATTAGGCTTCAAAACTATGGCTCTTTTTCCATCAGCAAGGGCTCTCCTTAGAGAAGAGACAGAAAAAGAAGAGGTATTTATTACTTAAACTTTAGAAAAACCTACATACCAGACGTACAAGACACTATAAAAACACAAGTGAATAAAAGAAGAGTTCATTCACCTGTGTGAATGGATGGCAAACAACACTTCTTAGCTGAAACTTACCTGGATTAAAATGTTACAGTCTAAATAATTTCACCCATCAGTTATTTATTCCCTCCTCCTGCCTACTAGGTTTTCCAGCATTTCTGCATATGTACCCTCCCCCCCCCCTTAGCTGGTGTATAACAAAATGTTCCTTTAAAAAGCAAGGCCTTATTAAAAACCCTGAACAACAAACCTAAATATTTTGACAAAAACCGTATTAGAGAGTCGTTATATAATCACAGCCAGAGTGCAAGTATTAACTGCTAGGCACTGAAAAACAGTAACCTCCAAGACTCCTGACAACTAAAGCCTGAAAAACATGCTTGATTATGACTTTTTGTATACAAAGGTGCCACGGAATAACTAGAATTACAATTTTGATCAGAAGAGAAGCGTGCTATCCCTATGGCTACAGGAGAGAACACAGAACACCAGTGATGACCTTGGCTGTTATCAATGCTGTCCCCAGTGGACAGTTGAAGTATTTATATACCTTTGGGATGCACCACTTGCTCTTCACTGAACTACAGCTTTGTGTCAGATAAGCAGGATGCAGTAAATTACAACAAAGAGTGGTCACATACGGATTACTTTGTAAGAAGAAGTTTACAAATACTCCCACATTCCTTTGATTGCTGGGTCATGCTGACTCAGTGAGGCCTTTACGAAATGTCTGCAGTGAGACCTAATTGCAAAAGCTGGAGGCTTTAACTATTTTACCTCCACAAAGGGGAAGAAGATGGGAAAATAACCCAAACAACCCACATGTGTTTCACACAAAAGTCTCCACAAACTGCCTAGTCACTACCTCTGGTTTTCGTAACCACTACAGCGGGAAAGCTTGTAAACAGGGATCTGAAGGAGGACAATGAGAGGTAATGAAAGCCGGATACTAAGGAAAGACCTGAAAGAGACAATAATTCCAAGCCAAGGCAGTGATGATAGAATTTAGAGATGTAGCAATACATTTTAAAAAATTAGTAAGAAATAAAAAATCACAATAGAGCTAGTGATTAAAGTGGGAGAAATTGCACCGTATTCATATTGCAAAGGATGCAAACAAAAGGGAAAAAATGTGTAAGAGACAGTGGGGTACAGAACCTCAAGATAGTAAGGGATTATAAAAGCAGTTGAAAAGATTAAAAAAAAATGAGGCATTTGACTTGTTCTCTTAGGTATGCTGTTGTGCCTTGTTTTACCCACCCAGTCTTCCCTCCAGTGCCACCTTTCCACAGCCTGGTGCAGTGCTAGGACAGCTGCCCCGGTAGAGCACTGTCAAAACATCACAC
This sequence comes from Myiopsitta monachus, assembly GCA_017639245.1. Taxonomy (NCBI): domain Eukaryota; kingdom Metazoa; phylum Chordata; class Aves; order Psittaciformes; family Psittacidae; genus Myiopsitta; species Myiopsitta monachus. Next base: position 12,324,321 of record CM029927.1, on the reverse strand, counting down.
AACATGAGGCCAAACTGCAGGGAAAGGTCCTGTCCCGTAGCAAAGCCTGGAAGGGAACATGATCCCTGCCTCTTGTGAGGCTCTGAAAATGGGAGGAATACACACAGCTTGGAAAAAGCTTCCAATGCTCCAGCAGATGATCTGGAGAACACTGTTAACTGCCTAGTCCCATAGTACAGTACCGCCACCACTGACAACAGGATCTAAGCTACTGAGTTTGCAAAAACCTCAGGACTGAGGCTTCTTAGTCTTGTTCAGCCTCAACTGCAGTTTCACCAGCGTGCAGCCTTCTTTTACTTAAGTGTGACATCAACTTCTCTAATTGGGCAGGTGTGTATGGTTAATTTGAGCTACTTGTTCGTCTTTCTGTGGTACGACCATAGATTTAGCTGGAGTAAGTGCTTGTCACTGCCATCTATGCAGAATGAGGTATTTATGATTCCAGAACAATGATGTCCTGTAAAGAAATACAACACTGGTATGACAGCAGAGGCCTTGAGAAGTGGAGACACAGCATGCAACAAAGGAATATAGACAGGAGATGACAAGAAATGGGGCACAGTCTTGGCATTGGAGACCCCATGGCTATAAACAATTCACCAATGGTCAGTTAAAGACATGTCAAATCTGGACAAATATGACTTCAAGGGTAACAAAAAGTAATATCCATTAAAAGTACTACATGTAGTAAACTCAGATCTAACAGGGTGCCACAGACCAACAGAGGTGTAATAGCATATTAGTAAATGCAAAAGCGAACCCAAGTGGATCCTAGAGTGAGGAAGAAGAAACCATCAGCATGAACATCTCATTTCTCATGGGGAAGGGCTCTGTTCACCTACAGCTTTCTAACCCCACTGCTACAGCAATGGAACTGCCAACTTTGGTACCTATCCAGAGGAGCAGTGGAAGAGGTGAAGACAACACTAGGAAAATGGGCAAAAACTAAAAATCAGGTGCATACCAATTTTAATTACATTGATATTTTTTCTTTTTATTTCAGCAATTAGATCAGGGCTAATAAAAATTAGACCCTTAAGACTTCAATTATACTAGCAATAAATTCTTGGTTTGGCTTTCCATAAAAGGCATACATTTACCTTGCCCATAAACATGATTTTAATATTAACAACTGGCTTAAGGAAAATAACCCACATACTCACAATGATCTCTCCTTCAAGAGGTTTAATAAAAATCACAATACTCACAGGTACTGAGATTCGTTTTTCTTGTTGTATAAGCCACACACACAAAAATTTTAAGTGGTATTACATACTGCCAGAAGATACATCTAATATTCCTCATTGTTCTTAATGTCAGTTTTCTGAGGTAATAACATCAGAATTATTATATACTTAAGTTTTAAGAATATAATTTTCCTAAGTATATTGACAGTTTTTAACTGCAGGATCACAACATTTCGGGTTATAAACAAGGGATTACTTACTTGTACTGCCGTGTGAGAATTAAACAAAGAGCTCGGTTTCCATACAGAAGATGGTTTGCAGGACTTAAAAAAGAAAATTATGAAGAGTTAGTAACATATGTTACTATTGAAAATCTTAAGGAGAAAATAAAGTAGGCTTTCACAATAACCGTCTGCAAGCAGTCTAGTATCAATTATTTACAAGTTTTCTCGAATCCCCCCACTGATTTACAAGTCAATGAGAATATTAGTTTCAAAATTTAAAATAAAAAAAAAGGGGGGGAGGAGAGTGGGGAGGAAGAAAAGGGCCAAAAAAAAAAAAAAAAAAGAGCATGAAGCATGGAACATGGAAAAGCCAGCTTGACTGACTGGTTGTGCAGACTAAGCAGTTGCTCTAAAGAGTTAAAGAACCATCTCCAATGTACCTAATGGAAAATGAAAGCAGGGAACCAATAAATGTAATCCAGCAACCACCTGAAAGAAGACCAAGGGAACATGCAGCTACTTAGGGATGGAATGTGATGATGAAGCAGAAGAAAGTTCACACTGGAAGAATGAGAAAGGGAAGACAGTGCACAGAGCAGATGAAGAATGATCTGCTAGCTGCTAGACATCCCTTCACCTTCCAGGAGGGTCTTAAGGACAAAGAACAATTTTTAACAAATAGCTGTAACAATAGTTGAGCTCTCCTGAAAACCATGAAACTTCCTTTGCTTTTTCCAAACCATGGGATTTCCTTTGCTCTTCCACTGAATTCTGTCCATCCCTTCCCCTCATCAGCTACCCTGTGCAAAGCTGCCTTAGCCTGCTCCAAGATCCTGGATACAGTCACTTGACTGAAGTCAGCCAACCCAACTTTTCAAGGAGGCTGAAATCAGCTTCAATTTGGGATTGAAACGTATACTACCATGTGACTTAAAATCCGAGGCAAGAATCAGCAAAATGCTAATCCTTTCAACTGCACAATTATAAAGCTACAGATCTCAAAATGAAAAAAATGTCTCCACAATAAAATTTTATGAAAGGTGTAACTTTACAAATTTCACCATATTTCACAGACACAAGAACTTGTAAAAGCAGCATTTGCACAACTACAACACAAGCAGGAATATATTCCAAGCCTGCATTCTGTAATTACTTGACATCCCATGCGGACTGTAGGAAATGGGCTAATGCTCTATATGCATGAGACAAATTCTCATTTAATCTCTTTAAAGAAAGTCTCCCTGCCCATTTACAGGGCCCAGGAAAGTCTCCAAAGATGTTCAGCAAATGACTTCTGAGAAGAAACTAAAAAGGACTTACAAAAGGAAATTAAGTCTTTTGCATACACAGTTGTTCTCATTCACTTGTTCTGTGTCATAGCTGAGATGATAAACATTTGCAAGAGTTGGTCATACTGTTCTGCTGGAAGAGTATTCAGGAAGGATGATGCCAACAGCAGCTGTTCACACCACATAACTTACTTCCTTTCCTGGGTTTACTATACTTACTGTTAGTCCTTTTAAATCAGCTTTAAGCCTTAAGAGGGATTTTGGGGCACTACAAGTGCAAACCACCATCAGTAACAAGAAATAAAATAGAACAAAAAATGTGTTAGATACCTAATTTTTTTTTTTTTTTAAATCTATCATTTGGCCTCCAAGTGGCTCATACAAAAATATACAAAATCCAGGATAAATCTGAATAAGCTGAATACTTATTATAAAACACAATCTAGTTAACCAGTTAGTTAGTTCTTACCAAAACTCTATGGCTTTCGTATATGACATTATAGCACGATCAAAGTTTCCTTGGGAAAATTCCTCATTTCCCTTCTGTTTCATAGATTCACTGTTCTGTGAAATCAAGAAAAAACAATTCAGTAACCACTGTAACTAAACTCATCTGCAATGAGAACAAAACTGACAAGAGGCACCTCAGTTTTTATGCTTATAGAAATAGAATGTGATGTATGCGCTATTAGTTGCAATTTAATACTTTCAATTCATTGTAATTAATAAGCTTAAAAGTGCATAAATGAAAATTTTTGCAGACAAGAATACAATGACCACTAATTAAAAAGCAGGACTAACTCAAAAGCTCTCCTGAGTTCCATAGTATAGTCATCATCAAAAGTGAGAATGCGTCAAATAGGAAAGTAGGCAGAGTACAGCACAGCGCATACAGCTCCTTACTAGGTGCCTTTCAGTGCAGCTCCTGAACTATGTAATTGTAGCAAGGAAGGCACAGGAATTAACAAGACTTCCATAGAAAGAAATCCTACACATCTCCACTAAAGGAACACATAGCAAAGAATTTGAGAGCATCTTATTTCTGTATTAAAAGGATCAAGCTGAAAATCTTCTACCAACATTAACTGCATTTCCTTGATCTTTCTGGGGGTTGAGGAAAAGAACACTTTCCAATGTACACTGGCAACACAAACAGCTTATTTGTTGTTTATAAGGAGAGGATGTCTCAAGGTAACTATTTATGTCAGGACAATTACTTACCTTCATCTTAATCATCTGGTCATTTTCATAATCATTAAAAACCCTCAAAATATAACAACAGAAAGTGAAAAGTATAAACACATGCTGATATCTTCTCTCACCTTCCTACAATTTTCACAGGTCACAGCTTTAAATTCTTCAACTAAATTACAATCTTCCAAAGCAACTTTAGTAATACAACCTTTGCCTGGAGACAAAATTCAGAGAAATAGAGTGGGTGAAGAAGATACCAACAACAAGAAGTAGTGTTTATTTGCTGCTGCTAAGAATCACACTGTTTTCAGACTGGAAGCAAAATTTGACGTATCAACTAAATAACAGAAACAAGTTAAACAAAAGAAACATTCAAAAGAACAGGATTTATTTATTATTGGGCAAGCCCAAAATAACTGGCTGCAGACTGTAAAATGTTTAAGTACTTGTCTAATTTCAAGCAACCAAGTGAAACTTGGCTGAATTTTAAAGAATTTGCATTTTAAAGATCTGTACAGATTTGTATTGTAAAGAATTTGTACTTTGGTTCTTAACTATAAAAAGATTCTTCTCCTCACATGTAAGTTCAATTTATACTACACCGTTATTGCAACAACTGAGTTAGAATGCATATATGCAAAAATAGCAGAACAGAAGCCATTAAATATGTGTCAAATACAGCAGCCTGGAGCTTTTTGTAATTTCAGCAGAAGTTCTACTGCTAGTGCTAGTATCTCAGGGTAACTTCAGTGAGCTACATAAGCTTATTTTTGAAACATGACTAACCACTTAATTAGTATTTTGACAAAAGCTTCTGCCACACATTTAACAGAAAGACCCAAATAGTATTTCAGGCAACTTTCAACTTAAGGTTAAGTTAAAACAATACAGGGCGCACGTACAGGCCACAAGCGACACCAATGTGCAAAAATGTTCTGTTCAGAAAGAACATGTGCACTGTTAATATGACCCACATATAAAAATTCAAGGAAGAATTGACAAAAAACAAGGAAAAAAACCCCACACCACCACTATTTTTCCAGTCACTTTTTTCAGTTGCTCAGAGTAATGAAAGACATTCACTATTTCATAATTACAACACAAGTGACTTTCCTCACCATTGCTTCCCAAAAAGGGTTCATACTTACATTGACCAAAGAAAACTCCAAGACACATTGAACCAAAACCACCGAGTTTCTCTAGCCTCTGTAGAATACTGAGATCACCTGTGTATCTGACCCACTCAAGTCCATGCCCAAAATCAAAGACACCCTATTTCAATTGAAGAAAAGGAAAATGAATAAAAAAAATAATTCTATACAAAGCAAAGTCTTAAAACAAAAACACCACCACACAAACCAGCAGCTCACTGACAATATAGTGGAAGCATTCCATGTAAATATAACTAACAATACTACTGTAGCACTTACACTATGCATGTGTTAACGATTTGTTAGCCTATGAAACAGACAACAGCTCGTAAACACAAACATCTGGATAACACAAGAATAGCATAATAGAGCATATTCACAAAACGAAAACAGTCACTCTTTCAACAGGAGACAGGGGAGCCACTCAATTTACAGAATTTGATTTAGAAACTTCTTTTCAGCGACTGCACACAAAATTGCATCAGTGTGAAGTAACAAGCCTGATCAAAAAAAGGAACATTCTCCAGGTTGTTAGACAAACAGGCAGGGCTAAGACTCAATTCTGTAAATCATTACTTCCTTCCTATTAAAACTGTATTTAATTGTTTGAGCTACAGAGCTTTAACTGAAGGAGAGGGATTGAGTGAAGAATGTCCACTGCCTGGGATATTACCGCATTACCTGAGCTGACAGATTTTGAGAAATAACATGAAAACCCACATGATTAAGACAAATTATCACTAAACATATAGGAACCAGGTGATCCAGCAGTAACATACAGTTGTACCTATTCTATCTCATTGCAACTATCAGCTATGATACTGCCCTCTAATTTCAATGTTTTTAATTTAGCTTTTGCAGTTAACCTACAGCAGACAGCAGAAACTAGAAAGTGGGAAGAAAACCACAAACACAGGGAAACTACGAACAGTCACTGTCCAAAGTTTACAAGCTGAAAAATGTAATGAGTATAGGCCTACTATACACCAAATTTGACAATGGCAATGGAATAACAGGTTTTCAAATCACACTCTTACTCTTGACATTCACAGTCCTTCAGATTGAATTGGTATCACTACTTGACAATCTCATAAAAGATTTCCAAGCCATCTCCAAAGAGGAGGACTCCTGCATTATTTCAGTGGTCCCCCACTCATAGCCCTGTAGCCCCATCATACAGTACTGCCATTGCTTTACTCAGAGTTTGCAAGGCCACAGAGCTGTGACTTGTGTTCATCCTGAGCTTGTTCTGACCTGCTTAGATCTCTGTTTTAACTCGGCTTTAACTGTAACAAATTTTCCTTCTGACCAGGTGGCTATGACTAAGTTGGTTTTAAAATGAACCTAAGGAGGCCCTTAGGATTAAGAAGAAGAAAACATCAACAGCAGTCCTGGCAGCGAAGAACTCCAGCTAGCAATGGCTATACCCACCACTTCACACACGCAAACACACAAACATTCACTTCAGGATCCCAAGAAGCAACGGAAGGATAAGCATAACACTGAGAAAACAGACAGATACTAGGAAGTGTGTGTATTACAATTTTAACCGTACTATTATTATCATTAGAGAGTTTTTCTGTTTAGTAGTATTTATTTCTTCATTTTCTTTCTTCTTCCTCTGCAATAGTTCATTCTGGAAGACATCTACTATACTAGCAACAACTTCCTGTCTTTACACATAAAGTGTATTTGCCTTTTTCCCACACCTAGCCTTTCAGCATTACACACCAATACCAGCACAGAAAGAGAGGACATTCATTTTGGTCTTTTTATTTTGCAATTCCTGTCACACACAGATTTTGGTTTGTGGCTCAGAGCTGCAACAGCTGGCAACTCCAGTCCTGTATCTATATACTTTAAAAACTTCAGACTCAGTTTATTTATGCAAACATTTTCAAGTTTGGGGTATTTGTATAAATATTTTGGTTTTATTCACACATAAAGAAGCATTTCTATTAAAAACAATTTGAGAAACTTACATATTCTACTCTGCTGCCAATACTCAGGACACCATGAATAAAAGTTGGAACGTTCTGGAAGAGGGATGGAAAACAAATAAAAACCAAGTTATTTAGATCTGATAACTTTAGTTTCTATCTGCTGAGGTTCAATAACATTTTCTGTTCTGGTTGAATGCAGTATCATCTGGACAGTTGCTCTGGTCCATTTCAAAGTTTCAAGAAATATTCATGTATTTGGTAGCAAATCCCCTACCATTTTTGTTGAAAAATAAATAAATATTGACATGGAAATAGGAATGCATGGATGTTGTTACATCTGGTTAGGAAAGTCAGCCACTTCAACCACCTCTGCAGTTATCTACATGCCAAAGAACCAGCTGATACATCCAATGAAAACCATCCAAAACAACATTACTTCCTCTCCTTATGCTCCTCCAAATAAAATTCACTATTGGATATACAATCTTTTTACATAGAGGAGATACAGGCTGAGGAAGTAAGAGGGAAGCAAAAGTAAACAGGGAGATAGGAGTATACACAGACTCTCACACATAAAGATCGAATGCGAGACTACCAGAAGAAGAAACAGCACAAAGAACTCATCACATGAGATAAAATGGAAAAACTGTAGGGACATTCTGAAGTACAAGAAGGCGAAAACAGAGCACTCAGCCTAAAGGATGAAGCAGCAAAAACAGCACAATGAAGTATGAAGCCACAAGATAACACAGTACATGAATATCTCATCAAAGGAAGTTGCCTGGGGTTGACCACAGAATTTTGGTTTTTTTTAAACTTATTATACCTAAATTAAAAATAGAAGTTAATAAATCTCTTCCCTTCAGCTGATGAGAGCAGTTGTTATATCATTCTCTCCCCTGTACTGTTCTGTTTCTATTTTAAGTCAGCAACAATATTAAATTTTAAGTATCATTTGTTGAATGAGGGGAAAAAATAGTATTTAACTTGCACATCCAGGAATGGTGCCATTTTCCTCACAGATATGACTCTTAGAAATTTACAAGGGCCCCAGTCAACTAGATTGTCAACTCTGCAAATACTTAGTAAGTTATCCAAACTGTAATAAAGCCTATGACACTCTTTCTAGAAAGCTGCAATTCAACTATCAGACTAGTTATTCAGTCCAGCAAAAGGAAATATCTAATTTAAGATAAAATCCCAAGATGCATAAGGTAGAGATTTAATTAACCTATTATACTTAAAAACTTACACAAAGTTAAAATATAGTACTTACAACAACTTTTTTCATTAAATCAAAAAGGTCTTCCAAAACCTCTAAATCACAGAGTCTCTTCCAATTCCAGTCTAAAATCTGTGAGCTGCTCAAAACCAGAACAAGTTTGTATTTAGGAAAATAACACTGTATTATATGGTAATCATTACTACTATTTACGGTAATTAGATCTAAGAAGGGCCATGGTTACAAACTCAATGGCTACAAATGTTATCTGTGAAGACAACATCAGCTGCTCTGGATAGAGGCAGAGGGCTGACATCATCTTCTTGGGACTTGTGCAAAGCATTCAACAATGTCCCACACAACATCCTTGTCTCTAAACTGGAAAGACATGGATTTGATGGATGGACCACCCAGTAGATAAAAAATAGGCTGGACAGCTGCACACTGAGAGTTGTGGTCAATGGCTCAATGTTCAACTGGTGATCGGTAACAAGTGCCGTCCCTCAGGGGTTGGTGTTGAGACCAATCCTGTTCCACATCTTTGCGGTGACATGGACAGCAGGATTGAGTGCGCCCTCAGCAAGTTTGTCAACAACACTAAGTTATGTGTTGCAGTTGACACACTGGAGGGAAGAGATGTCATCCAAGGGACCTTGACATGCTTGAGAGGTGGGCCAATGTCAACCTCATGAAGTTCAACCAAGCCAAATGCAAGGTCCTTCACCTGGGTCAGAGCAATCCCAGGCACAGCTACGGGCTGGGCAGAGAAGTAGTCCAGAGCAGCCATGCAGAGAAAGACTTTGGGGTTTTGGGTGATGAGAAACTGAACATGAGCCGCCTTCAGTGTGCGCTCGCAGCCCAGAAATCCAACTATATACTGGGCTCCATCAAAGGAAGCGAGACCAGCAGGTCAAAGGAGGTGATCCTGCCCCTCTATTCTGCTCTCGTGAGACCTCACTTGGAGTACTGTGTACAGTTCTGGTGTCCTCAACATAAGGAGGACATCAAGCTGCTGGAGCAAGTCCAAAGAAAGGCCAAGAGGATGATAAGGGGGCTGGAACACCTCCCATACAAAGACAGGCTGAGACAATTGGGGCTGTTCAGCCTGGAAAAGGAAATGCTTTCTGACCATAACTAGCTTAGCCCACTGTTAAAAACATTCCTGTAGACAGTTTAACCACTACTGAGAGCATACAACGAAGTTTCACAGACAACCCCAAACAGAAAAAAAAAAAAAACAACCCAAAACAAAGGCTGCTTAAATCACTTTGAGAATATAATTACTTACTTCAAATCAGCTGCCAAAGAATTACTTTCACTTTTGAAGAGAAGAGGCCAAAAGATGAGTATTTTAATAACATCGCAGCATTCTATTAATACGTCAACTGGCTGACTGCACCACACTTCACAGGGATCAACATCTTCAAGAAAACAGTTAGGAATTAGACTACCCAATTCAGGCATTACAAGTAACCAAAGTCAAAATAAACATTCAAACCATCAGTTATTTCCATGTTGTATTCTTAAGTACTATGTAACCAAAACAAGAAAATTTGGACACTCTCAATACATCTGGCAACTTGAAGTGTTTTATAAATTGAAGGAGGAGAGGGAATTTATGTGGAGGTATAGAAGCAGTATGCATGGGAGAATACAGGTCTGCTGGCAGGCTTTACATTCTTTGCTCAAGGAAGCCTGTGTTCTGAACTGCACTGATATAATATGTTATCAATTTGGCCCTGAAAGAGCTAGTGAATGAAGTTGCTAAGCCACTGTCCATCATATTTGAAAAAACATGGCAGTCAGGTGAAGTTCCTGACTATTGGAAAAGGAAATATAACCCCCATTTTCAAGAAGGGGAAAATGGATGAGCTGGGGAACTATAGACCAGTCAGTCTCACCTCTGTGCCTGGCAAAATCTTGGAGCAGATTCTCCTGAAAAGTGTGCTAAGGGACATGAATAATAAGGTGCTTGGTGACAGCCAGCATGGCTTCACTAAAGGGAAATCCTGCCTGACCAATTTCATGGCCTTCTATGATGGGGCTACAGAATTGATGGATGGGGCAAAACAGTTGGCGTCATCTACCTGGACTTGTGCAAAGCGTTTGACACTGTCTCACATGACATCCTTGTCTCTAAGTTGGAGAGACATCAATTTGATAGGTGGACCACTCGGTGGCTAAAGAACTGCCTGGATGGCCGCACGCAAAGAGTAGTGCTCAATGGCTCAATGTCCAGCTGCAGACCAGTAACGAGTGGTGTCCCTCAGGGATCAGTGTTGGGACTGGTCTTATTCAACATCTTTGTCAGTGACATGGACAGTGGGATCGAATGCACCCTCAGCAAGTTTGCCGATTACACCAAGCTGTGTGGTTCGGTTGATACGCTAGAGGGAAGGAATGCCATCCAGAGGGACCTTGACACGCTTGTGAGGTGGGCTGATGCCAACCTCATGAAGTTTAACCATGACAAGTGCAAGGTCCTACACCTGGGTGAGGGCAATCCCAGGCACAGCTACAGGCTGGGCAGGGAAGAGATTCAGAGCAGCCCTGCGGCAGAAGGACTTGGGGGTGTTGGTCAATGAAAAATGAACATGAGCCAGCTTCAGTGTGAGCTTGCAGCCCAGAAAGCCAACTGAATCCTGGGCTGCATCAAAAGGAGCGTGACCAGCACATCGAAGGAAGTGATCCTGCCCCTCTACTCTGCTCTCATGAGACCTCACTTGGAGTACTGTGTACAGTTCTGGTGTCCTCAACATAAAAAGGACATGGAACTGTTGGAACAAGTGCAGAGGAGGGCCACGAGGATAATGAGGGGACTGAAGCACCTCCCATATGAAGATAGGCTGAGAAAGTTAGGGCTGTTCAGCCTGGAGAAGAGAAGGCTGCGTGGAGACCTCAGAGCAGCCTTCTAGTATCTGAAGAGGGGCTACAGGGATGCTGGGGAGGGACTCTTCATTAGGGACTATAGTAATAGGACAAGTGTTAACGCATTCAAACTTAAACAGGGGAAGTTTAGATTGGATATAAGGAGGAAGTTCTTTACCGTAAAGGCGGTGAGGCACTGGAATGGGTTGCCCAAGGAAGTTGTGATTGCTCCATCGCTGGCAGTGTTCAAGGCCAGGTTGGACAGAGCCTTGGGTGACATGGTTTAGTGTGAGGTGTTCCTGCCCATGGCAGGGGGGCTGGAACTAGATGATCTTAAGGTCTTTTCCAACCCTAACTATTCTATGATTCTATGATTCTAGTTAATAAACACAGCGTGCTGCTGAATGAGGAGTCTAACAAGGGCTCTGAGCTGTTTAATGGCTGTTAATGTTCAAGGTAAAACAGGAGCCTCTAACTGTACCCATTTAATTATTTTCTACAATAGTCCAGAGTAGTGTGGCTCATAGCAACATGGTATAATAAAATCAGCAATATTATTCCTTTTTTTTCCTCCAGAGGCTATTACATGCATGATGAATAGCTCTTTCAAAAATATAATCCACTTCCCTCAGAGACTGTCTTTAAAAAGGTAAAGATCCTTTTTTCACTATTGAGGTGGCATCAGTCATTCTCAGAGCAGAAGCAGTATTATCTGAGAACCTGAATATATGCAAAAATCCATTCTAGATATTTGGCTGTGTTCATATGAGTTTCCAAGCACATTACAGTTTTGAAGAACTTGACATACTCTTGAGCCACTTGATTTTCTGCAACTAAAAATTATTTTTAAATATTGCAACTGCAAAATTTTACCTACAAAGATCAACTTGAAGGTATCTTTAGGTCTATACAGCTACAATATGGCTACAATTAACACACAGGTAATGAACACGTAAGTCACCATCCTGGAACATTAATTGTCTGCATATACACATATATTCCTGAGGATTTACCTGTTCCCGTAAATGCATAGCAGTCTCTTGCACATTACATTAAGACAAAAAAGATGAGAATTCTTCCAGTGTAAAAGAACATACTAATGCTTCTGCTCAGAAATAATAATTTTCTACTTATTCAAACAAAATAAGGAAAAAAAGTGAAATAGCAATCAAAAGACCTAAGCACAGCATAAAAAGTGTATCAGAAAGTATGTAATATTGGTTTAGTTTATATACCTGCTTTAGGCTTCTGTGGTGATCGCTGTACAAACACTGCATGACCCTAAAGATAAACATATTTTTTTAACATTGTTCATCTCACAAATGTGTTAACACTAGCTATGATTCACAAACTGTTTTTAAATATTAAACCAATATATATTGTTTACATCAGGGGAAGGGCAGGGATGAAAGTGATTTTTACATTCTGTCACCTACTTTTTTTCTCAAGAAAAGGTAATTATTGAACATACTTAGACCAGTATAAAAGATGGGCTTTGGCAGACCTTCATTCTTTCAGTGGTAGACTTTCTGGAAATACTATCATGCTATGTGCAAAGTTGACTTACTACGTGCAAAGATGAGTTACTAACTTGATCTAAAGTGATGACAAGCAATCATGTGATTTCACCAAAAGCAACATTTCTGAACTATCAGAGTGTTACATGCAAATCAAAGCTTACTCTCAGAAATAAGTTGCTATAACGTCGACATACTTAACAGACCATGGCACCCAATGACAAAGAGGAAAAAATATTATTTCAAAATCAGTTAATCTTGAAAGATGACTGAACATCTCCTTCACTCCACAGAGCAGATTTTACTACAACATTTAAAACCAAAACAAACCACACACACACCCCCCACACCCTCTGTATGCCAAGCTCAAGGTGGTATTCCCACCAAAGCAAAGCTGAAAACCAAGATTTACCACCTGCACAGACTCAAGGGCTTTCTTTCCATAGCACAGCACACACGTCACCTTAAGAGATAAAATGTCTAGTATCTTATGCTAACACAGCTGTTAAAGTACTTTATTTTGTCCACAGAACACACAGAGAAAAAAAAATCTTTATTGATCTAAACAATTTCTAATGAGACTCGATACTGGAATGGTAAATTCAATTAACCTCTACTTCTAATTTCTGCTTCGGAAGAATAACACTAGGCCAGCCAGCCTGCATTTTGCAGCAGGAACACTTGGATAAATAACTCATAACTGAACTCTCCAAGCAGCAGGAAGATTAACTACCATAGTGTTTTCTAAGGCTCCTTAAGCATAGCAAGACTGGGAAAATAAGAGTAAAGGAAAGCAATCTTGAAATTATTAAAACAGAAGAGTGATACAGTTTATTCAATGAAAGAAATAACTAAATGAGTAGAGGCTTTATTGGGCACAAAGGGCTAGAAAAAAATTGTAACAGATGACAAGAACACAGAATGGGTGAACTGCTCTTAATTTGCAGACTTGAACTTACATGAACTAAGCTGTGATTGCTCAGCAGTTATAGGAAGCGAATCTGTCACTTGGAAACATAGCATTCCAAATACGGCCTATATACACAGCCAAAAAGTTGGTCAAGTTCTGCTCATAGGACCTATACATCACCATCTCATTTCACAGAGCTGTATATGCATTAAGTAAAACTTACTCGATAAGAGGATACACAGTCTCTATGCTATACACCAGTTTAGTACTTTTGAAAGTGATTAACAGTGGTATAAGGTACTTTTGCATCAATTTGAATTAATCAACACTAGCAATTACTCTGCAGATCAGATATAGGTATAAAGTCCACTGGAATATCTTGCAAGTTTTTCATATAGTTCCAACCCCACTTACCAATTCACAGCAAGATTTACGATCAGCATAAAAAGCCAGGCCTGCAGACTCAGACTTGAACATAGGTTCACCCATGGTTCATGATCCTGAGAGAAAAGGATTATGAGAAAGGCATGAAGGGAAGGCAAGAAGCAACTAACATATGCTTTGCAAGACTTGAAATGATCACAACATTAAATGACACTTCGCAAGAGTTTTATGGAAGATGTGCACTTATTTTCACACCGCACAGGTTAATGCACGAAATAATAACTTAAAGCATCAGTCAAAGGCTAGTTAAATCGACTGACATTCTCGCAAGTCCCTGACGCCTGACAATACAGCAGCGCGCTCTCTCACACCAGACCGGCAGCAGAGGGACGAGCAGTTTCTGTCAGCGAGCAGGGTGCAGCATCCCAGAACTATTGCCACGTCCCGGGTGAGCGGAGTTAAAGCCCCGGGCAGCGCCGGACCAGGCCGCGCATCCCTCTGCTGCTCGGCGGCTCGCCCGGCAGCGCCCGTCCCTTCCACAGTACCGCCAAAAGCGAGGTTAGATCCTGCCGGGCTCCCCGCCGCCGTTACACCCTGGAAACCCCGAGGCTCGCTACTGACGTGTCGCAGCCCAGCCCGTGCTTGGTCCTCCCAGTAATAAAGAGCTTCAGCGACCCGGAGGAGCTCCACCGCGGCTCCCAGCGCCGACAGCACCAGCGCCAGCCTCAGGCTGACCGAACCGCGGCCGGCGTCATTCCGCCGGGAGCTCCGGAGAGACTGACATCACCCTCCCGGACCCAGCCCCACACGGACGAAGGGGGCTCAGGAGCCCAGCGAGACACGGAGAGGTGGGAAGCGCCCGCCGCCGCTCCACTCACTCACCAGCCGCCACCTCAGCCGCTCCCCCCGGCTCCGTAGGCCCGCGACAGCTCCCACCCACACCCAGCAGGGCTCTGGCGATTGGCTGGCTGCCGTCTGACGTCACGGGAACTGCCAGGCTCCGCTGCCGCGAGAGGGCCCGCAGCCGGCGGGGCCTTGGGTGCGCATGTGCGGGACGGGGCCTGGCGGGGGGGCCGGTTCGCGGCCGGGTGTCCGCGCCTTCTTCTTCCTCTACCTAGGCCGTGATCCCGAAAGGGAGGAGGCAGAGGGACGGGACGGGACGGGGGTGCGGGCAGGCGGTGGGTCCGGTGGGGGTGGAGAGGTTGTCGGTCGGTAACACCGCAGTTTCTGTGTCTGGGGCGAGTGAAACCGCGGGCTGAGAAGAAGGGGGTAGCGCACCCATGAACCCCGGGAGGGTGTTTCCAGAGGGACTGACCGGGAAACCTCTGATAGCGCCTGACAGTGTCCTCTGTGTGTCTTCCTCCCCTCTCCGCACCCTCCATTCCCGCGCTCCCTCCCCCCGTAGTTAAAGGGAAGAGACGGACATGGTTGAAAACTCTCCAGCCCCACTGCCGGAAAGGGCAATATATGGATTTGCTCTTTTTTTAGGATCGTGGTTTGGCTTCAGTAAGTATACCGCGTGCTGAGTACTTCACCAAAAAGTGTTGCTTTGTTTGCAAGGCAAAGGTAGTTCCCGATAAGACCGCCTGGAAAGTATCAAACTCGTATGACACCACCTGTTGCGAGGATGTGTGGTGAACTAAGATAAGCAAATCTGTCTGCAGTTACAAAGATGTGTCATTGCCTTTTGTAATTTCCTCATGTTTTGTCTGTTTTGAACCTTATTGCGGGACCTTTAGTAGTATTACAGAGTCAAATTATTTACAAAGTTCTCTGCATTCTTTTGTTAGCTTTTTTTACTTGAATTGCATACGTGGTCGTTATGCGGTAGCTACTGTTGATACTAGTGGTGTAACCTTCCCACCCAAATACTGAAATTAAAAAATCATTCTGGTTAACAGCAGTGGAGAATGATTAGGGTTACATCAGTATTTCTTTGTTGGTGTGACAGATGCTTTGGCATATCACAGAGTACCAGGTTGGAAGACCTCAAGAATCATCTGGTCCAACCTTTCTTGGCAAAGCATGATCTAGACTAGATGGCCTAGCACCCTGCCCAGCTGGATCTTAGAAGTGCTTAGTGTTGGAGAACCCATCACCTCCTTGGGGAAATTATTCCAATGGCTGGTTGCTCTTGTGAAAAATCTTCCTCTTGTGTCCAGTTGGAATCTTCCCAGGAATAACGCGTGCCCATTACCCCTCATCTTTTCCATGTGACTCCTTGTAAAAAGGGAGTCTCCATCCTCTTTGTAGCCATTCTTTAAATACCGGGGCAAATACCCTGCGTGCCCCCACAGGACCAAGACTTGAGAGGGTGAGGACACTTTTTCAACACAAGAAAAGGTGCTGCAACTGTACTGTAGTCAAGAAATGAACCAGGATCCTACTTGTAAGTCTTTCTCACCCTTAGAAAGTAGGAAGAAATGAAAGTATTTGATTTCTGTTACTGTTGCAGGAAGCCACTACAGTTCTGCAGCTTGTGTCACTGTTTGGCTACTAACCTGTTCCACTCAAGTTTTGTTAAACTTTTCTCTGGATTTGTTGTTAGGAAACAAAATTTCTTGGTGTTGTTTTTGTCAACATGAAAATGATTATCTTGCCAACAGTCAGTATTTCCAGTAACAGCATCTGACCAGTTCTGTCCAAGCACTGTAATTCTACCAACTATTCTCAACCGCATGATTCACCGTGTGATCATTTTCTGCTGTTTTCCACATCCAGAGTCATTTGACATCCTTTTACTGAGGGCTTTCTTTGTTTTGTGGTTCAGCTTGCAAGAAATTCTTGTCTGTCTGTATAGGAAATTAGAAAGTAAATGTTAAAGCAAATATAAAAATGATACCATATAACCACCTACAAAACACCTGTCTCTGTGTTGGGCAGGTTTGGTGCCTGAGACACATATTCTACAATGTTTTGGTTGAGCTACTTCGGTTTAAATAGTGTAAAAGCAAAATATTGCTCTAAAACTAACAAAGGAAGTATAAACCACTAGCAATTGTACTATTGTGACCTCTTAATTCTTTCATGCAGTGTTGTACCTCATCTGGGCTTATGTTCCTGAGACTTGGCTATTCTCATTGGGACTAACATACTGGCCTCAAAAGTAAGTTCAGCCAGTTGAACTTTTTACCCTGAATATGTGTAAGTGTCAGACACCCTTAAATATCCTCGAACAACAAAAGTTGGGGATTTTTGTTGTTTGTTGGTTTTTTTTCTTTTTAAATAGTGGCCCTGTATTTAATCCAGTTTTTGATGATAAGGCACTCTAATCTTTTTGAAGCATTTTTATTTATGTAGATAAGTATCTATGGTGAAGAAAGCAATAGTATTTGAATGTTTTATGATAAGTTTGTTCTCAGGAACTTTGCCAGTGAAAATACAGTAAACTTCATAGAATCATAGAATAGTTAGGGTTGGAAACAACCTTAAGATCATCTAATCCCATCCCCACTGCCATGGGCACGAACACCACACATTAAACTGTGTCACCCAAGACTCTGTGCAGCCTGGCCCTGAGCACTGCCAGGAATGGAGCATTTACCACCTCCTTGGGTAACCTGTTCCAATGCCTCACCACCCTCACGGTAAAAATCTTCTTTCTTATATCTAACCTAAACTTCCCCTGTTTAGCTTTGAATCTGTTACCCCTTGACATTTATTTAAAGATTTAAAGCCTGATAAACTTGTATTTGCTCAGCCCCATACTTTGGCCAGAAAGTGACCAGTGGCTGAATACTTTTCCTTTCTCCACATAAAACAACAGTACTGTATCATCTTTCTCTTGCCTTTTCCCTTTGTATAAGACATATCTTTCCAATTTTCCAGCATCCTCCCTAAGAGACTTTTCTGGAGGAATGTTATTCCTAGGATGATTTCTCTCATCCCTTTTCTCTTCCTTAGGCCTATAGGTTGTACAAAGACAGTATTCTTTTTAACCACAGAGTGTATCTTCAAAATGTAATTTAAAAAAAGACAACACATAAGTAAGAAATCTATTTGAGGATCTATCCCAGACTAGCAATGGTGACTCTGCAGTCAGCGATAATGGGAGAGGCCACAGCCCCTATTCAGAGGTGGTGTTTCTTCTCCTCTTGGCTGAGTTCGTGTGAGATACAATAACAACTGCTATATTAAAACTGTTGTATCATTAGGTGTTTGTTATTATGATATGTGAATTTTAAAATCTTCTTCCTCAGATACTGGGCAGTTGCTTTGCCAGTGTATCTACTGGTTGCTATAGGAATTGGTTATATATTACTTTTTGGTATTAACATGATGAGTACAGCTCCACTTAACTCCACACATACCATTACAGGTAATTTTATTGTTTTTTCTGTTCGGGGTTTTTTAAATTTGATACTCAGCTGGTAATTTCTGCAAATATATATATGTAGTTGTATATAATATAAATCGAATTTTAAGCCTTTAAATACTTTGATCTAGAAAAGGAGTTCTTGGAAATACTGAAGGACTAGAATGAAAAGATAGCCATGAGCCTGACTGTTCCCTCTATGCCATCATACGGCAGTGGTTTCCAACTAGTAAAGAGTACTTTGTTGGTAAAACAGATCACTTTGGAGGAACAGGGGTTAGGCATATAAAGATCTGCAAGGTTTGCACCTTGCATTATGAACCAGTGAAGAGTGTCTTGGGAAGAAGGGTGTTAGTACCTGCCTGGCAATGGCCGAAGTGGGAAGGCAAGCAGGAGTCAATGTGGCGCAGAGGAGGATGTTGTGGTATTGAGACATGATTAAATATGTCAGTAATTGCCTATGTAAAAAAGCTGTTCTTCAGTTTTTCTCTCAGCTTTTGTGTAGCCTTTACCCCTGCCAAGGAGACATGTTCTAGGCATTTACAACATTCTCCAGGCAGCTGCACCTTCTTCCACATGAGAAATTCCACCACTGTTTGCGGGTGTTAGAAAAAATGCAGGTGGTAAAATTTGGCACGAAATTTACCTATTGTTAAAGCGACTGCTGAAGTTGCATTGTTTCAACAAACTATGTACATAGTAGTAGTACATTACAATGCACTGCTAAGGAAAAGCAAGCAGTCGAGGCTGTAGTTCAAATGCGTTACTCCAATGCTGCTGTCAAGAACTGCCGTTTAGTCACCCTTTTTTCCTGGGCACTCATTGACACTCCCATGTCACCTTCTCTTTTGATGTCAACCCAAGAGTTTGTGTGGCTGTATGGCAGGTGGGACAGGGGACCGACTATGTTTGAAAAACAGCTGCATTTGAAAATTTTCAGAGGGAGAAATTCTGTAATAGTGTTCAAAATGCATCTGTAAAAATGTTTATGCTGTTACAGGAATAGGTGCTGTGTCATGATGGGAACAAGCAGCCAAGGTAGAGGGAGGGTGGACTGCATCTCTCAGCGGAAATCCTAGTACAGTGTTCAAACTACAGACTGAGCTATTCACTCTGGGTTTTTTTGTTCTTTTTATCCTTGGGTAGTTAAGGTTTAATGTTGTACAGCATCTTAAACCAAATCCCAGGCAGTGGTTTCAGCAGGAGGGTGGGGTTGATTTCTTCAGGGGCTCTGCTAAGACACATTAAAGTGTTTCTGATGGCCATCTTCTTATACCTCAGCAAGATGGGCTTTTCAGCATTACTTATAGCAGCTAAATCTATACAATGTTGCATTATATAATGTTTCTTGAGAGAGAAAAAAAATCTACAATAAATGAAATGTTCTCGTTCTTTCCTGTAGATAACTATGCAAAAAAGCAGCAGCGGAAGAAATTCCAAGAAGAAGCAATCCCAGCACTGAGGGATATTCCCATCAGTGAAGTAAACAGAATGTTTTTCCTTTCTGAAAAAAGAATCTGCAGTAACAGATAGTCATTAAGATCTGTTTGAATAAAGAATTAGTACAAGTGTTACATAAGGAAAATCAAAACCTCTCCAAGCTAAAAGTAACCCAATCTCTTTCTACTTGCAGAAAAAAGTTGGGGGTTTTTTGGGTTTTGTTTGGGATTTGGGTTTTTCTTTCCCTGAATCTAACTAAATTTATGTTAACATATTTCCTTGAGATGGCTTGACTTTATTATACGTGCACCTTAATAACATGCGTTGGTATGAGAATTATGCCACATTAATTTATCTAGCCATTCTTGTGAGTTTAAAATGTTGTTCTATTGCGTGAATATTTCTGCTTGTAATTTCCCTCCAAGAATGAAAGAAATAGCTTTCAGAAATAGCTTGCAGACATAGCTTAATTCTGTTTCTCTTTGAATTCAGGGAGGGAAAAATGTGTTGCACTGGTCAAATGGAAGTTATGTTAATTTGAAGTGTTTACATTGTAAATATGCAGTTCTTATCTGTAAATATTAATAAAATGTTGCTAACTTTTGCTTGTCAAAGTTAGCAGTTTTCCTGTGATTTTATGATATTTGTTCTGGGCAAAGGTGTATAGTGGTCCACTTTTCTTTACACAATTCTTTACTCAGCAAAATATGTTGATTTTCTCCCTCTTGCCCAAAATCAGTGGGCTTCTTGAAATGCAAAGATTGCCAGAAATAAGGAAGATGGGTTGTGAAGATTTTCTGAAACAAATCTTGAAATTACTTTTTTTAACCATTCTTAAGAATACTGGAAACTAGATTCTGGAAACACAGGAACCGGCAGGTCCATGTTATTGTGTAGCTTATAGCAGAAAGTGCAGTTAACTCGTTATGGCAGTGGTTCAGATTTTTCTCAAACAGTGGATTTTCTTTCAGGTGTGTGTTACTGTGCAGAGAAACAGTTTTTATTGCCTTTGTTCCAAGAGTCACCCAGTTATCTTCACCAGTCAAAGTTATTCAGTTTGCTTATGAAAGCCAGTGGATAGAGCCTTATTGTTTGTTGGGTCTATAAGCCAACTTTGACCATCAGAGAATTTAGTTAAAAACATCACTATTTCATTAAAAGGTAATAAGAAATTTTTGAAAATTTGTGTGAAGAATCTTAGCCAATTCCTTTAGGAAATGGTCAAAACAGCCATCAGTTGCTGTGGGAAGTCTTAAGACCTGGTAACAGTCAATCTAATATGAATATAAAATCTGTTATTTTTTCATCCTCTTTAGTAGTTTGCTATATTTTTCCACCTGTGTTTGAAGAAAAACCCAAACCTGCTAGGTGTTACAGCTAAGAGGAAAAATACCTTCTTAATAAGGGCAAAAATGTATTTCAACATTTCACTCTGAAATGGTAAATTTTAGGTATATTGTTGTTTGGCGACATTTCACAAGAGTGAGTGTTTGTACATAAGCCTGATGACTGTAGATTGGTACAATGTTTGATAGTTATAGGCATCAGTTGTGAACTTTTGTTTTTCAGTTTGCCCCCAGTTGCTATTGTTTCCGCCTCCTGCCATGCCTTTGCCCTTCTATTTTAATTTATGTGCTCAAACACCTGTATGTAGGGTAGATTCAAGATTTTGTGATCAACAGACATGAAGGTGTATTTACTCTTGTGAATTCTGTAATGTTGTAGACACTGAACTATTGGCTGTAATTATTTTCTGTGTAATTTCTACTTGTGTTCTACATTCCTTTTGCTTTCTGAGAAGGCAATTCTGTTTTTCATTCTCAATTGACAGCAAGTGAAGGCTACGTTTCTGGTGTCATTTGATGTAGGGATTAATTTAGTCCTCTGTTAAGGATGCCCAAATCCCTTCAAGATAAAGAAAAGTTACTAGAAAATGCCCTCAAGCCCTGAAAGCGCACGAATTAAAGGACTGTAATCCTTTGACAAAGATTGTATCAGTGATGAATCTGCCATTTCATTTAACTGCAGACCTCACAATTATGGGAAAACTAACAGGCACCTAAGTGAGTAGGCAAACTGGGGCTATTTGTTTAAGTAAAACTTGCAGGCATGAAACTCAGTCTTTGCTTTCCTGTCACTACTGTGTAGTGGTGCTTCAAAGGCACTGTAGTGACCTTTTCTTCAACTTAGGAGTAATGTCTAACACTTCAGAAATTGCCTCTGTGGTCAAAATAAAGCCAGTTGTCTAAAACACAGTGTCATTGGGCTAATAAATACATTGTAGGGAATTGCAGGTATTTGGGATCTGTCATTTCACTATCTTGCCTGTGACTGTGATTAAGGAAAAGATACGCAACTCTGCTAACAAAAAGAAAAGAGATTCACCCTTTTGTAAATGTACAGCACACAGCTGTAGTTATTTAGTGGGGTTTATATAGATTTTGCCTTAGATATTATTCAGGAAAAAAACCCTGAAATGATTGAACTGTGTTGCTAGTAGTGCCTTTCTTTACAAAACATACCTGTTCACAGACTGGATATCAGGTATCCATTCTTCTCAGAGACTGAAGAAAAACTAAATAAATAAAGGCAAAACCCTAAATTTGCCCCTATTTTCACCCTTCTGACTTACTTGTGGTGTTTTGTTATAGCACAACCTCTAGTAACAGAGTTACACCAAGTGCATTGTCCCTGCTGAAATAAATGATGAAACCGCAGCCTTGCATTTTAATGCACCTTCTAGGATTCTTCTGCAGTTTTTATGTATTGGAGACTGATGGTATTTTACACATTTTGCTAGAAATGTAGCCTTGTAAAGCAGGTTCCCCCAAATGGTGTTTGAATGTTTATGTAGACATGTCACAAAAAACCCACAAGAGAGTAGTTCTGTTTAGAATGAAAAGGTTGTATGCCAAAGGTAATAATAGGGCTGTGGTTGCTGAATTTGTGTAAAGGTGGTAGAATATGTCTGTCTGCTTTCCGCCTTATCTGTTAGGAATAGTAGCAACACAGACTGTGTTTATGATGTTGAAGTTGAGAAGTACTGAAAGAGAAGAGAGTCGTGCAGCTGTTTTAAAAAGGGAAGCTGTCTTGGAATTGATTTTGGTCTTTTTCATTGTACTGTGCTGAGTGCCATAAGCATGGACGCTTCACCGGGAATGTATGGTGTATGCATATGAAGTAGTAGAAGAATTAAGTTCTTTGTGTAGCCACATAATTTCATTTTATTGTAAGCATTGGTAGAAGAATGTGCCACTTTAACATCAACAGTGAGCTACAGCAAAAGAGGTAAATGATCTTTTGTGAAGTTCAGATGTATAAAGACCATGAAGTAAAATATGCAGGCACACATGAGTAAGAGGTTAGCGCAATTCTCTGTGTATTTGTGTTTACTGTTCCTACAGGTTGGATGGCTGGAAGAAGAAAAGGAAAGAAAAAGCAACACGGCATCTCAAATGTCATTTCAGTTTCTAGAAATGAAAGTGATGCCCTTGCAGAAAGAGAAAAAACTTGTTTCAGCAGTAGTGAAATGGAGTTGTCTTTCTCCTTGAGATATGCAAGTACACTTTTGCTGTTACCTAATGCATTCTGAAGTGTGCAGGCTGTCTTAAAAATATTTAGAGCATTCTGTGGAATGCTGTCAGCTTGATTTCATGATCTTTAATCATTGTTTGTGATTGGGGGGTATAAGCAAAAAGATAAGTAACAAATTACTCTAGATATTTTATGGCAAAGCTCAGATACCAGTAAGTGCCATCAAAGACCGCCTCATATGAATCAGAAAGCTGTAATATTAGATGGTTATATTGTTGCTGCAAGCAGCATTTATGTGAAGTTAAAAATTGTCCTGGATTGGGCAGGCTTAAACTGCCTATGAAGCAGGCAGTGTGCCTGAAGCTTTTCTAAGAGTAGGAGCAGGGAAAATGTATGGTTTAGTTCCATAGTGCAGATCTCTCTGGTACTCTGGTGGTTCATTGGTACACCTCCATGCAAGGTGGTCTATAAACATTAAAAATGCAACTCTACCTCCAACAGCAAGTAAAGTGTATACAAGGAATGATGGTAAAATAATAGTAATAGGTTTTGACATTCTCTTTAGTGGAACTTGAGATGCTGTGAGTTAAATCAGGAAAAGTTAGGCTAAAAATACACCTTAAGGAGGAGAAGCAATAATGGTAGAAACACTGACCTTCCCAACTCTCATTCAATATGAGAATGGAGGTAATGGTGAGGTAATCTAAATAGTATTTGACTCTTCTTCCTCTTCTCCCCTGCTCCAGCATTCTGTGCCATGAGAGTGTAACATTGATATCTAAGCTGTATCTCTAGCAATTCAGTTTGATACGTTTGATTAGAGTAATAAGAAGTTACGAGATCTTTGCCTTAATACAGTATTTCTCTAATACCTAATTCACATTCATGCCGAAGCTCCCACCAACGGAAACTTACCACTAAAGCTCTTTTGAAAAAAAGCTTTTTGAGTACTTGCTTTCTTTACCAGGCAGTTTCTATGTACCTTGGTTTCGGTTTTGGGTGTAAATGATAAAGCATTTCTGACTTACAGACAGGACAGTTAATAAATGATTTTGTTGTAAATATATTTTGTTCCATAATGCATCTTTTCTATCGGCACTTGGGTCTGAGTGGCTAAAATGTTTAACTCAAAGTCCTGCTTCCTGCTGTACTATTACATCTCCAGCCAGCTCTAAAACAACAGATGAATGGGGTTTTTTTGTATGTCTCCCTCTATTCATGAATGGAACTGTATTCTGAAGAGAAAGTTTTGGAAGCATTTAGTCTAGTTCTGCCATGCCAGTTCCTTTACAGAGAAAGTGCCAAAGTAAATTTTGTTGGCATGCTGTGCAGTTTCTGTATCAACTTAAATCTCAGCCTTTTGCTAAACTCTGCTGATAGCTTAACCCAGTCTGAAAATCACGATTATATTGAATGTAATTTTAAATAGTAGATGTTTCAGAGAAGGGGGTGAATTTTGTTTCCTGAACTTATAAAGCTGCTATTTGGAAGACTGCTTTTTCTCAGTTGTGGCAACTCAGTCCTACTGCTGTTGTCATTCTCTCAGTATAAATATAGCTTCGGAAAAAAATGTGATTGTGAGAGTTGTTTTTCTCTTAATGCAAGTTATTACTACATTACTAGTAACAATTTAGCATTATTTATAAAGAACACTCAAAGAACTTTAATGTCATGCAAGGGTATTGGTCCCTTGGATCTATGTGTCCTTCAAGATCTTGTCTTGGAAGATCTTGGAAGTAGAATTCAAGACTGTTTTATGAACATACTTTAATTTTGATTTTTCACATGAATACATGCAATAGAAATATAAAAGTGTAGGCATTGTCTGGATAACTCCCCAGCATTTATGTACAAGTGGAACATGAACTTGTCTTTTGCTCTTTTAATTTTAGGCAAAGGCAATCAAAAGGTAGCATTTGCTGGAAGTGTTGAATTACGAAAGAAGGTTGCGTGGAACGGAGATCTTGAGCCAGCAATTTAATTTGTAAAATGTTGTGCTTCTAGTCTTGTCTTTGAAGTAGTAAGCTCATGATGAACTCGCTATTTGGGGATGCTTTGTTATCTTTTTCCTGTAAATGATGGATCATTTTGAGGTTACTGAAATCTTAGCAAGGTCAATTTGCAGATGAAGTAACAAACCAGAACTGAAAGCTGGAAGTTTAACTCCAGCCAAATAACAGAGATGCTGTATTTCTATTAGTTCACTTTTAGTCTTCTCTTAATTATTAACAGCCTGTAAGGGATCACAATGCATATTTTATTTAGTGTGCAAATAAGTGTACTTTAATGTTGTAACATGAAAAGACAGTTCTTTAAAAAAAAAAAAAAAGAAGAAAGATCTGGCTTGACAGGAAAAGGGTAATACAGGTTTGGCTTTGTCTAATGATTGCAGTTAAATATTGCCAGTCAGGTAAATAGTACGGTAATGTTACCTTAATTTGAAATGGAATTTAACAATACAGGGGAAGCCAAATGGAATGTGTAGCAGAGACTGAGAAATAGAATCATTTCAGACCAATGCAGTGTTGTCAGACTTCAGCAGATGTGCAAGGTGATTTGTTTGAATATTTCTAACAGACTTTGGCAATACTGTCATCCACTATCCAACAGTATTTTTCTAATAACAGTGTCTGTTCTACTGCTTTAAAGAACACGCTTTTATTAAGATATTTTTTTTCTGTTCCAGAGGTGTGGATTTTTAACAGCACTTTCTTATGTCATTAAATCTACATCTGATGCATCGGGGATGTAGCCCATTTACAAATATTAAAATGGATGTTTCATGGGAGACCAAAGATAAATATAGCTAATACCCTGCCTCAAATACTGGCTAATGGTGCCTGCTGTAATAGTAAGAGCAAAGATTAAAGAAAGAAGCTAGTTATGTTTCTCCAGAAGCTAGTTATGTTTCTCCAGAAGCTAGTTATGTTTCTCCAGAAGCTAGTTATGTTTCTCCAGAAGCTAGTTATGTTTCTTCGGAATGCTTCCCCAGCCTGCAACAATATGAAACTTCTGAAACAGATGTTTTATCTTTATATTTTTCTTTTGAAAATCTTTAATTTACTTTTTGTAAGTAGGTAAACTCTTAGTTTCAACAACATCACAGTGTAATCACGAGTTGGGTTAAGTATTATTTCTTTTGTTTTGAACGTGCTGCTCACTACTTAAATTTCATATTCAGTCATTCTCTCCAAGCCGCTCAAGATGTTATAGACTATGTTTATCACAGAATCACAATCATAGAATGGTTTGTGGTTTCCATGGGCTGGAAAGAACCTTAAATATCATCTAGTTCCATCTCCCTGCCACATGCAGGGACACTTTCCACTAGACCAGGTTGCTCAAAGCCCCATGGCTTAAACCTGGCCTTGATATATATAGTTACATCTTCCAGGCTGAAAAGTTCTGCTCTGTTTTGTTGTTTGCGTAATCTATGTATTTGATCATCCTTCTCCCCGCCTCTTTATTCCATTCATGTCAGGTATGAATATAATTTTCCAAGAAACAGCAGACCTATCACTCTCATTCTGGGTAGCTGATCTGCACTTTCTCAGTGGCCAGTTGTCTGGGATTTGCTGTACCTGGAAATTCTGAAAAAGTTAAAAATGTTTAGATTCTGCCTGAACATGTTACCAGGAAACTTGGAATAAGGTGCCCCGTCCAGTATTGATGTGGTTCTGTTAGTATGTATGGCCACTGTCTACACTGTATCTTGTATTCTTGTATTGCTTGTTTTACTGGTTACCCCACTGGAAGCTGCTCTGACTGACCAACACTCCTAGAAAATAATTATTACACTGAAGGCAGTGCTTTCTGTTGCTCAAAATATTCAGAAGACTTCACCAACCAAAACCTTTGGGCCTGGCAGTGCTCTGGCATGCTGCATCCAGCAAGTCCAGAAGGCTTTTTCACAGTCCGCTTGCCAGTGCAGACTGGTTGACCACCAGCTGTTTGGAGTTAATAACCAGTCCTCAACATCAGCACATAGTTCCACCTGTTGATACTTATCCCCCAGCTCAAAATCTCTCCTAAATGCAGGAAGAGCAGTCTCAGTTGCAGCTGAAGCTAGCCTCCATTTATGTCATGTGTTTGTGCAGCTGTTAGTTCCTCATTGCTGTCCTGCAACAGTAGTAACACCCACTCTTGCCATGCATCTGTGTCCGCAAGCATGCACTGGTCAGAAATGGTTAGAAAACTGGTGTTTTCTGCAGATGGGACCACAGCCCACTGCTTGGCATCTGCAGGGCAGGCATTGAAGCTGTAAAGGAGGAAGTAACAGGCAGCATGGTCTCAACAGAAAGGTAAGGATTAGCAAGAAAGATCCTATAGAGTGTTCCATTTTATGTTATGTGTCCCTAAATGATGCCTGTGTAAGGCAAATGGCTCTTCACTGTTGTGCGCTGGGGAGCACTGTGCTGTGTGGGGATTGTATGGTAACTGCCATTTCCACAGGGGATCGAGTTGGTTCCTTCAACATACCCCTCCAGGTTCCAGTAATCCTCAATGAAAGCTTGAGAAATTCGGTAGTAACCCGTTTGGTTTGGGGCATAGCACAGATTAATATGGCAGTGCAGCTGCACAGGTATCTTAAGAGGTGAGAAAAAGCCCTGTTCAGGACTCTAAGGTGAGCATAGAGCACCAAATGTTGGGAGTGAACTCATCTGAGCACTGATGGAGACGAGAGCTTCTTGCAAGGAAGAAGTTGGGGCTTTATGTACAATAATTTGACTGTTGTATGGAATATGTCATCACCGGCCTGCTGAGTGATCTTTGATGCTTTTGTGTTTGTTTGTGCTACAGACTGAATAATGATGAAGCTGGGGCATAAATAATTCTAGTATACCTTATGAGAGAAATGAAAGACCTTTAAAATGCCTGTATTTTGGTTACATACGTTGGGATGTGAAGATGTGGAGATGGTGATGAATGGGTGAAATGTGAAAGCTGAATTTTCATGTGTCACACCAGGGTTTACAATTTCAACTGGTTTGCGTAATTTCATATGTTATAGTATGCTGTCTTCTTATGTAAATTTAATTACTATATCTACTCTTTAGTATGTAAATTAAAAATGTAAAAAAATCCTCTACTATAATATATTCATTCATTTGGAATCTGAATTTGCTATGCTAAGAATTTAAAACCCTATCACGTTGTTTGGCTGTTCATTGTACTAAGAGGAAGACCTGACACACTGGGGTAAGTGGCTCTGACAGCTATCTGACGTACCAACAGTAGTGTAGAAAAGATCAAGAATCTCAGATTCTGCCTTTGCCTTGTCTCTGGAGAAACTATGGAGAGAGTTTAGTTAGAGATAAGATACCTGAAGCATAATAATTCTTGAAACATATCAGGGCTAAGTAGCTAATCCTTGAGCTAAATAAAAAATGCTGGCGCAGCAAGACAAGTACTGGCAAACTTTCCGAGCATACGCAATTTATGCAAACGAAAGGTTAACTGGACCAGGTTATACCAATTCTTCGAATGAAACAAACTGTATTGAAAAAAAGCAGGTTTTGCTAATGGAATAACAGTGTTGGAATAAATGTGTCTGCATTTACTGTAGATAATTATGAATATTAGTAATTTAAGTCTTCCTGAACATTAATTTAAAAGAAATATCAAGGTAGTAGAATACATATTTAAACCTCACCAGATGAGAATCAGCAGTAGGTCAATTAGATTAAAATCATAGATTCAAGCACACTAAGCTATAGAAATAAGATTTGGATATTTTAGTGAAGGCAAAAAGGTAGCACATAATAAGCGGTTTAACATATTTTGCATAGTTTTTAATAATTACTTTTTTCTGACTAACACTAAGGCACTTCTCTAATGACAGGGAGGAACCTGATGTCAGAATAAACATTCCCCCAGAGCTAATAAGTCTTTGCATTTTAAATAGTTTCTTCCTTAGATTGAAACTGTGTGTTTCAAAGCTTTCGGGTTATTTTGGCTCTGTACATTATATTATTTTGCCCCATAATCAATTCTATTTTAATTTTATCAGGACTGCAATGTCAAAAATAGTAAGTAAGTTCAGTGCCGTTAATGTTCTTAATCTGTGTTACTTAAACCAACTTGATTCAAACCTTATAATCTTTATTCAGCTTCAGGTTTTTATTTGAAAGTCTCTGAAAACACAAAAGGATTTCCTCTTAGTTTCCAGTTGCATTGACTCATTCTTCTTGTCAGGATAGTTATAAATAGTTTGAGCTTTGATGTATTTCTTTGTTTGGTCAGATGTTTGTCCGTATGTTTCTGACAGTTCTTTTTTTATCTTTTTGAGGTTTTTCATTTTTATTTCGTGTTCGTCAAGGCTGACCCACTGCTCATTCTTAGGCTGAACTGATTTCTTCTTCATCTTCCTCGGAGTCGGCGTCATCATTGTAGAAGTGAATTGTGGCTTGTACTGGAAAACTTGCCAGAACCTTCTCTCCAATGTTATTAAGAAACTTTTGGGATTTGGACTTGGGCAAATAAAGTCTAGTAAGAGAACACATTTTAAGAAAAAAAGTAAAACTATGTGATGCTTTCGCAGCTAAGCTAAACTAGCCTGAGTGTTAAAGTCTATTTTTATCTTTCTTTGGAGAGAGAAAAATCTTAGGGTTCCTTGTCTCTTAAAATAAAGTTGCTAACTAAAAGGTAATGTTCATTTTAAGTTGTCTTAGTTGCTTTGGGCAAATTGTGTATTGGATTTATCTAAGGTCCCACCCTGATAAAGTGTTGCCAGGGCAATGATGCATGCTTGAGATTGTTTGGTTTGGGTTTTAGCACAGTTCAAAATGGAAGTGTCCCATGCAATGGGGGAAGTTTGAGGACTGTTTTGGGATTCTGGAATGAGACACCAGGTTAAGATTGGGGTGAGCTGCCCATTGCACAGCGGTTGATCTTAGTGAATTTTCTGTCTCCAGATGGAGGAGGAGATATACACTGAGAGAGATTTCTTTCAAAATTCATATTGTTTTGTATTGAAATCATAAACATCTTAATTTACATTTCAGGTTTGCACCGGCTTTCTCACTAAAACAAAACTTACACATATGCATTTTTGTGTGCATAGCTTTGCCCTATTTCAGTTAAATTTGACAGTGATAAAGGTAACACAGATTTTAAGATTCTACAACTTGTTTACAAGTGTATGTAAAGAAGAGGGGTACTCTTAATTTTCCTCCTGTAAACTAAAGTCCAAATCAGGAATTCCTACATAATTAGGCCTTAAAGAATCCAAGTGTTAGTGGAAACCCTTATAAATCCCCCAAGCATAGGAAAAGTTTCACCTGCAATTCAACTTCTTTCAAGAGCAAATTTAAGCAACCTCAAAACACTGATCTATAACAAGTCACATTCCATGAGCAGCTGCTCACATTATTTGGGCTTTGTGGGCTTCTTATCATATTAATAAGTATAAATATTAATTAGATGAGGCAGAAGAACATTATTTCTTTCCAGATTGCTTTTTTCTTATTTTTGTTTTTACCATGTTGTTGCAGGTTGTGTTCAGCCTGGGCATCAGTCCTTATGGAGTGATAAAAAAATCCATGGAGTTGGGTGAGTAGATAAACACCATTATTAAAAGGAGATACTCCAGGGACAAGCTGGTACTTCTCTTGAGAAGAAATATATCTTTTCTTGGAAGGTGTCACTTTTCCTGTATCTGGTGATAGGATTTAACTCACCTCACTGGATGTTGAAATCCCAGGGCTCCTTTTGATCTAAAATTTACTAGTTGACCATCCAGTTCTGACTGTAAAGAGACATATTTATTACTTAGAACAGGCTAAAAATGAAGATTTCGCTTTTTATTTCTGCAGGTGACCATAAAATTCTACAGCAACGTTGCTTTTTTTTTTTTTTTTTGCAGTGCTGCATGTTGTTTTACTCTGGCTAAATGTACTTCAGAGAATAAATGTGTCCACAGTCTGCCAGTAGTTGCACATTTATCAAAGGATTTGAGCTTGTACATCTTATAAGCCATGAAGCTGTACATTTTGCTGAAGTTCTTATGGAATACTGTAGTGATTGGTGAGCTAATAACACCACCAAATGCAAGTTCAGTGACTGGAAAAGGAAAAAACTATTTTCAGTCAATTTAAAGGAATGGGAAGTTAGAGTTTGTCCTCATTTCAGCTGGGATGGTTAATTTTCTTCCTAGGAGCTGGTGCAGTGCTGTATTTTGGCTTTAGTATGAGAATAATGCTGATAACACGCTGATATTTTAGTTGTTGCTAAGTAGTGCTTACTGTAAGTAAAGGACTTATTTTCTCATGTTCAGTGAGGAGGAGCACAAAAAGCTGGTGGGCAGCATGTCCAGGACAGCTGATCTGAACTAACCAAAGGGATATTCCATACCATAGAACATCATTCCTGGTATATAAACTGGGGGGAATATGCCAGGAGGGGCCAATCATTGCTCAGGTCAGGCTGGGTATCAGTCAGCAGATGGTGAGCAATTGTACTGTGCATCCACTTGTCTTTCTTGGGTTTTATTTCTCTTTCTCTTTTCATTTTCATTGTCTCCCTTTTCATGACAATTATTGTTATTGTAATCATCAGTATATCTTATTTTGTTTCAATTACTAAACTGTTCTTAACCCATGGGTTTTAGGTTTTTTCTTATTCTCCTCCCCATCCCACCGGAGAAGGTGTGGGAGAGCTGCAGTGAGCAGGCAGCTGCATGGTACGTAGCTACCAACTGGAGTTAAACCACAATAGGGTTTTATAAAATACCTTTTAACTACACTGACCCATAGTTTGGACTTGGAATGTTCAAGCTTAATTGTAACCAAAGATCGCACAAGTACATTAAAGAGTCCAAACAGTTAAAATCAAGAGACAACAGGCATCTCATATTTCTATGCAACAAGCAATAAAAAGCTAGCATTTTGATACAGTGGGGAAGGTAGAAACATATATTTTAAGTATCAAATTTTAATTTAACACAAATTCCTTCAAATTAAGGTCAGAATAAAAGTCAATAATTTGTAAATGTTAATGTTACTAAATCCTGTTAGGATTATAAACCTGAAGTGTAAACCTGAAAGCATCTCCCAAAATCACAGGGCCCTATCGCTTCCTCTTCTAGGCATGTATTTTCTTCCATATCTTAAAACGAGAATCCTTCTTTTTTCCTCCTATCAACCTGATGTTGCATAAAATACAATTTAGCTTTGCTGTAGTAGAACTCCTGTTGAACAGAATCTAGAAACCAAAGTTTCCAACAAAAACCAAATCTACTACAAAGATGACTTTTGCTGTGTCAGAGTAATTCATCTGTCTTTCAGTGGAAGTAGGCTTCAGCATGGATATTTTGGTGGGCCCCAAAAAGCCCCAGGTTATGGATTGAGCAAGAGATCTTACAGAATTATCTCTACCTTTTATGTTGGCCTATTGCTCTCATACCCACCTGTTTGTCTTGCAGCCAAAACGATTTGTCTTCAGGCTATTAGGGTTTTGCTTAAGGGTTTTTTTGTGTTTAATCAGGAGGCTTTGTTTCCACAGTACTAAGTAAAATGGACTCCTGATCTGGCTGAACACTGT
Organism: Myiopsitta monachus; assembly: GCA_017639245.1. Classification (NCBI taxonomy): domain Eukaryota; kingdom Metazoa; phylum Chordata; class Aves; order Psittaciformes; family Psittacidae; genus Myiopsitta; species Myiopsitta monachus. The sequence continues at coordinate 12,291,603 of CM029927.1, read as the reverse complement.
ATATGTGATCATAATGTCTGTGTTAAATACCATTTTTCTCCTTTCATATTTACATTAAAATTAAACCAGCCTTTTTTATTGGCTTGTATTTTTTACTCTCTTCTCTTTGGAATATGTATATATTTTAAAATAATTCTATACCTAATAATATTGATTAAACACACATTATTTGCTCTTTCTTCTCATGCTAAAATAGACCATTTCTGAAAAATGATTCTAATAAAAGCCAATTGCAACATCTAACTCAGTTTCTATACAGCAGAAAATGTTCATTTATGTTATGTTGTAGATATACAATAGTAAATTTAAATTACTTTGTTGTTTTATTTGGTCATAAATAATGTAACTGAATTTAGGTAGTAGGAAAAATGTTACTTTTATACAAGGAAACGGATATTATGTGTAGGTAACTATAGGAAATATAGTAACACATGTTCTGGGCAATAAAGGTAGTATTAGTTTATTTTTTAGCAGTAGTTTCATATTTTATCACTTTTCTTTTTAATCAGTTTCTCAGGTTAGATTCTTATATGTATATTCTTAAACGTTTTTTTTTTTGTAACTACACAGAGGATATTGAAACTTCTATTTGCTTCACTCCAGTGTTTAGAGTGTCTACTGATGTGTAAAGCATTGGCATTTTTATGTATGCACTGCCGAAAATAACAGTAGCCAGCATGCAACTAACTAGCAAAACCATTGTGTTTAATCCATCTTTGAAGGCTGCCTGGTAGCAACCTCAGTAACTGTGCTGAAGAAGATACTTGCCTTCCACGCCTGTGGGCTGTAGGTTTGCATTAGCAACTCTTCCCACCTAGGCACCACACAAAGTGTCTAAGCATCTTAACTTTTTTGTGACCCAGTTAAAAAACATAAGGGCTTTCTAAAGTATGCCTTTGGTCCTCATTAGGTCCCAAGTTACAGAGACATCTAGGATGCTGGAGCAGTGTGGATGTGCTGTAAAGTATAGTTGAGAAGAATCTGGGAAGCTTCTGGCAGGGAGGAGAAATGTTTAAAAATTGAAACCAATTGTTACAGTTAAGCTTGGCTTGAAACAATGCCCCACTGTGAGCGTGAATGTGGCAAACTTCATATGTGGTTTGTTTTTCTCGTTCAAGTGGGCGGAATCCCAAGTGTAAATTAAAACTTTTGAGCTGGTTGAATAAAATTTTCTCCAAAACCATAACCTCAGTAATAAATCACAACTTCCTGATTTCAGAAACCTTAGTTTCTTGAAATCTTCCCTGTAAGCATGTGCTCTCATGAGTCAGACTCCTTTTATCCACAGCAATGTACAGGTGTCTCTGGCAAAATTTGGAACACTGCTGGGAAGGGCATTCTTCCTTTGGCTTTCCTAAGGTGCCTGCAGGGAGGAGTAAGTCACTTCTTCAGATCTGTACAGTTACAATCTCCATCATCAGCAGATAAAAAGTGCAAGATAAAGAGGTGCTGCAGGTGTTAGAATATAATAATAGAAATCGGGAATTTTAAAAGGCTTGCACTAAGGAGACTTGTTTTAATATGCTGAGCCTTCGGTAAAAAGTTGAAGATGTAACTGTGTATTAAATACTGCAAAAACTTACTCAGGTGCTTAGAACTAAGCAGGAGAGTAGCACCATTTCAATAGGTTTTTAAAGTTTGGGACCTAGATTGGATGTGCTTCAATCTCTATTGTTCTTTGAGCCTGACAAATCTTCCTACAGAGTAAATAAATTTAACAATCACAGTACCTTTCAAAGGCTCTTGGCAATTAAGAGCTGCTTTCAAATCCAGTTTTGTGTTCATTTCCTAGCTGTTTTAGCTATAGCAATATTCTTCCAAGAAGAACCAATCAATAAAATTGTGCACCTGAAAGTATGTGGTTGTTTGTTTTTTTTTTCATTTAATTCATCTTAAAGTCATTTTCATTCCTATTCCCCCTATATGCAAAACACCACTACAGAATAGGCCTGGAAATTTCAAACTGAAGATACTGTTATTTTTTTTAAGTAAGTAAATGAACACTCCTGTTAAGAGTTGAGTAAGCAGTGCTTTCTGCTGCTCTTTAAGAACTGATAATGATTCTATATGTGATACAAAACTAGAGATACTCTTAGCCATTATCATGTTCAGAACACTTTAATTTGAACCATATTTCCTAACACTGAAGAAAGGTTCCTATCACTTCCTGTGTTCAAATAGTTTCAATTTCTGCACCTGTTTTCTATAAGGATTATTTTTTTCAGAATTTAGTCTCACCATTTGTTGATTCTCTGTCATCTCACCATCTCTGGCTGTGAGCGTCCAGGGCCTCCATAAGGCAGGGCTGCTGAAAGATTGAGTAGTGCTCCTACAGTTAATTCTTTTGGAAATATCCATACAGTACAGCTTCTTTTGTTAGATTCTGCTGGCATCTTTTGAAATAATGTGATTTTTTTCTTTTCAACACATTTTGATTTGGTAAATCTGATATCTATGGCAGTATTACTGGCCACAGTGATTAAACAAACTAGACAATTGCTTGCGCATTTTTAACTAAGGTGTTATTTCACAGCTCAAAGCAGCTGCATTGAACTCCAAATGATGATGTAATTAATACTGAAATCTTTTTATTTATGCTGCACTGCTACAAAATAGAAAGTATCCCTTCCTCTCTGACAGACTGTCTAAATACAGATTTCATATTGGCAGTGAGTGGCTGGTTATTTATTGAGTAAGCAACTCCAGCATTCAGCTGACATAGGCAACCTGATCTAATTAGTTTAAGAGAGCATGTGCAGTGGTGGATGCTACCTCTTGTTTGGCAGCAGGCACTTACAATTAAGGATGCTCTTTTTAACACTACTTTCCACCTCTGCTGCTGTATAACAGATCCCTACAGTTGGGGAAAGATACGTAGGACAAATAAACATAATAATAACAACATTTTGTTAACAACAATAATTTGTTATCACAACCTTAATTTTCATTTACTTCCATTTATAAGTTCTGAAATATTTGACTGAAAAGGAGAAAATATCAGCAAAACAAATAAAATACCTGTTCCAAATGAAACATTTTTGGGAACATTTTGCCCTTATGAAATTGGAAATTATTTTCTGTCTATTCAACGCTGAAATTACAGTAAGTTTTGAAAGGAAGCTGCTGAAAAAAAGATTTCCCTGTGCCTGCCTTACCTCTCTGGGTGCTCCCCTGGTGGGGGTGGTGGGTGCTGCTGCTGCTGCTGGGTGCCCTGGCAGTGATGACAGACACCTTGCACTGCGGCCTGGAGCAAGAGACTTGCAGCTGCACCCTCCATGGCGTTTGATGTCTGAAGCCTGATGGCTGAGCTCTTGCTTGGGCCTTTCAGCCCCTCCTTTAACTTAACTTAGCTAAAACAAACACGGCCTCAGGTAAAAGGGGAGAAACTGTCCTTAATGAGATTTCTTTTGAGTCACTGAAAGAGTTCAAAGATAGGGCTCTCAGGTTGGCAGGCTGTCCTGGGGACAGCACTGCTAGGGAAACAGAGGCTTTTTGTTAAGTTTGGTTAGCAAATCACATGGAAAATAATCCATGCCTTTGCCTTTCTGTCTGTTTTACAAAATCTGTATTTGGTCTATACGAAATATATGATGTAAATACACTTTTTGCATGTTCTGAGAAAACTCATCCATACCCTGTCCTAAAAATGTGTATCAGACACTCAAAGAGAATTTCAAATGTACAATAATTTTTAAATTGCTGAAGTATTTTCCACATCCTAACTTTAAAAGAGAAAAAGATACAAAAATTAGTGAAGGTGAGAGGATTTAAAGGCATGCCTAGTGACTTTGTCAAGACTACAGGGATGTTCCTTTAATTTGATTGCTATCTGATGGATGGAGAAGAAAGCTTATGTCAAGAAAGATTACTTTGTCTTTCAAAGAATCAGAGTTATGAATGCCATCAATTTGAGGAATCTTTTCTTTTAAAGTATGCAATATATGTTTTAAGCCTACAAAGACTGAATAGAAATAGACTTCCAAACTTTCTTCCCACTGTTTTTATTCATAGCATGCATTACTTGTAGACTGTTACACTGTGCAAGAACAAATATTACCTGGTGACTGACTTTATCTGGTTTTCATTGTGATGGTTCATTGCTACAGTTCACTTTGTTTCCTTATTTCCCAGCTACTGCAGATATGTGAAAGGATTATAAGAACCTAAAGCTAAATTCTCTTTCCACTGGTGCTAATACGCATTGACATCAAAGGGAGCAGATTCAGCTCCCAAATATAATTGGTTTCTACTGTGAACTTCCTTCCCAGAAAGCAAAAAATAATTTTGTTTGCTGAACATGGAATGTTTGTTGATTTTTAGTATGAATTAGGTCCCTTCTAGCTGATGTAGCTGAGGAAACCATGAAGTCAGTCAGTTTGAGGGGATGCCGAAAACTCTTGGTGGGGGTCAGATGCCTCTGAGGTAAGATCCAGCTGGAGGGAACACACATCCAGTCAGCAAGAAGGAAAGGAAGGGCTGGACTCACTGGACCATTCCAGTATATATATATGTATACCACTGGATACATTCTCTTGGAAACATTATTTTCCCCTGAAATTGTTTTCTATTAGAAAAGATTGTATATACACGTTTACACGTGGTTTTTTGTGCATTCTACTGATCTTGCTTTAATCTAAATATCCTTTTTTTTTCTGACAAAGAGGAGCTTAGATCAGATTTGAAAGTCATTGTCTTACATTGGTTCAAGTTACACGGCTGTGTTGGGTACCTGGCACTCCTAAGACTGCTAAAAGCAGCAGTGTGAGCCGGGTTCTGATGTTTTTGAAGTGGTCTTCAGGAACAGAGTCTGGGATTCAAGTTTGTTGAGGTCTAATTCTTACATCTTGGGTCCCCTCCCGAGGTGAGCGGCTCCAGAGAGGAGCCTTCAGCACCGGAGCGAGGGGAAACCCCGCGTCCCGGACCGCCAGTTCGGAGCGGCGACAGCTACCGACGGAGCCCCGAGCCCTCGCCGGGCCTCGCCCGGGAGCCGCCGCTCTGCTGAGCCGAGCAGGGACCCACAGGGGCGGTGCCAGGAGGGACGGCCCCGCCCCGAGCGGGCAAAGCCCGCCCCGGGGAGCGCGGGAGCAGCGCGAGGCGCGGGGGTTGGCGCCGGCAGCGCGAGCGGGCAGCGGGCGGGATGGGGAGCGCTCGGCTCGGGGCCGGGCCCCGCTCTGGAGCTCTGCTCTGGCTGCCCCGGCGGTGGCGGCACCGGCACCGGCACCGGCACCGGGCAGAGCCGAGGGGAGGGGAGGCTGCGGAGCGGAGCGGAGCTTCGGGGTGCGGAAAGTGCCTGCGCTGCTCCCGTGAGGGGAGGGTGCGCCATGGGCGGGGCTGCGCTCGGTGCGCCCTGGCGGGGGCCTCTGACGGCGGGGCTGACCTGCGGGGCGCTGTCAGTAGCTGAGGGGTGTCAGGGAAGCCGAGGGAGCGGGGCCGCTTGCTCCAGGCCAGAACTGTGCAGGGGCCGCAGGCGCCCATCACAGCGCATACAGCCAGGGAGGAGGGCAGTATCCATGGAGCTGGGAGCCTGTAACAGAACCCCAGCAAAAAGAGGAGGAGGAGGCGATTGTCCTGCGGTAATCAGTGCTGGTGCGGGCTCATCGTGAGTACTGGGTGCAGCTCCAGGCCCCGCCATTTCAGAACAGGAAGGTCCTTGAGTGCATCCAGGAGGGCAACAAAGCTGGTGACAGGGCTGGAAGGTGTGTGCTGCGAGGAGCGGCTGAGGGCACCGGGATTGTCTGGCTCGGAGGAAAGGAGGCTGAGGGGTGACCTCATTGCTCTCTTCAGCTCTTCCAAAGAGAGGAGATGAGGGAGGTGCTGATCTCTTCTCCCTGGGATCCATTGTCAGGACGTGTGGGAGTGGTTCACAGCTGCGCCCGGGGTGGTTTAGGGTAGACATTAGGAAATCAAGAGGTTTTCAGCACCAAAACCACTTTCAAAAGACACAAATCAGAAAGGTTACAGGTGGAAAGAGTATTTTATTTGTAAATAAAGTTATTTATCTTATATTGTCCCTGCCCGTGGCAGGGCGGTTGGAACTAGATGATCTTAAGGTCCTTTCCAACCCAAACTATTCTATGATCCTATGATTTTAGTTTAGTTTAGTTCATTTTAGCCTAGTTTAGTTTAGATTATATTTCCTTTTTCTAAATCCCCCAGAGTTGATGCTCACACGCCTTAGCCCAATGCACTTAGGTAGGCAGCAGCAGGCTGACGCATCCCTTGCAGCCTGACAAAGGAAAGCCGGGGCAGGATCGGTGCCCGCCCAGAGAGGGGCAGGGAAGACCTGACCAGGGGTGGTGCTCAGTGCTACAGAGGACAGCAGCAAGTCCCGGGGCCACGCTGGGGCCACCCTGGGAGTGCTGAACGCTGCCTCCCCCCGGATGCGGGGCACGAGGGCCGCCTGCGTGGAGCACGAGCAGCTGCCTTTGGGCCACAATAGCCCAAAGGAGCCCCATGAAGAGGCTGTGCTCGGCTGCGGAGGAGGCAAAAAACCCCGGGGACAGTTGCTAAGTCCACCCTGGGAGCAAAAAAGCCTTCCTCCCCCAGCTGCAGGACACGAGGGGCCACCTTCGTGGTGCATGAGCGCCAGGCGATAACCCAGAGCACCCGGACCAGAGGAGCCCTGACACGTGGTCCTGCTCAGTGCTCAGAGGAAGGCAAAAAACCCCCGGGGACCGGTGCCAATCTGCCCCGGGGGAAAATTCCTTCCTGACCCCAGCACTGGCGATCGGCTACTCCCTGAGCACTGAGCAAGAGCTGCTCCTGGTCCACGGGCTGGTTATGCCTCTAAGGGGACCCTGGCTCTGCCTTTTCTGCCTCCACCTGGAGCCACCTGAGGGGCTCCCAAGAGCAGCAAAATGTCACCGACCTGATCAACCCTGGGGGCAAGAATCCTTCCTGTGCCTGGTAATGGGAGCTCCAAAGCACTGGGGGAGGGCACTGGGCCATCTGTGGATCCTATTTCTTATGGCTACTGCCACTGTCTCCCCAGAAGATGAGGGCAGTGAGCTCCCCAAAGACTGAAGCAGGATTTCCATCCCTCCGATGAGCTGTGAGTGTGGCCCCTCCAGGAGCTGTAACTGCAGCAGAGAACTTCCCGCAGCTTCGGGCAGTCTTCCCCCCTCTGCCCCTCCAAGTAATTCCACCAGTGCCTCAAGGACTTCCTCTCAGATGCCTTCAGGCTGCCAGCTCTGTCCTGGTGGCAGCGCCGGGCACTCTGGCAGTGGGACACGGGGGGACGCTGCCTTATACTGCCCCAGAGCATTGTGATGCTGCATTGGTGGAGGTGGCACTATGACATGGGGGTGACAGGACCCCCACAGCCCTGCCCACCGCAGCCCTGCTGCTGCCCTTTGCCCAGCATTCCATGGAGAAAGGCCTTTGGGGTGCTGGCCCTGAGGCAGTGCCTGTGCCCAGGAGGCCCAGGGGAATGTCCCTGCCCATGGCAGCCGCACACGCAACACTGCTGCTTGGTGTCCCTAGAAGTTAAACTCTGTGTTCAGATGTGTCAGTAAAGGCTTTTATACCACATAGAGTCATTTGACAGTGGCAATCCCAGAGGTGAAAGAAAGGGGATTTGGGTCCCTCTGCATGAACTTGGCAGAAATGTAGAGACCATACAGGATTTCCTCACCATTCCTTACCAATATGTCATGTGGCGTTTGCTACAATGCTGCTTATGGTGAGGTTGTCTTCTTGGGAAGAAGGAGAACTGAAGAAACATCTTCTGTGTTTGTTACACAGGGTGTTTAGATATTTGCTTGTGTTTGTTAACATTCATGTGTCTAGTTTGGGGGTTTACCTCTTGTATTACTACTTGAATGCAATGCTTTGCTGACTGCTGCCTAATTCCATGTTCTTAATAGCTCAATAAAGTATTTTGATCCAAATTTGGTTTAAATCACATGGGCCAAGCAGCTTTTCCCTGCAACACTCAGGAAAAGCACTAACTGACTCAGTTGTGTAGAGCAGTTTTAAACCCCTCAGCTAAGTATCACATAAGGGCATTGTATAGAGGGCAGAGATTTAGAGACTGGCAACAAATCCTCACAGCACATTTGTTAGAATCCCTGAAATGCAGAATGACTGCTGGTCTCCCTCCCATAGGCTTATTTCTTGAGTGGTCTATCGGGGGGGAAAGGGAAAGTCACCGAGTTTGTTATTGGAGATGTTGGGGAAAGTCACCGAGTTTATTGGAGATGTTGGTGTAGGCTGCAGAAGGCAGCCCCAGCTGGGATCCTATCTGAAATAAGGAAACTTCTGCGTTTATCTGAACAAACTGTTCTTTTATGCAAAACACCCATGTTTTTCACATACAGTAGTAGAAAATGCTACTGCCTCTGCCCAGTTCTGGTAGAAAGTGAGCTTAATCACCTCTTGGAAACACACCAGACACCCAGACAGAACCAATGAGAGGGGAGGCTGCAGCACGGACCTCGGAGTGTAGAAAGTGCCTCCAATTGTGTCTTGAGGCAAGGGAGCACAATGGGCAGGGCTGCACTCGGTGTGCCCTGGTGGAGGTCCTCCGGTAGCACGGGCTGAGCCGCAGGACACTGTCAGTAGGCTAAAAGATTCTAAGGCGCAGTTAGAATTAAACCTGGCAAGGGATGTGAAAGATAACAGCAAGGGCTTCTATAGGTATGTAGCAAACAAAAGACAGACTGGGGATAATGTGAACCCTCTCTGGAAGCTAACTCAGGAGAACTGGCTACTCTGGATTTGGAGGAGGCTGAGATTCTCAATGACACCTTTGCCTCAGTCCTCACCTGCAAATGCTCTGACCACACCACCCAAGACTTGGAAAGCAGATGCAGGGACTGTGAGAATGAAGACCTTAGGCCCACTGTAGGAGAGGATCAGGTTCCAGATCATCTTAAGAACCAGCTGTGCAGAAGTCTGTGGGACCCGACGAAAGCCATCCTCATGTCATAGAATTATAGAATCATAGAATAGTTAGGGTTGGAAGGGACCTTAAGATCATCTAGTTCCAACCCCTCTGCCAGGGGCAGGGACACCTCACACTAAACCGTGTCACCCGAGGCTATGTCCAACCCGGCCTTGAACACCACCAGCGATGGAGCAATCACAACTTCCCTGGGCAACCCATTCCAGTGCCTCACCACCCTTACAGTAAAGAGTTTCTTCCTCATATCCAATCTAAACTTCCCCTGTTTAAGTTTGAACCCATTACCCCTTGTCCTCTCACTACAGTCCCTAATGAAGAGTCACACTACAGCATCCCTGTAGCCCCGCTTCAGATACTGGAAGGCTGCTAGGAGGTCTCCATGCAGCCTTCTCTTCTCCAGGCTGAACAGCCCGAACTTTCTCATCCTATCTTCATACGGTAGGTGCTCCAGTCCCCTGATCATCCTCGTGGCCCTCCTTTGGACTTGTTCCAACAGTTCCATGTCCTTTTTATGTTGAGGACACCAGAACTGCACACAGTACTCCAAGTGAGGTCTCAGGAGAGCAGAGCAAACGTGCTGGTCACGCTCTTTTGACCTGCTGGCCACTCTCCTTTTGATGCAGCCCAGGATACGGTTGGCCTTCTGGGCTGCAAGCGCACACTGCATCCAGCTCATGTTTTTAACTGCGTTAAAACTTAAACAGGGGAAGTTTAGGTTAGATATAAGGAAGAAGTTTTTATTGTGAGGGTGGTGAGGCACTGGAACAGGTTGCCTAAGGATGTTGTGAATGCTGCATGCCTGGTAGGTTTCAAGGAAAGGTTGGACGGAATCTTGGGTGACATGGTTTATTGTGTGGTGCCCCTGCCCATGGCAGGGGGGTTGGAATTAGATGATCTTAAGGTCCTTTCTAACCCTAACTGTTCTATGATTCTATAAATTTCTCCTGTTCTTTAAAACATCCCTTCTTGCTGTGACAAATAGACATGTTTTAAACTCAAAGGCCAAAGCCATTAACTGCTGTTCTGGGAAGTACTGACAATCTGTAATAGAGGATTTAAAGTCTAAATCTGCTCCCTTCAATGTTTAAATGCTGTGGGGTGTTTATAAAGTTGTAACTAAGTAAAAAATATTACGTCTAAAAGAAGAAAATATATGCATAGTGTAACAGGAGGTGTAACAGGAGGCTTCAGCAAACAGAGACTCAAACTCTTGTGGGTTACTCTGAGCTCTAGTTTATTCCAGGAAATCAGCAGGAACAGCAGCGTTGGGTCACCTCCGCAGAGAATGACCCTTACAACATGTTATTCGGTGAGTTTATATAGGATTTTGAAACAGGCTAGTCAGCAAAGTATAGTTACTAAATGTCCCGTGGAAATTACAAATCTTCTAGATGTTCTCATATATTTTACAATTCTGACAGGTTTCAGGTCTTGCTTCTTCTTTTCTTGTTCCGTGACAATAGTCCACGTTTTGAAGAAGTACAAAAGGTCAGCAGGTTACTGATGATCATTGTCTGGTGTTCTACCTGTCTCATTCATTATCAATAGGTCATTAGTCTAGAAGAAAGGTTTCTTTATTTTCCTAAGATTATCATTTATCAACCTTTAACAGAATAATACAGCTGTAAGCTTTAAGTAACCACGCTCCTGATTCTGGGCTGGGGCTATACAGGGGACAGAGCTGAGTTTCTCAACTGTCAGCAGCTTACATCACCTTCGAGGACTCATGCTAAGAAGGCCTAGTTTGGTTCCTTCTGCTACAATAGTCCCAATAATTTTAAACATCTATGTATCAAAATCATTATAATTATTAGAATGAAGAATATGGTGAATTATAGTCAAAAAACAAAATTATATTAAATAGCAGCATGGGTCCTGTGAAAAAAATGCAGACTTCTTAAGCAATATAAACTGTATTATATAAATATAATACTTCCTGAGCTTCAGTCTGAAATGCATATAATTTCATCAGCTTAGTTTTATTTAGACCCAATTTAACTTGATAGTTGAAAGGGAAGTGTGCATTACACAACTGATGTCTGTAGTCCTGATCTTGCAATCAGATCCATAGGTGAGGATAATTGATTTATACCTCTGGATAGAATCTGCCAACACGGATATTAGTGCAGGCCTAAAGCCTAAACTACCAACATAGAACTCTCCGGAAGATGCAAATTTATCCTCAATTAAATCTCTTTTTAAAGCCCTGCAAGACCAAATTTATTGCAAAAGTATTGAAAATATTATTTTGTTAATGAAGCTATAATGTCATGTAACAGAATTACATGTGACACTGTAGAAAAAATGTAAGCCAGAACTGGGACAGTATTACGTTATTGTACTAATTAATTGAAGTACGGAACTTTAATTGGCGTTTTCATGGAAATCATTGGTTAAAATCAGGTTGCAGATCTGTGGAATCCAGTAAAACATAAGCAGCTGTAATAAAGTATTGTCTATAGTTTCTAAAAAGAAAAAAAGGGGTAGCAGTTAAGCCAGACATGCCTGTCTCATTTCAACAACGATACTACTACAGTTCTTAAAATTTTTGCAATATTCAATTTTAATACAAGGATGCTGTATTTGGTGAAGAACACTTCACAATCAGAAAGCACTGATTCTGTTACAGTCACTCATCCATTTTTTTCCCAGAAGTGAGGAGTATTTTTCTGACTTCTGATACAACCTGAGGTTAACTTTGACAAACTTGATTCTTACAGAGACAATGAGCTATAAGGTAATTATTTTGTGTTAATTGGAAGAGGTTTTTTTATCTTTGTGGGAAACCTGTTTTACTTATTTTACTTGTGAAAGCGTTTGTGCATTTGCAAGAATAATGAGTATTCAATATAAATTGGCATAGTCAAGGAACAGGATATCTCTGCAGCATTTATAATTTTGAAAAATACCTGGTATTATACAATATGACATAGGCATTTTTAGCCACTAATATCATGCAAAGGTCCTCAAAGAGAAATTGTTGGAAAAGCTTTTGTGGAACAGAGGGAGGAGGAAATTGAGCAATTCATGAAGCACTGCAAAGCCAGTCTCATAATGCTCCTTTAATGTAAAAAAGAGACACTCATCTACGCTGGGGTTACATGGTAGAGGTGGCTCACTGTTTTGAGTAGCCCCCTTTGGGAGCTTTCCCATGTGGACTGTTTGAAGAGTTAAGGGAGATTTCCCACCCTTAGACTGAAGCTAGCTTTTCAGTCCCAGTGGGTGAGGGTAATTTTCCAAGTTTGTGGGCAGAAATGCAAAATGTGGCCAATTCACTTTCTTCCTCAAGGTTTTTCAAATTCTCTTTAAAATGTTTTGTGTGTCTGTGTAGCATTTTGCGACATCTCTCTGTACTATTTTCTCTATGACAAAACCTTCAGTGTTCCAGGAAGTCTGAAGGCTAACATTACTCACTGTTTTTTTCCAAGGCTTCTTTCCACCCTTCTATATAGAGAAACTGATTGACATAGTTATTTTAGAATACCTATTTTAGTAAATTTCCTGGTGCAGACAAGACTTTTCCTTCACAATAATAAGAATGTTTCTGAATCTAAAATTCTTAACCTTTTAATCACAGCTTGTCAGTGATTAAGTCTCTCTACACTATAATAGAAACTAGAAAACCTACAGCAACTTTATGGCTTCAAAATACTCTAATTCAGAACATGCCAACATACATAGAAACTTGTCTTGACAAGTTGAAACTTGAAACATACATAGGAAATGGTGACTGGTTTTCCTGTTTATTGTTCTGCTTTAGATACCTTTGCATCGTGAAGTTTTGATTCAGTTTTCTCATTTATGCATAAACTTTTCCAGGTGAGGGAACCTTAAAAAGGATCATAATATAGTTAACTGTGTTCGATCCAACTACAGGATTAAGCAAACCATGCTTCCTCGTCGTGCAAAGGTTATATAAACAGTTGTGTTTTGCAGTGTGCTCTAAAGGTCAGCACTGCTTGTGTTGTTGAACTCTTACAGAGAAAGTGAATTCCGAAGTTGAGAGCTTTCTTTTGAGGTTGTATACTTTGCTTGTTTTCTTTCTTTTGATGTGCCTGGGTAAGTATTTTGACTTCCTGCAGAAGATAAGGTCACACAAAGGAACAGTGTATAATACCAAGTTAGAACCAGTGGAGGCTTTGTTCCTCTCTGTGGAATATGTACAGGATACAACAGCAGCACAAGGCTGGTATTTCTTATGCCTGAGATAGAGAATTATTTAAATGACTTGACCCTCCAACTGAAACTGTCACCTGTTTCTGCCATGCACTGTGGAAATCAAGATTAACTATGTCAGTGATTCCTACCAGTCTGGATAAGCTTCTGCAGACTCAAAGAAGTAAAAATGGCTGGTGGTTTTTTTCATATTGATGCCTGCTCCAAAATACACAGGGCTATTTTCCTTGTTTATCTACAATGACAATGTGTTGTTGTTGGAGATCCATTTAGGAAATTCTTCTTTTAGAATACCTATTATAGTAATTTCCAAGTTCATACAGGGCTTTGAGTTTGGAACATCAAAAACCAACAGTAACTTCATGCCCATTCAGAAAACAATTACCATGTATCAGTCAGCTGCAACTTTAATGTATGTGTTGGCTTCTTTCTTCTAGCCTTCTTGCATTTTTTCTTTTGCTTTTTTTTTCCCTCTCCTTTCACTCACCCACTAAAATCTGCTAGGATCAGACTGATATATACGTTCTTTTCATAGAGTTCAATGTTGTAAGCACCTTCCATATAGAATATCGAAATTATTTAATGACTTGCATGCATTGTCGTACCAGAGGACTAAAGGGTACCTCTGGTTCATCTTCTATAGTGGCAAGATGTGTTTGCAGCACACACGGCACATATAAATCCTGCAGTTTTATTCCCTGACTCCAGGTTCATTGACCATCCTGGCTGAACCCTGACTCACTCTTGTTCTGTGAATCCAGATGCGTCCTTTTGCACCCGCTTTGCCCTCTGGTGGCTATGCTGGAACACAGTGTGGGACCTGGAGTCTGGTATCTTCATCTGGGTCTGTGTTGGAGGGGATGTAGCTCCTTCAGGAGCCGTGGACCCTGAAATAAGGTCAGGCGGCAGTTTGGGGCCATTTCTAAGGGAGATGATGCCCTTCTCTATTGCTGCCTGGAACGAAGCAACGAATACCCTGGTTCTTACTGTTTTGCCTAATGCTTTACAGTGACTCTTAGCGGCAAGGTCAAATGCAGCTGATGGGATAGCAAACAAATCTCTGTAGCGCAGATGTGAGTCCAGCTCCCTGTACTGCATCCATGCCATAGATGGCTCCTTGTGTGACTTACAGAGCTGAAGGGCAGGTCCCATGAGCCCTGACCACAGCACTGAACTGTTGCATTCATCCAAAAACATTGCCCATCAGGACAGTGTTGGCTTTGGAGAGCAAAAGCTGTAAGATTCCCGGAGGAGCCAGGCTGTGGTGCCTGGGGCAGCTGGACATAGACAGCTCCTCCTCACTGCCCTTCACACTGGAGCCTGAGGACAACTATCATGGTGCAAAGAGACAAGTCCTCTGGCCAGCCCTTTTCAATGATAGAATGGTTTGGGTTGGAAGAGACATTCAGAGGGCATCTGGTCCAACCCCCCTGCAATGAGCAGAGACACCTTTAACTAGATCAGGTTGCCCAGAACCACATTCAGCCTGGCCTTGAATGTCTCCAGGGACGGTGCATCCACCACCATTCTGGGCAACCTGTGCCAGTGTTTTGCCACCCTCAGTGTAAAGAATTTCTTCATGACATCCAGCCTGAATCTCCCCTTTTTCAGTTTAAAACCATCAGCCCTTGCCCTATTGCAACAAGGCCCTTGAGAAAAGTCTCTTCCCATCTTTCTTACAGGCTCCTTTTAATAATTTTAAGGACTTTTTGCCCCTGTACACGTTGTTTCAAAGCAGAACGTTGTATTTTACGCAGCACCAGGCGCCCCTACAGTGGTCACCATCACACATCGAACCATCCTCCCCATCCGCTACGGACGACCGTGGGGCGACGCTCCTCAGCTACCCCCGCCGAGGCTCAAAAGGGGCGGAGCGCCGAGGGCGCGAGGCCGCCAGCCAATCAGAGCTGCCGGCCGGCTCACCCAACCGCCTCGCCCCTTTCTCTTTAGAGCGGGCGGGGCCGAGGGCGGGGCCGAGGGCGGGGCCGAGGGCGGGGCCGAGGGCGGGGCCGAGGGCGGGGCCGAGGGCGGGGCCGAGGGCGCGCGCCATGCTGATCACGCTGTGCTATCTCTACCTATGGGCGCGCTGGGGGCCTTGCTCGGTCGCGCTCATCCGCCGCACCGTGCGCCGCCTACACCGCTCCCGCTGCTCCTTCACCTTCTGCTGCTGCGCCGGCACCCCGCCGCTTCGGCAGCCGCGCGTGCAGGTGCCGCCCGAGGAGCGAGTCTGCCTCAGGATAGGGAACAAAGTCTTTTTCACGGACGAGACGCAGGTACCGCCCCGCGCCTGTGGGGCTGAGGCTGGGGAGGTGCCTCGCCTGGCGCTGCCCGGGGCCGCTCGGGCGGGGAAGGTGCCTCGCGGCGAGCGGCCTCCCGCGTTACCGTGGCAACGGGGATCCGCCTACCCCGGCGGACCAGTGCCGCCGCGCCTTGCCCCGCGGCGAGGAGGGAGCTGCGCGCTCCCCGAGGGCTGAAGTGGCGGAGCCCGGGGGGAAAGGGGAGCTGCAGCTGTGGGGTTTGGGAATGCGTTTTCGCTCTGGGCTTGCTGACAGCGAGCTTGACAGTGGCGAGCTGGGGCTTGTGATCGGCAAAAGCTAAGTTGTGTCGCTTCCCAGGCCTGTCACAGCCCTGCTTGTCGGGGGAAGGCCTTGGTAGGAAGCGTTAATACGGGTGTAGTTGCCTCCCTGCGCTATTGAGAGGTACCTACATTCAGCTTGTGGGTTGAGGAGTGGTTTTTACTATGTAAAGTGCAGCTTTGTAAGCACAGCTATGGCAGTAGGAGCACTTGGCTAGGCTAATACTTACATAGTGCTGGAAGTACGAGTAGTAGGTTAGTATTTCCATGTTTGTAACATTCTTTTAGCACATGTAAGGCTTTAGTCTAAAAATAAATGCTGTGTTAGTGCACTCGAGATTTGTGCTGGACATTTAAAACAGAGCCAATTGGGCTTTTGGTTACAGAGAACTGCTGCTCCCGATACAGAACGCTGTTTCAAGTGAGGAAAATGACAGGAAAACCACCATCCATGAAAAATCACTTCTTTCTTTCCCCAAATGGCTGGTGAGAGAGGAGGGTGGGGTGAGGCTGTGGGAGCCTACGACAGTGGAAAAATACTGTGTATGAACCACGCTTCACTTGCCATCATATGAAGTAAAACTGAAAGTAAAGCTTGCTTCTGACTTTCAGGTTTAGAAGCAGAGCTCCTGCAGCACTTCCCCCCAGTCATCTGAGTTGTTTAAATTAACGTTGGCTTTGTCTAGTTTTCTTACAAAATAACAGAATTCTTGTGGACAGGAGTCTTCTTGATCTTTCCTGTTTGCTATTCTTTATATGTGTGTTCGTGGAAGTTATTTCAGTGGTTAGACATCTTACTTAAATGTGTTACTGAAATGTATTTATGAACCATGTTGTTGACTAAGTGCTACTCTTGAGAAGCAGAGAAGCTTTTCATAAATTCAGTGGGTAAAGAGGATGTTTTCAGCGCGGTGAAAACAAGATCACAAATGCTAATGGTGTTGGTTCAGAAATAGTATTTTTTCTGTCTAATGAGCAGATTATTTCATACTTCAGAATCTCTTACAGCAAACTTAAATACTTAATTCACATTTTGAGAAAGCTTATTGTCCTGGTTTCAGCTGGGATAGTTAATTTTCTTCCGGGCAGTTCATATAGTGCTGTGTACCAAACCATCACTGTGTTATCATTATTCTCACATTTAATTCAGAACACAGCACTGTACCAGCTACTAGGAAGAAAGTTAACTCTATCCCAGCTGAAGCCAGGATACTCAGAAAACCAATACCAGATAATACTCATAAACCAGGTATTACTCATCAAACCAATAATACCAGTCCATGTGTTTAGAGGAGTTCTGCTTCAATTGCCCTGGATTATTGTTTTGTAAATCAAGTTTCAACTAATTTATGCTGTTCTTTGCTCCACTTCCGCTCATTTCTGAAATAGCTTCTCCTTGGTCCTTGTATAGTAAGCACATTTTTTCTATGTCTGCAATGTTATTCATGCAGACTGACTTCCTAAGCTCGTCAGTTTATTTGTATTCACCAGGAGCTGGGAAGCCCTCTAGGCAGCTGCAGCTTGGCTTGAAGTTTGGCGAAAAGCCAATGTTGTTGTTGAAATGTGGTTGCCTTTTAAAAACATGTATTGAAATTTACCAGTTGCCTTTGACTCTGAGAATCTCTGCAGAAGATGCCTGCCATGCTGCACCTTGGCAGTGTGGTATAGGAAGGTTAGCTGTGTAGAAGATAGAGGCAGCATCATGGTGAAGCTTTCTGCATCATCTGTGAACACTGAAGCAAAAAAGGTTAACTAACGTGCTTTTTTTGGCTTCTGGGTAGCTAGCTGAGTTACTTTGCTTTTTCAAGTAGGTATAACTGCCTCTGCACTGTTATCAGTGTCTTCTTTACAATTTGCTGGTATCTTATCTTAATCTGTAAAGGTTTTTTTTTTGTTTGATCTATAATAAAATTTTAGACCTAAGATAGTATAAAGCTTCAGTAGTTCAGTCGACTTTCCTGTGGAAGATAGCTATGTTTACTCTCACAGCTTCTGTGCTGAGTAAAGCCGGTTGGATTGGCAAACTATCCCCGTAGACTTAATACCGTGCAGTTTCATTTTAGCTGTGGAGTGATGTACACATTTAGTGTGTTACAGGGAAATTCTCCTGTTTCCCCATAAAATTACTGAAGACATGCAAAGCTTGTGTTTCTAATATAGTAGTAGCAAAATACCTATTTCTAATGTTTGCCATTTTTAAAATATGGCAGAAGAATCAAGTTAAAGCCAATATCTACATCCCATAAAAGTTGATGTATGGGAACAGATTACGTATTGAGAAGTTTTGAGGTTATTAAACTAGTTATTTGGTCTACTGATTCCAGCTTTTGAGCTTTATTTATTCCTTTGTGAGCATGAGAGAGGAAACATTCTTATAATTTAGTGAAGGAAATGTTTGTCCAGTGGTCTGATAAGTAGATAGACTACCTTATGGATGAATTTATTTTTCATGAATTATTTCTTTAAGCTTAGTTGCATACTGAATTTGTAATTTTGGTGCAAATGCATGAGGACTTAATATATTTAAAAAAAAAATGTACCCTCTCTTTTTATTTCAAATAATTTTCTTAGGATTTTTCAAGTCACTTTTTAAAGAATTTGTCCTGAGGTTGTACATGTCCACAAAATAGAAATGTCTTTCTATGACTGGCTTTGCAAAGGAAGTCCTGAAACTTTGTAAATTAGGTCTAAAAATCAGACCTATGTAGTATATAGTTCTTGGGTCACTTGTGGCTCACAGGTTGGTTAGTCTTTTGTCAGATGGCTGTAGAAAAGGTGTATATGGCTTAGCAGTGGGACTGTATGTTTCCTGGAGGATTGTTACCCAACTGGAATGAATGCCACCTGGACTATTGTCCAGTTAGAGGGGTTGTAGTGTCTGACCAGGCAGGTTGTGCGTTGTGAATGTTTTCTCACTCCCTGCCAAGCAGCAGACAGTGCCCTTCAGCCACCAGAAATGAGGCAACGGGGCCATGGGTTTGTGTATTTGGGGGATGAAGAGAAGAAGGAAGGAAGCAAGAAGCAGGGGTGAACTACTGTGTGAATGAGAGAGGAGGATTGGGTTGAATGAGGGATGCTGCTGGTGGCAAATGGCCCACAAAAGTCACGGCGCCAATAGTACAGTGGCCCTGTGGCCCACTCACTTTTGCGCTCTTTTAAAACAGAAAGCTGGAGTCTCAATTAGCTTAAAAGCTGAGGTTGTCACTTTCAGTTTTATTTCTGATATGTTCCTGCTTAATGGTTCAGACATTTATCCCTTTTTTTCCTCATGGGAAATACGAAATAATTCATGTAAGACTGAAGGGTCAGATTTGAATTTAGGCTGGGCATAATCTAAAAATGAATTGTTAGATGCTTGCTATACAGACTTATTTTTCTTCCTTTTTTCATTTTTTTCAGTTCCTTGATGACTTAAACAGGTGGAGTCTACTTCTCATTTCTCCTTTTATTTGTCCTGACAAGTTACTTAAAGCAGGACATATAGCTTTTGTGACAGAAAGCATTTCAGCTCAGACAGATAACTTCGCAGAAAGTACCTGGCTCTTCAAAAGAGGTAAGTAGTTCTCTTTATTTCTTGCATAGAAAGTAGTACAGATGGGCCATTTGGTTGGAATAACTGTAAAACAGTTGAAGGTAAAAAAAGTCAATGGCAGATAGATTTTTTTTTTTTGTATGTTTATAATGTTGTTGGAAATAAAAAGGTAATATTTCCATTAAAATTAATCATTTTTAATACTCTAGTTATGTTTTATGCTTCAAACAGACCAATAGACATTCTACTGAGATTGTTTTAGTAGCATACTTCTCTGGCTGTGGATGGGAACTGTAGAATTCCATTGTGACTTTGCGTAAGGCATGTAGGGTTAGATACACTGAATATGAAGAAAAATGCTTGAAAGCTGTCATATTAAGGCAGATCAGAAGTCCGTTTATCTGAGTATCCTGTCTCTGACACTAGCTGAAACAAATACCTCAGTAAGAAGCAAGCATATGTTATGATTCCTGAAGAGCTCTTCAAGCCTTCAACCAGGTGATGATGAAAAGTTGTAAGTGAAATAGAAGTCTGCTTTGGAACCTTTCTTTCACTGTGATTTGTAAATACAAGTTAAAGTATTACACATTTGGATTATTTTGTCAGCCTGCAAGAGTAAGGCCAAAATCAAGCTTTCAATCTTCTAGCTTTTCTATAAAGTGCAGTGGGGGAGTGGCAATACTTCTTGGTTGGAATTTATAAATTGTGTTTGCCTTTTAAGGGATAATACTTATAAAATGGTTTTGAGGTGTCCAAATTTAAATTAAACTGTATTGAAATCCTTATGGGAAGCATACTTATAAAAGCATTCATGTCCTGGATACTCGGAAAATCTAAAAAGTGCCTTCTCCAGTACTGCATTGAAAATCTGAAGATGTGGATTTAGAAGATGATATTCTAAACTTGAATTGCTGATTATATAATATCCCTAAACCAATTATGCATAAGGATAGTATTCAAACCCTATCAAAACATGCTATGAACTTGAGATAATGTCTCTCTCTGCCCTACATTTTACTGTTTTTTTACTGCTTTTTTCCTCACATGAGGAATGCTTGCTGCCTAGGCATCTCAGCTTGGATGCAGGTCTGAAGGAGGAGAAAGGTTGTAACCCAAAGCAAAAGATAAAATTACCTCCCAGGGTGGAAAAATCTTCGAAGCGGTACAGGTTGGCCTAAATCCTTCCTAAGGCAGACAGTTGTGTGAGCCGTATGTTCTCCTTAATGAAGTGGGCAGAATGGACCCCAGTTGCCTACTAGAAAGAGGAGAAATGGAAAGAGATGTATACTAGGGTATTTCTGGATGGGCAGTAATGAAACATCTGGCCTGATCTCTAGGGTACCATAAAATCAACAGAGCCCACACATTAAACATGCTATGCCACAAGCTGGGATCACCGCCTGGGAGCAGTCTGTAAGGTGTCTCCCTAAATGGCCCTCGCAATCCCCTGGCATCCTTGCTTTCTGGAATCAGGTTTCAAGCTTCTTAGAGTTAAAGGAAACCTGTCACATACACAGGTGCTT
The DNA here is from genome assembly GCA_017639245.1 of Myiopsitta monachus. Classification (NCBI taxonomy): domain Eukaryota; kingdom Metazoa; phylum Chordata; class Aves; order Psittaciformes; family Psittacidae; genus Myiopsitta; species Myiopsitta monachus. The sequence continues at coordinate 12,270,892 of CM029927.1, read as the reverse complement.
GCTGCCTATGTGTTTCCCTGGATGAGGAATATATATTTCCCAGTTCACTTGTTCTGTGAGTCAGAACACTCTGTTCAGAGTCCTCTGCTGGAGTGAACATCAAGAGCAGAGTAGTTGGTAAATAGACTTATCTAACTTGAATGCAGGAACAGAAGGACAGATTCGGAATGGGCACACTGCCTGCAATCAAATTTTTAGTACCTTCACCCCCCATGGATGCCTCTTAGTTCTAGAACAGAGCATGTTTGTGGAGCATATTAGACTTTGGCCTCTAGAGGAATGATGTCCAGGTGAAGTGGTGCATCAGGCAAAATCATAGAATCATAGAATAGTTAGGGTTGGAAAGGACCTTAAGATCATCCAGTTCCAACCCCCCTGCCAAGGGCAGGGACACCTCCCACTAAACCATGTCACCCAAGGCTGTGTCCAACCTGGCCTTGAACACCGCCAGGGATGGAGCATTCACAACTTCCTTGGGCAACCCATTCCAGTGCCTCGCCACCCTTACAGTAAAGAATTTCTTCCTCATATCCAATCTAAAGTTCCCCTGTTTAAGTTTGAACCCATTACCCCTTGTCCTATCACTACAGTCCCTAACGAAGAGTCACACTACAGCATCCCTATAGCCCCGCTTCAGATACTGGAAGGCTGCTCTGAGTTCTCCAGCAGCCTTCTCTTCTCCAGACTGAACAGCCCCAACTTTCTCATCCTATGTTCATATGGTAGGTGCTCCAGTGCCCTGATCATCCCTGTGGCTCTCCTTTGGACTTGTTCCAAGCAGTTCCATGTCCTTTTTACGTTGAGGACACCAGAACTGCACACAGTACTCCAAGTGAGGTCTCAGGAGAGCAGAGCAAACATGCTGGTCACGCTCTTTTGACCTGCTGGTCGCACTCCTTTTGATGCAGCCCAGGATACAGTTGGCTTTCTGGGCTGCAAGCGCACACTGCAGCCGGCTCATGTTCATTTTCTCATTGACCAACACCCCCAAGTCCTTCTCAGGGCTGCTCTGAATCTCTTCCCTGCCCAACCTGTAGCTGTGCCTGGGATTGCCCTCACCCAGGTGTAGAACCTTGCACTTGGCATGGTTAAACTTCATCAGGTTGGCATCAGCCCACCTCACAAGCATGTCAAGGTCTCTCTGGATGGCATTCCTTCCCTCCAGCATATCAATGGAACCACACAGCTTGGTGTAATCGGCAAACTTGCTGAGGGCGCACTCAATCCCACTGTCCATGTCACCGATAAAGATGTTGAACAAGACCGGTCCCAACACTGATCCCTGAGGGACATCACTCACTTACTGGTCTCCAGCTGGACATTGAGCACAACTCTTTGAGTGTGGCCATCCAGCCAGTTCTTTAGCCACCGAGTGGTCCACCTATCAAATTGATGTCTCTCCAACTTAGAGACAAGGATGTCATGTGAGACAGTGTCAAACGCTTTGCACAAGTCCAAGTAGATGACATCAACTGCTCTACCCCTGTCCATCAGTTCCATAGCCCCATCATAGAAGGCCACCAGATTGGTCAGGCAGGATTTCCTCTTAGTGAAGCTATGCTGGCTGTCACCAAGCACCTTGTTGTTTTTCAGTGTGCCTCAGCATGCCTTCCAGGAGAATCCACTCCAAGATTTTGCCAGGCACAGAGGTGAGACTGACTGGTCTGTAGTTCCCCAGCTTATCCATTTTCCCCTTCTTGAATATGAGGGTTATATTTCCTTTTCCAATAGTCAGGAACATCACCTGACTGCCATAATTTTTCAAATACGATGGACAGTGGCTTAGCAACTTCATTTGCCAGCTCCTTCAGGACCCGCTGATGGATTTCATCATGTCCCATGGATTTGTGTACGTTCAGGTTCCTAAGATGATTTTGAACCAGATCCTCTCCTGCAGTGCGCCCAGGGTCTTTATTCTCACTGTCCCTGCGTCTGCCTTCTGAGACTTGGGTGGTGTGGTCAGAGCATTTGCCAGTGAAGACTGAGGCAAAGAAAGTCATCATTATCTCTGCGCTGTTCAGAGTGTGAGGACTGGAGGCACTGAAAGCTTGTTGAGAACGCTGACAGCTTTTATGCTGAAGTGTTCTGACTCTGCTTCCACTGGCCTCATATTTCTTTGGAGCACACAGGAAGTAGCCACACTGGTTTGCAAATGTTTTTATTGCCTTTGATATAAGACTGGAATCCATCCAGGTGGGCCCTGCTGCTGGGAGAAAAATTAGGATATCTGCTGTGCTCTATAGATTGTTTTAGAACGCGCCTTAGGTGTGCTGACCTGCTTATAAGGGAGAGTTGTTTGGTTTTTTTGGGGGGGAGGTGATTTTGTTTTTTTGTAGTGATTTGTTGCTGGTTTTTTGTAGTGGTTTGTATGTGTGTGTGTTTGAGGTTTTTTTTGTTGTTGTTTTTGTTGGGAATTTTGTTTGGTTTTTTTGGAGGGGGATTATTTTTATTTGTTTTTTCTGGCAGAAATGTCCACAAAAATACCTGTTTTGAAGCTCTAGTTTGTTCTTTTGAGGTTTCTTGTTTGGTGGACTTGTTAAATCCTGTTGGTTTTGTTTGCATTTTCTTTAACGTATAAAATGTTTGCATTCTTACTTAGATGTTAATAAGTAATTTGATCTATCAAGTTCAAAAGTGATAGTCCAGGCAAGAGACCAGAACGATTGTTTTATTTTTTGTTGTTCCTCTGTGTACGCATCACTTCAAGTGAGGTGCTCTGAATTCTGCTACCTCTGGCTGTCAACATAGACAGGGGCTGTAAGAGTAGGTTGTTCCTGTGACCTACGAGAATTTTGAAACAGAAAGCCCTACAAAGAATGGCTTATCAGTGATCTGTGACTAGATTCAACTGTGGTGGATCCAGAAAACTGCAGTATAAATAATTTCTCATCTCTTGCTAGGAGCTGGCCTTTCATTCTGTATTCTGAGAGAATTTTGATGATTTCTGGTCATAGTGGGAAGCTTGGCCTGTTTCAAAATACTCTGAGGATTTTCTTATATTGTGAAGCAAGTGGGTCATTGCATGAGCAGGATTACAGGCCATATGTCTTGGCAAAAGCCTTACTTTGTGAGGGTCTTTTGTGTATTCACTTTGCTTGCGCTAGACAGCAAAAACTACTTGTTGTGGCTTAACCCCAGTGGGCAGCTAAGTACATAGCAGCTGCTCACTGGCTGCCACTCCTCTATGCTCCCCCTAGCAGGATGGGAGGAGAATTGGGGAAAAAGATAAAACTCATGGGTTGAGATAAGAACAGTTTAGTAATTAAAATAAGATATAACAAGAATTGTAATAAAAAGAGACAGCAAAGAGAGAGGAATAAAACTGAAGACATACAAGTGATGCACGGTACACTTGCTCATCTGCTGACCAATACACAGCCTGACCCAAGCAGAGATTGGCCCCTACCAGCCAACTCCTCCCAGTTTATATACCAAGCATGATGTTCTATGGTATGGAATATCCCCTTGGCTAGCTTGGGTCAGCTGTCCTGGCCATGTTCCTTCCTGGTTTCTTGTGCCTTTCTTCACTGGCAGAGCATGGGAAGCTGAAAAGTCCCTGACTTAGAGTAAGCACTGCTTAATACATTTATGTTTTAGATGTTTCTATGAACATTTTTCTCATCCTAAGTGCAAAACCCATGACACTATGCCAGACACTAGTAAGAAAATTAACTGCATGCCAGCTGAAACCAGGGCACTGCTTTTTACTTGTTGGCATGTCTCATATTTTACTTGGTGCTATGAAATAATCCCTTGCCCTCTACCACAAAGAGTAGCTCAGAGTTGTGTGCTGAGTAAAATGGAGAAGGAAGCTGGTATCCTATGTCATAAATGTGTGTCATGTTTGTCGCTGGTGATCATGTAATTGCCAACACTTAGCAGCAGGCCCTTAGAGTTTTGCACCTTATGACTGCAACTGAAGAGTTCCGTTCCAAGCTGTGGGTATTGTACCAGTAGACTGAACACAGTTGGGAATACCTTCCATCTGGAAAGTGATGGTGTTGTCCAGGTCAACACTCAAGACAATTGGCTGGGGCAATTCTGGCTGACTTGGTCAGACATCCACAGTGACAGTAGGGTGAAGTCTTGACTGATGTTGCAGCTACAGTGATTCATATCTATCAGGGTTTGGTATAACTATCTTCCAGAAGGAGAATTTGTTTTGTTTCAGAACTGGATAATACTAGTGTGCCCAGAAATGCATCCTGTAACTTCAGAGGTGGTATTTCTTTGTGGTACAAACATGGAGATGACTTTTTTACTTTCACTTTTACAAGTGAGTGGTTGTTACTAGTGAGTGATCCAGACATTCAGGACCCGAGTGATACATCTGTCATGAATTTGAGGGCTGTCTTTCACCAGCTGTGTGTTTTGGAGTGTCTGATTTGAAGCTATTACTTGTTCTGTGTTGGAGGTGTAGTGTAACCCGTAAGTTAAAGCATGTAGCTGACCTTGTGGTAAACAAAAACACACTGCCCATGTACTGTTATCTTCTTCTATTTGTGAAACTGAGTTTGTTCACTAAGGGTTAGTATAGGTAATGTATCAGGAGATACCCAGCCAGATTTCTTGTGAGGTATCCAAAGGTCACCTATATGAGTATGGCCTGGATGGTCTCATTTGGACTGTACTAATCAGAAACTGTCTTCGAGAATGGCTTAGAAAGGAGACATGACCATTAAGGTTGTATGAAATCTCAGTTTCTTCTTTCTTCTTGTTCCATTGGGAAATACTGTAAAGTCAAAAGTTGTAAATAGATTCTTTTGGATATTATGTAAACCACTTAACAGTAGCAGATGAAAAGGTAAATTTAGCTGATAGTTTAAATCTGAAAAACTAAATTATCCAAGAGCTCTTCCTCATTTTGTTCATTCAAAAGAAGCATTTTTTCTTACCGTGTTTAATCAGTATTCCATCTTGTGTATAGTGATAAAAGGGTGAGCTTCATGAAAGTGGTTTGATGATGACAGTATCAAAGTGCTGGAGTTGCTATGTGGGAATTGAGCTTTGTCTTCTAGTATTGGAACATATTACATGGCAAAAGCTAATTTTTCTTTAAGGTCATGAGAACAGGTGGTGCTTAATTGTTTCTGAAAATGCCTTCAAAGGAGAACAGTTGGTCTGTATATCCTATAAAGGATAAAGACTGAGATATCATTCACAGTTTTTAATGAAATTGGGGCCTTACTCAGTATTTGTTTTCATAATTGACTCAAATCACTGTGTTTTTAAGTTATCTGAATGTTGTTTTGTTTGGTACCGTTGTTTTATAAACATAAGGTTTAGAAGGGGTCACTTTCAGTTTTGAGTCAGCAGACAGATTTGTAGTCTTTATTTATGTGTCTGCCTTTCAGAAGGAAACCAAAACTCTTTTCACTTTTCCTCCGCCTGTGTCCTTTGTAGCAGAACTTGTTCTCAAAGATAGCACAGCTGTGTAGTTTGGGTTTAACAAACCTTCTTGAAGAAAATAATCTCATGTGTGACATCTTCACAATGCTTCTTTTCTGGAGAATAGAAGTTTTTTAATCTTACATGCCCAGTTATGCTTCTGATAGTCAGTGTGTACTTTTATTAAATCCTATAGCTTACTTGTGCTCTTTTTATCAGTGTTTTTTTAAAAAGTTTGTGCTGAAAGCCATCTTGGAAATAAATGCAAACAGAATTTTACTTACAGAATGGAGTAATGCTCCCCTGCCATTTTGTGTGTTACCTGAAGCTTTTATAGCCTTGATCTATGGGAAAGATGTATTTGTACTCCCAATTTGCTATCAACTTGGTTGTGGATGTTGCTTTGTTTACTTCTGTCAGGACTGAATCTTGTAGCAGGTATTGCTTTCTGCATGATCTTTCCTCAGCAGGTTCTTTTGGTTGTATTCAGTCTCATACATCGACCTTTGTAGTCATGAAGGGTGCGCTTTTTCATGAAAGGAACTCTCAACTGAAAGCCTTCTCTACTTGAGATGTGTTGTCTTGTGATACTGTTAAATGCAGTAGTTGTTTTAAACACATCAGGCATCACAAAAATAAGTCCTAGAAGTGATTCAGCCTGTTTAGCGTTCTATAATGCTAGCAGCTACACTTTTTTTTTAAAGTACTTTCTTTACAATTACTTCCAGACCTTGGGTTTGCTAGTTGTACTGCTTTGGTTTGATAATGTCCCTCTCGGTTCTGCCTACTGTTGTGCTGCTTTTCAATAGCAGAATCCTTTGGGAAGGAAGGGCAGTTTTTATTTGCAGTTTGTCTTACAGACTCATAATGCTGTTGGTATTTTGATATTTTTCTGTAACCTTTTCAAACTGAAAAACATGCGTGTGCTTTATTCTAGATCGTGAAGTGGTCAGACTATTGCTCACCATTGGCCTATAAACCTGGTGAGCCTTATAAGTTAATTGCTGAAGCAAGCGTAGATAATTTCAGTAACCTTGGAATAGCATTCATGGAAGACAGGCTTCAAATGGATAACGGAATGGTGCCACACAAGATTGTTTGTAAGTATCTTCATGAATTGTTTTTAATGGTAGAACATGTTTGTTTCATAGCTATTTTAGGACTGTGCGTGTAGTCTTTGTACCATGCATTTATTTTGGCACAATGTTTGCTTCCTGTTGTCATTCTGGGGGGTTGATTACTCTGTAGCACTACTGTATTTTATACTGTCAAATGTGGAGATCCTTGAAAAGTTAGACCACTTTTTGACTGAGTTGGCCTCTTTACAGATCTCTACATCTTTACAAGTGCAACAGAAATAACAGAAAAATGGATCAAAAAATTTTTTTAATACCCCCCCCCCTCTTTTTATTTAATGCTGAATAAGCTACTGCCAATAGTTAACTTCAGTATGATGAGATCTTTGTTTCATTCATCAGCAGTCTCATTTTTCCTGCCTAGTTGTGTCTTCTCAGTTGTGTTGATAAAAATTTGGGTCATGTAGAATAATAAAATAATAATTTTGGCTACAAAAGGAAACCTCTCCGTCCTCAACCTCCCCCTAACTAAGACATATCAATAATGTAGATCACAGTGCTTTGGCAGAAGTCAGGGAATGCCAAAATTAAGAACAGCTAGAGAGTATGCAGGAGGGTAGGAATATGCTCACAAAGGTACATGATGTGAAATTTTCTCTTGGTGATGTTCTGCAAAAATATTCATGCAGGAGCGGGTGGAATCTGAGCATCTCAGTCATTTACTTTTCAGAATGTTTTTTGGCTCATTTGCCTCAGGTACTGTGTGCATGCTAGAACTGCTCCAGTAGAACAGGATCATGCAGGCTGGATTGATGGAATAGGATATAGGCTGATGGCCATGAAATTCTCCTGGACTGTGAAAAAAATCTTGCTTCACATTTCTGCTCCAAACTAGGCAAAGGGGTGTTATAAATGCCAATTTGGCCACAAAAAAAAACCAAACAACAAAACAACCCTAGCACCAACATTAGTAGCCAATTCGTTTATTGTGCTCCTTGATGAGAGATAAGCAAGCAGCTGGGTGCTCAGGGAGTTGTCACTCCGCTCAAGTTGCACACTGGGAGGTTAAGCGAGCAGGTATTTATTACACACAAACATGCAAATTCAGTAGGTTTCCGAGACAGAAGCAGGGATATTACAATTAGTTCAGGTACTCATTATCATAAGCCCTCTCCCTTTTGGCACTTGCACACTGCCCTCCGACAGTTGTGGGCAGGGGTCTTCAAGATGAAGTAAGAAGTCTTCCTCCTGTGGGCAGGGGTCTTCAAGATGAAGCAAGTGGTCTTCCTCGGGCTGCACTTTTCACCTTTAGCACAGTCAAATGGCTCAGTCATCACAATTAATTAAAAACCAGCCATGTCTGCAAGTTTCTGACAGTTGGCTAAGATTTAGAGCAGTGTGGTCGTTGTACAAGCGATAAGCAGCACCAGATGCCTGGATGAGGAGTACCCAAAGCTAGCAGATTTATGGGAGACACTGTTTTTAGGGGAGCTACTAAATCTTATTATCACATCACAGAATTGCAACACAAACATTGTAAAAGGGCTATTATCACATCACAGACTTGCAACACAAACATTGTTCTCTAAGTTAGACTAAAAGTATTTTAATCCCATGTTTCTAAATACTTGCTTATACTCAGTGAAGTTACGGATGGCGACCTTCATTAACATTGCCTTAGCCATGTGGATATAATAACTCAGTTTTTCGTATAGTTAATTTTTGCCCCATATTATTGGTTTCTCATTTCATAACTTTCCTCACCATATTTTATAACAAACTATCACTTTTCTAACACGAGTCATAGTCATATCACAGGGGGTATAGTTTCAAGGGAATACAAGTGTTGTTAAGTGAAGAAGGTGATTAAACTTGGATCTGGTGTTGTTTGCCTGTTGGTTGTTTTGTTAATAAAGCTTCTCACTGAATTTTTTTGAGAAATCAGAAACAAAGCCATAGTAAGTTTCTTTGGCCTTATGGGAGTGGAGAGAGATCCAGTGAGATTTTGCAGACTTTGGCTGGAAATATTTTCATGGCTCAGCAGCTGAAAAAAATTACCCTCTGAAAAGTATATTTTTTTTCTCTCCTGTTATTTAGTTTGCTCTGCAAGTTTCACACTGGTAATAATCATATTTGCCCTTCTTTTTTCACTTGTATTTGCCAGAAGTTTTTTGTCTTTGCATTTCCATCCTTTTCCGGGGGAGAAGGAGGAATGGTTAACAGTTCTTCTTATTTGCTAGTTTTCTCTCAGATTCTCAGCTCCCAAGTCTTGCTATGGTGGGTATGTCTCACTTTCTGCAGACTGAAAGCTGTTCAGATTTTTTCCATTCCCTTTAACTTGTTCCAGGCTTTTATCTGCAGCATTCAGCAGTGCAAAAGGCATAGTTCAATGTCTTCATCTTACCCAAGGTCATAATTTTATTAGCTTATTTCAAAATAACAGTGAGCAATTTTTGCACCCTGCCCTCCTTAAGAGGCCAGTCTTTTTTCCAAAGGTTCTTTCCTTGCTTCATTGTGTCCTTTGTTGGGGACAGAGGGACAGGCAAAATAACAAGCTGGTAAATTGATGCATTTCTGGGAACTTCCTCCCCTTCCCACCCATTGATTATCATTCTGTTAAGAATACATCTGCATTGTGTGCAGTACTTGTCATGTTTTACTTTTGTGCAAATATGTTTGCATTCACAATAAATGTTACTTTGTTTAAATGTGCCATATAAATATCCACTATTGTGCTCTCAGTCAGACTTTCCTGAAACAAAGAGTTGTTAGAGTAAATGACTTGTGTCATGAGTGCGAATTTATTATGTTCTTGGGGGACAAGATTAGGATTTGGTGTGTCAAACAAATTCATGCTGTTATAGATGTTTTGTAGTGAAATTAAATCTAAATCCTGCCATGGTATTGATATTCATCATAGCTCTTTTAATATCACCTTGATAACTCATTTTTCTTATTATTTAACTCTTTCAGCCGTCCATCTACAGGAATCTACTCTGAAGGAATTGGCAGAGGTAGAACCATCTGTAAAAGAGCAAAGCGTAAGCAGTACACAAATGGATGAAGTAACTCCTGCTTCTACTTTTGAGACTACTCTTAAATCAGGATTAGGAGTAACAGAGACTGCAGGACAATGTGAAGAGGAGAAATCAAAGCTGGAGAAGGAAAATGAGCCTGAAGATGAATCCAACAGTTTATTTGACAAAGAGACAGGTGCTGGAGAACATCATCACTTGCATCTTTCCAGCTGTCATGAATGCCTGCAACTTGAAAACAGTACTATTGAATCAGTCAGATATGCCTCTACAGAAGACATTCCAGAACTTTCTGGTGATTGCAATAGCACACTGGAAGAGAATGATGGTTTTCTGGCAAAAGGCATTAAGAGAATAAACCTTTCTGGAAAGCCCCCTAATATATTGATTTATCTTGGCTCTGAAACTGCAAAAGTGGAATTTGAGCAGGTAAAATCAATCCTTCAAGAATGCATTGATGCAGACAGCTACACCATCTACCAGCTGCATGAGGAACAAGTTCTGAAAGCTCCGTGGGTTGATAATTCACTGCTGTTGATCATTGCCACAGATGAGCCTATTTCTGAGGAGAACCACAAACAATTTATGAAGTTTTTATCTAAAGGTGGAAAGATTCTAGGATTTTCTTCATCTTTTGCATGTGATGGCATACAAATAAAGAGAAAAAACAAACTGAAGAAGGCTGTTCATGAATTAGTAGTCTCTAAAATGGACAGCACTGAAATTAAGTTAAATCTCTTGGTCAGTGGCTGTATTTTTGAGGAAGTGATGAAGGAAGATACAAGCAAAGTGAAGATATTGAGTCGATTAAATAATGCTGATAAAGACACAGTTATTGTTCATCTGTTTTATGGAGACAGTGGAGGAGAAGCCATTCTTTCTCAGGTACTGTGTATACAGAAGCATTAATTTGCTGAAAAAGTTCACTTGTTCCCATTGCATGCTTTTGGGGATTCCTGTCAAAGGGAGATGTAGATGGATGTCTCAGTGAATGAATAAGGACTCTGCAGAATGCCTTTCACTTGATCCTCAGGAAGCTTACAGAATGTTAAAGAAGTGTCACTGCTGTTTCACTTCCTCCTTTTCACCATGTAACTATGCACATGTAGATCATGCAAGACCACAGTGGGTGGCAGAGGCAGATTTGCGCAGTAAGCAAGCATCTTCAAGAGCAGAGCTACCTTTTTCTGCCTGCTAGAAGTTGTGCGGTGACACAGCTGTGCATTTTGCAGATTTTGGGAGGTGGGAGGAGGAGAGCTGGGTCAGTGGACTTGGGGTGAAAGCTTATACTGGCAAGATAAAAAAGAGACTTCCCTATGAAAATATAAACTATAATGAAGCAGAGAGTAAGGAGAGGAGATAAAATAAACCTTGCAAGAAACTTGAAAGATGTCTTTTCTTAGGGTTTAAGGTTATGGTAGCCAGCACTTCTGGAAATCTGACTAGTGAATGAGAAAGTCCCAGCCTTTATTACTTGTTGCATGCCATATCTAGAAAAACTGCCCAACAGTTCTTGCTTGAGCAGTAACTACATAAGAAAGGTTAGTCTCTGCACTGAAATGCAATTGTTGATCTGGGTCTGTTGGGTCTCTTTTTGCTAGTATTGTCAGACGTATTCTGTTTGCATCTCAATGTTATGAATGAAGTGAACCAAGCCGTTGGTTTCTTTAGCAGTACTTTGATTAAGGGTAATTTTTGGATGCATGTAAGGTTATGATGCTGGCCTTGCTATTCTGTCATTAAAAAAACCCACAACCCTGTATTCATCTGGAATGTATTTTTTTCTATTTACTACCAAAACTAAAATTCTAAAACTTGGGGTTTTTTTTTAACCTCAACACTTTTTGAGTCAGTAGTATATGCTCCTCTTTTGGGTGGGGGTTGTGAGGGAGAATCTGGTCTGCTGGAAACCTGCTTTTTTGTTTTCTGAGTCTTCCTTCAAGCTTTAAACTTTTAAATGTTTAACATCCTGCACCTAACAAATAGTTCAGAGCACCCCGGGGACAGAAGTGGGGGAGTCTAGAATAAGCCAAAACGTTATTCATTCCACTTAATAATATCCCAGCAAATAGGTACCTCTCCAATGTTATGGTATTGTGATCTCTGTTAAAAAAAAAAAAAAACTCAAGCAAAACCAACACCCCCTCAAAAAGCTAACAGATTAAGTTCAAGTGTTCATAATCTTTGTTGTTGTTACTCTGTCTTCTTGGGTAATGGGTGAGAAACTTCAATGGATGTGTTAAAGGTAAATGTTGGTCACTGATAACCTAACTAATGTTTTGTGTGATAGGAAAGCTGTTAAGAGGTACCATTGAGTTTAGAAAATAAGTCTATGCTCTCTATAGTATGAGTCTATCTGGATGTATAATCTGTGCTATTAAACTTCGAAAGATTTCAGCCATTTCAGAGAAAAGCTTTTGAAGTCAGCCTGAAGGCATCTTGCACATTTAGAGTTGGCCTCAGTAGGAGCAGGGGTAAACATTTTATTTTTAGCATGGTTGTTTGCAGTTATATCAGTTCCTTTACTGTGTCTTTACTCTGTTCCAGCACACTTGAGAAAAACAGAGCAATTACCACTGTTTAGGTAGATGAGGAATATAATGGAGACACAGTTGAATGAACTTTATGGAAGATTCTAGGACCCTTTTTTACCAATATTTTAGTTACAGGAGAACTTTCTCAGGAGCCCATAGCACTCAAATTTAACTGCTCACATATCAGGTAGCATATACTCTTCTAGCAATTATGTAATGTAGAAGTATTCATCGGGTTTCTTAGAAGTGTTTTTGTCTGTTTATCAGATTAAATCTGCTAGCTTTTTGGAAACTCTGTTATACATAGGAGCATGTTTATAGCTTTATGTAGGAGGCTGTGCCACCCATGCCCTGTATGCTTGTACTAGAAAATTGATTAGCTACTGTTGCTATCCATTTCTGCAAGATCCATGGTGAAACCTGCTTTGCTCTACCGTTTAAATTGACCCTTCTGCTGCAGTAAAACTCAATACGGCAGAGGTTTTCTGCAGAAAAAGGGCATTCCAGTATAGCTTCAAAAATCAGATTAACAGGATTAGTGTGTCATTCTTTAATTTTAAATGACTTCCAGTCTGGATTTGAAACACCTTATTGTTTTCTCTTCAGAGGACAGTGACATCAGCCATTAAATATTCTATCACAGACTTGTTTCCCTTTTTTCTGTTCTTCCCTACCCCCCATTTTGGCATATTTCCTGAATTTCAATATAGTAGATCAAATATGAAGAACACGATTAAAATGTGCAAAATCGGAGAAATTGGCAAAGATAATAGCTTGCCATTTTCATTAAATTAATACGCATATAGTAGGGTACAAAGGCTTCTAAATATCACGGAATGGTTAGGGCTGGAAGGGACCACTGCAGGTCATCTAGTCCAATCTCCCTGTTCAAGCAGGGTCACCCAGAGCACATTACTCAGGATTGTGTCCACATGGCTGTTGAATATCTCCAGGGAAGGAGACTCCACAACCTCTTTGCATAACCTATTCCAGTGCTCAGTCACCCTCATAGTAAAGACATTCTTCCTCATGTTCAGGTAGTACATCTTGTGTTTTAGTTTATGCCCATTGCCTCTTGTTCTATTGCTTGGCACCACCAAGAGCCCCATTGTCTTGACACCTTCCCTTCAGTTGTTTATGCACATTGGTCAGATTCACCCTTCACCTTCTCTTCTCTAGGCTGAACAGGCCCAACTCCATCAGCCTTTCCACTAGTAACTGTGTAGTTCAGCAACCACAGTCAGGACAAAGCTGCTTTTGAAAATATTATACTTATCTCTAAGCTAAAATGTGTAATGCCAAATACCAGCAGCATTTTATTTTTTTTTATTCCTTCTGCACATGTCCTGCCAGGCACACTTGGAGCTGGATATCAATTCTATGGATGTCCAAACTGAAGAGGATTTTAATTTGCTTAAGATAAGCAATACCAAAAGATATGAAGTTCTCAAGGAGATCCTGACATCACTTGGCTTGAATTGTGAATTAAGTAAAATTCCCATGTTAACACCTATTTACCTTCTCTCTTCTGATGAGGTAAGGTTTCTGCTTACATTTCAGTTATTTGAGATTTACCCTAAAGACAAATTCAGTGTTCACTTAAATACACCTCGTTTCTTATGTGGTACTTCCGTTTGGAGATGTTTACTTACATACTACTGGTAAGCATGAAGTTTAATTTCTACTTTGTCAGTATTTTGTTACCTGCCAGTAGTAGTTTTGTATTTAAACATGGGAATATTGTGCAGTTAACTTATCAGGTACATTTGCTGTATTTCTGTTAAGGGCTTTTATGCTTATTTGCATGCTTCTCCAATATCAAGCACAAGGCTGTGGTAAGCTGCAGAAAGAACTTATTTAAAAGACAAGATTTGGTTTTCTTTTAAAGTGAGGTAGAAAGTTCTGTGTAGGCCGGTAGCAAAAGGTCAAGCTGAAATTATGGAGAATGGTGTGGTAGACTAAGGCTGAAAGAGCTGAATGAATAGAGAAGAGTGGCTGTTTTAATGTTTCCTGGAAATAGAATAGATTCTTGTAGTTTAAGTAGTCCACTGGCTATTCTGGACTTCTCAATTTGAGACATTCTCATGAGGAATTGTAAAGAGCATATAAAGCAGTAATTTTAACTTCTTTGTTTGATTATTTTTTCTTAACATGACTTCAAACACGAGGACTGTATTATACTGATCTGAAGGGGTGAAAACAGTACGTTATTAAATAAGCAACGCAGGTTACTCAGGCTCTTTGATGTTGTTGTTTCCAACCCATTTAGCCCTGTCAATACTTGCTCTTAATGCACTTGTCTGGTTTCTGCTCCTTTTCTGTACAGCTCTTGCATTAGCACAGAAATGCTAATGTCTGTCTTTAGGGGAATTCAGCAATAGAAGCTCCTCCTTGGGTGCCTGTTTCCAGCAGTATCAAATATCACATCCTTTTTTGGCTACAGGATCAATCAGTGAACCAAGTGACATATTACAGCTGAAATGTTTTTTTAAATAAATTATGATCTTTCAGATTTAAATTGTACTTTTCAAAACACTGTTCATTAATCTGGAAGGTGGGTATGATAAGCATTGCACAATTTATAGATTGGGAATATGTGGGTTTTTTTAAGTTTGTAAGAGACAAAACATGTTTTGAGTGATTAATCGGTGAATGTTGCTTTGGGTTCCTTTATGGGTGTGCCAGAATAGAAACAATACAAAGTTTTCCTTCACTATGGAGAGAGAGGAGAAGGATGTGTGGAATAGGTTGCCCAAGGAAGCTGTGGCTGCCCCATCTCTGGAAGTGGTCAGTGCCAAGCTGCATGGGACCTTGAGCAACCTGCTCTAATGGAAGGTGTCCCTGCCCATCGCAGGGGTTTGGAACTGGGTGATCTCTGAGGTCCCTTCCAACTCAACCCATACTCTGATTCTGTGATATGTGACTTCATTGTATGGTAGGCAAGTCAGTTGCAGATCCAGACTGACTAAAATACTATTAATAGATGTATCTGTAAATTCAAATCTGTATTTCTTTTCTGTGTCTCTGAAGATACTGCCAATACTTTTTACTGGTGCATTAAGTAATGCTGTTGTAGAGCAACTCCGGTTGGATGTAACAATTGGTAATCATTAGGGAAAATGCAGAGAGCTTTGCGTTTTGTTATTCTGCTTGAATGATTGCCCTTTCATGTGTGCCAAACTCTGCCAGATACATCTCCACTCTACAATGGTGAAAATACTATTGGAAGTGCTCCTATCCAGCCTTCTGCTTGAAACAGAGCTGTTGCCAACACTACGTCAGGTCAGCCATGCCCTTTGGTTGAACCTTCAAAACCTTCAAGCGTGCATGGTATAACCTGTCTGTGAAGCCTATTCCAGTACTGCTGTTCTATTCTGTCAATTTTTTTGGTACTTTTTCCCTGATGTCCAGCCTGAACCTCTCAAGCTGCAGTTTATGGCTGTTATTTTATTATATTGTCTGGCACTATAAAGTAGTATTTAGCTCTGCCATTCTTTTAACTCTCTTAAGTAGTTGGAGATTGTTGGTAAATCACTGCTTAGCCTTCTCTTTGCCAAACTGAATGAACCCAGCATTCTTATCCTCCTTTTACAGATATGTTGTGTACTTCTAACCCCCCTGTGGGTCCTAACTAGCAGTTCTTTGTGTAAGCTAAAGTTTGCTTTCCCAAGACCTAACCGCTGATTCCCTGTCAGCCTTCTTCCAGATTTTGTATTCTTGTAGTTGCTACAGCCAATGCTGCTGTCTGTGACCAAATAGGAAACAAGTTCTTCCCTGTCTGAGAGCAGTATGTTGGTAAGAAGTGATTATCTGTTTGTGTGACAAATGTGAAAACAAAACCCTTTTTGCCTAATATTAAATGTGCTCTATACAGAAGACTTGTAGTTTATTTAACTCTTCCTTTTTTCTTCTCCAGCTTCACTCTTTTACCATGATTGTTTCTTTCCTATGGGATTGCAATTTGCGTGACCAAAAAGTTAGCTAATTTCTGTCCAAACTCGCCATCTAGTGGCGTATTTCAGGGTTGCAGGCCATCTGTTAAAGATATTTTTGCACTGTATGCTGTGTAGTTAAAGTTTATACCTGTTTTTCCACAGTTTTTTTTTTCTAAATGGTGATTTTTCTGTGTTGGTGTGTGTAGTTCATTTTTTCAATGTCTTTCACTTTAACCACAGCATGCTTCCAGAATATTGTGTGAAAGGAAGTAGCAATGCGTGTGTAAAAACTTCTGTTAATAATAAGGAGGTAGCATATTAAAATAAAAAATGAGTATGTAATAGTTTAGCTTTCTAAAAAGTTATTTATTTTTCTCCTTATGTCGTGTTCTACATAGGTCATCTTGCTTTCCTAGAGAGCAACAAGGTACCAGAAATGTACCTGACGGGTGAATAACTTGAAGGAAATACTTGATTTGTTTAACGTCAAAATGAGACAAGTAGTGCTGGAAATGGAGGAAGCTGGTTTGCAAGCTGTAGTACTTTTGGACTTCTTTATTTATGACTACATGGAAAGCTTGCCCTATACAAGTCACTGGGGGTGTATTGAACAGTATATTCCTTCCCTCAGAGATTATGCAATCAATGTTGATTGACTTGAGAAAAAAAATTTTATTTTTATTTATTTTTTTTTAATTTTTTTGGACTATTTTCTTATGCTTTCCTGTTATAAAAAATTAATAATGATTGAGCAAGCTTGATGTGTTGTTTGCAGTTTCAAAAACGGAAAAATGGCAGACATTCTTGTTTCTTGAAGTTGGCAGTTCAGTAATGATTCCTCGTGCCTAAGCTGGAGGTTGCATCTGTACTGTTACATTTAAAAAGAAATGCTGGTAGACCTAACCTGGTCAGATTTTTCTAATTAATTTAGAAACCACAAGCTCCTTTTGCTTACGTGGAAGAAATAATAATTTATTTTGCTCTGTGTTTTTTACCCCATTAAGAAAAAAATACAGATTTTTTTTTTCCTCATTTTAAAATTTTTTTGAAGTGTTAATTTGTTTTTTTGGTTTTTTCTTTCTGTAAGCTTCAATTTACAGTAGAGCTGTGCCCTGTTCTGTGTGATTTCTTTGGTTTCTCTTTGCCGCCCTCTTTCCTGGTTTGTCACTTCGGAATTTTTATCAGACCTATTTTCTAATATATTGTGGACATGAAATGAAACTTCAGCTTTATTATATGAATAAGTAGCTTCTCGTCTTTTCCTCTGCCGACAATTCCTGAACAATGTGTCTTTTTTGCATCATTGTTGTGATGCTTTTAATAATCACATCGAATCTATTACTCCAATCAGGGTAAATCTTATTAAGACTTTCAGATCTTCCTGTGTGCTCTCTGGGTCTTGGATGGGGCCTTTTGCAGTGCAATTTGGAGCTGCTTCTGAGGGCTGGATTTGATTTTTTAAATTTTTTTCCCCTCCTTAGGATTCACATTTTGAAGGTTCAGCTCCCAGTTTATATGGTTATCATGTATCTTAAAACCACAATCTTACTACATGGATTAAACAGAAGACCATAAAATATGAGCAGAACTGCCATTATTGTGGCTTCGAATTCAAATAAAAGCTTTAGTATCTGAGTAATGGATGATAATGTCCATCTGTTAAGAGGTCCAGATCTTACCATGCAGAATTGTACTAGTCAAACCTCAGCTAGTGCTTGCTGCTGTTGGTGTTGAGTGATCTCTGTCACAGTGTGCACTTTTTATTCCTAATAATCTTTCTTGTAAATAAAGCATAAGGTAGGGAGTCCAGAAAGTAACAGCACTTGCAGCAGCTCTTTCATCACAAGACTTTTTGCACTAAGGCTTGCAAGAATGGTTTGCTCCAGATGCACACATTTTCAAGTTTGGTTAACTGGGAAAAATCAATATTATATCGATACAGTGCTGCAACAACAATGAAGGCAGTGTTTGAACTAAGAGCAATATAGCATGAAAGGCATCTTACTTGTTAATAGTTAAAGCTGCACAACTTGCTGATTTTAAATGTAATTTTAGAGAAGTATTGGTATTGAAACACAGCATCTTCTATTTTTCTTTTCCCTTGATCTGATGTAAAGCAGTTAAGCAAATTGTAGACTTTTACACTGCTGTAAGGAGAAAATTCTGTGTCAGTGTGGTACGGGGTGAATTCAAAGTGTTGAAACTCATGGTGATCGCTGTAAGCCTGTTGTCTGGCACCCATATGTTCAGTGGCAGCTTCAAGCATAGAGATCTGATTTTTTCTGCAGCTTTGCCTTTAAACGCTCAAATATTTACTCTTTTACACTGCCATCTTAAAGGATAATTTTTCAGACATAAATGGTAGGATTGTATTTTATTGCTGTAAGTTTCAGCATAACATCTTCTAGACTTCAAAACAAGAATTTTCTCCTTGAAGGGTGAGATTTGTCAGAATAGTGATTATTTCCATTAGGAAGTGTATTATACCCACATATTTACTGATATGGAGCCTCTCAAACTTGGCTGCTAACTCCTCAAGCTATATTAGGCTGTCACTTTTATCAGCATCTTCCAAATGGGTGGTGGCCAAATGATGAAATGTAGTCAGACTTTTTTACTTTGGCTCAGCTAGTAACCATCTTTTAAACAGTACATTCTTCCATAATAATAAGCAGTTAATACAAACATATTGGCTGAAGCTTGAAGTTGGGGGTTTTGACTCTTTGTTTGTTGGCAGCAGAAAGAATAATTAAAAAGTGCAACTGAATGTATTTTTTGAATTTCAAACTTTCCTTTAAAGGACACTTTGGGATACAGAATACTGTGCTCACAAGGATGATGCAGTATGAAGTCAGCTTTGTGTATTTGAATAACTCAGTACAATACAGCGCAGTCAGAGCTCAGTTGGACCGAATTTACATTTCTTGAGCTACAGTTTTGACTCTGTCATGGCATCGGCTGTTTTTAAATTCCAAGTCTATTACGTCAGCAAAGAGAGGATGAAGTTACTTCATACTGACTGAATCTTTCTTTGAGGATGGGAAATTTGAACTCTCAGCTAACACTAGAATGAACCTAGATTTCAGGGTACATTTGGAGACAATTGTTGCTGAAGTATTTCCATGCATATTAATGTGTATCGTAGAACCTGAGATTCAACTGTAAAACTTCAGAGTTGTCTTTAAATTTCCAGTGCTAGAATCATCTGTAGTTATACTGAAACCCCAAAGCCCTATTTTTATTGCTAGACAAGTTTTCATGCTTAAAAATCAACCAAAAAAGTATATTCTACAAAAAAGGAGACTTGCTTATTTTCTCCTATCATCCTCAAAGTATTAAGGATTTAGGCATTGTCACTGCCTTTTGAGCCAGTAGGACAAAAAGTAGTAGTCCTTTGGAAGTGTTTATTCTAGAAAGGAAGTGTGCTTTTTGCTCTAGCAAAAGCAGTAGCCCAAGTTATTGCTGAGAAAAAAGTAACCCAAGAGCTGAGAAAGTTGAATGAATAGCACAGTCTGAAAGGATTCCGTGCTCCCTGATAAGTGCTGTCTAAATTTTTAACTTTTTCAATCATTTTGTATGTATCATTTCCAACGAACAGTGCATTGTTGCCAGAAAACTTTGTCTGCGCTTGAAAACTTTGAAAGTTTGTCTCTTGGCTAGGAATGAAAATGTCTTTTATGGCAAGTTGCTTCAGGAAAATAAAAAAGGTAGATACAGCAATGTAAATGCATCTGTACCAGTAACAATGTGTATTCATTGGAACAGCTTATTCTTTTTGGGAAACAGATTTAAGGTGTGCTGTGTGTGGAATTCTTTTTGCTGTTCAAAGCTGTGTTTCTGCTAGACTGGTTAGGCAATGAAGTGCATTTGGCAAAACATTTACCTTCTGGCAGGTAGCATGCTTTTTCTCTTAGGTGGCTGCCTGAAGAATCTATATCTAAAACATAACCCAAGGACTGATAACAAATTACTATTAATTAAAAATATTTATAATTTAGCTCCATGTGTTCAGGGGTTTTTCATAATAAATTCAAATTTATTTGCTGGCTTGCAAGGCTTTGAGCTGTGTGTGTGTGCAGGGAGGGTGAGTGTGCTCTTGTTGGGTTTGTGTTGTTCCACCTCCCCTCCTCAAATTAACTTTTGTTTCTTTGTAACAAAACTTGCAAGACACAGATTATAAACCAAAACTATTTCAGTGTTGTTGTCATTAATTGAAAAGCTCTTTGTATCAATGTCTGGATTCTGATAATAGCCCCTACTGCTTGCTGATGTTGAAGCCTGTGGTTCTGAGAGGAATGGCTCTTTGAGGCAGGATGGTTTGGTTTTTTTGGGTTTTGGTTTGTTTGTTTGTTTGTTTGTTTGTTTTTCTTTAATTTGTTTTCCCCTCCATCAGCACTTACGGTAATGAATGAGTCTTCTCCTGCTTTAACAGTTCAGAGCTCTCTTAGTCAGAGGAAAGCAGAAAGGGTGGCATTAGCTCTCAGAAGAATGGCTGACTGAGGTGTGAGTGCTTACAGGTTCCTAGTTTGTGCCCACTTCCGGAGGTAAGAAGTTTGACAGCAAAATTCTCTGCAGTTTCAGCATGGAAAAAAGCCAGTCTTTGAAGTGCTTAAGCTTCACGGAGACTTCCTGGACACCAGCTCCGCCATAGTGCTGGGCATAAAAAGAGAACTCAATGGCATAGCAGAATAAATTGTAGAGATGATGTATTTTTACCTCACACTTGTGAATGGCTAAATAAATTATTGTGGTCAGTTACTGTGCCTTACTAAGCACAGGGTAATTCCTTGATCTGTGCTATTTTAGTAGACTAAAACTGAGAGGAAAGATACTTCTCTGTTTTCTGTCCTTACCCTCTCTAGCATACAGAGGGAGGATGAACTACTTGAAGGTATGCACAGTGTAAATGAGGATGGATAGAAATGGAAAAAGAAGCAAATCTGCAGATGAGAACCAAGATACTGGTTCTTGTATCTCAGTGGTATTTCCTCTTGTACCTTAGTGAACAGTTTTATAACAGTCATCATGGAGTCATGTAGTAGATGGAAGTGGAATAAGACATGATATATTTTACTGCCTCTTTCTTCTTTCCCCACAGTCTTCTATTATTCTGCATACCTTTATTAGTGCAGTTTCCTAATAGATCTGTCATTTCTTCTGTAAAAATTTTTAACTTTTGTGTTCAAGCTACTTGATGGAGGTAAAAGCTTAATAGTTGAGTTTCTATAGCAAATTGTATAGCATGCAGTCCAGGGCAGGATGCTTTTCTAAGCTAGTTACATGCCAAGGCAGCCTGCCAGTCTTGCCTGGCAATAAAGACTGACAGGCTTTGTTGTCATAGTTTTTACTACAGTGGAACTGCCAGTCTGCTGAAACACCACTCTGTCAGAAACACCCACCCTCTTCTGCTCCCCTCCAACTGGTAGGGCAAGTGGTGGTCAAGAGGCAGGAACTTTTTAGGGCCTTCTTATAACACCTCATCACCTCTATATAAGGGAGTAGCAGAGGGGAGGGCAACTATATCTGAATTTTTGGGTTTCTGCTATTGACTGGAGCCTACTGGTATCATTGCCTACAGACAGGAGCAGCCCGTCCTCTCCAGAGGCTGAAAAGTGTCTTTTCTTGCCTCCCTTCAGATACAAACAGCTTGCTTGGATCAGGGAGAACCATTACATTGACATCTTGCCTCGAAAAATTGTTTTGTTTTTAAAAAATTATTTTTCCTATGCTGCTGAGAAGTATTTAGCTGGTCCTGTTGAGAACAGCTCAGGGAGAGAGAGAGAAGAGGAGGTGTGAGAGATATCAGAAACAATAATATTGACTGTATGTGGAAGGCATGGAGGAAAAGACAATGAGGGCTATTGAAGTTAAACTATGAGGCACAGTTAAAGGAAACTAGGCTTATAGTTAACTATAGCAAACCAATCTTACAGTGCAAAATTACTATGACAGTATAAAAGGTTTTTTCCTAACATTTGGGACAAAATTAAAGTGTTCACTAGAGATTGCTTTTCCTGGGTGCTAACTGAGTGGTCCAGGCTCAGGATCTGTCTGACAGCTGACCTTTGTTCATTCTGGCTTCTGCATGAATTAGAAGGCCAAATTATCTCTTAATTTGTTCACTCACCTGAAGTTTCTTCGGACTTCTCCCTGGAGCTGTTTACTGAAAAAGGCTGGCATGCTGCAGGTCTCACTGCATTCACCAGTAAGATGAGACTCCAGTATTGATCAGGATCCCTCCCCAGCTGAGCTGTATTAGTGTTGGCATTATACTAAAATCACCATGGATCTGTGTTGCCCTCAGAAGCTGTATGCTGTTGCTGCTTTTTTTAGAGCTCCTTCAGTGAGAGGAAGGCATCTTAGCACTAGGGGTCACTTATGAGCTGAGTGTACAGTTACAGCAAAAGAAAATGAAGGGGTGGAAAATATTTTACGCGTAGTATGTTGTATATAGTTTTGCATTAAAATACCTTTGCATGTTTGCAGCGGCTGTCCTGTATAGTATTTTCTCAATTTTAAAAGGGCATTTTAAATTGCAGAGGAATAAATGGTATGTAGTATCAAAATACAGTAAAATATTTTCAATTAAGAAATCTTGATGGGAGATGAAAGGGACTCCAAATGCAGTTGCTAAAGCTACCTTTTGCTTTTCTGTTGTTTTTCTTCAGGGAATATTTATTAAATATTTGTGGGAGGGGGAAACTGAAATCTGGCAACCATTCTCTTCCCTTTGTACTTCTCTACTTAAATGTGTTTTCCTTCTTGCATGATAGCAGCAAACGTGCTGCTAAACAACATGTTAAACTATAAATCACATTTGTAGGCATGTAATAATGAAAAGCGTACTTGTATTAAGGTTTGTAAACAGCTTTTTGGCTATGTATTGATTTGATGAATGTTTTTGACAGTCATTTGCAAAATGCAAGAAGGTTTGAGGAACAAAAGAAGATATCTTTATAGTAGTCTCAGTAAAAAGGGTCTTTATGTTGCTGTGAGAACTAGAAGTTAGTGCCTTTTGTACTGAGTAGCATTTAATCTTATTGTAGAGTTAACTCTGATACGAAATTATTGTGGGCTGGCATCTGACCAAAGTGCCACTCACTGAAGTGTATTCTATCATGTTTCAAGGCTTGCTTCAAGTCAGTGTGCATGACACTTCACAATCACTTTCTTCAGTGAGCAAGTTCTTTCTGTACTTTAGAGAATGGAAAATTTTGTTATCCTTTCAGAATGGCTCATGTAATATATATTTAAAACATTTGTGAGCTTGGTTCATGTCTTATGCTAACTTCTCACTCCTTTAATGATGGAGAATAGCCTTAAAGTACATTTTCTTGAGTATAGGTCACTCAGCATAGAGCGTTGCCAGTGTGTGAGGTCGAGTTTTCTTAGTTTCAGTTTGTCTTGGGAGTTTTTAATAGGAATGTAAACAAGAAAAGTAAAATCCACAGTGACAGACTAATCCAAATTCATGTTGGCTCTGTGTCTAACACAGGCACACATTCTGTCTTAACGTGAAGGCTGTAATTAAAATGACTGGTCTTGGATTTTGTTTCAGCACTCAAAAGTTGTAACCAATAAACCTTTTTAGAGTCAGGGTTCAGGGTACTGCCTTTGAGCAGATGGGTGATTTTAGATAGCAGGAATCCATAACTTGTGACAAACGCTCTGGAGATCCGTGGCAATTTGGCATTAATTCGTTTAGTGTGACCTCACTGGTAAAGATCTGACAAAAGTGGAGGATTTCCAAACATAAAAAACTTGAGATTCTCTGACTGTCGGTGGGGCCTGTGGCTAATTTATGTAAGTGAGACTGGGGAAATGAGAACAGGCTTGGCATCAGCTGGAGTCCTGTGAGATGCTATTATGTTACCATTGCTCAGAAATGACGATACATTTCCACAATGAGAGATCATTATAATGGTTATCTAGCAATTTAATTAGTGCTTCTTTTGTATCTTTTAAGTAAATTACGGCTAGATGATATAAGATTATATATTATAATCAAAGGGAGAAGTAAAATAAAGTAAATAAAGTAAAATAAAAATATATAACCAAGAGGAAACAGAACTGTCTTTTTGCATTTCTCTTCAAAAAAGATAGAACTACAAGCTTCAGCTGATTCTGAAACAGTGCATTTACCACATTGAGGTCTTCTGAATATTAAAGAGTCTTCTTTGACTCTTAATGTTCTTTGACAATTCATTTGCACAATAATGTCATCAGAGGGGGAAAAAAAAAAAGACTGCAAAAAAAATTAACCAGGTATGACTTGTATCAGTGATTTATAGGGAAGGGACTGACTTAGAGGATTCTGTAGTGTTTATCATTTGACAGCTCATTTTAAGAAAAGATCTGAGGTTTCTGATATGTTGAGGAAATCCTGAAATTCCAGGTGCAGTGGGAACGGCATTTGGCATGTGACCGTCTGGCCAACATTATGCAGTTCTTTTAATGAAAAGCTGATTAAAGAGCAGCTGTTAGCTGAAATCAGAAAGTTGCTGTAGTTTTTACTACAACTCTTATATGAAAGGTTTTTTGTTTTTGTTTTTTTATTTGGGTTGTAGTTGGTCTTCACAAGTGGAATGTGTTTGAGTTCAGTAAATCACTGTACTCGGTTACTTGGCAATTGTAGTGGTAACATTAATTACAAAGGATTTACATGAATATTGAAGCAAGGTTTTCTCAGAAGAAAAAAAACAAACCCAACGACCCAAACCAGAATAAATCTTCTGTTTTCATGGTATATGTGTTTCTCTTCTGCCAGTAAAAGTACCTCTGTTAAAGTGCTGTGTAGCTGGGTCCGTCAGGATAACCTATGTTCTTACAGTGAGATTATGCAGAGCTGTGCTTCAGAGGATTGCATGATTTGATTTTAAGAATTTCAGCTGGTCACCATTTTGTTGATGCCAGCGTTTCCTTGTGCAAACACTAGAGGATCTACAAGAGTGGTGAAGTTCTGTACTTAAGTATGGCACTACTTCTATATGTAATTATATATACAGACTTGTATAAGTCTGTGTGTATATGTGTGTTAATATGTATATTTTTAAAAAGTTTGTATATAATCTTACTAGTTACATTGGCAACCTCAAGTTTCAGAAGCTGTGTTTCTTTACCCCTTACTTAATAAATGCATTATATAGTAGAAATTATGAAAGTTACACAGGCCCAGGGAAGACGACTGGTCCTGGAGAACTCCAGCGCTGGGAAAAGTTGAGATGGGAGTCAAACGTCTAGTGTGTAAATTGGAGCATGCTCCTTGACTGATGAGTGTAAGAACTTTTTTGAGAGAGAAAAACCTCAGGAGGAAGAGCTAGTGGAACTAGTGTGATACCAGATGAAAGAGAAGACAGACACTGTGTGGGAGGAGGAGTGAGGGGAATGGGGCAACGGCTGAAGAGGCAGAGGTAAGAAGCAAGACTTCACCATATAGAAAACAACTCATATTACTGCTTTTTCTACCATTCCCTGCAGCTGCTAGCTATTATAATGCATATCTAATAATTTTAGCTATAAAAGTTTGCTACTTTGGACTGATCATTTCAGTAGCATGTAAGACACAAGACAACATTTGATTTTTACAGCTTGTTTTGTTGAGAATCAGTTTCCTTATCTAGTGTGTATTGTTTCTGAAGTGTGTACTAAAATGTACTCTTGAACTTCTTTAAGAAATATTCTAAGAACTGCTGGAGAAAACATTTGAAAATATCCTTCTGAATTTGTAAAACCTGAATAAATGTATGATTAAAATAATTGTTAAAGCCAAGGCTCAGCAGGAGCAGTATTGAGGAGGCTAGTACAGTCTGTCCCTACTTGTTTAATGTGGGTAAGAATCAATACTACACTTTAGGAGTAGTAGTGGCCATAATAAATTTACAGGTTTTGCATATGGTGAGAACAAAGATTTAAAGACAGAACAATAGATAATTTAATAACTTAAGTCTTTAGAAGTGGGTACGCAGGCTGCCAAGTCTCAAAACATTCTTTGGACGAACAACCCATGTCTAGACTTCTGCTCAGCTTCTTGCCTTTCAGTAGAGGCTTACTTTGAAATGAGTAATGTGTTTTCTCAACTTGAGAGAAATTAAATAAAGATAAGGTGATTTTTATATTCTGTGATACAAATGTGAAGGGATATTATGGATATAATGTCTATTACTGAATAGTATGCATGTCGCCTTTTTTGTCTGTCATCTTTTTTGATGTTACACTTGCAACAGAGTAATTGGTCATCATTTCTTTGTAACTTTCAACTGATGAACTCTGTCAGAACTTCAGTTCAAAAAGTTACCTTGTTCTCATTATAAAAATTATTTGAAAGAAGACCAATATTCAATTGAAGAAAGTGCTCCTCTGCTTTAAAGAAATGTCCCTGGTTGCTCTCTACCTATTGTATAAAGACGACTTTGAGGAACTGAAAAATATATTAAGATCCTCTGAATTTTAAGATGGAGAGAACTATTTTGTGGGAGCATGTCACAGCATTTCCATGTAGTCAAAATCAACAAAAACTAATTCTGGGAGGTATTTCTGAAATTCTTTTGCAAGATAAAGGAAAAAAAATAATTGTGTTTTGATGCATAATTGTCAAGATTTAAACAAAAAATTACATATGGTATGGTTTGACTTTGGATCTCATTACATAGAATAAGCAATTATCCATGCATTTTTTTCTGGTCTCGAAGATTTACTTTTTTCTTTTTAAACTGGAATTGTACGTATTACAATTGGTTCATGTACCACAGCTACCTGACAGGAACAGCAGCTGCAGAGATAAAAGCTATCTAATTAGTTTTCCATTTTTTGACTGCTTTACGTGTATATTAGTACAATGTATTAGCTGATGGAGAAGACAAGACAGTAGCTGAAAACAAATCCTTATTCTTAATTTTTGCTTCCTATCGAGAGAGAAGGGCACTTTCCCAAAGTTGCCATAAGCATTGTGAGATGCATATTACCATAAATGTTTGGGCTGCTTATTTGAATTCCTGAGGTTTTATTAGAAATATTAAAAAAAAATAATAATAAAAAATGCAGTTGTACTTTTGTCCCTAGAATACTCTTGTCATTATTTTCCTGATATCAAACATGCTCAGTTAATGTTTTGAACTGATTTCCAAAGATTGTCTTTCATGAGAGAATACTTCATTGGAGCTGTGAGGCATATGCTCTTTGACTCACCTTCATTATTATGTAGCTTGCTAGAGGAAGAGATAGTTACTTTATGCTTGCTGAGTTCTTTCATACATCTGCTACTAGCCACTGCTGGAGGAAAGGTACAGATTTAAAGGGGCATACTGATAATGGCTGCTGCTTCATATTGTTTGATCAGCAGCAGCTTTCGCAAAGAGCTGCCTTTTTCTGCTAAGAGTTAGTTTGTCGTTTGAAAGAGAAGTTCATCAGCTCTTGCAGCCATGAGGAGGTTTTCCTTCTACCTGTTTTAGCCGTAGGCAACATCTGGGAAGCAACAATGTTTAATGTGGTATTTTAGCCAAATGGTATGTATGAGTGGCTAGCTGTGATAAGAATGTGCTTTTGTTATCTCTGCAGCCGACATTTTGTCTTGGAGGTGGGAGTGAACTTCAGTCTTCGCTAAAAATTTTCAAACTTGTTTCTATCCTATGTGATCCATTCTGTCTAATGATGGTCTCCAATTAGCCATCCAGGAATAGCAAATTAGACATTTTTGAACTTCAATAAACCATACTACAAGTATTGCTATCCTTATTGCTCCATACAAAATAATTTTTCCATCTGCTCAAGGATGTCTTTCTCTTACACGCATATGATAATTTGTTGGTAGAATGTTACTTTTGCAGTGACTGCCACATTCCTGATTTTATGTAACAACAGTAGCTTGACAAACTGAAAGTATGCATCAAATGATAATTGCTATGCTCAGTCTCCTGTTTTCCCAGCTATTATGTTCAAGAAACAGAGACCCCTATTTAACCAAGGATAAATTAATCACTAAGTGTCACAGACTGAGTATACCGATTTTGTCTGTGGCTTGAATTCATTACTTTGTGTGGAGCTGTTCTGAAAGTGTATTTTAAATTTTATTTTTTTTTTTTTTTTTTTTTAGTTACTGGTTGAAATAAGCCCTGAAACTTTTCCCTTCAAGACAGTTTGTTTTTAGAAGTTAGCTTTCTGGCTTGGGACTACTAATTAAGAGTCTTCAACATAGGTGCTTCATATTAATCAGTTAAAAGTTCATCTTCAGAATCAAAATGTGCAGAGCTGGTTTTCAGTCTTTTAAAGGTTTTGCTTCATTCTTGCCAGGTTCTTGACTTCAGAAGCGTAGTCTGGGTAAGATGTTGTAGTCTTAATCCTTATTTCTGTAAGACTTTCTTGCCCAGAATTTGGCTATTTTTCCTTTTACTGTTACAACATGGTTCAGAAGTTTCACTTTGACCACTATCTACGGTCTGTCAGGAGCTAGGAGGTGCACAGTACAGCCATATGTTTTGGGAGCCAGAATCCCCTTTCACTCACTGGCTGCTTGAGACAGAATGAAAAATTATGTTAAGCTCTACTGTTACTCCACTTGAAAGCTTCTATAACTTGTCAGAAGTTTGAGGTTTTCTCTGCAGTTGCTAACCTTTGCAGTAGACTACATTAGTGCCCATATGCAGCAAGCACTTACTATTTGCATAGCTTTCAACAAGTATTTCCATAAGGCTGTATTTTGTTGTCTCCTCCAGACCACTGCCCCCCCAAGACATTTCCTTACCTATGTTAATACTAAATTTCAATGGGAAAAGTCTAAAAAATGAAGCCATCTTGGTTTTCAGGTGTACTATTCAATTGAGTCTTAGACCAATGCAAGAGCATGTTTCCAAACATTGTGATTAGATTTTACTACATAAGTTCTCTTTGGGTTACACTCTACTTGAAGTGTTATTATTTGCATTAACACTTTTTAAATATAAATAAGTAAAATTGCAAAATTTTAATTGACAGATTGGGTCTTTCCTCAACTCTTTTATCAGTAACAGAGCATATATATCCCTAAACACAGAAACAGGTGGTTTTTCTCAGAGACAAGTCAAGGGAATCTAAAGTCCTTCAGAATAAAGAATGTGACGTTGTCAAAACAAATTCTGACTGCCTGTATTTGCTTCTGTTGACCACTCCTCAAAACTACCTCAATCTCAAGTCTGTTCTTTTTTGCTTCTTTGAGTGCCTTGTTTGCCATAGTTACTCCTAAATCCCTGAATTTCACTTATGAGCTTTGACTTTGCTTCATTATCTGCAATACTGTAAGTTCTGTATGCCAAGCATGGTCTTTTGGGGTAGAAGCTAGTGGTGAATGTGACTTCGTTAAAGTGAGCTCAGCCCCCGAGTAGCTTAAGAGTTTGTCTAAATGTTTGGCCTTATCCCTGGGAAGGTTAAGCATGTTGTGTCTCCACCTTTAAAGGACAACTTAAAATTTTTTTGGTGTTTCTTTTTTTTTCCTTCCCCCCCCCCCCCCCCAATTTGTCTTTAACAACTGCAGAAATGCTTTTAGATAGTTGCTATCTAAGGAGGTTAATCCTTGAAGCTGCATGTATATCAGTACCCTTACAGTTATGGAAGGTGTGTGATTGGCTTCCTGTCTCCTTTCTTTTCCTCTGAGGAGAAATCTTTGCATCTCTTGTTCTGAAAAAGGTTTCAATTTGAGTAGAAGGAAATGTTGAGTCTGAAAGGCCTGAAAGAGGGAGAGAAAAATTACAATGCAATAGAAAACATGCAACTAGGATAACAACCTGGCATTATAGTACGTGGCCATGAATGCTGTATTTTACCCCATGTTTTATGAGAAAAAATCATTAATTTGTGATAAACTGAATATTATTGATGCTTCCTTTAGAGTTCTTGATTTGCTGTCTAAATTTTACATTGTTTTATGTGTGGTGTATTTACAAAGCATAAAGATTAACTTTTTTGATAGATTCTGCTAAATAAAAAGCATTGGTTTACTTTTTCTTCAAAATACTTTCAAACTGTCATGCTAACTTTTTTTAGGGTCCTTGATTAACAAGGAGATCTTAGCTACAGTAAAAGTTAGTAGTTATCTTAACACGTTTTTTTATCTTTAGAGTAGGTATACTGTAACATAACATGCATGTTCTTGACAATATAGCATATAATTTCCAGGAAATTCTTCCTTTCTAAGATGTTTCTTTTAGTATCTTTTTTATTATTATTTTATTTATAAAGTGTTATGTCAACCTGAATATACTTTAGAAAGGATTACAAAATATATGATACATGTTGAACATTAGCTGGGCAACTTTAGGGACATAACGGTATTGTAGTCTCTGAGTTGTGGTGCATGTGAAAATGTATTGTGGTTTCGCCCTAATATTTCCCAGGCATTTCTTTAGCTCAAAAACCCCCACAGTGTGACAGAATTGGAAGTTCTTGCTGGAAGAGGCAAAAATGAGGTACAGCTGAAAACTTGTCGTTTGATTTTAAAACGTGTTTGCAGTGCTAAGAGGAGAATCTTTGGCTCCTGTTCTACTATTTCATATTCATGAACACCAAATTCACTGACATTTTATGTAGAGAAACCTGTTGAAAGGCAAAAGAAACTTGATGGAAAGCCTTAAACTAAGAATTGTGTATTATTGACACTAAGAAAAAATATTTTCTTAAGTTTCATTTACTTAACTTATTCTGCTACTAATTCCAAGATTTTCAACAAACAATTTTATTCTCTGTTAAAAAAAAAGGAAGTTTTGGTACCAAATAGAAATACTACTATGTGATAGCTGTTTAACAGAACCGGTTTTACCAGCTGAATATATTGCATCTAATTTATTGCCCTATTAGCTGAGAACAAAATTCTTCTGTGTTTGTTTTTTTCTAGTCGATACAGAATACTTTTGAGAGTAATTTAAAATAAATGTGTACAGCATTTAGGAGATTTATATCTTGATTAATTCTTCTAAACAGTGACTTTGATTTTTTTTTTAAAACCACTTTAATATGCATAATGTTCAAATTTTAGTGCAAAAGTGGAATGTCCTTTTCCCTTCTGCCTGATTTCTGTAGAATTACTTTTAGCACAGTTGCACATATGCTCAATTTACTGTACCCTTTTAGTCAAAAAAATAACAACAGTTTTGTTACAAAGTAGGTGTCGCAAAGAATTAAATGCTCAAACCGTAATTTATCACAGCTTTTTCTGGTAGGATAAATCAACACTTTCTGGTCCTCTGATTTATCAGCCCTTTCGTTGCAACGCTCATTTTTGTGAAGTGTTACGCAGTCATGTTATGTCAAAGGTAGACCTTGTTCTTACTGATCCTTTACCCTCAAAGTCAGCTTTATAGTCTGGTGCAGCAAATGGACCCCAATTACTATGCTATGTTATGATACCAGTTTGCCTTGCATAGGCAGTCATGTACTGTTTAATTTCTTAGATTAAGAGCTGCAAAGTCCTAAATGGGATTTCATCCTGTAATTTTGAGTTTAAACTTAAACATTATTATGGATGTTACTAAAGTATGCCAAGTATGGGAGGGATTTGATACATACATTCTTTGTCCCTTTTTTTGTGTATGCTCATGTGCTTAAAATGTAGTTGCATGGTTACATGCAATTGCAATTTTTAAATCATGCTTGGCTTAAAACTTGGTTAAATTCAGTCCTCCAGTGGTTCTTGACAGAGCTGGGAATTCTGGGAGAGGTTTTGACATCTGAATATGGACTGATGCGTTTGAAAGTTTTCAAATAAAGTTTGAAATTGACTTGGCGAGTGCTTGCAAAGAATTTAATACATGTTTAGTACGTCATCTTGCTCTGCTACCTGCATCGTAAAATCTGCAATTTGTTTTGTTGTTGTTGTTGTAAAACTGATATTGAGCCTAAGCCTGTTTATTCAACTTGTGTAACATGGTGGTGGTGCATTTGTAATGTATTAAAAGAGTAATTATTTTGCTGTTGTTGTATGTCAATATGGAGCTAACTTATTCAGTGCTAAGAAATGTTAATAACATATTTTAGAATTTTTTTTAATACAACTCTGATTTTTTCCATAAAACATGGATTGAATTTTAAATGACTTTTGTTTTTGTTAGAAATCTTGCAAAGGTCTCAAAATCAGCACAAGCCGCAGTAAATTAGTACAGCACTATAAAATACTGCTTCATCGAATTAAGGAGTTTTTGTTTAAGAAGACTTTTGGCCTTTCAGAATGGAACATGGTTCTCTTTCATATGCAGTATGCTTTTTTCATATGCATGGATGGCTTCAGGTTTTTTTAAAGATACTGCTTTCAGTTCTGGATGACGTTTAGCCTTTGACCCAGCCACTTTCTTACAATAAACAGTTTGTTGATGAGAGCAGCTGCTGGGAAGATTGCTTCCAGACTGTTCTGTTGCCGCTGAGTAAGAAAAGCAAAAGCCAGGATGCACCTTACAGCATTGCTCTGCTGTCCTTCTTGTTCCTTCACTTAGCTTTCCGAAGCTGGCCTTGTCCTGCAGCCACAAAGGCAATTACATAGTCGGGGACTGTAAATAGTAGTACTTTGTATAAATTGGAAAACAAAACCAAATGTGTTCTGCTTTGGGCACTATGCATTCACTTTTTTGGTTTGTTCTGTTTTTTATTGTTCCACCTTTTAGAGGTTTTTGGTTTTGGGTTTTTTTTTATATATAACAATAAAGAAAAATGTGAGTGCCTCATTTCCTGCATTAGTTTTGGATGACTGAATGACAGCATGTCCCAAAATCAAAAACACAGCGCTACACCAGCTACCAAGGAGAAAAATGACTGCTGCTGTTGACCTTCTAGCCACCTAATACCTAAGCTTAACACTGTACTAAAACCAGCAGAGAGATACTGATATAAAAAACTTTGACCATTTTTCCTTCTCATTGCTTGTTAATTTCTTTTTGTCTTATTTTTATCCTTACTGACAGCATTTTATTTTATCTACAGAAGGTAGCATCTGATATATTTTTCATTAGTAGATGAATTCTGACTTGGGCCCTTCAGCCTGTCTTTAGAATAGACAACTGAAGCATTGGGTAAATTAATTTTCTGCCTACATGTACATAAGTGCTTTTTAAAGCTGAATTTATTTTTAGATTCAAATTCAGGCAGAGCTTTATGAGCAGTTGCTGGACATGTAGACTGGGAATGGGTTGAAATCTAAGATGCTTCATGTCCAAAGAAATGTAACTGCAATGGAAAGCATAAAGATACCTTGCAACACTTGGTTAAAAATCTTTCCCTTTTTTGGACTAGATATTCCACATATCAGTTGGCAAAATGGACCCACTTCTATATGTGACTGTGTCTACTCCCCATACTGCTGAGATGATGCACTGTGTAACTGCTTATGTGATATAATGCTTGTTTTGAAAAAACACACTGAAGTGTGAATGCAAAAATAAGGAACTTGGTCTTTGGAATGATCTTTCAGAAATGATTAGCTTTTTCTGCCTCTCTTGCGAAAGTATACTGCAGGCTAAACTAACTACCCAAACCACTGGGGACTCCTAGAAATCCAGTTGGTTGTGAGTTAAAAAAGTCACCAAACATTGCCGTCTTTCTAAATGCCCTTCCATATATTACACAATCAACTCATGTTTTGCACCATATCTGTGTTTAGGAAATACAAAAAGATTGTTACTAAACTGAAACAGATTTCCTGTTTATCTAGTATTTTGAGAATGCATAGCAAGTGTCAGCCAAGTAACTGCAGAAGTTCATGAGAACATGAAATGAGAGTGCACCTCGGTTCTGCTACAATAAAATCTTTATGAAGTTCTTTGGGGGATGGGGAAAGGAGGGAGTGGAGAACTGGGGATTTCTCTCCTTCCTAAGATTTTTATATTATAAACTGGAACACTAAGCATGAAAATAATGGCCCTCTGTGTGCTGAATAGAGTAAGATAGATTAATAGATTCTGCTCTGACTTAGCCTAGAGGAGTAGCCTGAGCTAAAATATGTCTTCCTATTAGTAAAAAATGCAAAACAGCCAGTAGAAAATATTGTAAGTAATCTAAAGATAGGTTTCTATCAGCCAGTGGGCTGTTGAGGGAAGCTATCTAGCTTGCTCAAGTTTTTGAACAAGGTCTGAACTTTGAAATTAATTGCAAGTAGTCAATATTAAGTGTCTTTGATATGCTTTCTGAAAGTAAATTTGAATACTTCATGTATTTCCAGTCAGATTTTAAATGTGTTGTAAATAACCTCTGTGTTTAGCAGTTCTGTTTATTTTGTTACAAAACCCATTTTCAGGCTTACACTTATTTTAGTCTAAAAGGGCAACTATTCAGCACTGCAGGCATTGATGAGTAGTTTGGTAATGTTATTACATATTAATGACATCTGAACAGTACTGAAATAATGATTATGACTAATGAGATCTCTTAACCTGGTTGTCCGGTTAGAGATACTGTCTTTGACACGCAAACACAAATAATATATCTGTTGTCTACAGCCTTCATAAGTCCTGCTGAACTAGTAGAATATGGCCACTACAACTTAATTGCCAGTATTGTTTCTCCTTGGAGGGAACAGCAACCTTTCTCGCATCTTTGTGTGTTTCTATGGAGAAGGTTACAGCAGGCCTATGAGATTGTCTTCTTTCCTCACCTAATCTGTCCAGGTTTCGAGTTCTTCAGTCTTTTCCTAAAGAGAAGGTCATTGTCCCTCCCCCTTTCCCCGTGTAAAAGAGAATAGTAGCTTTTTAATGAATGACTGTGGTACTGAACTTAGTATTTATAAAATGTTTTACAAAGTTTCAGGAAAAATTAATATACTTCTGTGAGGGTTTGAAAGCAGTAAGGATAGTATCTAACCTTACATTTTTTCTGCATCTTCTGTATATTTACAGTAAGGTTTTTTGGTGTACTTTAATTTTTATTTAATTTTCAGCCTGTTTCTATATTGACTTAAGTATGAACATGATTTTAAAATGGGGCTATAGTTCTGTTATGAATATGTCATCTGCTTCAGATCTTGAAGTATTGCATTATTGCAGGAAGTAAAAACACAGGCAGCATCAGAAAAGCATTTTGTGTGCCTCATTAGTCAGAAATGTCAGCCAAAACCTTGCCCTCTTGTGCTGATAGCTGACTTTTCCTGTTGCTGGCCTCCTAAGTCACTGGCATTTGGGGCTGGAGTTGCAACTGTGGATGTGTTTTTTGCTGGCACCAGCCTACTGCTTACTACCATGTTGGACTTCAGTTTGTTTCTGTTGGATTCAGGAGATGCTATGGAAGCTCTCCAGTGGCTAATTTCACACCTTTAAACTTGTAGGGCTGTTGAGCAAAGCTGTGTAATACAAGGAGGATGTATTTTTTGTGTATATGTATATACATGAATGTATTTTTATATTCTAAAGTTGAAATCAGATTCCAAATGTTATACACTCTTTATTGAAATGTTATTTTCTATCAGTACTGTTCTAGAGTTCATAGGAAATAGATACATTTGAGATCATTCTTAAACTGAATAATGCTCATTTGAAAACAGCCAATTCAATAAAAGAAAAAAAAAAAAAGCAGGTTACCCATATTGAAGGTGCGATGTCTATAAATGGCTTTGATTATGCTCCAGATGGGCTGTTCTTGTGCTTCTGTAAAAGTACTGGTAGCAGTATGCCTGTGTAATCTTTGCTTTTTTTTTTGCAGTTTATAAACATATAGCAATACATCAGTACATCAACTGCATACTCTTTTAGAAGCAAAACCAGAGGTATTCAGTTGGAAATGATTACATTTTAGGCAAAGGAATGAAAAAAAATTGTTAAATCATGTTCTAGCTATGTGTCCAAAAAGTGAATACTTGGCCTCACTTAACAAGCAACAACTAAAACAGAGTCTTATAGTCACAATATTGAGTCATCAGGTAGAGCATCAGTAGTTAAAATTCTCATTTTTCCTTCCAAGAGAGGAGAGGTGACTGATGTGTAATACTTGTTTGGTTTATTGCATTGTATTTTTAGCTTTCATTTAGTTTTGCCTTCACGTTTTTAATAGCAACCAAATGAATTTAGGCTGTGACTAATCCTTCTTTTACAAAGAATTCTGTTAATACAGGGCTGAAGACCTGTTGTCATAGAGTTTGGTAGAAAAGATAAGGCCCCAGATATGCCCAATGAGAGAGATACTTGCATATATCTCTGTGTGCTTATGAGCATACGTATAAAAATAAAAAAGGTATTAAAATTCTTTCTTATAAATAGCATGTAAGAATAAAGTCTTGGATTTGGGCTTATTTTGAACCATTACAACTGAAAGTTCATGTGCTTTGTGCATAAGTCTCATAGGCTGATAGAGCCCAGGTGCAAAGAAAATCTTCTCCATCAGGAGCTGTAATTTTCTGTTATTTTATACTACAACAGAGAAGGGTCCGTATGCAGCTGGTTTTTGTCTCTTATGTCTCCCCCTATTTTCCTTTTTGCTCAATCTCAACCGCTAAGTAAGCATTAGGAAAAAGTGAAACTAATGATTATGAAAAGAAAAAGAATTTTAGAAAGCGAAAGAAAACTTCTGTTACATGGCAATTCCTTCGCACACCTGACAAAATTCTTAAAATCGTAGAAAGCAGATGTTCAATCATGAAAAATGTTACAGATTTACTTGTCCTTCTTTTATGTTACAATTACTGTTTAAGCTTTAGTTCAGCAATTTGCAATGTCAGACCTCCAATCTCTGATAGAGTAATCCCTAATAAACCTTTGTGCTGATCAGTGGGGAATATTTAGAAAGTATGCTACTGATAATATGTGTAATACAGATTTTAGTATGATTATATGTATAAGTAGCTGCAGATATGGTTGTTGGTGAGTGAATATGTAACTGCTATAGCTTTTTTAATTGCATACTCATTTAAAGCTTTTACCTGCATATTTTAGGATTTTAATAATGGCCAGGGTCAACAGTGGCCAGGAGTTTGGGTATTCCCTTATATTGTATTAGACGCCTTGCTTGCTGCACCTGGTCTGGTCCCAGAGGTGTGGAAGGCCAGACGGTTCCTGAACCAGCGCTTTTCATTTAAATGGCCACCAGAGGTTGCTGCAGAACGGCAGACGCAGCTGGGGATAAGTTTTGTGTTCAAAACTGAATCCTGAACTTTGCAACAAATCACAGTTCAGGTCCTGATGTGATTGTATTCCTTTTAAATGGAGTTGAAGCAGAGGTTAACCCTGACTCTTTATATAGTTTCTTTCATGATACCAAAATGTACTTCCCTGTGTGCCAGTATAATTGTGGGTACCAAAATGCATTGGTTCAGCATCAATGTTTCTGTAACTTTGTGTGAAGGAGACTCTTACAATGAAAATTATTTTTTCTAGTATGTACTTGGACAGCACTTGTAACTTGATTAAAAATGTAAATGCATATTTTTTAAGGAATTTTTAAAAATCAAATGGTGTTCTTGATTATGTATTAGTCATGTTTACATTTTGATCAGCTCAATAAATTTGTACATTATGGAAGCAAATAGCTTCATAATTATACGCATGTAACAATTCTTAAATGGTTCAGTATGTGTTGGAAACAAGAAAATTAAATGAAGAGGTAAACCTAAAAGCTAGGGGAAAAAAAAACCCACCTAAGAGAACATACTGAAGAGTACAAATGGTAGGAATTGTGTAGCATGTTTGTAATAATGTAACATCACATAAATATATGCTATTTCAGGCTTTTCAGAAGGTATACTGTGACAAAAGTACACCAGACTTTCTTACACACAGTATCAAGTGTTTTCATGTCTGTTAAGAATGTAATAATACTTTAAGCACCTTTATCTTCAACTTATTATCTGTCTCGAATTCTGTAAATCTGTCCTTACGTGAGTTAAAATTATGGTTTTGTGTCTAGGACTTGCATGCTGAATTATGCTAAGTGAATTTCTGTGTTTGGGAAGCCATAAGAAAGTGCACTTTTTAATTAAGCACAGTTTTTCCATATACTACCTGACAAGAATAAAAGCTATAATTTTTTAAAGTATCAGTTACAGCGAATAAATTAGTGTTGTGTGGGTAAACCAAGAAGGATAGTGCATAATGAATTTAGCAGCAATCTGTCAAAGCTGTGATATTACACTAAGTGAAGATACAAGTGCTTCATGCAGACCAAGTCAACAAAATGCTCATAAAACCTTTAATGCCACGTCATCATTTACAACGCACATGCACAAAACCCAAGAAAAAGGCAGAAAATATTTGAAGTATGTTTTATACAAGAAGTTAGATGGAAAGAGTTCCGATGGAGCTTTGAAAAAAAAAAAAATCAGAAATAATTTCTCTGTAACTAAAATTTAGCTACTGAGTCACTCTTAGGTTGTCCTGGGACTTAAAAGCTAGTGCCTGACTGCATTTGGAAAGAGGCTGTTGCTTTCTTCATGTTATGCTCTGCTACCCATACTGCAGGGCTGCAAACCAGTAAGTCTGCTGACATTCAGCATACAAGGAACATTACACAAGAAGCAGTGTCCATGTGAAACTTGAGAATGTGTAGTTTCTGAGGATGGAAAATCTATAGAAAGGTGTTAGCAACAGGACCACTTTTCTCACTCCTTCTTGAGGTATAACAATGGGATTTGGAAAATTGGCGTAATTCCTTGCATAGATAACAATTTACAGGAAGTTTGCTTTTAATTGTGGTTTGTGGGTTTTAAACAGTTGGGCTGGAGCTCAGAGTCATCTTGTTCAAGGCAAGGGCAAGAGAGCTTAGTCCTGTCTCCAGCACTCAGGGAACACTCATATTCTGGTTCCCAGATATGGCAGTAATGGGAAAGACGAGCATATGTTTGGTTAGAAGTTTTTTATTTCAAGTCAAATGTCTTCCTCTTAAAAGTTTGAGGGCAAGAATCACTAGTACATTTTTTTCAGTAGGATAGAAACCACAATTTTTATGGTTTCATATATCCTATAGAAGTCCACTTTGACTTAGAAGAGCTCTTAGAAATTTAAGCTGCATGCTTAGCAATAAGAAGTGTCAACATCTGTGTTTGTGAACTGTTAACTTATGGTTTCTAAAGACATGGCAAGCATTTCACATCAAAACTCTCAAAATAGAATTAGATATTTAGAATCATAGAATAGTTAGGGTTGGAAAGGACCTTAAGATCATCTAGTTCCAACCCCCCTGCCATGGCCGGGACACCTCCCACTAAACCATGCCACCTAAGGCTCTGTCCAACCCGGCCTTGAACACCGCCAGCGATGGAGCATTCACAACTTCCCTGGGCAACCCATTCCAGTGCCTCACCACCTGCACAGTAAAGAATTTCTTCCTCATATCCAATCTAAACTTCCCCTGTTTCAGTTTGAACCCGTTACCCCTTGTCCTGTCACTATAGTCCCTAATGAAGACTCCCTGCCCAGCATCCCTATAGGCCCCCTTCAGATACTGGAAAAGAGTTCTATGAATGTGTAGCAGTTGTTTCAGGGTGTCACCAGGCAGGTAACAATCCCAGTAATTAACCTCTTCATTTCACATTCACAGAAGTGTGTTTTGAAACAACCTAAAGTAAAGGACAGAAAAATCAGAGTTTTAATACATAGATATATAAAATTATATATGTATGTTCATTTATATTTCACATTTAAAACCTTTTGCACAGAAATGTGTGCTAGCTATGCCATTGACAGGACAACAGAGCATACATATAACTGCATTTCGTAAAAGGTAGAATTTTCTTAGTTGTATCCATTCTTGAGTTACATTATGCTTTTAGCTAGCTAATTAACATCTACTTTTCATCTGTATTTAAGGACATAGTAGTGACACTCCATTACCTGAAGATATGAGCCCTTTTAGCAAGTATTCTGCTGAGAAATAAGTAAGTTTTTCTTAGCTGCTGCTTTGTCCTTCAAATTGAGTCTTAGCGATGGACTAAAGGACTCCCAGCAAAGGAGCATACTCTCAAGTCTAGGAGGTCAGTACCAAGTAGTCAGGCGAGGCTGGACTAGAGCAAGCAGAAGAAGTTGATCTTTAACGAGGAAATTGAATTAATTTTCTTATTTTGAAGTAGAAGATTATAGCTTGAACAAAAAAGTTCTTGGAAGAATGTTTGTATGTCTTCACATGCAGTGGTCTTTATTTCTATGCCTTATTTTTTTTTTTTTCCTTGCCTACAGGAAATCCATCTTGCCTTTCTGAAATGGCTTGAGGGAAATGTAGATGCTGAAGGATTAAGAGCATCCAGCAAGGTGTCTCTTAAATTTGTTTCATCCTGTGAATCAGAAATGGAGGTAACACCATCTCTCATGCCGGTCATCACTGACACAGGAAGGTTCTCATCTGAACATTTCAGCCTGAAGGCATATCAACAGAATCTTCAAACAAAGAAGCTTGGAAAGATTCTTCTTTTTAGTGAAGTTACTACAACAACACAGGATCTTCTAGATGGGTAAGAAAGTGATCTAGAGCATACTGAATAAGCTTTCTGATCTAGAATTCACAATTATAGTCACGCATGATGTTCAGAGCAACAAC
Source organism: Myiopsitta monachus (assembly GCA_017639245.1). Classification (NCBI taxonomy): domain Eukaryota; kingdom Metazoa; phylum Chordata; class Aves; order Psittaciformes; family Psittacidae; genus Myiopsitta; species Myiopsitta monachus. The sequence goes on along the minus strand of CM029927.1, from coordinate 12,230,468 downwards.
AAAAAAACAAGCCAAGATTATTATCTTCTAGATAGGACACAAAAGATCTTTGCTTATCTTTGTGTTCACAGAGTATTGATTGATAATATTAAGCCATAAAGGGTGAGAAAATCTGTGTGTGACAACTTTTCTTGGTACTATTGTTATTTCTCTGGCAAAGCATCACTGTAGGAAAGGTCAAGGTATTAAATATACATATTTAGGAGCTTCTGTGCATTTTCTCGTACAAGTTATTTTCTAAGCTAGTTATTTGGCAAAAGTAATATAAAGTACATTGTGGCCTTAATTTTAATGTTACTGTTTTCTCTATTCCTTTTACTGAGTATTTCACTGAAATGCTCTTTAGTGGTTTGTTTGGATTTTTTTAAACATTGATTAGGATTATGCTAGGCATTCTTTCATCATCACATAGATGACCCTTGTGTGAATGAGCTGTGGGATACCTTTGAGAAGGTAGTTCATTAGAGTTTTGGATGGGATTAAGTGGTATGAAAATCACAGTTACTAAATCTTAGGTTGGACTCTACGTACAAAGACTATACTGTTACATTTCATGAAATAGTCTTATGGAAGTTGTTGCTCTTCAGGACAGGTTATTCTATGTGTGTTTCTACCTGCAGCTATAACTTTTATTGGCAACTACTTCTGAGTATCAGCGTTAACTTATCTGCAGAAATTGCAGATTTATTTTACTGTTGAAAATAACCTTGGGAATTTTGTTTTGGATTTTTATTTTTAAGCAACATCATCAGTTAAATCATCTCGAATGTTATTGTAACTGATTAGTTAACCAGCAATAACACATTTAGTTCTCAGCTAGAGAGCCTAAATTGTGAGACTGATAAAAGTCACAGAATATGCCTTCTTGCAAGTAATAAAGGTGATCTAGTTTATAATATATGCACACAAAATCTGTAAATGAGGATGAATTATAACAGTATATAATCAGTTCATAGTCTTACAGTTGACACTATGAAAGAATTCATCAATTTTAATTTGTGCTAAAACAGTGCAATTTAGAGATAGTTGGAATTAAAAAAAAATATTTTAGTTGGAAACTATTCTCTGTGAGTACATATGTACTTATGTGCACACACATTATTAAAATGTTGCTGTCTAATTTTGCCACTTCCCTTCCCCCAAATCCACATCCTCATCCTGCAACTGATTTTGTAATAGCTTTTGGACACAGACAAACATGCTTGTTGAATAAGATGCCACAAAGAAAAGAGTTATTTTATAGAAGCATTTGTAGCAATTTCTTCTTAGTTTTTAATATTCACAACATGTTCAGCCCGCTGGACTGAAAGTAGAAGTACTGTGAAGAAAGCAACGAAGTGATAATTTAATAGGTCAAGACCTTTCTTCTCGGATGGTTGTTTTTGATGGTGGTTCTCAGTAACATTATTCACAGTAGGATGAAGTTTATAATTCAGGGTTTTGTGAATTTATTTAGATGTCACAGGCTAAATAGAATCATGTCTGGCCAATTTATATGCAATTATATTATCAAGAAAGGCAAGGCAGGTAAGAGAAGTGGTTTTGCTTTTTCAATGACTGTGGAACCTTTACTCTCTTATGTTTAAAGTGTTGTACCAGCAGAGTGGTAAGTACTCAGGTTGCTTTTTCACACCGAGGTAGTCCAAATGTAATGAAGCGTTTGCAGATGTAGGTCTTCAAGATTTTTCCCATCATGATGCAGTTTGAGTAGTCAGTTTTCAGGTAAAATGGCTCTAAGTAGTTTAAAGTGGGAAGATGATCCTAGTCAGATTATAATTTGAACAATTAAATCTGTTTTACAGAATGACTTCTGTTTTAATAATTTAAAATATTTGTTGTAAGTATTATGCTTGACATTAAATACTTTGTTGTCATGGACAATAGAATCATGTAGTCCATGTGACTTGCAATTCAGCAAAGAGAGACTTCACGTATGATAACATTTCATAAATCACTACAAATTAATGTAAATACTATTAGGTAATTTTTATTCAAGAAAGAAGTTCTCGGGTTTTTAAGATACTTCCAAGTGAACCGATATGAATTTGTTAGGTCATGTGTATGAGGCTTTTTTCTAATTGTCTACTCTGAGTGAAAGGAGACCCTATCTCCGGAAAAAAAGATTTTCTTTGCTTGGATGAAAAATAGGTGCCTATTGATTCAATCTTGATTCCTAGAAAAAAATGTAATGCCATGTTTATGTAATCATGTGTTACAATAAGCACTTGTTACATGATAGACTCTCTCAGGGTCTCTCAAATTTTATGAAGGTTGTGATGATTGAAAATATGTTACAGACACCTCAAGAATTTAATTAGTGTGATTAGTAGTAAATTTAGTTAGTAAACTGTTTAGTATACTATAAATAAATCTAGCATTTAACTTTCATTACTTTAGATGTTCTTATACCTTTCCCACCAAGTGGATGTCAAACTTTTGTCTCTCTTCCTTTCCACTTCCCCAAACTTCATACCCTCCAAAAATTAAGACGTGGAAGCAGAAAGTGGGCTGGAACTAATTTAATGGCTGAGCAACCTCACAGTAGAGAAACAGCCGGAGCCTAATAGGGGTCTTTGTCTGCATTTCCACCCTGGCTGGTAACGTGCCAGTCAAAAGTCAAGCAAAAGAAACAGGTGGAAACTATTAGACCTGTCATAAAGTTTGAAAAATTGATTCTGGAGGCTAAGTGAATAGATTGAACTTGACAGTGTTGTCCTAAAGATTCTAAGGGAAAATTCTGTAGTTTAATTTGGGATCCCTTGATTGTTCATGAGCTCTCCAGATGGCAGGTCTTGGTGGTTTGCGTTATTAACATACGCGCTCTATTATCAGTAGCATACATTTATGTGTTGTAAGGTAATGGAAAGTGTGAATTCACCTGGAGGTATCTAAAAAGAAGTGGCACTAGTCTAATTGCAAAACAAAGATTTATTTAAATGTCATATAGTTTTAAATTATTGATACTGCTTTTATGGTTTCATGTTAAAAGCTCTATTCGAATTTTTTGAGATCATTTTTTAAAGCATTTCCAATTATGTTTCTTAAACTAAAATTTAAAATCCTTACCAAAGATTAGAAGCTCCCTTGGTTTTTCTCTAAAAGGAAATTCTTTCTGTAAGTTTCATTTCAGAAACATTATCTCTGAAGATAGTTTTCCTTATGCCACTTGAACAGGTTAAAGTTGCCAGAAACAGTTCTACTTATTCTTTCTCCTCTCTTCAGAGTATGCCTGAGATTGCATGATTTAAGATAAAGCTATTATTTTTGAGGTTGCTTCTGGTATAGTGATACAGTGTTACACTGTAGAGACATTCTTATTAGATTCACAAGATTTAAAATTGATAAAGAAACATTTCTACCACACTCCAAGTGTCTGGAATGATTTCACAAGTATTTAATGAAGAAATAAATTATTAGATATATTTCAGTTTTATTCTTACCAGTATTTTATAACCTGTTTTAGCATTTTAGTTGGCAGATTTGATTTATACGTGATTAAGCCAGCGTGTAATACATGCTATATGAAATGCCATTGTGGATCTGTTTTCCCAGTATTTAGGAAGCAAGAAGTGCTGTTGTTAGGAAGAGTTTGACACAGAACCAGTGAATTTTAGTGGAAATGAAATGTGTGATGAAGTTGCTTTCATATCTGCTGAATAGGATATTTATGTAAAATGTCAGCTTAGAATAAACAATATCTAAACAGTTAAAAACTTTGAAAAATAAAATCCTTTACATCATTGACGCCCTTTTGGGTTTTTTTATGCTTTTCTAGATTCATATTGTTGAATTTTTAAAAGTTGTGCTACAGCTCTAATTTTGGAAAGTGAGCATTACAACTCATTTTGTTTTAAAAACTCTTTTAGTTGTATTTAATTTAGTTATATTCAAATGTGTGTGCTACTATGCGGGTATGAAGTAGTGAAAAGTAAGAATAGTGTGTAGTTGAAGGAGATTTGAATGGCACTTCAGAGACACAACCAAACAAGTTGAAATTGATAAACTGTATTTTCTATTAGTGATTTGTATTTGTTTCCAAATCCTTGTGGTGTTTTACTCTATGTAAAGACAAGGGCCTCATGTTTAGTCATTCCATTCACCTCAGTGATCTCCCTTATTCTCTATTTAAACAATATTTTAAAAAAATCCAAAATCAGGTAAGTTGCGGGGAGTGGGTTAAAATGTCATTTGGAGACAGAAACTTGGCATTAACATAGGCTTTGCAAAATATGCCACAGTGTCACACTACTTGTTTTCATTCCATCATCAGGCATACCTGTTTAAAGCCTCCCTTCTCAGATTCTGGCCTCAGAATTCCACAAGGACTGTAACTCCAAGCTACAGTTATTCTTCTTACAGCTATTGGCTCAACTTGATCAATCATTTTCTTGAAAGCTATGAAAATTTTTTACTACCTTTAATATTATTTTAGCTAGCCATGTCTCATAATCTAGGCTCAGGTGGGTGGAAGAAGCCATTTTGCTGTAATAGTCAAAACCAACTTCTAGGTGTGTCACTGGCCTTGTGCTTTTCTCTCTTGAAGATTCATAGGTTGTTGAAGTACAAAGTCTTCAAAGAGTAATATTTTGTTGTAGCATGGCAAGACTACCCTAGTACAGTAATAGTCGGATAGAAATAAATATTATCACCCCCATTAAGAGTTTGTAAAAATTAAACCGCTATGCCCTGCTTCCTCAAGAATGTGCATTGGAGAGCTGGAAAATACCATGGTGGGCAAGAACAACGCCTTTCTCTCAGGAAACAGCCATTGCTGTTGGATATTTTAAACGTGTGCTGATAAATCAGTCAGTTGTATTTAAATGGTGTTTGTATTATAAATTACATAAATATGATTTATATAATCTTTTCTACAGATAACAGGACCAAAAATAGGATATTGGTTTGGATAATGAGTACTTCTTAGTGCAGAAAGCTCTCATAAATTGCTTTTAAAATATTAGATCCCTTGGTTTGTTTTTTTTAAACTGTAGTGTGGAAGAGGAATGCTTTGCTTGACTAATGTCTAGCTTAAAACATAAAGTTAGATACTAGCGGTGATAGACCTGCTCTTTAAGGAATTTAATGCTTTTAGTCTACCTTCCTCTCACTCAAGTTAGCCTTGGTATAATATCATCTTCCTTTGTTCTTCATGTCATTTGGGCTACTAACTTTTAAGTTTCTAATTTTTTTTATTTATAGGGTTGAAGGGATTTTTAATCTTAAAAGAAAGAAGTTAGTGCATTGGAATAACTACTTCCGTGCTTGCTTTCCTTGTTTTTGTTTTTGGTTTTGGTTTTCTATTCAATATTTTGTGCCTTCCTTTGGTGAATAAAGATTAGCTCAAATAACAGAATATGTTTGTTTCCTTTAAATTAATTTCAACAGTAATTTTTTGCTAATTTAGTTTTAAATGTATAGTATTTCATACTTTATTTTTCCATTCACTTATTGGTAGTGTTTTGCACCATTCAGTGTTAGACAAAGCTATCCTTCAGGCTGATAACAAAAGATCATGCACGAATTTTTGTAATAAAGCCAACAGTGTGTTTCTTTCCTTGCCTGTAGAAAGGGAGGAATTCGGAAGTTTTTGGCACTGATTTGGTTCTGTGCCATTCCCAGACTCTTCTCTGCAATACCATTTTTCATTACATGCTTGCTGAAAGATTTCTGTATTAGGATTTGTCATCTCTTTTGCATCAATTTTCCGTGCCTTTCTTTCCACCTGTTGTGAACAGTTCTTTAGGACGCTGAACAATTAGGTCCCTATTTTCATGTCACGCACCTTGTGTGTCTGATTTTTCATGGAATTGAAGGCAAAATATGTTTCTCTTTATTTTTTTGTTATGTAAAATCAGTAGATATTCTTCCTGTTAATGAAGTGGGCCCCCCGCTTGCACTGTTTCTGTCAGGGCAGGGGGAGGTTTGGCATTCCCAAAGGGGATTGAGTCATAAAAAAAAGATACCCGTTTTGCAGAGCAATTAACCCATGTTGAACTCTTATAGTATATTGTATTACCCTGCTGCTGGAAGTTCCTGAACAATTTGCATTGTCGTATGAATACACATGTAGCCTTGGAGCACTCATCATTCGTTAAATATGAGAGGAAACCCTGTAAGAGTGCACAGTTAAAATGAGAGTTAAAGAATGGAAATGTCTCAATAAAATTTTGCTGTTTTGTTTTATGTAGTGCTATTTTCATGCACACATTTTAAAACAGATTTTTCATAGTAAGATGAAAAAATTGAGCACTAAAGTTACAAATCATAACATTTTTCTGATGAGGATTAACTTGAAGCAGTATGTATGTAAGAGAATACAATATATAATAATAATATATAATATATTGGTTTATATATTTGTAATTATAGCATATTACATGCATATTATCACTATCTGTTTGCTAACTCTGTCACAATTTTGCCTTTGAATTTTAGCATCTATTTAGTGAAAATAAATGTTAGTTAAGCTTAAACTACCCAGAAGCACTTACTTACAGATTAATATCTACACTTTATTGAGAGACTTTCATGCTTTTTCAGTCATTGCTTTTCATCATATTGTTAAGTATGATGGTCAGTTCTGTAGTGTCAGTGTGAATGCATATCAGGTACGGCTGTCCTTGCATTCATCAAATAGCTTTCTTTGTGCCAAGAGACCTGCTGCCTTATTGCCACTAGTCCAAGCTCAGAATATAGCTTTTAACAAAGTCATGCACTTATAATAATAAGTTATAAAACTCATATAAAACAGGCATACATCAATGTTGGACATGATCTATTGACTTAAAAAGGGGAGGGTAAAAAAAACTAGATATGTTGATAATATGGTCAGATGAAACAACCGCCCCGCCTCCCTAATTAACCTCATTGAGTAGCTTGGGACTTGGAGAAGTGGATCTGCATTTCTCCCCCATATCTTTTAATTGTAATTGTTATAATCATCTGACTAGTAAAAGAATAAATTAAAGATGTTGCATTCAAATAAAACAGAATATCATTTAGGTTTCTAAGTGACTTGATAATATGTTTGATTAACTAGCTGCCCAAATTTTGTGTGGCTGAGAAAGATCCAGATTAGGAACTAATAAAGAATCCAGTTGGTTTGACACTGTGCATGTTCTTTACACTTGACTTATGAAGGAGATGTGCTGGAGATACTCAGCACGTGCAAGTTCCAAACAGACTCCCTATTTTTTCAGAAAATGGTAATTCTAGAGAAGAAGTGGAGCCTAGTATGTGTTGCTTTGGCAACTCCTCTGGTGACTACATTTGCTTTAGGGGATGCAAAGTGTCTACCTACACATGGAATCATACCTACAGAGTAATATTTTGTCTGCTTATTTTAGGAAGCTGATGGGGAGAATCACAGTTGTTAGCCATGGAGACAAACATGCTGTGTGCTAAGTTTAGACTTTAACTACTTTTATTTGAAACACCAATAAAGACCTGAATGCTGAACTATAACGAGGTGCAGTTGCACAAAGTCTGAATTATTCTCTCGAGATGCCAGTGTCTCATTTTACTGCACAGGGAGAAAAGCATAATCAGATTTCTTAGAAAAGTTAGATCATGGCTTTCAGTTTGCATTTGCACATCTCCATCTCTTCATCTCTGTGCCCCTAACGAAAAAAAAAAAAAGAAAGAAGAAAAAGAGGTTGGATTTACGACAGTATGAAGCCGAGGTAAGAACTAAGAAATTTATGGCATGGCTGTTTAGGGAAGTTTAGACAGCACCTGTTCCAGTGTTGTTAAGAATAAATACACTGATTTTTGTTTGGTTTTATGCTGCCAGTCGGAAGATAGTGATTTAATTTCAGAATAATTCCCTGATTGTTTCCAGAGCCAGAAAATTTCAAAGCTTGTGTAATTTCTAACTTAAGCAGTAAACTAAGAAAATCCCACAGAATCTGAATTCTTTACCTAAATCCCAGTGGCCTAATTGTTTTTCACTTATACTCCTAGTTAAAATATTTTAAGAATCTGTGTGTATTCAAACAAAGGCTTGCATTTATCACACCTCGTATCATTTAGCCTAAAATGTCATGGCCTCTAGAATGGCGTGTAAAAAAAGCGAGGTTCCCCCACTGCAGTTTTGTGATCCTCAGGATTGCTATAAAATGCTGTACCTCATGCTGCTTTCAAAAGGATTTACTGACATTGTTCATGTTGCCTAAATGTTAAATGTGGATGAACTTCCAAATGTTTTTTGTAAACTTGAAATGGCACTATTTTACTGAAGATACTATCTAACATTAAAAAAAGCCCACAAAAGTATTTTAAAGGCTTTTTGCTAACACAAAGTTTTATGGCATGTTACATTAGGTAGTTGCAAAATACAACTATGAACTGTCCCATTTTTCATTTGATGTGTGTTTGAATGTATCGTCAGTCTGTCCGTTCACAGAGGAAGATGAAGAGGCATTCAGAAGAGAAAACGAGGAGAAAAAAAAAAGTAGGGAGACGGAGGCTGAGACCCAGAAAAGAGGAAATAAAAATAAGGCATTCAAGGGAAACAATTCTTTTTTACTGAGTATTTCCTTTGCAAATATGCTAAGGTTAAGCTAAAATGATGTAGATGTAGGATGATTGCAATATTAATTAGGGAAAAATCTACATGTTGTCAGAGTACTTAGCAAACCAAGTACTGATCAAGCCCAGTATTTCCTTGTGCAAATGACAGTCTACTAAAAGATAATTAAAGATAATTTACATTGGGTTTGATTTCTTCTAAAGTCCTAAAGGCTGATAATAACTCCAGTTAAGCATGTGGTGGTTCCATTTCCTTTTTTTTTTTGCTGGAAAATTGGGGAGTATGAGGAAAGGGAAACACTTTATTTTGTTGAGGCTAAATGATAGTTTTGCTTACAATCATAACGGAATCTGCAAATTATGATGTCCTGCTTTGTTTATTTTTAGTCATCCTTCTAGTCTGTCCTACCATCATGATAATACCTAACCAACATCCCACAAGTTGCTTATATTTCATGCTTTTAAAAATGCAGTTTACAATATATCACATTGTACTTTATGGGTATCATGTAATTCATTAAACTGCATTTTACATGACAGTAGAAGAGCTTCAGAATTCATTCCACCTGACTGTGATGGTTTCCATCCATTAACTTACTATCTTTATTCAAATCCGCAGATAGGCAGTTAAAATTTCAAAATGGAGTTTCATTCACCCTTTTCTAAGCCCCTAAAATTTATTGATAGACTTCAATGGGCTGTGGGCTTAGTGAAAGAGAACAACATATTTTTATATTGCTGCATCATCTTTCAGCTAAAATATTTCTCCCATATAATCAGTTGCTTTGTTTAAATATAAGACTTGATTTTCTGTTATGTCTAAAGGAGAAACTAATTTGGTCTTGCAGACTAGTTGCTACAGAGCCAGCTTCCTTTTAAGGATGCATGTTGCACAATATGACCATTGCAGTGGAACTGAGATTTATGAATACTGAAGGAATAACTTGAAGATAATGCTTTAGGGTCTGAATATAATATTTCAGTCTTCACTAGAACAAACCAGGGCTTGATGCCTTCAGAACAAACAGTTGTGTGATGTACTGATCTAAATGCAGGTGTCAGGCTTACAAGCTGTTTTTAAACTGTGTATTACAGGCACCGGATGTAGCTCTTTGATGACATACTGATCTTGTACCAAAAATATTTTCCTTCCTTGTTGAATTGCAGAATCATTAAGGTTGGAAGGGACCTCTGGAGATCATCTAGTCCTGCCAAGGCAGGGTTACCTAGCACAGGTTACACAGGAATGTGTCCATGCAGGTTTTGAATATCTCCACAGAGGGAGATTCCACAAATCCCCTGGGCAGCCTGTTCCAGTGTGCTGCCACTCTCAACGTAAAGAAGTTCTTCCTCATGTTGAGGTGAAGCTTCTTGTGTTTTAGTTTATGGCCATTGCTCCTCGTCCTGTTGCTAGGCACCACTGAGAAGTCTGGCACTCTTCTCCTGCCACCCACCTTTGAGATATTTGTGTGCATTAATGAGATCCTCTCTCAGTCTTTTATTCTCCAGACTAAACAGGCCCAGCTTCTGCAATCCCTCCATATAGGAGAGGTGGTCCAGGCCCCTAATCATCATTATGGCCCTATGCTGGACCCTCTCCAGTAGGTCCTTGTCTTGTACTGAGGAACCAGAACAAGCCCTAGGAGAAAGAAAAATGTTTCTATTTATTTCCTTAGGGTTTTTTAAAGCAGTTTCCTCCAATACGCTGTTTGCGCTGCTAGCTTCTGAAACAGCAGTTTTGTCAAGATCATACAGTAATTCTGTAGTAATACAGAAGAATGCTTATATGATCTCAATAAACCATCTGTCAGGCTTATATAGTTTAAAATGTTGTCCATAGATGCAGAAAAAAAGAAAGAACATTTTTTTTAGTGCTTTTAAATTTCAAGACTGGAAATTAGATGAAGAGTTCTCACTCAAGTCTTGATTTATTAGCAAAAGGATATTGTGTATTTTTTACATGGAGTATGGTATCAGATGTGAGATACAAAAGAAATTGCTGGTGGCCACCTGCTTTAATGTACATCTAAAATCTTGTGTAGTGGTTGATGTCATGTAGAATTCATGGGATAGAGAATAATTTTAAGTTAGTAGACCATGTCAGGTTAGCAAGGATTGGTGCTTTCCATCACAATTTATCCATCTGTTTGAAAAAAAGAAAAGTGAAATAATCACCTTTTGCCAAGGTTTTTGAAAAGCACCTGTGAGTGGCTTATACACGTCTTGTGGACAGGCAGCATAGAATTTTTAATATGAAAGTGCTGGAAAGTCAGTAGAACACTTGATTCCAGCTTTTTGTCCTGTTTTGTTTCCATCTTAGCATTCTGCTGCCATTCAGTGGTTAGATTTATGTGGTTTTCTTTGGAACTAAGTGCGTATTTCTTCTGGGGCATGTTTTCTCCATCAGAATACTGACAATGTGCAGACAGAAAAAATAGATGGAAGATGCCCTTGCATGCCACAGTACCAGCATGCTATAAAGCCTCAATGAGGAGAGAATCCTTATCCCAAGAGGCTTCTTACTTTTAAGAAGTAATGGCAATTAAAGATTTTTAGTGTAGCTGGTTGAAATGCCTGCTGTATGGAAACAGCCTAGAAAACTACATTCAGGCACAGAATATCACCTTTGCAGTGGAACTGGCTATGCTAATCTTGTCCCTAGGAATTGAAGTTTGTTTGATTAACTCAAGATTTCCACAGAGCCATGCGCTGTAGCCACAGAGCTGGAAATTGATTACAGAATATATCGTCATAGGTATTTCACTGCATGCCATGTTCCTCAGGGTTTTTTTAACCCTTCTGGTGGAGCAAGATGAAGAATTATTTTGCTTAATAGCCAAACATGGCCTTCACATGCATCATAAATGGTATTATAAAATGGTGCTAATTTGGTCTAGTAATTTATAAATTATAACTTTAGGTATACAAAACGCATTAAAATTTTGAAGCACTTTCATTCTATTTCTTAATCTCTGTTATAGATAAGGATTTCAAATTCATGCTTATCTTTTGTGGACAATGAAAAGAAGATTTTATATTATGCTTATTTCTATTCCCGGTATTTTCCTCATATGTTTCCAGTATTTTGCTTTTATCAGTAATTTTTATTTCCTTATTTTTTATTTTTTTATTTGATTTCACATTTGATGTAGGTAAGATATAACTTAGTACAATTTAATTAATTAGCACTAAAACTAGAAATTGCAGAGCTTGTGTCTTTTCTGAAATGTAATTTCATGTTAAAATAATTCTGGTGGTTGCTGACTCATAAGTGGAAAAAAAGGAAAAAAGAGCAGGACTCAGTCTTATTTCAGTTAGGAACTCAGATCTTGACCTGGTAGATGCTGGAAAAAAAAATTTGGTTTGGTAAACTGTATTGAATTGAGCTTTTCCTCTACTTTACTGTCTTAAAACTCTTCATTGGTCTGCTTTAAATCCTGCAGTTCTGCACACGGTTTGGAACAAGTAAGATGTAATGATTAAACACTTTAAAAAGAGGACAGCTGACTTGAAATGTGTAAATTGCACATACTTCTGATGTGTGTCGTCAGGAATTTGCACGCTGCCTTCTCTACCTTGCCTGTTATTTTTCATTGCTTGTTCTTCAAAAACCAGTTAAAACGTTTATTATGCTAGAGAATGGATTCAAACTTCTGTTTTCACAGTATAACTAAGCATTAGTATCAGGTATGAAATTCAGCACAGTTCCACCTTCTTTTTAACTAACAACATAAATAGTTTAAAAAATACAATACCAAAAGGAAAGAATGAACCTGAAGTTGAACTGTTTTCAGCTATGGGTTGCATAGCTAACAAATTTTTTTTCCCTAGTGTTTTATGCAGAAATAGGAGTAGGCAAGAAGATACAAACAAATGCCTTTTGGGGACATCCACAAGAATAGGTGTAAAGCATTGTATATTTAATACCAATTGATACTATTCTGCAAGACTCATCAGAAAACTCAACACAGGATTCTGTGGAAACTAACTAGTAAAGGGAACAGGGAAACCATTCACTCTGGAGATTTTAGATACAAGACAAGCCGATTTTTGGGAGTCGGGTGGAAGGAAAATGGGAGAATAAGTAAAGTTTGAGTAAAAATGAAAATTTCTTTTTTTATGAAGTTCAGGTCTACTAGTAGGCAGGTCCTGTTGTGTGTTGGATATAACAGTTCAGTCCTGGGAGAATGTCTTCTGGTCATTAGTAGCTCCTTGCTGAAGGTACATTACTGTTCCAGACTCTTCTGGCTTTTATTTCAACATGACCTGGACATAGAAAGTATAATAGGTGTTTTGGGGAGTGCAGATAATTGGAACATTAGGATTCTACCTGATAACCTGCTTTTTATCTAATGTACTATTTGGAGGTTTCATAATTCGGTGGTGATCAGAACAGATAACATTTAGTCATTGCCAAAATATGTTTCGCTACTAACTGTGGTACAGCTGAACAAAACCTGTAACCCTTTACCTGTGAATAAGGAACAAATATTCTCCAGTTTGCTGAAGCTGTAATGCAGGGTGTTCATGAAAACAGAGTTATACTGGCTTAGAGGGAAAATGGTAATTTGCTATGAGACATTAGCTTAATAAACTGGTGTGCCAACAGGAGAGGTTAAGAAGGGTGAAAATGTTGTATTTTGATATTTTGCCAAGTTAAACAGTGAAATATTGTGAACATGAACCAAGTGAAATGGAATGCTTTCTACTTGGATTTAAAACCAAAAATCTCGGTGAGTGACTGACAATTCAGAAGGGGTAGAGTGTAAAGTAGATAAGTACCCTTCCTTCCCTGCTTCCTCTTCCACTGAGGAAAAATTGCTGAGCAAAGATCTGAAGTGCTGAGGTGTTTATTTTAACACTGGGAAATACTTATTACTTCAAATATTTGCCTGCTTGTATATCATATCTATTATACCAGATGTGCCACATACAGATTAGACATGGCTCATAAAGTGCAGTAACCCTAGATTTTTCAAGATTATGGATGTAAATTTTCCTTTTATTTAACTGTTCTCTAACTCATGTCAGGGAGGCTTCCTAGTGATGGAGGTCTGTAGCTTTTAAATTAGAATTCTCAGCAGAATTCTTCCCGTACTTTAGACACACGCTTTATTCAGTTCTGTAAAGAAATACCTTCAGATGATGTTAGAACAAAAACCGTAGAAAAGGAGGTTGCATTTTCCAGATCCAGAACCAGGTTCTCTCCATTTCTTGGCTAGTTGTGCAGCTGCATTTATCTAGCACCTAGCACACGTTCTTGGAAATAAGGAAGATCTTTTTACAGTGATGGTAACTATACAAGTAAAGCCTAAACTAAATTCAGATTACAGATTACTAGATCAGGAATTAATAAAATATAAAAATATAACGAGTCAAAGTATGCTGTAATTTCTTTTTCACTTTTCCTCTTACTGTGACATAATTCAGATTAATATTTTATGCATGTGTTTATCTTGTACTCTCTATCTAATGGATGCTGGCATGGGAAACTTCACATATTAACTTGGCTGAAGAGGAATGTTGGTGTTTTTTTACAACAGCACCCTACTGTGGGCTTCACAGAAGAGATGCCAGGCAGCTTTGCGGGCCAGCCTGCTGGGACTACTTGCTCAAATCTAGCTGGCTGTGGAGCCAGCTGGCAGTTGCATCCAGTACAGTGCTAGGTGACACAAGTGAACTGCTGTTCAGTAAATTAGAGTGGTTTTTTCCTAATTAAACACAGAATTGCACAAAATCTGGTCGTGAATGTCTTTACAAGCTTCAACTATGTATCTATTAAAAAAGCTAAATTGTGGCAGTTGTGTATTATGAGCTGTCTTCTAATTTTTAAAAAATCACAAATTTTGAATGTTTTGTTTTGAATCTGTCATGTACTTCAGTATTTCTAAAGGTCTCTTTTTATTGTGTGATATTAATATCATCAAGGGAATGAGCCATAACGCAGAAGTATTTGCCTAGTCTGTGTTTTAAGTTTTATGTGTTCTAGTAAATCTGAGGTGCTTCGTTCTGGTTTTCAGGTTTCAAAATACATTAACCATCTCTCCATCTTATGCAGTGGCTCATACCCACCTCATTACAGGGAGGGTAGGAATATGATCCCTAGATGTGGTTTTTCCTAAGTAGGTGATTATTGGTGTGTATGCCATTTGTGCATAGATTTCTGCACTGGACCATATTACATAGTATATTAGGTCTTCCTAGCATTAGTTACATTTACATGTAATTTTTTTTCTGTGTGAACACATTCTGGAGGGTGGTTTTGAATCACTGATACTCGTGTTACTTGGATATGTGTGGTGTCTGCATTATTTGCTAGTAATCTGAGTTGGATTTAGTTTCAGAATATGTGAGCTAGGTTTGTGTCCGCTCTGATTTTACCTACGTCTGTTTTAAAGCACCAGCTGTATGGCAGATGCTCACATTAAGGTTTTGTGTTTCAAGCAGAATCAAGAAATTCTCAGGATACCTTGTTTGCTTCTACTACATATTTTTCTCCTTCAGACTCAGCCAATCCATAATCATGCCTGTATAACCGTTTCAGTCTTTTTTCAAAATCTACTGACTAGAACCTGTTTCTCTGCTTAAATTTCTCCTCTTCTCTGTATTGCTTCTCTTCTGCCAGACCATAATTGGTGAGTATCATCTACAGGGGGAAAGAAATCCTCTTCTGCTGATTCATCTCTATCAACTCAAAATTTTTTCATTACATGCAAGAAATTATGACATGTTTATGCTTTGCTTTGTACTTCACTATATCCATGTCCGTAGTTCTTTTGGTCATTCAGGAGTCTGGGCTAGTGTTTGTCAGTCATATGCAGCTTGTATAAGTAAATGGCACAAGTGATCCGATCCTCTAACAGCAAATGCCTTTATCCTGTCCTTGGGCAGCAACATCTTTTTTTGGTGACTGCAATCAATCTACTTGGCTTTGCATTTTTTTGTTTGTTTCTGAAATTAGAATCCCCTTGGCTTGCCTTTTTTTTCCTTTCCACTGAACTCTATAAAATTCAAAGCCTTCTATTTAAGGTGGTACAACAGTTCTGCAGGGAAGTGGACTCATAAATTAATGCCAGAAATAGTACTGGCCATAAAGTACTTAGTGTAATATTTTCTCTGCAATAATCCTGCTGCTGCTTCAAGACTGACTTTCTCGTGTTTTTACTTGCATGTAGAATCGCATAACTTTTTGTTGAGGCTGTGTGTGGTTTTAAGGATATTTACAAAGTAGAACCGGGTACAGCAGTTGTGTATAAATTTACCTGTCATATTTGTGCCACTTCCCAACTTTCTTTTCCTTTTTTTTTAAACCTACAGTTGTTTTCAGCAGGATCTAAGTATATGAGTCAAGGCTATGTGCTCTAACTGAAAATATAATTTGACCTTCCCTAATGCGGGAATTTGGCAGTCCTGCTTGGGATTTCTTGAGTAATTTCTTCTTTCTTCTCCATGTGGTTCATAGTTTTGCTTCCAGAACTGAAAGGCACTATCCCTCTACATATATTTATTTTCAGTTTTTAGATATTTTTAAGAAACATACCTGGTAGAAGAGGCTTTGTTTATAATGTGTTCATGTACACGAGTATGTCAACTGTATTTGCAGTTGACAGCTTTAATAACTTAAGCATATGAAGGCTTCTTGAAGCAATTATTTACTTCTAATCTTTTATATGACAAAATTTAATCTAACAAAGTGGTTTTGTGAATAAGTTAATAAAAAAATATTACTCTGATTTTTCATGCTTGGGATATGAGCAGGTTTGGTCCTATTCCGGAAACTGGCTAGACTAGTTTTCAAGGGTCTTCCCCAGCCCTTTTTAACATGCAACTATTATGCTGTGTGTTTTCAGGGACAAATTACCAAAAAAGTTGGATTATAACATATTTAAGAAAAATAGAATTTAATTTGGTTCTCATCCTTTAGTTCTATTACTCTGTGCATCTTTGGTTCACGAGGCTTATGATAGGCTAATATTGAAAAAAAATTTTTGGGAGCTATTTCTTGCGTTGACAGGACGTAATTCAGAGAATTACTAAAATAACACTTTATTTCAACAGCTACGAGAATTTGAATCGTTAGGTCTCACTTTCAAAATCAACTAAAAAACCCTGACTAAAATAAAATTTGATCTCATATTTTAAATGACATCAGGCAAGTTGCTTTTTCTGTGGAAGATTTTATAGCTATAAAATGAATGTAAAAAAGGATGTCGAAAAAAGTTGCAAAATAACTGCAGCATAAATATTTGCGCAAAAAAATAATTTCTTGTGGAGTATCTTACCACAGAGATAAAAAAGTAGAAAGCCAAAGGTGAATCCTTTTACATCTGAATGTAAATGTCAGCAAGCATCTTTCTAAATTATATTTATGTTGTTAGGCTGCATGTGTTGAATAGATGCGGTCCCTATGGAAACCAAAAGTTTATGTGGATGTGAAGAGCTTTGCAGAGTATGGTGAAAATTGTGTTGCATTGAATTTTTTTTAATAGGGCACAGTATGATATGTGCTTTCTATACCTACAGTACTGTGGATTCTACAAAACAGCACAGAGAGGATGTGAACCAAGTTATTTTTTATTTCTAATGCAGAAGATTTCTGATTTGTTGCACTTAAGTGATTGCAAAAGTGTAGTGGCACTGGTGATATAAATTAAATACTTGTGTCATGCACAACAGAAGCATAAGCAAGGAGAAAGCCTTGGAAGCTCAGCTAGGAATGCAAATTGCACCCTTTGACCCGCTTCCCACCTAATTGAAGTGGGTTTTCTGGTAGCAGGTTTAATTTAATTCTGCAGTGATGTCGCAGAAAACTGCCACTGCTGGAACTGTTTCTGCAGTCCTTCTGCATGGTCTTGCAAGCAATAGATGAAGCTTTCTCAAACTATCCTATTTGTGTCTTCAGTCATTCCAAATATCTTTTTAAATGTAGAACAGCAGTAGGTCCAATTTCATCAGCTTTAGAATTCTGGTCAGAAATTATCCCCCAAATCCCTCATGCATCAAATCAGGCAAGACAACACCTTGGACATACTGCTGAGGGAAAGGGTAACAGGTCTTCCAGGAAACTCTCTGAACACTGTGAAATGCTGCCTGAAATTTTTATGCCTTGTCACTGTATATCTCCTGAAATACACTCGAATAGCAGTGATGCCAAAAATTAGGAATATAGTCAGTGGCTACTGTTCTTCTGGCAATTGTAGCTTCCAGCTCCAGTTGGATACATCTCCACACATATGAAACTGCTATATAAAATAGATGTCTCTGGAGGCCCAAGTTTCAGAGACTATAGTTTGTAATCTGGTAAGGGTTGCCATTTTTATGTTTGTATTACAGCTTCTGCCAAGTACTTATGACAGAATTATGGAAGTATGAAGTGCTTAAACAGAGACCTTGAGAAAGAATTCCTTGGAGGAAACAATATTTCCTTACTGTGGTTAGGTGGCTGGATGACTATAGACCACTATTTCATTTCCACTGTGTTGGGTAAGTGCTGGTTCATGTGGGTGGCTCATTGGTTTGTTTTGCTAGGGATGCAATATTTCCTTTTCAGGCACTGCTACTACTGATAGATAATTTAAAGGTTGATGTGTGATAGCTTTTGCTCATTTACTGTGGTGCAAACACTAATTGTCCTTTTTAAGAATGAATGTTACAGGTGAGTGCCACCATTTTGAAGTACTGCCCAGTGAAAAATTGAAGATTGCCAAAGAAACCACCTGTCTAGTTCTCTGGGAAAATGCAGCTAACAGAGAAGTCTTTGAACTGTCAGATACATCCAGCATGCCTTTTTTGTGGGAACATACATAGAACTGACACCGATGAAGTTATGTTTAGAAAGAGCTAACTCTGAGAATTTCAGCTGCCCTAAGACAGTAGAACATCAGCCATTTCAAGAGGCATAATGAGCAGCTAGCTACACTCCTAATTCCGGCTGCTGTAAATAGATAAAACTCTGTTTTTGTGCTCTTAAATTAAATGTGTTTCTCAGGAAGTTGTCTTCTGTTTGGAAGATATTGTGTCCACATGTGTATTCTTTCTGAATGGAGATTAGTGGGCTGTAATTTCAATTCAGTGTTTGAACACCCGTCTGTGCTGAGCTTCTGAAAGTGCGTCCAGCTGATAAGCTATAGAGACTTTCACTTGCTTGATTTTGGTCAGCTCCAGCAGGAGTAAAATCTTCAGCTGGTGAGAACTCAGCTGTCTTGTTCTCAGATGAGTTTGTTTGGGAAACTTGAATTAGAACTTAAACAGACATCTAATTGAGGTGAGAATGAAGGACGCTGCTCTATGGGGCACAGGAACAGGAGGGACTGTATGCGTTGTGTATATTGGGGAAAAAGCCCGATTATTTTTCCTTTTTCTCCTGCATTCACAAATACATGTGAATGTTCAAACACCATAGTTTTAACTGTCATTTACATCTCTCATGTTTGTGAGTTGGTGCAAAGGATTGAAATGTGGTAATAGAAATTTCCTTACTTACATTAGTTCCAGGTAACTCATAGGTGCAAAGTTTCATTCAAGAAGCTGCCACTTTTGCAACCATGCAATAAGCAGAGGACCAGAGCTGTCAAGATGATTTCTTTTACAGGGATTAGAGCCATGGTGTTTTAAAAAGGACAACAATATTACAATGATAGAAGTCAATAGCATTTTTGTGACGTGTCTCAGTAAGTTATGTGAAGCTCGGTAGCTGTGTAGGTGACAGTAGCAGATAATTAGCAATTTTAAAATTCAGTCACTTTATTTCAAAAATTTGAAGCAGAGCAAATCTGTATTAATCCTTTATGGTGGATCCTCTACTTTAAAATCTGTCGATTTAGTTCATATTAAATGTGTGCTGGTGCAAATGCTGCCCTGCTGACATTACAGGAGAGAAGGAGGGGGCGGAGGGAGAAGAACTAGAGGTTTAACAACCAGAGAAGAGGAAATAGAATGACTCTTGATGACTTTCCTAGTCAGAATACCAACATGAGGGAATGATTTATCTTCCGTGAGGTAGGTGTATACTCAAACCAGTCTGGATACCAAGCTTTTGTGGATTCTCTGAACTAATTTCAAACCAGCATACATAACACTATTATGCCTAGGTTGAGCCTGGATTCCTTACCTGGTTTAGCTTGAGAATTGTGTTTTGCTGCCTTTCTTATGATTTGCAGATATTTGAGCTCACTAGTGAAAACAAGTTTGGGAATCTCACATGAATCTCAATTGCTGCTTTTAGCTTGCTGCACACATAAAGTCGTGGATTACTGACTGCATCAGCTGTAAGGACGTGACTTGGTTCTAGAAAATTCGTATGTGGCAAAGAAATCTAAAAGCTGTACCTAGCAGTCATACTTACTGACAGCCTGGTCAGTTACACTTTCCTTTCTGTCTTGTCTTTAAGCATAGATTTTCTAAAATGGAGCCTAACAGTACATTAATATTAACATTAAATGTTCAAGTCGGCGTTTTTAATAATGGGGGGTAAACCTGTGCACCTCTGCCAAAACTTCTATCTGAAGACTGAGAGGAAAAGAAAATCCCACAGATTTCACTGGGTTTAGGTTCTGTTTTAACTTTTTAAATCACACTTGGGAATGTAGTTTCAAACCTGCAAAAGATAATAGTGGAATAGTAGAATCCAAACTATGGAAGATCTTTAGAAAGTAGTTGTGTGTATCCACTGCTGTATATATTGCACTTGTTAAAACAAGAGGTTACATAAATATTTAAGTTTTTAAAGATCTATTGCAGCCTTTTTTAAAGCTAAATGTTTTATTATCTATATTTGTGTATAATTTCTTATTTCAGAAGTGATATTAAGTATGTAAATGGCAGAAATGTGGATTTGTCACATAAGTAGTCATAGTTCTCTCTTGTTTCTTTCTTGGTAAATCCAGCCTTGCCAGGAGACGAGGCCAGATTATTTTTGTGCTATAGAAATCGTTCCAAAACAAACCCTCTCTGTAGTTACATTATCCTTCAATGTAAGGAACATGTTTGGCTTACATATTGCCGACATCTGCCAAATGTTTCTTTACCAAGTGTTTAGTGTAATTTGCAGTGAGCTGGTGAATACTTAATGGTCTTTGTAGAACTTCATCTTTTATGTCCTCCTCGGTTAAAGCAAACCCTTTCATCATCAGTGTTACCTTTGTGCTGGGGTTTTTTTTGCTAGTTAGATCGTGCATTTCCCACACCCAGTTTCTTTGGGATTTCTGGGATTTGATTTGGAAGCCTATGGGGTTTTTTAATTAAGTGGTACTGAATAATATCCAACCAATATAAGTGGTATAATGAAGGGATACATTTTTTCATTTAACTCCTAGTAAAATGTAAGGATTTTACCTTCTTTGGCGTCCCATTTTAAGTTGCATAGGCAAAGTTGGATCAGTATTGAAATGGGAAATTTAAAAAGTTGATGGAAGTGGTAATGATAGCTTTTCTTCTCTTCCAAGTCTTTATGTGTAGGTGCTGCTAGTTCTGTTTTTATTAGGAAATGTTACTCCTTTTTCTTCTCTCTACTTCCTCACTTCCCCAGGGAAGAAAAATATTCTAATCAGTTCCATAAAAGCAGGTTAAGCCATTAAAAATAGCTTTGCACTGGGAATCGAACCATTTTTAAAAGGGTTTGAAATCTGAGGGGAAGACTGGAGATGGGGTAGTTTGTGTCACTAAACTTTCCTTTTTATGGTAGGAAATGTACCTGAAGTCTCTGGAATTGCCACAATGGGGTTGTACATTTTTACAAACAAAGAATAATGTGAATTCTATTACCTTCTCAGTCTCAAGTATATAATTAATGACATTCTGCTCAGCTAAGTTTAACTTGAAGATAAAAGTCACATGAATCGAAAAGCTTAGTTTACAGATTATCAGTGGTAATCTCCAGACTCCTCAGCCCTACAAATAAAGCTACCACTTCCTTTACAAGAAATAAAGAAATCCACAGTCCATTTAAACTCTTCTAAATGCTAACTGAAGGAAAAATGGCTTGGAAAAAAAATCATAAGACATTGAAAATATCCTTTCTAGTAAGTCACAGAGAAGATGGATAGGGTGATAAGTTTTTAAAGCAGGCAATATTGGGCCAAGCTGAGTAAAGACAAGTCTTTATTGATGGGAATGTTTTCTGAAAGCTCTGATGTTTGCTTTCAGATTTAGCTGTTGTTTGGACAAGAAGGGCTCATATAACTTTTTCAGATCTGAATAAGCACAGCTTCAAGGTTGCAGATATAAAGAACTTTTACAAATTTTGAACTTTCATCTATGTTATACTTAGCTTATTTTTAATTTTTCCAACTGTGTACTACTACTGATAGTAGGAGGTGCTGTTTAGTGTTTATTTCCTAAACTGGGTTTGCTGTAAAATGTTCAGCGAAGTACCTGAAGTGGGATCTCCACATTTGGTACAAGCCACAAAATTTTAAGCTTCCGAATGCAATTTTACTGTGGAATCATTAGTTTTCCTGTGGTGAAGTAGAACAGGTAGTAATAGAATAGTCTTTTTTAAATGACTTGTAACTTCTTTTACAAAATCATTAATTTTGCTTCTTAATAGATCAGCACTTGCCATGAATTTATGAACTTTATTATAAGAGTGCAGACTTTGATTTTAGTGAGCAGACCTCTACATGACAGTATTTTCCCTCCTCCTTTTCATAAATGTCTTTCCTATGTTGAAATATTTCAGGTTTGTGTCTTGCAAAGAATTTTTCCCATGTATAATCAATATAGTTCCAGGTGGAAAACAGGTTCTTGGGAATGTAACTGAATTGGTTCAGGAAGTCTTGCAGCTGCAGGTTGCTATTCACAATTGGGCCCTTTTCCCTGAACTTCAATTACAGATCTGGTTTAGAATCATAGAATCATAGAATAGTTAGCATTGGAAAGGACCTTTAGATCATCAAGTTCCAACCCCCCTGCCATGGGCAGGGACACCACCCACTAAACTATGTCACCTAAGATTCCATCCAACCTTTCCTTGAAAACTACCAGGCATGGAGCATTCACAGCTTCCCTGGGCAACCCATTCCAGTGCCTCACCACCCTCACCATAAGGAACTTCTTCCTTACATCTCACCTAAACTTCCCCTGTTTAAGTATAAACCCATTCTCCTTTGTCCTGTCGCTACAGTCCCTCATGAAGAGTCCCTCCCCAACATCCCTATAGGCCCCCTTCAGATACTGGAAGGCTGCTCTGAGGTCTCCACGCAGCCTTCTCTTCTCCAGGCTGAACAGCCCTAACTTTCTCAGCCTGTCTTCATACAGGCGGTGCTCCAGTCCCCTCATCATCCTCACTGCCCTCCTCTGGACTTGTTCCAACAGTTCCATGTCCTTATGCTGAGGACACCAGAACTGTACACAGTACTCCAAGTGAGGTCTCACAAGAGCAGAGTAGAGGGGCAGGATCACCTCCCTTGACCTGCTGGTCATGCTCCTTTTGATGCAGCCCAGGATACGGTTGGCTTTCTGGGCTGCGAGCACATACTGAAGCTGGTGCATGTTCATTTTCTCATTCGACCAACACTCCCAAGTCCTTCTCCGCAGGGCTTCTCTTCTCTGCCCAACCTGTAGCTGTGCCTGGGACTGCTCCGACCCAGGTGTAGGACCTTGCACTTGGCATGGTTCACCTTCATCAGGTTGGCATTAGCCCACCTCACAAGCATGTCAAGGTCCCTCTTGTTGGCATTCCTTCCCTCCAATGTATCAACCGAACCACACAGCTTGGTGTCATTGGCAAACTTGCTGAGGGCGCACTCAATCCCACTGTCCATGTCGCTGACAAAGATGTTGAACAAGACCAGTCCCAACAGCTGATCCCTGAGGGACATCACTCATTACTGGTCTCCAGCTGGACCCTGAGCAATTGACCACAACTCTTTGTGTGTGGCCATCCATGCAGGTTCTTTATCCACCGAGTGGTCCACCTATCAAATTGATGTCTCTCCAACTTAGAGACCAGGATGTCATGTGAGACAGTGTCAAACGCTTTGCACAAGTCCAGGTAGATGACATCAACTGCTCTACCCCTGTCCATCAGTTCCAGTAGCACCATCATAGAAGGCCACGAAATTGATCAGGGAGGACTTCCCTTAGTGAAGCCATGCTGGCTGTCACCAAGAACCTTGTTGGTTTTCATGTGCCTTAGCATGCTTTCCAGGAGTATCCATCCTGCTCCAAGATTTTTCCAGGCACAGAGGTGCAGACTGACTGGTCTGGAGTTCCCTGGCTTATCCACTTTCCCCTTCTTGTGCTTGGCACAAAGTCACCTGATTAGTTCACACTATAGCTCAAGATAGAAAGTTCATTGGGTGCCTTCTCAAAGAGCCTATCTTGGAAATTTCTGTGCAAGTTAGGGTTCCTGAGTTCTGTAGTACTAATGAGCAGCTGCAATGGAAAGATTTTAGCTCCTTACCGTGGTTGCTGTGACTATGATCAGGGAATTATGTCTTGAGCAGTTCTTCAGAAAACTGTGTTACTGGGTTATTCCAGTTTGAGGAAGACCGATCCAGTCAGTGACATGTTTTAGGACTTACTGAACATCTGTGTTCTTGTTCTGACACTTAAAGGGCTACTGACTCCAGTTGTTAAGAATAATTTGCATATTGTAACCATGCTTTGTAATCAAAACTCATTTGTCTTCGGTCCAACAAATGAAAATTTCCTAACAAGATTCATAATTGGTGTTTAAAAGTAAAATCAATCATTTCTCTTTAATTGCCCAATTTATAACCTTTCCTTTACCTTATGCTTCACCTCATAGAACTATGGCAGTGTGCTGTAGGTAAAGAGGAAAAAGAGGAAGGAAAATGGGTTATTTGGTGAAGCACAGGGCATGTGATTGTTGTTTGTTGTTGTATGAAATCACAATCAAAATTGACACAAGTTGCTATTAAACTCTATTTCCTGTGTTAAAAAAAGTCAGTATTAGCTAAAAAGAAACCTGCAGCAGTAGATTTGCACATAGACCTTAATGAGCCCAATTGACCTTCTGTGCTGTATTTACAATTGCCTTAAAATTGTAAGCAGATGTTTGAAAAACTTTTGTTAATAGGTCCCTAACATCTGTTTCACCAATGGTATTGCCCACCAAAGCAGTTGCAATTAGTAGAGCACCTAGTACATGCATCTTTTTCTTATTGGTGTAGATGATCATATTTCTCCCTCAGGTATTAAAGTAAAATCTTATTGGCACTTTTATTTTTATAAATTCTACAACATGTCTTTTGTAAAGAATAAACTTTTTCCACCAAGTGTAGAGTAATGTAATAGTTTTTCCCTGTGAAGTCTTAAAAAATGCATTACAGTACAGATACATCCACTAACACTAGACAAAATGCAGTGGATGGTGAAAAAACAGAATATGAAATACTGTGTGCAACTGAAACTTTTGATAGCATTTGTCCATTTTTGCTGCTCATATGCATGATAGAATGTGTGTTTAAGTGGAAAAAAGGAAAATTGAAAGAAAGAAAATCTTAAACTCTGCTGCAAAAAAAGCCAGCGTCATTTGCCCATTAAAGTTCTTTTATAAGAAATAGTTTCCATTTATGTGAGAAACACAAAAACCTGTCTGCTTGTTCAGTTTATATAGCACTCTTTTCAAAGAAATTGTTATGACAGTCTGCAAGGGTAAAGGTTCAGCTTTAACCTTGCGTTGGTTGCCAGCCTTCATAGCTCTCGCGGCTTCATTTTTTTAAATAAACTACAATTTAAAAGTTTTCTTTAACTCCTACTTTATAAAATGTAATATGGAAAATGCAACTGGGGGAGAGCAGTGCAAAGCTGCCAATGAAGTTTCCACTCCAGTTGTTTCCATGTGGACGTTATTGGAGATAAGTCACTGACAGAGGAAAGACAGATAAGTCTTTTCCAAAGAGAAGAATCTTTTTGGAAATATTCTGCTAGCTCCCAAAGCAGTTGCTAGCCTTTACGAAGTACAGGAGCTTACTACAACATCCCCCGTGTCTTTTCAAACCTGTGAAACGAAGACTGCATTGTGCATCAGTCAGAGTTTGTCTAAATAGAATGGATTTTAGCTATATCGTTTTGGCAATACCATAGGTACAGGCTGTATAGCATTGTAAACTCTCCCTTCCTGAGGGTAAGGGAGGGAGCAAGTTTAAGAAAGGGAATTCTTATGAAGTGTTACATCCCCTGATGGTGCTGTGGTTGAGTTGTGGAATATAACTTGAGATGCAGGGCTATATTATTACAGAGTTGTGAACAAGTGTCTTGCTAGCTTACATATATGCTGAATTCATGCTTAGATTAACCTTATTAAACTTACCATGGCACTAGTCTTAATTGTATGGAAGGTATATTACCAAGAAGTATTATTGTAACCATCATTTTCTGTGGTTAGCAGCAAGATTAGTGGTGGGAGACTTTTTAGACAGATAAAGTTAGAAAAATATTTGGGGCTCTCAGTCCCACAATACATGGTGATTTCTACCAGATGTAGAAGGAGTTTTGGGTCTGTTGTCTTTTCTATCCAAGGAAATATCAAGAGCTGTCATTAAAGGTAGTCCCTTACTTTTCAGCCTGTGTTCAGTTTCTAGATTGAAAAAAAAGAATAGATTAAAGGAACTTTTTAAGATGAGAGTACGAGAATGTGTTACGTTTTTTCTGCTAGCATCATTGTTCTCAAGAATGTTCCAATGTGTTATTTTTCACAAAAGCTTATTTTCCACAAGAAAATTTTTTAAGTTGAGTTTATGTAATGACTGAGCAGACGTACTGTTACTGTTTTAAAGAACTAGAATAATCTCTCAAGTCCCATTTTCCTTCCAAGGACAAAATGTAAACCATCTTATTTCCTATTCTTTATGTGGACCTGGAATCTTGTGGATAGTAATGAAACAGGTTTTCTCTCAAGATGCCAAAAAACCCCCTATTTGACTTGTCGCAAGGGAGACATTTTTTCATTGTTTATGTAGACAAATGTAAAAATAAGAGAACATGGTTATGAAAACCAGCTGATACACAGAGGCACTTCTGCAAACCACTTCTTTTTTTATGTGGTGAAGATCCTTTCAGTGATACTTCGATTTATGAAATGGAGGAACTGCATGTTTACTACTGTAAGTCATTTCCAATATCTCTCCTTTATAATTAAAATATGTTTTCAAAATAAGCAGTAGAGTTAGTACTCTATAGGTAAATGATATATGCAGTTCAGCTTTTAAAAGTTTTTTCATTGTTTCATGACAAAAGTTTCACTTTTTACTTGCTTGGTTTTGTCAGCCTTCTGTTTTGAAGTAAGCTAATCTATATTTAATCAAAATTGTCAAGGAAAAAATTCTTACCATTAAAATAAGATCAGAAAGGTTTCTATTGTGAAAACCCCAAAGTTTTTTTGCCAAGTTTGAATTCAGTTTAGTGGTTATATAGTGCTTTTCAGATTTTAGATGTAGCCTTTAAGGGGGGAGGATGTATGGATGTGCCCAGGGGGTTTAGGAGGCTAAATCCTCAGTAAATTCAGACTTTCTCATAGGAATTGTTGGGAAGCTGTTTTTTAGTTGATATTTTGCATTCATTGGAGTGTCCTTGGCACCTGTGACTTTGTAATGGAACTCATTCTAAATGTCAGTCTTCTGTAAAAATCATCAGATTTTAAGACAATGAACAATGCGCAAGAATATTCTTTAGAATTCCACTTGTCTTTATCAAATGTTTCTGTCTTTAGTTTGCACAAATACCATCAATAAACAGAAGCTTGTGCTGATATCAAAGGAATACATTGTTAATTCCTCTTTTCTTTCTTTTTTTTTTTTTTTTTGTTAGGTAATCTATTATTTGTGAATATGAAACTCTTTTGATAGACACTATCAATAAGTAATCACCCTCCGTGTATGTACCAGATCGTAATTAAAGAATGGCACTTTTTTCTTGATGTAAACAGATGCATAAAATCCTGCAGATAGACTTTTGATCAAGTATTCATCCATTCAACTTTTCCTCCATTAAATCTGAATGAGAAACAGATTTTATACATATATATTTTTAAACTTTATTTTGTAGATTACAGATAAATCATCTGAAATTATTTTATGGTCTCAGACAGTGCACTGTACAGCCTGGAGAAACAGTGAGAACATCTGTGAACTATGTATAAGTCACTGAAAATTCCACCAGGGCCATTGTATTTTATTTCTTTTCCTGCACCTCTAGTTTCTGTGGACACTGAAGATGCATTTAACACATTTTTTATTTTAAGAAAAAAACTGGATGCTGGTTTCAGAGTTCTAAATTTATTTATTGTGTAAAAAGTACGGAACTGGTTTAATGTTCAAAATAGGTTTTTTGCAAGAAAGATCACAGAAATAACAAACAGTAAAAAAAAAACCAAAACCCACAACCAAATTTGAAATAACATAAAGCAGTCTGATAGATTTCTTTTTTTTCTGGACAAGCCTGCATGCAAGTTTCTTTTACAGTAGCAGTGTTATTGTTGATACATATTTTCAGTACCAAGTCTCAATACTGAGCTCCCTGTGAGAGTGAGCGTGAGGTAGAAGAGTGGACACTGCTGGGGAGCTGGGCGTTAAGCCCATGTTAGCTTTTCCTTACCTATCAAATTTTTGTTTAATGAATGATAGAGACATTTATTCACATACAGGTATTGTGCAGCCCAACCATGTTTTACAGGTTTATAATTGAATCACTTGTCCTATCTTAAGTACAAGCTATATTCAGCCTACAATTAACAAGTGATAAATCGATTCTGACTATAGCTTTGTGTATACATTGTACTGTGCTAATTGTTTGGCATTTTCTGACATGAGCGATTTTAGTGACGCAGATATGATTAAACCACTTCATTCTGGGATAATGCTAGTTTTGCCTTTCTCCTGTAATGTTTTTTCTGCCTTTCCTCTTCTCT
The DNA here is from genome assembly GCA_017639245.1 of Myiopsitta monachus. Lineage (NCBI taxonomy): Eukaryota > Metazoa > Chordata > Aves > Psittaciformes > Psittacidae > Myiopsitta > Myiopsitta monachus. Next base: position 12,202,066 of record CM029927.1, on the reverse strand, counting down.
GTCATTTCAGTACTTGCTTAGGTAACATGATGTTACTGCAGTTCCTGGGGAAGCCTGATAGTTGTGGATCAGTTCGACAGCTTTAAAGCTATTCCTATTCTTGTCTATAGGCAAAATGTTGAGCCCTGGACACTTGGATTTATTTTGAGATACTGAAGTTTAAAAAAAATTGCAAGGCTTCTTATAAGATCAGAGGTGCTACACTGTAGCACAACTTGATGAAGGCATCACTGTACCGATGCACTTATATGTTCTTATAGCCAAATAGGTTGCATAAGGAAAACTAGATAAGTTACTTGGAGAAAATGTGTGTTTATTCTTCATAGACATTTTTTTGTTATGAAGTGTTTCGAGATGAAGGTGGGCTCAAGTCCCATTGCTACCAACTTTCCTTTATAGGTTTACAAATACATCAAATCAGGTGGCATGAACTAAGAACCTGAACTTTTTTTCCCTCCAAAGTCAAACCTGTAAGGTGAGATATTATTTTGAGAAGCTGGGAGCTGGTGAAGTGCATCGATGAGCAGTGTATATGTATTATGGTTAAAGACAGCTTTTGTTTTTCTAGGAGATAACTTTTTTTTTTTGCTTATGAATTTATACACTGTTATATATAAAAAAAAACCCAAAATGCTATAGAGGGAATAAGCAGCAATTTTGAGTGTACAGGGTAGAAAGTCTGATTGAACGTATAGAATTTCATGGTTTCATGTGGGCTGTATGGAAAACAGTAGCATTCATTATATAGTTTGACATAATGTTCATGATTGCAGTTGACTTGCAAATTTCTCTAAAATTGCACTTCTGTGAGAAAACAGCTCTTTCAATGTGTAAAAATTGCCATTTGTTTCTTTAGTTTTGACCTCTGTTGATCTTACTAATTCTTAGTTATTCTCATATGGTCTAGTTTTGCTGGGAGGAAAAATGTGACTTTAAAATATTTTATATATTATAGCAGCATCCATTAGTTAAGGTAAGATACAGTTCTGGTTTGTATTATAAATCTTTGAAAAAGACTGTAGAATTCAAGTTTCTTGAAGTCCATTTAAAATTGCATGTGCCAGCCATGAGGCTTTTTTGTACATCTTTAAAAATTAATCCAAAATTTGGTTAAACATTTAAAAAATTGCAAGTAAAATTCAGTAAACACACTGCTGGTTTTATGCAGTTCTAAAAATCATAATGTTAAAACTATATTCTCAAAGGGAGATACAGTTGTTTCTATGTTTTTAATGGTACCTGAACTTCTTAACATTTAACCTCTTGTAGTTGACATGTTATTTGGGGAGATACTGTAAGCTGCGGTGCATGCAGCCAAAAAACTGGTTAAAAGAATTCCATATAAAATGTGTTTTCCCTTCACTTGCTCATTTTGTGAGCAAATGGAGTCTTGATTTGAAAGAGATGTGCCCTGGAAAAACAGTGAGTGCATCTGTGTTGCCTATTTTGATCAGAAGTGAGCTTCTGAAGGGAATGTGATTACACTCACTCACTGCTCTTTGGTTCATGTTCCAGTGTTCTCATTGTATGAGCTGGATGCCTCTCAGGTTAAACATACCCAGAAGATGTGCTCTAGAAGTGCAGCAAGCACGTTTCAACTAGTCATTGGCATTCAGTCCTGGAAGCAGGCTAGAGTTACTACAAAATCTACCCTCCAACCTTTTTAGAGTGTGGATGTTGCATCCTCATCACCAGCTGTTCTGGTCAGCAGGTCTTCTCATACTGTGTTGCACTACTTGCTGTTTACACACTGCCAGTGTTACCAGCAGTGATAGAGATACCAAGTAGTTTTGAGAGAAATACAGTTTAATCAGACTGATGATACACTTCAGAGGTTCATCTTCTGAGACTGGGCTACAAAAACCTACTGGTCTCTTACAGATGTGGTTGACTACAGAGATTTCATCCGTATTTTAGAGGGCCTGTAAACTGAGTTAAAGATGGACAAATAAATATTTAGCGGTCTGAATACTGAATTTTCTTATGGAAGTTTGTGTTAAGATTTGATATTATAATTGGTTTCTTTTCATGAAATGAATGATGAAAGATCTTTTTTCCATGTATTTATGTTTTTCACTATGTATGAGGATCTCAAGTGTCACGACAAGGTTTTTCTTATAGTACGATCTGTTGTGTTTCAAGGCCTGTCAGTTCCATTTTTTAGGGGTTTGTAGCAATGACAGCATAAAAAAAAAATGACTCAAGTGATATTTTCTCCCAGGTAGGGTTAAGAGGAAAACAAAAGAATTTAAAAGAATTTTGTGTTTCTGTGTGAAATGCATTACGTTGTCCTTAATTTCTTTACATTAGTACCCATCATTTATCTGTCTTCAGTAAGGCTATCATTTCACAAGTTTTGAAGTGCAACCATTTCAACTTGACCCATCACAAAACTTAGAATTGCAGTTAAAAATTAAAGTTTCTCTGCCTTTTAACTACTCACTAAAATGTTGATACCTACAACTAGAAAAAAAAGGTCACTTATTCTTAATAAAATCTCCTTTTTTTTTGCCTGAATTAAATACCATATCTCACTACCTGTTATTTTCACGCTTCAATTATTGTCAGTTAGCAGCATCGACCTACTGGGTTTAAAGTCTCACATTCAATACTAAGGTTTGATCTAAACAGTTTTGTACTATTTAAACCTGTCAGTCAGAGGGCTGATTTATTTTTTTAACCAATGTAGTTGTATTTATATAATTCCTAGAATAAATATAATTATGTAGGTATGAGGATATATTTCCACCAATTTTTCTTATTTCCTGTCTAGCAGTATAGCTGTAAAGCGGTACAACTTTGTATATGAGCAAGCTCTTGGGAAAAACAAAACAAAACAAACAAACCAACAAAACAAATGGAGAGGTTATTACCTTGTTATATATTTCTGATTTCAATGATCAAGCTCACTGTGTGTCAGTCCCATTTCCTTAGTGTCAAGAGGACATTTCTTGATTTGTATATTGCCAGCTCTGTGCCAGTGAAGTTTCTGCATTTCTGTAGGGATATATTCTTGTATGAGAAAATCCTGTCTTTTCATTCCTGTCTAAACACAGATATGATAGGTTTTACATTTTTTTTTTAGTTAGAGCAAGATTTTCATCTTGTATTTGTAAATTATGCTTATAGAATACTTTAGTAAACAAGATTTACTCAATCAAATTTACAGATTAGCTTATTGATCACAACTATTTCATGCTGAAGATCAATGCTAATGTACTTCAAATCTTTATTTTTTTCATCCATTTTTGAATTAACATTGATGTTTGTTGGTATAATCCCTGCTCATTTAAATTTTTTTTGGGTGCAGGAAATTATTTTCTTATCCATTAAGGCATTTATAGGAAGAAAAGGACAAAACCCAAACAATTATTTTCTGCATATAATTGGAAAATGTTGCTCTTAGCTAAAGAATTTGTCTTTGACATAATAGTTGTAGATGTATATTAGAGTGCAATGTATTATATTTTATATGGATATATAGGAAAAGTAATACAATATTTAATGTTTAGGACTTGGAATTTGTTCTGATTTTAATCAAGGAGATCAGTATTATCCTGATTACTGTAAACCGTTGCTATGATTCTGAAACATTCTAATGTGAATTGCTAGCTATGTCTGGATGGTACTAAATGTAAAATAGGACAAAATTACTGTAGATTTTATATCTCTACTTGTGCACTGTCTTGCTCTTACTTAACTAAAACAGTGGATAAGAAAGAATGGTGACATACAGGGTAAACGGCAGGCTTAATGATGACTTGCAGGACATCTCACAGTCAGGGTCCAGCACAAGATTACTGGTTTCATCCAGCTGGTGGGAGGCACCAGTTTCTTCGTCTTGTTTGGAGAGTGGGTTGCAAATGACAGTGAGGAAAGACCTTAGTGTGCTGTTTTCCCAGTTCCTCACCTGTCTCTCCCCCAGACTAAAGGTCTGCCAAGCCCAAACTCCATGGTTGGCTGATCTTCTTTGGGCAGTTTTTCTACTCCAGAATGATGCTGCAAGGAGGTAGGAGAAAGATGGAAATATCCATGCAGCTCAGATCAACCTGACCTGCTGGATCGTGCAGTCAGGCTGCAGATCCTCAGCACAGTAAAACATATGGTAGCAACACAGAAAAGGAGAGAGAAGGGGAAAGCTAGAAAGGCCTTTAAGCTTCTTTGCCCACATCAAAGCTAGAAATAGATTGTGCAGGAACTTCAAACAGGTTCCTGCTTTATTGGGCAATTAATCTAGTGACACTATCTCATACTACCAGTAATTTTTCTGAGGGTGGGAAAATGAACTTTCAGGGGATCAAAAGTCAGACCAGCATCACGACTCAATCCTCAGTAGCGGCACATGCTATTTATTCCACAGTCTATTTTAGTCTTTTTTTTTTTTTTAATAAATAAAATTTCTTAGAAATCATTTCTATATAAACTTTTAAATCTGAAACTCTGAAAGGGGGTTATTTAGATGGTACAGTGAGGCACTTAGCTTAATAGATCCCACATATGCCATTTATTGCATACCTCTGTTTATTGCTTTAGGCATTAATTCCCTTAAGTGAAACACAGTATTTTTTCGGAATTAAATAGAATAATATAAATTGTTTCTTTACTGACTTTTAATGTGTTAAACAGAAAATCTCTCCAGCAGATGAAGAACGAAGTCCACTGTCATCGTTGGTATTGTTATTGCTAAAAACTTAACCATAAATTAAGCTAGCTAACAGAGAGCAAGCATTTTAGTAAAAGCAAGATAGCTCTCTTACATTTTCCCATAGTTTAGCAGGTGAATTGAATGCCTGTTGAGTCAAGGAAGCAAACAGCATCCTTTGTCAGCATGCTAACTTGAAATGTATACATGCTGGGCTTTTGTAGTCAAGGGGAAGCTTTCACTGGGCTCTAGTTCACTTACAGACTCATCTCTTGGCATGTGCAGTGCTATATGGACAGAGATTTTGCCCAGCTCTGAGTTATCCTTCAATCTATTGTAATCTTCAGCACAAAACAAAAGAGCAATGGATCTGCACGTGCAGCTTTGACAGAAGAGCTGTGAGGTGCATGCAGAGTAGGCTTGAGCTGGTGAAGCCTTTGCAGATATAGACTCACTGTCAACCCCTTGGAAGAATTCCTATTTTACAGTATTGGGTGCTAAAGCAAACAGATTTTTGCTCTGTTGTAAGAGCTGGAATTGAAGGATGGATTTAAGTCAGTGAAAGTGTCAGGCTGTTGATGGATTTGCTTTATATTGCTTGATAAAACTGCTTGTTGGTACTCAATTACTAAAAGCAGTGTGGCCAAGCAGTAAAAATATGATTTTAATATGGTTTATGCCATCACGTGGAAAAAAGCCTTTTATGATTGTTCTTTTAAGTAGATAAGAATTGAATGTGCTAAACACATGGACAGAACAACCTCTGTGAAACAAGCTTGGCTTTGGTGATTAGGAGCAGATTCGCACTGAAGTGTCTGCTGTTTTTTTAATGACATACTTGTCAACATGTAACCTTAGAATATAGACGCCATGGTAACAGTTTTAACACAGTCCCTTTAAAGCGCGTAACTGTGTGGAGCACAAATAGAAACATCTTGACTCTTGTAGTCTTTTAATCCACTTAGAGAAATGCTTTTCAATCCATCAAGCAGCATTTTCTGGATCTTGTTGAACATCTGTCTGTCTTGAAATTCCTTGGAATAAAAGTCTGAGCAGGTCCTCCCATGCTGTATTTGCTGTAGACCTTAAAATGAGCATTTAGACATTAGTATTTTGATATTAGATTTGAGCTGAAGAATGCTAAATAGAAAGCGTTATGAAATTCACTTGGTTATAATAAAGACATACTTGTAACTGTTCCTATACACTGAAATGCTTAAGCATGTATATATTTTTTAGGCATGCAAATGGCTTAGATGCTTGGTATCTTGTAAGAGTCATACACTTAGGCGTGTGAGTACACCTATGTGTATTTTACACATCTATGCTGTGTTGGGATCATACTGGCTCACAACTGAGCAGTTTGAGCAGTAAAGGCAGTAGCATAATTTCTTCTGACACAGTGTGAATGTAAAAATGGCTTTGTGTGTTGGCAGCTGTGTAACGCTGAATGTTTTGCGTAGAACCTGCCTTTCTGTTAAATATCGGAGTACCACAGCAGTGAGGGTATCTTTGGGAAGAAGCAGTCCATTGCTTAGGGCCATCCAAGGAATAAGCGCTAAGACTCCTGGTTTCTCCTGGTTTGGAGAGATTTTCAGGGCTGGTTATGGAAGAGCCCTACAGGAAGGTATTGAGTCTGGGCTGGTTATTCTGCTCTTTGGAGAGCTTTCAGGTTTACATGTGAAAATGATATGCAGCTTTCAAAATGCAACAGTAATCAGTAACTGCTAAGTATGGCATAAAAAAAGGGCCTTGGTATGGTTTCACCTGATATCTTTTTTAATTGTAAGCATGCTTTTACCAAATGCAGTTCAATAACTTACCCTTTCTGGTATTGATGACCCTCTGCTTTTCAGTGATAGCAGTAGTTTATTTCCTGTAACAGGCTTATGTTCATAACCTGATAATAATTGATATTCTAGTATGGGAAAGTAAGTGCAAAATGGCAAGCAGTGCAAAAAGAAGTCTTGAGAATTATATCACCATTGTCTACATACTTTTAAAATACAGGCTTAAATTTTCCTGAAATATTAGAAATGTGGAAAAAAGAAACTATGTTGGATTTTTCTATCTATGTCTATGTCTGTTTGACAATAACTTTACCTCAAAAATGTTTGCTGGAAAAGATCGGACTTGCATATACATTACTTCTTCCATGTTGGACTACTGTGGGCAGTACCTTCTAGATCCACTATGTATTGTTGGTCAATATACTTTTTACTTACACAATGATAGAATAACCTCTTCATTCCTAATGGAATTTAATTTCACTCCCTAATTTAAGTTAGGACATAAAAATATATTGGCAGTTTAGCAACTAGAAGCAGCACTGTCAGGTTCTCAGCAGCAGTAGCTCCCTTCAAAATCTGATTTTCAGTTTAGCTGTAAGAAATCACTGACTTCTCAGCAGCACAACCGTATTCTGTAATGTCAGGAACATTTTTACATGTTGTGTGTGTCTTTTAGTTTATGAAAAAATAAGGCATTCCTATGAGCTGTCTTTCCAAGGACATGGCATAGTTTTGGTGTAACATCAGACTTGAGATAAGTTTGTGATGTAACTCCCAGCTTACTAGTGTGTACGATTCACAGTTCTGTTCCCCTTTCTGCTTCTTTGCCTCTCGCTTAAAAAAAAAATCAAGTTCAGAATAAGCAGTATTTTATTCGAAGGTATATTTTCTGTTCCTTTTTCTTTCTCTTTATTTCAAACTGGAGAATAAAAGGCTCCTAATCTTCAGTTATGATCTTCTCACTTAAGCTTTATTTTGTACTAGGAGTTATACTGTGTGGTTTCAATGTTGTCCTGAAGAAAAGTATTACATCTTTTCTTTATGAAGATTTGTACAGGTTTTCTCACAGTATTCTTTCAGAAATGTATTCACATCTCATAAAGTGTTAGTTTCAAGCTTTGCACAAAGAAATTGATATAAAAGGTTTTGCAGAGCTAAATTTTTACCAACTTCCTTTTTTTGTAGTATTCTAAGTAAACCCAATGCATGTGTGCTATGCTGTACAAATTTGTTATGTTTATTGCTTCCATCTACTTTTGATCAATAATATCTTTTTGGAATTCTTCTGACAAAATATTAAGGATGGAATCTGGAAATTCTGGAAGGCTGAGACGCATTAAGTTTCTGTATAAATATTTATAAACCTACATGAAAATAAACACTGCCACAAAAATAGCTATGGAACAGAAAGTAGTGAGCTGAAGTGGAATTAGCATTATGTTGCTTAGGTTGCCTTCACTAAATTGTCTTTATGGTTCTGTAATAGAATTGTTAAAAATTACCAGCATTGTGTCACTTCTATAACTTTTTAAAGTTCTGTTCCTCTGAATAATATGAAAAAAACATTACCTTATTTTCTGGGTAGAAGTGTGTGTTAAAAGCTATTCAGCTATAGGATTTTCAGTGAAAAGCCAGTCCTCACTTTTTAATTGCAACACTGATACTACATTAACTTTTAATTTAGTTTTTATTTTTTACTTAATTGCTCTTAATGGCCTTTTTTGTAGCTGTTTCTCATGATACAGTTATTTTTGTGAGCAAAGGCTTTATCCCATTAAGCTTAGGCAAACTTATGCCAGTCCATTGTACTGTGGAAACTATGTGTTTGGTTCATTTCCTGTGATTTTAGAGTGTGAAACATTTTAATGTCAACATTGCAATCTTCCACTAGCCCTTCAGTTCCCTTTTTGCAGGACTAAATGGACATCATTTTGGTCGAGGGGAAAAAAATGCCTTGAAACTATATATATTTTTTTTTTCATCTTTAAGTAGGTCAGTTTGTGGTAGTCAGAAATAGTGGAAAATATTAGTTTGGATTTTCCATCTTCTCTTAAAGTATCTTCAAGATGGTGCTTGTGTGCTGATTGCAGGATTATATCACAAAAGCAGACCCAACTGAATGTTAGTTGTGTGACAGCTTAGCAAAATGTGGTGGTACAAATCCCTTCCCCCTGCTTAGAGTGCGAATTGCCCACTGCTGAATTGCTCGCTTGTCTTGCATGTTGTATCCTAAGTTTGTTTATACGTAGATGTCGGCAAGGCATTTTAACGAATAGTGTTGACTAAAAAACAGCTAGATGAAGTATGATCTCAAACAGTCATAAATGCTTTTTGCCAGAGTCTTTTGGCCTAAAAAACTAAATTCCATTCCTTTTCTGAATTGAAGGCGGTTGAACTCTTGATCGGTTGTGCTAGCAAAATCATACCACATTTTAATCACCATGCTAGACAGCATATATTTATGATGAGAGGATCACAAATGAGCTTGAGGAAAGGACACTCAGTTCTGTTGTTTTTTCTACATTTATCGTGTATCAGATTTTATCAGGCTACAAATGAAATGGGCCTTTTCTTGCCATAAGATTTATTCTGGAATTTGACAACCAGGAAATATTCTGTGAAGTACAGTTCACTATTAGTGATAAATTTTATGAGCTATGTAGTCTTAAATTAGGAGTGGCGGGCATGTGTTTTACTTTCTAAACCTTGAGAAGTGAAAGATAATACAAAATGCATGTTTTCGATGCAGTTTTCTAAAATATTTTGCCTTTTTTTTTTTTTAAATATGTGCTTTTTGACAAGGTACCTGCTTAGTCCAGGTTTGGTGACATTGCTGCACACTTCTTAACCTACTTCTATTCTATTTTACTTCAACTGTATTTTCTATTTTTTATTTTTGGTGCTGGAAACACCAAAAGGTTCTATGTATACATGAGGCAAAAAGTTTGCTTTTTGATTCTCCCAATCATACTTCAGCCTTAAGACAGCAATGGTAAGCAAGTTTGTGTTGCCTTTTGCTATCTTTTTCATCTGGAAATGGATAATTTTGTTTCATAAAGATTAACATAAACTAAATTCAGATAATATAGTTCCACTACTCTCTCATAATTACTAAGAAAACTGGCCTCAAAATATGAGCTAAGTGTGTTTTCTCTTGGTTCCCATTTTTTATTCTCTGTCTTTACTGATGAATAAGGATTCTGATTTAGAACTCTCAGGCTTTTGATGTTGCTGGCCACAGAGCAGAAGATACCCAGATAATATTGAGCCTGTTCAGAGGTTTTCTTGTTTTATTGCTTGTAGGTGCTTAAATTGCTGACTTAGATACAATATTCAGTTTAAAATCTGAAAATCGTCTAACTGTATCATTTTGTACAGACTGAATGTGTATTTGACAGTGCTATTGGCATATATAAAGCTCAACATTGATGTTTAAGAAGTGCCACTTTCTCAGGTAGTAGCTTGATAATTTAATTCTATTTCTTTTTGAAGAAAACAAACACACCTAAGCATATTTTCATATGCTGTATTTGCATATGCAGTATACTAAAGTTTTGTATGTATTAACTAATTTGTATGTAATAATATTTGTATGTATTAATATTTTGTATGTATTAACTATTAGTTGCTTAAAGGAGGCTTCACTGTCCTCTTTTGCAGTGGATTTACAATGTCATGGGAACTGTGAAAATTTCTATTTACGATGGTAGCGTTAATATATGTTTATTTTTATTAATCTGAAATTTTTGACAGTTTTTAGGAGATGATGCTGTTTGCAGGAGCATCAGAAGAGGGGCGTTGAATGTTTTCTATCTGACATATTGTAACAAAAGTTGGTTCTTTAAGACCTTGCACTTTTAATGAACCATCTTATTGTCAACTCTCAGAATCTACTAGTGTGCCTTTTGGTGACGTTGTTGAGAATTTTAATGCATTTTAGTTCTCATTCAGCACGGCCTATGTGCTCCTCACGGGAGGGTCTTTAGAAATAGGATTAACTTCTAGAGGAATGCATTAGCCATGCCACAGAAGTAGGTAAAGCTCTAACTAGCCTGATAGATTGCTCCACGCTTCAAATCCTTCTAACTACCCCCTCCCTCTTTTTATTGACAGCTTCTCATTGAGCGGCCAGAAGCATTAGTGTATTTAGGAGTTAGATGTTTTGTATGATCCCAGGCTGATCTCATATTCGCTTTCTGAAATTAATTCGACACTGCTTTACATGTTAATCCGCAAAGGATTGATTTTGGGAAGGTCAGAGCAGTGCAGCCGCAGAAAATGGAAGAAAAGCTCCACTTAAAACAGCTCATTTCAGTTCCCAGAAATAAGTATAGATGGCTTTTCATTGTTACACTTAGCCAGCTGTAGGAGACTTGGTCATCTTACAGAATACCTCAAATAGTGGTGTTTGATGGGATCTACAGGGAAGTTGAGCTAATTAAATTTAGCTTCATTAACCAATTGCAGCTTCCAAATGGCACAACTAAACTTCGAAAACCTGCAATATAACAAAAAATTCCTGTCTTCTTTTAACCATCAACGTAACTGCACAGTGAGAGCAATCACACACACAGAGTATAAGATAATTTGATATCTTGGTTTTCATTTTCCTCTTATTTGACAGCATATTTGTAGAATTTTCAGAGCTGCTAAAGGTGGAGATAAATACATACGGAAAATACCCTTCACTGGGGGCTATGCTGATTTTGGACCATTATGGATAAATAGAATGTTTTATTTGGAGCTACACAAAAGTGCAGGGGGCTTGAAGGGTAAAGTATTGTAGCAAGAGCAGGATAAGGATATCTAATAAAAGAAAGTACTACAGATATTGAGAAAGTGTAACTGAGTTGCAGCTGCAACTTGCTGAAATGATTCCTTTCATTTGAAAGTAAAGGACTCTGATGGGGTGGTAATTGCTTTTGGTAGTTAACAGCATAGATATTTGTATGAACTCAAAGTCAAGCACAAAACCAGATTGTTCTTTACTATGTGAATTAGCTTAAAAGTAACTACTGTCTATTATATATTAAAATGCAAGAGAAAGTTTATTTAATTCGCTTTTGATGTGCAGATTCATTAAGCCACCAAAATTAAAAATACCAGGAAATTAAACATTTTTACAGTTTGTGTTTTCACCTTTTCTACTTTAATTTTCATGAGTACAGTGTACGTATAACTATTTTACAAGAAAAAAAATTTTGGTTCACATTTGCTTTGCAAGAGTTCTAACTCTTTTAGGTAAAATTTGTTCCCAGAAGCCTATAAATACCCAAATTTGACTGCATTGCTCCCTGAAAAAGTAGTGAAGTCTTTTACAGAGTTCAGATGTGCTCCATTTTTGTCTTCTTTTTTTTTACTCTTTTTTTTTTTCTGTTACAATGAATTGGGCTTCGTCCATGGACCTCTTTTTCTTAAGGTCAAAGATGATTAAAGGTCCTTGTAACCCTCCCCACCAGCTATGCCAAATCAGTTTAGCCATTGTGAATATTATTGCACAATGATACACACAGCATGGGTTAAATTTGGCACTGAATCTGTGGGCCTTTTCTAGCTTCAGCATAAACTGACACTTTATTTTTCTTTCATGATCTGTGGGCTGTACCAGTGCTTCCTTTATCCCAGAAAGGTCTGTTATTTGATGATTCCCTTTGAGAAAACTTGCTCTACTGCAGAACTTTATGATTCCAACTATGTATAATATAATATGAATGTAGGTTTTGGGGCTGTCAGGAATGAATATAGTCTCCATATTTACCTGATTGTATTTGGTTGTAGAGTGTCAGATGTTTAATCCAATGATAGCTTAATATAAAGAGAAAAAGTAAGTTCAGATTTAAAATCATTTCAGATCATCATTTCTTGTGATTTTTACAGCCTAAATTATTGGCTAGTTTTCTGAGTCATTGGTGACAGAATGCCAATTGATAACTGAGGAGCATACAGGATAACAAAGATCATGGTTTAGCTCATGCATTGATAAGACAGGTAAGGCCAAACTTCAGGTGAAGTGTTTATAGTGGGGAATCAAAGCCTTTGTCTTTACAAATCCAACCTTTAGAAAATGCAACAAAATAAATATTAATAGTGACAAAATTTATTTTTGCTGTCGATGTATTTCAGTAGCAGACTCTGCCAGAAGGCTAGCAGTGCAGATTAGAAACTTTCAAATGCCTTTTTTTAACTGGAGTGTTCCATTTGAGTGCAAAATAAATCCTCAACTGCAAGCAGGAAGATAAATTCTATTTATGACATATTCATGCCTTGATATTGTACCCTTTTTTTGGAAGAAAGGAAAAATTTATTTTTTAAGAAATTGCTTTGAGCTGTACCTCACGTCTGTAGAAGCTGTAGGATTTTGGCTGTGAAACTCAGTATAAAAGGTTTACACTTGAACACAACTTGTAAACACACGCAAAGTAGTTCTTGGCCATCCCTGGGATGCTACTTAGTGTTCTAAATTCATTGAACACATCTTCCTGGAATTGACATTTGTATACACCTGCATAAATACAAAGAACAAGGATGGCAGGATGGTTAGATCATTTCTGACAAGACTGCTGGTGCATGGTAATATATAGAATCAATTTTAAAGTTACATAGTATGTCTTATTTTTTAAAAGAAAAGTTTTGGGGCCTCCTTTTTTTGGTTTTGGAATCTACTAATATTGAATCTTCATCTCTTTGTATAAGCCAAAAGCAAACTTCAAAAAAGCAAAGGGAAACATTAAGCAGACCTTAAGAGTTTTCTGAATTTGGGTATTTTCTTCCTTCTTTGGTACTCATATAGTGCTCAATGGCATGAAATAAAGACTAAAAGTTGAGAGTGACAAGCCAAAACCCACAACTGAATGCTTTGATTTAAAATAGTCATTTGTATTTACAGGAAATTTCAGTAATGTTGACTAACATCGAAGTCAGTAGTGTGAATCTTCATTCAGTACTTTGTTTTAGAAAAGACACTTGTGGATTAATTTGATAAAAAAGTAAAGAATACTCTTTAAATAGAAAATGCTGGTCTGGACTGGCTTTCTGAAGATGTCATGAAAAGCATGGAGCATTTCAGCCTACTATAACCATTTGTTTTGTATTATGCCAATGGAGAAGTTGTCACAACAAGGAAATCTGGAGTTGAATAATTCTGTTGAAGAAGAAGTGCATTATCATTGCCGTGAGTAGATCTTGACAGGACATTTTGGAGATACAGATCTCTTATGTTTTGGAGGAGTAAACTGTGAAATACAAGTAATTCAATCTTTGCTGATTTGTCAGTATTCCCTTGTCTGTGCCTGCCTAGTGAAAATGTTCCTGAGAATTATGTGCAGTCTTGAATACTCATGATTGGAAAGAGATGAAAACAAACTTGGGAATCTTCAGAAGACGATTCAGTAACTAGATTGGGTGGGTTCAAACTGCAAGAAGATTGCAGAGGATGATTGTCTGCATGATGACCATTATGACATCTTCAGGGATCTACATATACTATGAAAAGAAGTGACTTAGTATTGTCACCCTTGAGCTTGTATCCATTCCCTGTTCTTGAGTGATGGCTACTAGCGCTCTGCAAATTAAGGGTACTAAGTAGCTTTTGTGTTGACTGTTGAGCAGCTTTCTCTCAACTCTTAATTCACTCCATCTTTAACTCTCTTTTTCTTTTGCAACTTAAAGTCTCCTTAGGTAAACATAATTGAATAAAACAATTTACTATTTATAGTAATGGCCATCTATCATAAGAAATAATGCTTATTCATAAAGTAGGATTTTGTACACCACCACAGGTCTTCTAAGATTATCCTGTACTGTGATCACCCACAGGGGCTGGCAGTGTTCAAGGCCAGGTTGGTCAGAGCCTTGGGCGTCCCTGTCCATGCAGGGGGGCTGGAACTAGATGATCTTAAGGTCCTTTCCAACCCTAACTATTCTATGATTCTATGATTCTATGAACTGTAGATAGTTATCTTTTCCAAGGTTCAGTCACTTCCTCTCTCTGTTCTGAGAGAATGTAGGAGTGTGACTTAAGAGAAGTGGACTGTCAGTGTGTGAAAGAAACCAGCTTCAAATGAGAGATTAAAGATATGTAACGAGCAATGTGTACGTACAAATTATACCTTTTCTGATGACGAAAGATATAAAAGTCATTGCTTAAATGCAAATAAAATTGCTGCAGAGACACGTTCATAGAAAAGAAACCCATTTACATGTAAAGATACTGCCTTTGGCTCAGGAAGCCTCTGAGCTGCAAATTGTTAAAAGCAGGAAGACTGTCCTGGATAGGTATGGCTTTGTGCTTGCTCCCATCAGTTATTCTACCCTGGCCGTGCTTTGGATCATTACTTGTGGTTGGATGCTAACCTAACTGAATCTTTGCTCTAACGTAGCATTGTCTTTCTTACATTATTGACTCACCAGGTATTATGGCGAGGTTTGAAAGAATCATCCTACAGCGTGTAACGCAGTTTAGCATAGCTCTTGGTGGATGTTTACATGAAAGTTGAGGATAAAATGCTGCCTGAAGGAGGTCTTTCTGATGTGGGAAGAAATTAAATTTAAGAAGAAATGAACCTTTAATCAGTCAGAGCAGAACCTGATCCTTTAACTATGGTGTTGCCACTGTGCCACAAGATTTAGTGTGAAAATTTTGCCCCAGAGGTTTGTTTTTTTTTCCCAATAGATTTACCACAAAAAAAAAAGCATTAATTTTAGAAAAATAACTTTGAAAGTATATATGCATTGCACACATTAAATTTGCCTACTTGCTAGTGAATTGCTATTTGGCTTTGCATTTGTTTTGTGTGCTGTGAATTCTGGTAGAAATCCATTAATGAACCAACTGAGGCTGTAATTATTACTTTACATAGCATTTTGACTGTGTAAAGTAGTGCATGTATAAAGTACAGTACAATGTTCTAACATATGTTAGAACATCATATGGAGTGCCATAGTTTTATCTTTTTGGATATCTTTTATGCTTTTTGGAGTAAAAGGCATTTTTCAATCCCCTCCTCCAGCCCTGGGCTGTACTTTCAATGTCTGCCACTGTAGCCAGGTTCTGAAATTTTCCTCTCACAATTACCTGCTTCTTATATTTGTTCAGAATCTTGTTTTAAGTCTGTTCTTTCTTTTAGCAGTTCCAGCTTGTGGAATATACCTTCTTTTAGCGTGGATACAGCTGTTTCCCATCGCATGAAGAATTACTGGTTGTATGGGGAGACTTGAATTGCCTTCTTCCCAAAACTAACAGATGGCTTAAAGATACCTTTAATTGAGGCTGTGTTGCCTTTGAGCACTTACCAATTGGTGATTTTTGGAAAAAGGGCTTGCTTGAGGAAATCTGATGCCTGCTACAGCACATAATTATGCTCCTTACTGAAGGTCTGAGATTCAGTATCCAGCTTTCTTTTCCCCCTTTGCCCTTATCCAGAAAAGGTGGAGAGATCATTTGACAGAACAGGAGTCATAACGAATAGGAAACATTTCCTAAAGCTGTGATAAAAAAGTGTAAAGGGTATGAATGGAAGTTATTTGTTAAAAGGTGATTCTGTGTGCAATCCTCTGCAGTTACTCAGGACTTTAATATGGATTACAATCCCTCCTATAAGCTAAAGAGGTTTATTGAGAAACTAAAGTAAAAATCTTCCGTGATATCTTATATTGCTGCCATCAAACGTTGCCCGTTAGACTTTAGTTTGGGATAGAAGTTGTGAGAGCAATTACCTAATCCTGTGGGAAAGCTTGAACTGAAAGATGGGCATCATAGGCTGCTTCCATTCTTAGTGCTGTATTTCACAGGTGAAGATGGTCAGTGAAAACCTACTGCGCTTCTGTACACCTCTGCCATAGATGCGGCTAGTAACAATGGCTCATGTTTCTGTTTTCTGATCCAACTGATTCTCAGGTACTTGCTCTTTGCCCTGCAGACCTCCTCCTGTGGCTCGACAGTGCTCAGTTTCACATAGAAGAAAAATGTTGAAACAGCTGTAAGGAGACTGCTAAAACTATGCAATAGGGAAAAGAGAGTAGTTCTTTCCTGGTTTTTACCAACATATAAGGAAAAGAAATTAAGTTGGTACTAACTCTGTACACTCACTGACACTGAGATTAAGAAAAAATAGCTATGGGGTACTTACTTGGATTTCTGGGTTATGTTTTTCCAACTAACCTATGGATGTGTCATTGCTGGTGTTTTGATTTTTAAACTGAAGTTTGTATTTGCAGGGTTTCAGAGGCTGAGGCGCCTAAAAAAATGCACACGTAACACCACAGTTTGAGGTTTGCAGTAGCATTCTACAACTACTAAAATATTGTGATTAGTCTGAATTCTCCCCAAGTGTACTGACCACTGAGGGGAAGCATCCTTAATCATAGTTTAGGTTGCATGTTTGGTAATTTTTTTTGAACTGGAAATCATCTCAGAAGAATAAAACCCCAAATAATAATTAAGCAAGTATATTAAAAACTTTCCAGTCACAGAAAACGTGCGGTTTACATCCTGTGCATATGTGTCCTTGTACCTGCCTCTGGTGGTATTTTTCACACCAGAGAAGCACATGTAAGGATGTCTTTCTTTAGGCACTTTATGAAAACATTTGATTACTGTTCTTATTACATTTCCAATTCTGTTTTTTTTAAAGTGAACAAATATATAGTGCCTCCTCAGATTTTCTGACATCAGCTACCTTGAAATTAAGGCTTCATACAAGATGGAACCAAAGGGGTGAGGTGAGAGAAGAGAAATGCAAGGACTGACTTGTTTTAAAATCCACTTTTTTAGCTGAGGGAAATGATTGTTTCTAATCATCATAGATTTTCACTGTCTTTTGTCATATCTGATTGCTAGCGTCTAGCACAGAAGGGTGCAGTCAAGCACTTTGCATATGTAATTATTTCTGTATGCAATTATTTCTAATTGCTACTTAATATAATAGGCCATAGTGATCTAAATATTTTAAAATAGTAATATTCTTACATCTCCTTAAGCTTCAGCTCTTAATGACTGACAGATGCATAGGATCATTGCACAAAGATCAGATTCTGAAAAAAGCCAAAGGAACAAAAAATCACCGTTTTGTGACCATGGGTTCTTAGTATATTAATAGACAGTACTTCAGTTACTTAATTATCAGTTTGCTATCCATTCTTGTTTTTTCTGGAAGTCAGTCTGTAGACTTCACCGTAACAAATTTTGTTTGCATGTAGTATTAGGCAAGTTGTCCTGAAGTCTGAAATCCCATGCAGGGTAAGTATAGCAAAGATAGTGGGAAGCTTCCTGCTATTGCTCTTCTAGTGTGTTTCATGCCAAATCTTCAGGGAGCATCTCTTCAGATGAGCAAAATCATGCTAACGTGCAGAAACGTCAGCAGAGATTCCAGTAATTTGACAGTTGACTCTGTATGCTGCAATATTAACATTGAATTGGTGTGGGTTGTATTTTATAGATAATGTAGCCCTGTATGTGTTTTTTAGGGTAACCTGTGCTATTTATGCATGTGGAACATCCCTTTTGAATATTACAAAGCTGCACTTCTGAATGCATCCTAAAGATCTAGAAATTAAATACCAAATTGGTTTTAACAACATGGATTTTTTTTTCACGAAACCTTATTCTTTTTCATCTTTAGCTTTTGTTGTGAAACTGTCTTTCTGTAGCCTGATTGCTGAATATTATTTATTGTTTTGAAAGCTCTGTGAACAAAATTGTATTTTAGCTTGCCTAATAAAATATTTCTTACAGAATTATTCACTATCACCTCCTGTGATTTTTAGTTATGTTCACACAGTTCCCAGCTGCATTATCTACCCCCAATGTAGAAAATTAAGTCAATGTAAAAGTATACTCTGTTTTTTAAAAAGAGGTCACGAATAGCCTTTCTTCCCTTGCTAGTCACCAGTGTTCTTATTACGCTTCATTTATATAGTTGGAGGATTTGGGAGAACCAGCTGGGCCCCCTGTCTGCACTCATCAAGAGTTAATTTCTGAAAGAGGTGCTGTTGTCATGAACAAGTGCAGAAGGTACTCTGGTGGTCCTGCCAAACAACAAGAGCTCTTAATTAGCAGCAATGTTCAATCAGACTGCTTAACCTGCCACAGAGCGGAGGAGGTCATGTTCCTTCCTGATGCACTGCCAGCCTAAAAAGCACCCAAGAACCGATCCCAAACATTGGGGTTTTTTTAAACATGTACTTGGTTCCCAGAGGCAAGGAAGGCAAGGCATGATCTGTTATGGAAAGCTGTCAGCATTACAGTGAAGTTTTATTTTTTGAGGGATGCAGAGATTTCTTCTTCTGTACGGAATGCTCTGTGATTTTTGAGGGAAAACTGTTTTTCATCCTAGTATTGACAAATATGAAAATTCATAGACTTTCTGTGGCTTGATTCTGATCTGGGAATGATTGCCTTAGACTCTGGAGGCAAATGATGCTTTGCAATGCATTCTTTGTTCTCATCAGCAGATCTTGTGATATTTGAAAGCTTAACAACTAACGATGTAGAATGCATGTCAAAGTTATTAGAGGGAAGTTTCTGAGAGTGGTGTGGCTGTCTTGGAGGCCTTTAGCTGTAATGTAGAGCACAGGATGTAAAGTGCTAGCTGATGTATGCCTCCAAAAGTCAAATTCTTGAGTTACTAATTATTTTATATAAATTATGAGTGCTAGATGTCTACAGATCTAGGGAAGTATTTTGTAGAATGAGTATAAATAGCACACGAACAAGGAGCTGAAAGTAAATAGTTTATTGCTGTATGAGCAACTCCAAGTAAAGAGGTCCCCTAAGTAGACAAAACCTTTGAAAGCAAAATGCAGCAGGTGCCCGAATATCAGTAATGATAGTTTCAAGAAACCTTGCCACTTGAAGCAATGAAACTACTTGTTTGCCCTTTCAGTGGTAATCAGTAGTTTAAATAAAAACAAATAAAACAGGCAAGCAAACAAATAAACCGAGCAAACAAACAAATCTAGTTACACCTGAGCTACAACTTAAGGATCCACATCTTTTGGTTTATATTGATTCTTTCAGTTGATGGTCCTCTTCCACTGGCAGGATTTTGGTTACTACTGCAGGAGGAAAAGGCAGCATTTTTATCCTTTCACTTCTTTCCCATCTTAGTGTTCAAAAACTGAAAATTGACATATAAAGATGCTTATATGCTCTTTACCAAGTAAAAAGGGAAATAAAAAGCTGGGGCCCCATCTTAAAGTGAAAGAGTGTCGGGTTTTTTTCATTAAAAGATCTCATTATGCTGCTTACATTGAAGAGTATCTTACTATTGTAATAGTACAATTTCAGTCAGTTGCAAGAGTTGGATAGTTAAGGGAATGTTCAGTAGGGATTAAAGTTGGAGATGTGGATGATTAACGGGAAAATCAGGGGATGGAGGAAACTGAAACTGTAACTACTGTTCCAATAGGTGTGCAGAAAGTTGTCAGGAAGTTCATGTAAGACATTTCAGTCCTACCCTCATTTCAACCTTTCTTCCTTTTGTTTGAAATATGCAAGGAATTCTGAATATGGAAAGAAAAGGTCCCAGAAACTTTTTGTGTATCACAGGAAGATGCTGTGAACCGCAGAGCTAAAAGAAACTATTTGAAGCTTTATTTTATAAGGAGCAGGCTTAATAGTGTAGAGATTTTATTTTTTTTTCCCCCAAAGAATAGCAGTATTTCTTTGTTTCTTAAAATTCTCTATTTTAAATGATTGAGATAATTGTTAAAATAACTTATTAAAACAAGAAAAATATTCGCAAGACATGAAGTACAATTTATTTAAAGATAGGAACGATTTTAGTGAAAATTTAACCTCAGTAGGATGTGAAGGAACTAATAAATGAAATGTCAGCAAATTAACTTTATATTTTGTGCTTTAACAATGATGGGAATTTAAGACAATTAATACCAAGGATACATATTGCTCTGTGGGATGAATGAGCTGAAAATATGGAATTCTTATTTAATACATAGTTCAAAATTCGTGCATCCTGTATATTTTTATATTTGGAGATAACTGTATATGCACATATAAGGGCATATGCATACACACACAATGAGACAAAATTTGGGGGGGATTGGGAAGTCTCTTGCGCTGAGAAGACTCTTTGATTTGAAGGTATAAATGGTTACTGTTTACAATAACATTTAGGACCAAAATGGGTACCTGGGCTGAGATGAGCTAAGTAATTTCTCTGGTGTTGCTGTTTTGATGTTTACAAGTCTCAGAACACAAAAATGTTCACTGTTACTAAAATAGTTACCTTACAGAACTGTAGCTGTCTGACAGCTGTTTTCTGTCTGTGTAAGAAAAAGTTTCTGTGCTTGCGTTGCTTGACTACTCTCCTAGATTAACTCCTGAGATCGATGCATATACTGTACACTATAGTATGTGTTACAACTTAGCAGTGTTATGCACAGGTAAGATAAAAAGGACTGTTTGTTATGCTTATAAAAGAACTTCTTTGGTGGGTTTTTTTTATGTGTTCTTAGAGCCTTGGAGTTTTAGGACAGTGATCATCCAACTATTTTATAAGTAGTTTGAATTAAAAGAACCAGTGCAGATGGCTGTATGTGTAATAGTGTCTTAAGTGTGTCAGAAATAACTTTTTAAAAAATTGGTTACATTCAGAATGAAACAAAATTATAATATGAACAAAAGAGTCTTTTTGAGGAAGAAAAGACATGTTGTTGTCACAAGTCCCGTTTATGAGATCTTTGCTTTGGTGGGAAAAAGCTGGCCCAAAGAGGCTTCTCATACTGAAGAGTAAATGAAGTAGAGTTTAAGTGCATGTAGCATTTTGTAGTCTTTTTTAATCTAATTTATATAATTTGAAAATAGGACCTTTAATGTCACTAAAAGCAAGGATGACTTCTATAAAATAATATTATGTAAATGTTAATAAATGAAACCTGTCAATTTTAATTTTGTATGTAGGATTGAACCCAGAGAGTAAGGCTTTACTTTTTACTTTGTAATGGTATGTGAGATTAAGTAGATTAGAATCATGCCAGGACAGGTTATTCAGTATTTCTTTTTCAGCACAGCATGCAGGTGCCTGTTCTCTTGAAATAGAAACAAATAACTGTGTGTCTGCCATCACTATTGAAGGAAGTGTCTTATTACAGATAGTGGCTTGCTGTTAAAACTCTTGCATTCACATAATTCTATATGATAAAAAAAAGACACCATTTTCATGGAGGAAAAGAATGTTGGAAGTCTTACAGTGAAGATATTGTGTTAATGGTTTTGTACATGGATGTTTATCATGATACATCGTGTACATTGTTCTGACAGCTTTGTACAGCTCAGAAGAATACAGTGTATGTGCTGAGTAAGGACTGAGACAGGAATGTCTGCTGTCTCCCTGAAAAGCATGAGTGCTCTTTGTCAAGCCACCTTGTTATTTGTAGGATGCCAGTTATTGTCTTCCTGAATTTGTTTTTCCCTTCCAGTTGCCATTTTGTCTAATTGTATGTTTTTATAAGTTCAAATTCTGAAAGATAAGGATGGGAATATGTAGGTGGAACTGCAAATAAGCAATTTCACTGCTGAACTAAGAAAATTTGTAAACCTTGAAATTTAAAGTTCTACTTTTAACCTAATGGCAACTACAGAATAATCATGTGCATTTTGCTTACTCTCTTCTCATAGCTGAAGTTAGATTAGGACATCTGAAAGACTGGATTTCAAATGTCCAGCCCACAAACTGAAGCCTAAGTTCTGTGGAAGGCAGCAAGAAAAAGAGCATATCAAGTCCTGCGGCAGTATAGTTTTCTTAATTAGGGTAAATGTTGTATGGGTTAATCAGTATATTAAAAAAATATATATTTTTAAAGTTCATTTTATGAGCCTAAATGTACAAGTAATTTTTTGACTATTCATATTGAACTTGATGGTGAGGTTTTGACCACTTTTTCCTTTCAAGGTCTTGAAAAGTCTCTTCAAGCCTAAAAGTCTTTCAGAAAAAAGTTAATCTTTGCCCTTTTTCTGCCCATCATCTTATTCTTGTTCTGTCTTCTCATCTTATTTTTAAACTGTAGTCTCTCTGAAACAGAGACCAGTTTTACTGTATAATGGTAACAAAATGAAGTCTCCTTCATAATTGAGAGAGGGTAATGGCATTCAGCCTGAGCTTCTCTTGCAGTTTTCAGTGGAAAAATATTTTCCAAATTCCTTGCTGGGAAAAGGAAGGTTACATTGTGCTTTGCTGACAAACAGCTGATGTGGGTTGTTACTGAGGTGATTTCATACGATGAGTAGAAGTATGATGTTTCCCACTGAGCTGTGTTTCTTAGTTTCTGTATCTTTAAAAATGAAGGTGTTGAATGTGCAAATTTCTCAGTTTTTTCTCTCAAATAAAGTGAAATACCTCTATTTTTAAAATTAAGGAGGGTATTCCTTAAGCAGAAGTGGAGCCAGGCAACCCTTTAAGATGGATCATGCCCATTACCATCACTAAATGCAATTGCGCTGGAATTTTAGATAGGCAGAAAGTAATTGCACAGCTGGCATTTAGCCAGGGATCTTGTATTTCTGTACTGTAATACCATGCATAAAGTATTTCATAGAATGAAAATAGAATATTTTGTGTATTGCAATGAAGTTAACAATGATTACTTCAAAGGATACTTGCACTGTAATATGCCCATGATTCAGAAATAATTAAAACTTCAAGACCTAAAAGTAACTTACAGCTCTGCACAGAGATGAACCTCTGTTCAATTTCTCCTGTAATTTCACAGACTGGAGTGAGATTTAAGCATTTTTTGCAGCGCCTGTACATGTTTTTTGCATCAGTATATTGGGACTGGGTTGTGTGTCTTGGAATGCATTTGAAATATCTTCGGTGGTTACAGATGGATTTGATCTCATTTGCGTCATTACAAGCAGAAGAAGTCAAAATAATTCTTTCAAACTTGATTTGATGAGTGTCAAATGTGTATTTTAGAAAGGAAGAAGTGTCATGAAAGTTCACTATTTTTGATTTTTCAGCTTGAAGAAAATGATTGAACGTTTGATTAGCTGCCAAAGATGAGATGCTTGTAAAGGTGGGAAGGCCTGACAAAATCAAGTTTCTTTTGTGCTTGTAGTTTAGCTTAAGTTGTTTTGCTGCATTCAGTCTTGGATCTCTACTACATGGATATGAGATCTGGATATTATGTAGACACCATCTCCAGGAGTACTGTACTCATTGTACTCTAAGGCATATTTGTATGCATGCAACAATGTCATATGTCTGGCACATGATGCATGTGGTTATGGGAGAATAAGATGTTTTACATAAAACCTTTTCCTATAATAATTTTGCAGTCATTTGCCCATCCACCGTTTGGTTTGTTAAGGACTTTAATCCCCAGCCATGGGGTGTGTGATAAACATCATAGTTACAGCTCAATCTTAGACTGTTGTGCTATTGTCTCTGATTTTTAGAAATACATATTATTGACCTGTGTCACCCATGGGATTGGAAATAGTGCACACAGGCCTTCACTGCCTGCAAACTTAGAAGTTCAGAACCTGACCAAGGTATGTCCTTCAAATTGCTTCATGTGAGGTACTTTGGCAAACACACAAAACTCTTGGTAACGTTACTCAAGAAGAATAGTAACACAGAGTAGCAGACCAGTAGTGGCCTATGTATCTAAGTCACCAACTGTCTCGTTTTTCAGAAACAGTGCTGCTATGCTTTTTGTGCTTTTATACCATCATCCCGCTGTGGGTTTTGAAATATTCCACCAGTAGTTATCATTTAGCCTTTCAGGATCTCTTAAAAACACTGTAGATAAATAGTGATTAAGTGCATACTAACATGGGGAAACAGAACCACAAAAATTATGATTTTACTTTGGATCCTCCAAAAGCATACATGAAAAATTATTTATGGGAAGATCCCATGCTGTCAAAGTAGGATTGAATAGCAAGTAGTGACGTCTGGACAAATCAAATTGATTTTATCTAATAATAGTAGGTTGAAACCAACGTTTAATCCATTCCTTACATGCAATCTTGAATATTCAAAACTGCTAGAAGAGGGGGACTTTGATCATAATGTCAGTGTTATTTCCCCTCTACTTTGATTGACAAAGTTTTTCTTATCAAGTACAGACTGATACTGATGAGTTTATCCTACTCAGCTTCTTGTTTCTTTTCTGTGATTATATACGTATATACATAAATATATATGTATGATTTTCTCTGCTTAAGTGATGTCTAAACTGCACTCTGCGATGCCCATGCCTTCCTCATATGATAGCCCAATACACACCCCTAACACTAGGGTAGAAAAATGCTCATCAGGACTACAGAGCTTTTGTGGCAATAGAAACTTAATCCCAGTTCGTCTGGGAAAAAAGCAGCCATGCGAACAGCTGCATTTCATGAGGCCTTATGGCAAACTGCCTTGCAGATAATGTTTTCACTGAGTTGCAAGACAACCAAAACCATCAAAATACAGTTCAGAGATGTCAGTCAGCCATGCACATAACTTTGCATTGTTTGGGAGGGTACATCTGTAATTATGTATTACTTCTTTCAATTTACTGCATTGTTAAAAAGGTTTCACTGGAAAAGGCCCATGGGATTTTACTGATGTGCATGTGCACTGCCAACAGAAGGGGAGCTGAAGGGGTAACTTAATTTTGACTGCAAACTTTTTTTTTTCAGTTGCTAGAATGAGTTAATTTTTTGCCTGTTTATTTGCACCTAATAGGATCTTGCAGGCATTGTTTGGACTTAGCCTCACAGTGCCTGTTCCACCTGAGAAGAACTGCTTGAGTTACAGTGAGTTTTGCTTAATGGACAGAAAAATAGAGCATTCTTCTGCTGTCACATTTTATATTTTATGGTCTCCTTTCTCAAATTCAGTCATCTTTTCTGAAGTATCCTAAAAGCTAATGAATACAAGGAGATGAAATTATAGAAACTCTTCAATAACACAAGTGAATGTTTATGTCAGAGGAGGGATAGAGTGTGATAAATAATCAAAGATGTATTTTATTGTAACTTCCAGGAAATTTTCTAGACAGATTTTAAATAAAACATTTAAAATTGAGAACTTGACACTGCGTCTAGTGATTTTTGGAAGACACTTTATCTGATATTGGAATAGCTAATATGTTTTATTGCTTGAAATATGTAACTTGAGAGAAGAATTTTTTTACTATTAACAGTTTTTATAGTAGCTTTTAAAATGGATAGTCCAACCATTCAGTTGCTGCATTAGATGCGAAGATTTTGGTACATTAAAAATAAAATCTTTTCATCTTTTGTTGTTGCTAAACCACTGAGAATTTCCAGGTAGTGTCACACTGTAAATATGTGCCTCCTAATTTCGAATTGAGAGTTATGCTCCTATTGTTGTCTTTGGCTTGCATTGCTGCATGTCTCAGCTTTCAGAATCTGTACAACAAAAAACTCCACCAGAGAATTAGGTTCTGCCCTGCATATTGACAGAGGTCTTTTTGATCATGTCTGCATTTGATTTTGGTAATGAATGTTCCATTTCTTGCTGCATAGCAGTATCTGATGTGTAAAAGTGCTCTGCCCGTGCTGAGCATTTAGCATATATGTTGCCTGTTAGTAAACTTCAGGCTCTGCTTGTGTTCTGATGTATAGCCGTGGAATTAGTGTAACACTTCTGCAACTCGATACCTGAAACAGTTTACTCTCTCTAAAAGAGAAATGCCCCTAGAATTCCAGAAGATCTGTGTGTTTCTGGTCTGAATATGCTCATGTTAAGAACCCATATATTGGGTGATAGTCAATTCATTTTCTGTTTCAAAAGTCAGTTCTTTCTGTCTGTTCTGCTGATATTAGTGTGAATGTTGTATGTGAGAAAGAATCAGTTCCCTGTGATGGATGGTCTGCAAAGATAAAAGATGTGCCACTGCTGTATAAGTCTTGTATTTTATCTGTACTTGACCTTCTCAACCTACAGTATGTAAATTCTGGCTCCATTTAAATTTTGTTTGTTGAATCATTTGAGCCGCCCAAGTGAAGGCTCAGAGGCTACAAGTTAAACACAAAATGATGGTTCCTGACCCAGAGCTTACAAATTGTGAATGAGAAAAAGACCTACAGGGACAGGATGAGTGTGGGACATAGATATAATTATAGTGAAAAGGGTCTCAAAAGTGAATGCAAGAAGCTTGTATTTGCTGCAATAGAGAAATTGTCCTATAAAAGAAAACAAGGCTGATACGAAGATGAATTTTACAGGTTTATCGTGGATGGATAGGAATACAGTGTTCTGTTATGTTAGTCTTATGTCCACGGTTGAAAAGTCAAAATTCTTTATGGAGTACTTGTTGAAAAAGTCTTTTTTTAAAAAAAAAAAAAAAAAAAAAAAGAAAACCAGCTGAAAGGAAAAATATTTCCTCACCTTATTCTTTCTCAGTTGTATTCAACACTAAATACATTGTGAACGATGGAGGAGACAGACAGCTGCAAACACATGACATTTACAACTGCAACTTTATTAGTTCTGTGAAGAGTTTCTTGTTAAAATTGTATTAGTGGAGAAAGGGAAGGTGATAATGTTTTCTTCAGTGATCCTTTTAGATGCTTAACTCCTTAATATCACAGCTGAAGTATTTAAACACCCTTCTTAAAACTAAGACCCATGTGGAGCATACATTACCAAAGAGCTTCCAACTCTAAAGCAGGTTATGACCCATTGGATCTTGTTTTAGGATGCAGCTATTTATGGGTAAGTGTGACATAGAGTAATAATCAGATGCAAATCATTAAATGAAGATAGGGTGGTTGGGTATCAGTTTTCATGAGAGGTTCTGGAAGTTTGAGTCAACAATTGAACATAGGTTAAAAAGCAAATTTACTGTTGTAACAAAGGAGATGAAGACTGAGACTGACATTCGTATAGAAGTACTTAAAAATGTGCTACATGTAAAATGTACAGAGTAATCCTTCTAGTTCTACTCAGTGCTGGGAGTGCTTAGCTGGAGTTATTGGTCCAGTTTTTAGCACCAAGCTTCAAAAGGTGTGGATTTGCTGGGCGGAGTACAGAGAAGAGAAATTGGTTCAGAGCTTAGGAAACATGATTCCTTAGATGGGGAGAGTGGGATATAAAAGAGCTACGTTTCTTTCATCAGAAGAAAACAAGACTGGTATAAAGTATCCTTTAATCAAGTCATTGGTTCGTTACATGGAGGAAATGAATAAGCATTTCTCCATTTTTAGTGGATGTGGGGCAACATTTTAATGCAGAAATGCAGATGTATTTTTTCTCTTTAAAATTGCTGAAGAAAGGTAGTTTGCTTGAGCAAGCTGTTGCTTCTCTGTCGTAAGTTTTTTTGAGTAGTCTGGAGAAAGTTCTATCAAACATGGAAAAGGAAGGAGTAAAGACTTAGATAGCACTTGAGGTTATTTCCAATCCTCTGTGACTGTGGTGTAAAATTGTGTCTTAGATTTACACTGTAGCTGTCAGCATTGGCCTGTTGTTAGAGTAGGATTTCAGTTTGCTTCTGTGCAGCTGTGGCTCATTTTGGTATGATTATAAATCTGGGTACAAGTAGCTAGCCTTCTGCTGATGGGGTGGACTTTTACTTTGCATAAATGTGTGAACTACTGATCTTTTTCCTTCTACATATTTATTCGTTTCTGACTATTTCTGAGTGTCTAGTACCATATATATATTTGTGCTGATGCTTCCCATTTAAGACACTCTTCCCAGTTGATTTTTCTCCATCTCCAGATCCAAAGGAATTATGTACTGCAGACCACCCTAACCTTGCATAAGACATTATTATTTCATTTAAAATAAAATACCACCATGTCTGCTCACAATTTCAGCTTGAGTAGTGTTAAGTACTGCTAAGAGTCAGAGTAGAGTATAACTAGTCCTCCAAGTATTCCTCCTTCTCTTTGATGCTTGCTTCTGTTGCATGTGATCGAATGGTTTTGCTTGTTCACCTACTAGCCAGAACACCTCTACTAAGGCCTCACATCTGACTAAGCTTTAGTACAACTCAATTCAAGTCGCAGGGTCTACTGAACACCTGTTTTGTAGAAATTTATCAGTAAAGCTGAATGAGAAAGTTTCTTTTCTATGCCTGCATTTTGCTTTCACTTTACAGCTAAAGAACACACATGCACAAAAAAAACAGGTGAAGGAGGACCCAGAGATCTGCCAGGAGGTTCAGAAATTATTTATGACAGATTTCAACTATTACTTTATGAGTACTGATTACCTATCTGGTAAGCAAATGCAAGAACGGCATGTCATCAAGCGCATCCCCTGAGAGCTAGCAATGGACTCCAGGACTTGTGACCAGATTCTGACTGTGGAGATACTCTAACAGAGTAATGCTGAAGCAGAGATGGGGGAGAGGGAGAAATGACGGGGGATGAGCTGTCAGTTTTCTTTGTTTTTCATACAGGAAAGTTGAAATGCTGTTTATAGTGATATACAGTTAGAACTGAACATTTGTCAGTACTTGCAAGTGATTCCTGAGATTACTAAGGTAATGCCAGAATGAAAGGAATTTTTTCTTTTGCAATATTTGGTATATTCAGACTTCATCATCCACTATGTGTAAAGTGGCAAGATACCAAGATCTAAGTATAGATTTACCTAGGGACCTATATGGCTTCTTGCCCTCTACAAACTACTGCTTAAGCAGGTAGGCATGATCCAGATACATGATTCAGGATGGTTGTGCAGCCCTCCCCACTCGAATGTCATCTCTTTTCAGCTCAGTGCTTTACCCATTTATCCGCCTCTCATGGTAAGGTATTTATACATATTTTATTGTCTTAAACTGGGCATTCCTGTGAACTTTACAGAAGTAGGAAGTTACTGCTTTTCTTGCATTTGAAGAATATAACGTAAAAAGGCTACATGGGGACCTTTGGGTTTTCTCCTGCCCACCCTGACAAAGAGAATCCA
Organism: Myiopsitta monachus; assembly: GCA_017639245.1. NCBI lineage: Eukaryota > Metazoa > Chordata > Aves > Psittaciformes > Psittacidae > Myiopsitta > Myiopsitta monachus. Next base: position 12,172,742 of record CM029927.1, on the reverse strand, counting down.
CTGTTTCAGGAAATGAATATCAGCTACATTTGTTTTGAGTCTGTGGTTAAAATCTACATTATGATGGCTGTTTCTGGAGTCTACAGAGGATACTGTGGCCAGCATAAAGTAACTTCCTTATTTTGAAATTCATTCTTAATCACCCATGAAATTAACTATTGGAGTCTGCCTTCAAGTTGGCACAGTCTAATAGTAGGGGTTTTAAAAATATTTAACAACAGAACTTTTCTGTTCTGTATTTATATGGTTTTGGATGTTGGCTCTTGCATGAGAAAAGTGCTGTGTGCTTTAATACTGAATTTAGAAATCTTGTGGTTTCTGTTGGCACTGTGAGGGAAGAGCTAGTGTAAGACTGGTTCTTGATGAGAGCATTTTTGTGTGTTAATCATTAGACACATGAATACAGAGCCAACTGAGTTCAGCTATTGTGTTTATTGCCTTTTTTCATTCACCATTAAAAAAAAAGAAGGCAATAACTTTTCTGAATTACTATCTCTAACATGATCTGCAACTTGGAATCAGAAAAAAAACTCAGAAAAAGTGTCGTGAGTTCTGTCTTCACACAGAGAACAAGAAATTGCTGGGATATTCTGTTTAGGGATGTTGAAGTGTAACGTTCAGGATTTATAGCCCAGCTCAATACTTCATTTCAGGTCAGCTCAACAATGAATTTGAAGTGCATATGTCTTTTATGCCTTGTGAAGGCTCTAGTTAAGATAGCCCGTGTTGCTACTCTGGCTGGTAGCCAGCCAGACTCCTCATCCAAAAGTGCCTTCCCTGTGAAGCATTGCATAGCTTAACAAAGAGGAACCGCAAATAGGATGGTAAATGTAGCTCCTTAGTGAAACCTGACACTTCAGGGGGAAACTGAGGCATGTGGAAGCCTGGTAATGTTGCCATGGGTAGACATATTTCGAGGTTTAAATTATTCAAAACTTTAGTATTTCCATATATCTGAAGCAACTTATACTTTTGACTAGGCTGAAAATGTCCCCAAAAGCATTAAGTATTTTAAAGGAAAAATGCCTTTTTTTCAGACAAATTATTTCCTCCTTCTCTTATAGTGGCTTTTCTGAATCTGTATTTTCTGTGAAAAAAATATGTATGAGAAAAACATCTGGTTGGGCCTAATAATGCCTTTTAAAATATCATATTCTAAACTTCACTTGTGAAACAGTGTAGTTCAAATAATTACTAAAGCTGTAGAGCTAAATTGCCACTTTCCAAGAACTTCTTTTAAAAATGTCTCTCACTGGAACATTTTTTCTTTAAACAAAAAAATACCTTTTTTTTCCCAGGCTTGCACTGAATTTATCATTTTGTATTAAACTCTTGCGTCACACTTCAGAAATTTCTAGGTGCAACACATCTAGGTTTTTTTAATGAAAAAAAGAACTTGACATTTTTGTCTATGGGAGTTTTGCAGTTAAATTTTGGGTATATTGATAGAGAAGGAATACAGTGCTTTTGACTGCTTTTGCACAGCAAAAACCCATTAGTAACACTTTCTTCAAAGATTTTGTATTTCACAGTACTTAATGGAAAAAAGGCATGCAAGTAAAAGAATTGTGCTTTACCTGCCAGTCTGTGAACCCAGAGCTGATTTATAATAGTTGTGACACCTGGGCAAAATTATGCACTTGTAATTAATGACAAGTAACGTGTCAAATTGCCATCTTCATGATGACGCTCATAACATATATTGTACAGTGAATGCATGTCATAAAAATAAGAAAATGAACAAGTGTTTAGAACTTACAAAAAGTCCTGTGTGTATGTTTAATTACACAGTGGAAAGGCAAATGAACATTTTAAAGTTGAGACTTAGATGATTTTGGCCAACAGTGGTAATCATAGAGTCATAGAATTATAGAATATTTAGTGTTGGAAAGGAACTTAAGATCATCTAGTTCCAACCCCCTACCATGGGCAGGGACACCTCCCACTAAACCATGCCACCCAAGGCTTTGTCCAACCCAGCCCTGAACACTGCCAGAGACGGAGCATTCACAACTTCCCAGGCAACACATTCCAGTGCCTCACCACCCTTACAGTAAAGAATTTCTTCCTCATATCCAATCTAAACTTTCCCTCTTTAAGTTTGAATCCATTACCCCTTGTCCTATCACTACAGTCCCTAACGAGGAATCCCTTCCCAGCATCCAGGTAGTCCCCCCTCAGATACTGGAAGGCTGCCCTGAGGTCTCCACGCAGCCTTCTCTTCTCCAGGCTGAACAGCCCCAACTTTCTCATCTAAATTTGAGTGAAATTTTAGCTAATTCTTTCTCATATTAAAAATATTTTACAGAAAGAATGTTTAACAAACCAAGAGGTCCCTCTAACGTAAAATCTAATCTATAGGCCACAAGAAATCAAGCAATGGAAAAACATGCTACCTCTCTTTTAGTGTAGGAGAACTATGGAGTGTTCCTTTAGAAAGAGGAGAAAAAATATTTTTTTCATTTAGCAATGGATTAGGAAGGCTAAAAATGTACTGCATCCTATATTTTGAGCACAGTATATGTTGCAGTCCTAAAATAAAGAAAAGCAAATTGAAGAAAATTCGAAGGCTTTTACAGTATTCTCTTAACTATAGATTATTTGTGATTGTAGGTATTAATTGGTTTTGATGAAACCTTCAGTAGTAAAAATATAAAGGAAAATTTATGAATCTAAGGGGAGTAAGTTTTATTGTTTATTTTTTAGGTCTTCTACAGTTACTTACCAAGGAATTGATGCTTTTTGTTGAAATGGTTTAATTTTTTTCCAGTGCAATGGAAACCTCTGTGAAGGACCTGGGGATGGCAGCTAGTTTCTGCTCACATAGCATTCTTTTTCATGCTTCCTTTAATTTATGTGATATGTCCAGTGTCTTTTGTTCTACATTAACCCTAACTGTTAGAGTGGCTACTTGGGAATAGCTTCATCACTTCTTTGGTAGAATATGGCAATTATTTAACACAGGACATGATTTAAAGCAGGAGATAAAGTGCTTAGTAAACTGCGGAGAAATTTTCATGAGAAAATGTAATTACCCAGACTAGAAATTGGACAGAATCAAGTTAAAATTGTGTGTGCAAAAAGTTCTCTGTTTGCTCTTTTATCTGAGAGGTGACTTTAAGGAATATTGTGTGAATTTAGAATCATGATGGATTACTTTTGAGATCCTAGTGCTTGCAATACTTTAAACTATAAGTTAATGAATCTAATACTGATTTAAACTAGATTTGCCACTGTCCTTGTTTCAGCTGTAACAGTTTGGGGTTGGATTTTTTTTTTCCCTTCCTACTAACTGGTGCAGTGCTGTGTTTTGGCTTCAGTCTGAGAACACCACTGATAGCACACTGATGTTTTAGTTGTTGCTCAGTAGTTCTTATCCTGATCAAGGACTTTTCAGTCTCATGCTCCACCAGTGAGGAGGGGCACAAGAAGCTGGGAGGGAGCAGAGACAGGACACCTGACCCAAACTAGCCAAAAGGATATTCCATACCACAGCACGTCATGCCCAGTATATAAAAACTGGGGGAAGTCACCAGGAATGGCCGATTGCTGCTTGAGTTGGGCTGAGTATCAGTGTACTGGTGGTCAGCAATTGCGTTGTGCATCGCTTTATTGGTTTTTCCTCTCCCCTTTTAGTTTTATGTTCTCTCCCTTTGTTACTTCCGTTACCATTATTATTAGTTATAGTATATTGTACTTTAGTTATTAAACTGCTCTTATCTCAAACCTTGGGGTTTGCATTCTTTTGATTCTTCTTCCCATCCCATCCAGAGGGAGAAAGAAGGGGAGGTGAGCAAACGGCTGTGTGGTGCTGAGTTACTGGCCGGGCTTAAACCGCAACAGCCACCTTACTGAAGTGCCAGTTTTGTTCCTGTACTGTATGGAGTTACTTTAAGGATTCCAACCAAAACCATTCTATGATTCCCTCTCAGACAGTAACCAAACTGTACACTTATAGAATCATAGCATGGTTTGAGTTTGGAGGGAGCTCTAATGATCATCTAATCCAACCTCTCTTGCAACAAGGAGGGACATCTTCAACTAGATCAGGCTGCTCAAGAGCCCCTTCGATCCTGGCCTTGAGCATTTCTAGGGATGGGAAATCTGCCACCTGTCTGAGCAGCCTGATCCAGTGCTTTACCATCCTTGCTGCAAAAAATGTCTTCCTTATATCTAGTCTAAATCTACCCTCTTTCAGTTCAAAACCTTACTTCTTGTCCTATGGCAACAGACCCTGCTAGAAAGTTTGTTCCCGTCTTTCTTGTAACCTCCTTTAAGTATTGGAAGGCTGCTATAAGGTCTCACCTGAGCCTTCTCTTCTCCAAGCTGTATAATCCCAACTCTCTCAGCCTGTTCCCACAGGAGAGGTGTTACATCCTTCTGGTCATTTTTGTGGCTCTCCTGTGGACCTGCTCCAACAGGTCCACACCCTTCTTATGTTGGGTGCCCCAGAGCTGAGCGCAGTACTCCAAGTAGGGTCTCACAAGGGTGGAGTAGAGGGGTAAAATCACCTTCCCTTGACCTGCTGATCGCGTTTGTTTTGATGTAGCCCATGACACAGTTGGCTTTCTGGGCTGTGAGCACACACTGCCAGCTAACATCCAGCTTCTCATCCGCCAGTACCCCCAGGTCCTTTTTCACATGGCTGCTCCCAATCCCGTCATCTCCCAGCCTGTATCAATACTGGGGTTTGCCCCAACCTAGGTGCAGAACCTTGCACTTGGCCTTGTTGAACCTCCTGGGTTTCACATCGGCCCACTTCCCGAGTTTGTGTATCTAATGAAGTGTGATGAAATTACTGTTAAAAGTGACATCGTTACAGGCTGCATTGATCTCTATGTTTTAAATTTTTTATAGCATCCGTACTCTGCCTTGCTTTGGACAAAAGTGGTTAGATCTGGTTTTGATCAGTATGTTTAATCTTTTTATCCCACTCTGAAGATTCTGTTCTAGCATGTTATGATAAATATGTTTCACTGCATTCCAGTAACCATTCTGCTTCTTTACTTTTTAATGAAATATTTTTTTATTTCCATTTGTGCTGTTAACTTTTCAGCATGCTTCAGGTAGCCTTTTCAAATAAAGGCAATGAATTTAAAAGATTTTGCTTTTTTTCCTATATTACTGTAGGAAAAAAATAAACTGTTCAAAACAATAGAGGTTTTTTCTTTTCAAATTAAAAAAGTGAAACAACTTAAACTCCTAAACTCTCCTCGCATCTCCCTTGGAAACTCCCTCTTTTACTATAAGTTTGTGGTCTTGATGATATTCACAGAGAAGGCGATTTACTGAATAAAGAAGTTCTTTAAGTTTTCAGTTTTGGAACATTACCAGTGTGTCTGAACCCGGGTTTCAAATTTTACTGGCATTTTGTTGGCAAACCAATTTTTTGGAGTCCTTTCTTATTTGGGTATGTTTCCTGACACCTTTGGCTGTACGGTACTGTGTTTCAAAATTCTCTTTTTCTTTTTTTTTTAGGAGGAAAAGCCTATAAACATATACAAAGGACTAATTATAAAATACCTGGTATAAAAATAGAAAGACAAGAAAATTACCAGCTGAAAAATGCAGTGAGCATTAAAAATGAGCGTTTAATAGTAGAGTTTTACCCTGCCTGTTCAGCATGCCGGGTTTTCAAAGCAATTCCACAAGCAAAGCATGCACTATTCTGAGGCCATAATACAGTAATTTAAATCAAGTACGTGGGTGGTAAGAAAGAGGTGGTTTAGTCTTCCCTCCTATCCTCTGGCCTCTTTTACTGTTGCTTCCCTTTGCCAACAACAGTGTTCATTTATGTTGAGCCAGATTAGAGCATTGATCCAGCTGAAAAGTAACTGGCATGGCTTTGCTGTGCTTGCAGTCTTCCTGTGTATTGCAGTTTAGTTGAAGCAATTCTGTTCTTAGTGCGCTGCTCTCAAAGACTAACCAACTAATGGAAGTATATGTAAGTTGCTAACCTATGTTATTCCTATTATCAATAGATTATTCCTTGCTGAAAATGTCATGACTGGTGTAGGACAATCTTTTTGTAGTACTTATTGAGGCAAGGTACAAGAAACTAGAAACCCAAAGTTCCAGAACTTTGTTGGTTTTCCACAGGTCTGGGACACTGTAACACTTTGTCATGGTTTAAGCCCAGCCGGTAACTCAGCACCACACAGCCACTTGCTCACTTCTCCCTTTCTCCCTCACCTCTGGGTGGGATAGGGAGGAGAATGTAAAAAATGTAAACTCCATGGGTTGAGATAACAGTTTAATAGCTGAAGTACAATATACTACTACTACTACTAACAATAATGATGATAAGGGAAATAGCAAGGGGAGAGAGCATTAAAAGGGGAAAGGAAAAACCTATAAACACAAATGATGCACAATGCAATTGCTCACCACTCACTGACAAATACCCTGCCCGACCTGAGTAACGATCTGCCCTTCTGGCTAACTCTCCCCAGTATATGTACTGGGGATGATGTGGTGTGGTATGGAATACCCCTTTGGCTAGTTTGGGTCAGGTGTCCTGTCTCTGATCCCTCCCAGCTTCTTGTGCCCCTCCTCACTGGCAGAGAATGAGAGACTGAAAAGTCCTTGATCAGGGTAAGTGCTACACAGCAGCAACTAAAACATTGGTGTGTTATCAGCAGTGTTCTCTGACTGAAGCCAAAACACAGCACTGCACCAGCTACTAGGAAGGGAAAAAAAATGCAGGTGAAACCAGGACATCCTTCATCCTTCTTCTTGCTGATGTAGGACTTTAATGTATCTAAGGAATTCTGACAGAATTTGGCACTAAATGGTCCTTTCTGTACTAACATTGCTATAAGGAAACCCACTATAAAGTGAAAGAAGCTATGAATGTTTGCAATAGAACAGAAGAGCACATTCATGTAATAGTGTATTCTGGCATATATTTTGCGTGCTGGATACAGGCAAAGTTATAACAGTGCAGAACCGTAAGATTCCTATCATTTAAATAAGCCTTGGTAGGATTAACAGTTTAGGTGTTGTTCTACATGTCTCAGCTGTGGGAATCAATCTTGCACGTTGCACCTGGTCATGTATAAAATACTGCATGGAAAGTAGAAGATGGATAAAACTAAATATTTAGTCCATATGAGAGTGTGAAAATTACTTGAACCTAGGATCCTACTTGGGACAGAGAATGGGATTCCAGTGAGCAACCTTTGGGCTAAATTGCTAATTTAGTAAGTAGTAGCTCATGGCTAGTTTCTGACTGATTTCAACCAAGCTTAAAGGACAGCTAGGAACACCAAAGTTCCAAGTTTCTGTACATTTTCTGGAGTCAAAGAATCACTCAGATTGGAAGGTATACCCCAACGTCTGTAGTCCAAACTCCTCCTTTCAAGCAGGATTAGCAATGTATTCAGACCAGCTTGTTCAGGGCTTTTTCAACTCAAATCTTGAAAATCTCCAGGGACAGAAATACCCTACAGCCTCTCCATGGCACCCTATTCCAATGCATAGTTATCCTCATAGTTCACTGTTACTCATGAAATTGATTAATATGCATGCCATCTCGTCCTACAGGTCATTGGCAGAGATATTAAGATAGTAATAGGATAGGTCTCAGGATAAATTCCTGAGGAACTGCAGTTGTGTCCAGCCTACAGGTACATTACAAACCATTACTTTTCAATCCCAGAATCCAGTCACTTTTTTACTGATTTGGTAGTGCATTCCTCTAGACCACAATGGCCAAATGTGGATACAAGGGTGTTGTGAAAGATAATCTTGAACATGGTTGCAACATTTGCCCTTCTCCATTCATCTGTGGCTTACTCTGGTCTCCATGACCACAATGATAGAAGACAGCCTTGGTGTGCCATCAGCCAGCTCTCTCAGCACTCTCAGGTACACCCCATCTGCTTTTATGGACTTGTGTGAGTTAAGATTTCACAAGAGTTTTATGAAATCAGTCCTTTTCTACTCTTGGTATTTTCTCTTTGCCTTGAACTCTGTCAGTATGTGTAAAGGCCTGGGAGACCTTGTTGTTAAAGACTGGGGTAAAGAATGCATTGAGTAACTCAGTGTTATATGTGTCCACTGTGCTTTTGCTTCAGTCAGTTGGAAGCCCACATTTGCCTTGTTTATTGTTATCATATAGCAGTAGAAGTTCTTGTTGCTGTGTTTCTTGCCGATCTCTACTATAGTTCAGCTTCAGCTTTCCTAACATCGTCCTTGCTTGCCTGGACAATGTTTCTGCCTTTTTTTTTTGTTGTTGTTGTTTTTGGTGGCATTTCTCCTTGCTTCCATCCCCTTGAACTGTTCGTTCTACAGTCAAGAATTCTCTTTTTAGCCAAACCAGACTCCTTGTTCATCTGCTTATTTTCTCAGTATTGTGATGGACTGCTATTTTGTCTGTGTGGGAGACTGTCTTTAACGATGAGGTCTGCTCAGCTCACTTGTCCCTCAGAGCTGCCTCACATAAGATCCCATCTATCAGGTCCCTGAATAAACTGAATTCTGCTCTTGCAAAATCCAGGGATTGCACTGTGTTACTTGCCTTTTTCATTCTTCTCAAGATCCTGAACTTGGTTGCTACGGCCAAAGCTGTCACAGAATATTGCCATCTGATATTTGTGTTAAGAGCTTGTGTTTAGCATCCGCCACAAGTCAGCTGGATTGCTTGCATCCCACTTCATTTGCCGTTTAGCAGATACTGGGAGATGGGAGTCTCTCCATAGGAATAAGGATCTGTGATGTGCAGATGTCCTCTGCAGTTGTCCAAAAAGACTACTTCCACTACTACTTCTGATTAAGTGGAATGTTACAGACTCCCACCATGATGATTCTATGATTCTATGATGTCATTCTTGGTGGCTTCTCCTCTGATCATGGCCCCCCAGCTCTCAGTGAGTCTACTGCACATTTTACAGAAGACTTCCATATTGATTGATATGTTGGAGGGAAGGAATGCCATCCAGAGGGACCTTGACACGCTTGTGAGATGGGCTGATGCCAACCTCATGAAGTTTAACCATGACAAGTGCAAGGTCCTACAGCTGTGTGGGAGCAATCCCAGGCACAGCTACAGGTTGGGCAGGGAAGAGATTGAGAGCAGCCCTGTGGAGAAGGACTTGGGAGTGTTGGTCTATGAGAAAATGGACATGAGCCGGCTGCAGTGTACGCTCTCAGCCCAGAAAGCCAACCCTATCCTGGGCTGTATCGAAAGGAGCATGACCAGCAGGTTGAAGGAGGTGATCCTGCCCCTCTACTCTCTATTCTCGTGAGACCTCACTTGGAGTATTGTTTGCAGTTCTGGTGTCCTCAACATCAAAAGGACATGGAACTGTTGGAACACATCCAGAGGAGGGCCACGAGGATGATCAGGGGACTGGAGCACCTCCCGTATGAAGATAGGCTGAGAAAGTTGGGGCTGTTCAGCCTGGAGAAGAGAAGGCTGCGTGGAGACCTCAGAGCAGCCTTCCAGTGTCTGAGGGAGGCCTATAGAGATCCTGGGGAGGGACTCTTCATGAGGGACTGTAGTGATAGGACAAGGGGTTATGGGTTCAAACTTAAACAGGGGAAGTTTAGATTGGATATGAGGAAGAAATTCCTTACTGTAAGAGTGGTGAGGCACTGGAATGTGTTGCCCAGAGAAGTTGTGAATGCTCCGTCTCTGGCGGTGTTCAGGGCTGTGTTGGACAGAGCCTTGGGTGGCATGGTTTAGTGGGCGGTGTCCCTGCCCATGGCAGGGGTGTTGGAACTAGGATGATCTTAAGGTCCTTTCCAACCCTAACTATTCTATGATTCTATGGTCTTTGAGCTCCTTTATGTATTTATATTCTCATGAATACAGGCTACCAAATAGAGAGAGATATAGATCAGTGCTGCTAGCAAGGGGTTCTTAGCTACCTATTCTGCTTGGCCAGCAAGCCCTTTGGCAGGCCATTCAGCACACAAAGCTTAGAATCAGACATAGCATGATGTAGTTGAGCTCTATGAAAAGGAGATGGAGGGCAATGGAAGAGAGTTTGGGAGAAATATTAGTAGGCAAACTGCTCATTTTCAAATTGGACATGATGGACAGAAATAGTAGATATAAAGTGGTAAAGCAAGTGTTCAGGGCACCTTTTAGTTCAAAATAATATAAGAAACTGGTCAAAAGGCGTATTTCTTATCATTTGACTAAAAGTTATAAGGGTTTTTTTATGTTGCTTTTATAATACTCTATAAACAAGCTATTTGAGAGTGAGATTTTCAGATGAGGATCTTGAAGTGAAGGGATAAATCTGTTCATAACTTACTCTCTTGTGCCCAGGTATTTCAACATCTGGAATGCAATGCTGCCTGTTGTAATACCTCTGCAATACTGTAACACAGCAGGATGCATTAATGAGAGTTTCAATCTTAAACCCACAACATCAATGAAATTTATAGTTGTCAGGCCTTTAACGTTATTCAAACATAGTTTTCATGGTTTCAATTCCCATTTTACGTTCATGTAGGAAGAAAAGTCATTGTGTTGACTAGCCATGAAGACAGAGACCTCCTTGGACTTGAAATTTCTATAAAGCAATTAAGTACTGTTTATTACTCTTGATGCATTCATAATATGCACTACAGGGCAGAGGAAGGAAATTTGTATGAAAAATTGTGCAAGAATCTCTCTCAGTATTGGCGTTGGTTTAATATTCTTGAATACCACAAGTGCCTTGCTCAAGTTTTGGAAAATACCGCAAAAATGTTCAAAGCAGAATTTTTTTTTACTTTTTTTTTCATAAAATTACATTAAATTCTTGTATCATCTTCTGCAGTCATGTAGGTGCCATCTGATATTCTTCCCAATGGGTAAATTTGCCTTGAGACGTTTCATGTTCCCTTACTCTCGTATCTAGTGTGGTCGTTTGACTTATACGTACAGCAAGTTAGCTAAACAGCCCAAAAAAAGAACAGAGAATTTCTTGAAGGAAAAAATTTCATGGGGGAAATGTGGTGAGCACTATGATTAAGTCACTCTGCAGAAAAATTAAATTGTTAAATCTGCAACTGATTAAGTTGAAAGCAAAGAAGGGAAGTCGATATATAAAGAAGTGCACGTACAGTTACTCTTTCTGGTAAGGGAAATTCAAGTTGTTTCTCCCAGAAAAAAACTAACAAGCGCACACAATTTACAAAGCTCTGAAGTTGGGAGGTTGGAGGGGGGGCAGTTGTGTGTGGGGTTTTATCATCATAGTCTTCATGGTAATTCCAGCACAATCTCAGGAAGTAGTAAAAATAAATCTATCTGTCTCTTGCTGTATCAGTCTGGATATTAACTTCCCCATGTTGTGTCCATTAAAGAATTTCTTCCTGGCCCTTAAAAGTCTCTGCATTTAATATGTTGTTACCTGCTGCCAAGCCTCTAATAGTTACATTCATATGTTCTGTTAATCATATCTCTTTGTTCTAGAAGCCTGAGTTTTGGATTCATAATTAACTTTTTTTTTCCTGCTCTGATTATTTTCATCCCATCATGGCAGCACATGACTTTTTTTTTTTTTTTTTACCTATTTAGAAACAAATCTGTAAATAGAGAAGGAGCAGAAACCAATGTAATCTCTTTCTAACTGTACTTCCAAATTTAAATCAGATTTTCTTGTTACAAAACCATGAACTCGGTGTTGTAACTGAAATCGCACTGTTCCCAGAAGACAGGGCTGAAGCCTCATGAGCTGCAGAGGATTTTCATCAGGTGCCAGCATAGGAGGAGGTATATTTTTAATGTTAAAGGTTGGAGGTAGATAGGTGAGCCTGGTATCAGTGTGTAATCTGTAGGGTCCAAAGAAAAGACTTACTGAGCTGTATTTCATGTTAACTGGAAGGGCCTGGCAAAGAGATCTGACTATTGCTCTTTGACATCGTCTCACTGATTGAGGAGTAGTAGTGTGGAAAAACATTGTGGAGCCTGTGACAGCTTCTTCCAGTTTGGGTTCAATTATTTCTAATTAGCAAAGGCATTTGTGGTCCAGAATTTTCTTGGGTCTTCCAATAACCTCCCATTCTGATCATCATGAAAACAAGTCAGCCTTTTAAAAGATATTATGAAACCTTAAGGATCCTTCTTACATTTTGCTACTGATACAGTCCCAAGAGTTACTTACTGAAGCCCTGCTTTTTGACTCACAAAGCTGGAGAGATGGATAGTTACTTAGTTTGTAGTTACTTAGCAGATAGATGTGAGCCTGTGGGCAGCACGGGACACTTCTTGCAGCTTGTCCTTGCTGCCTAGGGTTGCTTGATTGTAGAACTTGAAACACCTTTCATGCATATCTGAAATTCAGAGGAAATAATTTTGAACTTTCTGCAGACTTGGACTGCACTTATCTGCAAGACAAGATTGCTTTTATATGAATGAACAATGTCATATTTGTGCCATGTTAGAAGCAGACTTTTAGGCTATACATCACTTTCTGGGTTTACGTTGCTAGCAACATCTTGAATATGTTTTATCTGTTAAATAACTCTTCCTGAAAATGGAGGAGGATCTCAGTACAGTTCAAATCTGTTTTAAAGTGGTTTGAATGGAGTTCTCACAGTAGATTTTTTCTTTTTTTTTTTAAGGCTAGCATTGACTCATTTGGTGGTGTTAAAGTGCACTTTCTACTTATCCCCAGAGGAAAGTTAGTATTCTTTTAAGTGAAACTATTTTAAAAGCAGAACACAAGCCTAAAATAAGCCAGTGTTCTCTAGAGTTCTCAGAAGGTGTAGATTTATTTACTGTAGTTAAATCATAATTAGTTCTCAGGGGATAGTGTATCTTTTAAACTGCTTTATTGCCACCATATTGGTTTTCTAAATAATCAGAAACTGCTGCTCTTATATTCTGTAGCATGAACAAAAATTTGCTGTAAGTAGAAACAAATGTCTAGAATTGCTAGTTGTCACTTACTGAAGATAGCGACGCGCAAAAAATAAGCACTTCAAGAAAATGTAAAGAAATACAAAACGTATGTTATCAGAAGGCACCTTAAATAACCTATGGCTATAACTTTTTCCAATGTAATAGATATAGTAATGCTTTGCATTATCGTTTTTCAGTTAATCTTTTTTTAATATTCTAATGCTTTTTGGTCAAGAATAAATGTTAGCTGAAAATGGATAAATGGTTGTGCAATGTTAACATAAAATATTACCTGATATTTAAGCCTAGATTTTCATGAATGTAGCTTAGTGTTTCAGCTGATAAGCATGGGGCTTTTTTTTTTCCTAATTGGCAGGTTAATGTTCGAGTTGCCTGAGGAGATGGGTTTAATAGCTATTGCTGTTCGCCAAACACAAGGGAAAGGTAAGTTTCCTTCTAGTGCTAATAAATGTGTATTAAATATATAAGATATGACATTTTAATGTCACCTAGCCTTAAAGATACATTGTGAGTATTTTTGATAATATAAACTACAGAATAATGTTGTCCTCTTCTCTTCCCACTTGAACTGTGGATTCAAACTCAAAACATAAGTTAATAGAGTCCAAAGTAAACATTTTCAGGATGTTTGGTGGCTTTTGCAGAAATGATTTAATGTTCTTCTACTTTCTGCCAAAAAGTCTCCCCAGTCATGGAAACTGCCATCACTACATTTAGTGTAATACAAGTCAGGCTTCCAAATCAGAACTTCTTTTTGACTTAACTGGAACAAGGCTGGGCCTTGACTTGCTCTGAGGTAGAGGTTCCTGGAGTCTGCAGGATTTGCTTGAACTGTCATGTGGGCTTTCACAGTCTTTTGCAAGTTCTGTCCCTTTCCCAGGAGGGTGGTCACACTGATTTAGAAGCAATACTCATTTTATGAGAAGAGCACAGCATCCAGCCTAACAAGCTCATTGGAGCATAGAACTACATGAAAGAGTTTACCTGGCTTTTGGTACAGATCTAGCTGGGGTCAAGTTGATTCACACTATAGATGGATTTCTAGCTACACATAGAGTATCTTCACAAACACTTCTGCAGATAACAAAGCAAGATTCTTTGAAATGTGTGTGTTACAAGATACCAGGAAAATCCTGGAAGCCAGTCATTTGGGGCATTCTAGGAATTTGAGTAGCAGCATAGACATTAAATAACCTGCTGGGTTTTTTGAGGAAGAAGGTTTGCATGTTAACCATTTTTCTTTCACCATTAGTTTTGAAACTCCATTACAGGACTTATGGTAGATTCTTGGATGGACGCTATTAAGTCTGTCACTTTTCTAGTTGTCTACACAGTGATTAACACAGCGACTTTTTTTATAAATATTTTTTTCTTGAGTTGAAGTTGATTTTTTTCCTGTCCCTTCCCAGGTCGTGGTGGAAATGTTTGGCTCAGTCCTGTGGGCTGTGCGCTATCCACTTTGCATATCACCATTCCTCTACATTCCAGCCTGGGCCAGAGAATTCCTTTTATTCAACACCTGGTGTCCTTGGCAGTAGTAGAGTCAGTTAGATCAATACCAGGATATGAGGTATATCATTCTAATTTATCTTAAAATTCCTGTTTCCATTTTCATTGAATTCAGATTTTAACTATGTCTTATGTCTAGGATGACTGAATGCATAATATAGTTTTTCAGCACTAATATAGTGGTAAACTTAGCCTTCATACATGCTTGATTATTTATGTGTTTTAGGAGATCTAGTGCACATATGAAGAATACTGTCTTACTGAGCTGATTAAGTATACTGCCCTCATTTCACTCAGTCTTATGAAACTTAAGGCTCAGTCTTCAGTAGTAAAGAAAATGTCAGTGTTTGTCAAACAATTGTGTTAATTTGTTTTGATTTTGAAGGAGTTGGGGAAGAAGGAGAAGGGGAAAATGAATAAAACTGACAAATCCTTTTCTTTTTTTTTTTGGTTGGTGCTGTTTCAGTGGTCACTTTATCCCTTTTAAAGGATTTTTCCAACCCTTGTTTAAGGTTGAAAACTGATTTCTAAAGCAAGAACTAAGGAGTATTGCTCTCAAGAGGGAATCAAGTGTCCTGTCATCAGTATTAAAATGAAGAACCAGTCTTCTTCATCACCTCATATATCTCCTTTTTAATGTTACCATTTCCTAATATTTGCTAACTATAAAACTTTGGTATTTTACAGAAGTAGTTAACTAAAGCATATGTTTCCTATATTACAGAAAATCAATGACTTATACACATTTACACATGAACTTTATTATAGTGGCACCCAGTAGCTTTGCTGTAGTTTAGAGTCTGTCAGCCTTTCTATTAAAACCTTCTAACTTCAGTGCTTCATAACTTGACTATAAAAACAAAATGCTTCAGGCAAAAATTTGCAATATAAAATATTTGGCTACAGTGAATAATTTAACCATTTGAAAATAGAAAGGCAAGATTTAGTTTTATAAAATATGAGTCTGACTGGGGAAGGAGTTAATTTATGAATGGAAGTGATTTTGCTTCTGTACACCTACCCGGGTATACTATGGAAATTTTTTTTTTATTCCATTCAAGAAAAAACAGGTTAGAGGTTTAGACTGAAGTACTATATATTAATACAAAAATAGTGTGTACCAATAATACATGTACTGTATATAGCACATGTACAGTACATAGCTCACTTTGACTAAGACCAAGCTACTGAATATCTTTGATAGTACATCTACCCTAGGTAGTGAGTGAAACCAGTGTTAAGGGTCTGGACTCAAACATGTTAAAGCAAGGAAATTCAAAGATTTATTGGGAATTCAGTGCTTAAATTTTCCCTTTTGACTTAGGTAATGCTGGGCTTTTCTTTATGTCACATGACCACCCATGCCATGCAAACTACAGTAGCTGCAAACAATGGGCTAATCTATAGGGGAGCTTGCATTCTCTCTCCAAATTTCCATTTCATGGGTGCATGTCAGAATATTAATAATATTTTAGCACACTGAAGTTGTTCGCTATCTTCAAAGTCCATTTCAGGATTTCTGTTAAAAATACTGAAACACCTGTGTCTCAGTCATCATTTTTATTTTTGCCACAAATGTTGACTGTACTAAGCAGGCAGTGAGGCCTTTGTTCTGGTTCCTCACATTAAAAATTCAGCCACTCAGTTGCAAGTCTTACTGTCAGATGTTAGTGCTACAAATGCAAATGGGCTTTATATCAAGAGAATGCTTTGCTTTCCCATTCTGAGGATAGCAGACATCTCTCTCTAGACAGTAAAGATAAAAACGTGCTCTATTTCCAGCATACTTTGTGACACCCATTGTTTCTTTGACACATGGATAGTTGTGCAGTACCTTTTGTGGCAAAGTCTCTGCTCTGTGGTTTACACCGTGAGAATACCCAGTTGACTTGCTTGCTGTTACTTCAGTTGCAAGGCTAGTGTCTGGTTTTCTTACAGGTGTATGTTTTCCTTAAGTAAGACCTATTGAATAGCCCTTCTGAAGATCTCTTAACACTGATAATACCGTTTAACTATGTCATACTTTGCATGTCTCAAGAGTCTTCTATAAATCTTTTCCCAGTGCGAAGTCATTTTCCATAATGAATATGAATTGGTGATACTCTCTCTTAGAATGCTTTGATAGCAAAATCAGGTAGTATTTCCTGTCAATGTATGTGTAATGGACTCCCCACTGGCCTTTTAAATCTGTCACGAAAGTAGACATGGACCCAGGTGCAGTTTTCACACATCCTGTAAAGGGATTTCATAATCTACAATAGGAGGGAGTGCAGCTCTTGTAGTCCTGGAGCACCTCCCATAATTTGCCCCTGGGGATACAGTCATATGCAGTTTTTCAAACTGCAGGAAGCACATTTGCTTTCTTTTTGTATTTAAGTAGCTGGTGCAAAGTTCAGTTCAGTTCTGTGGTTTCAACAAAAACTTCTCTATTGCACTGAAGCGGTGTCACACAGCACAGTTTGTGTTTCCAGCTCCAGAGTGCTGCTTGAGCATCGCTGCTGAAGGCATGAATATGTTTAGGACGTTACTGAAGTATTTACATAGTTGTGAACTGGAATTTCTCCTTTCTGAAATTCAGGATGTCACTGTCTCCTTGTCTGGTTTCTGCAAGGGTTCCCAAATACCGTGTTGATGTTATTGTAGGCTTACCCTGGTTGTTTGTCAGCAGTGAGCCACAGTGGCTGCCGCAGTTTGCATCCTTCTGGAACAGGCACTGAAGGAAATGAATTCTAGAAAACCTCACAATTTTGAGAATTAAAACCTCCGATATCCTTAGAGCCCCTTTCAGTTGCTCTAAGCCTTTTTTTTTTATTATTTTTAAGAAACAGATACTTTTCTCGGACAGACGACAACCTCCTTAGTAAACCGTGTAACCATGTTACTATGACTTTTTCAGTAACATCTGTGAAGCACTTAAATAGGTACACATTAGGAAGAGCAGCTGGCCGTATCACATTGGTGTAACAAAGAAGTACAGAAATTATAGAATCTGGAGTGATGAATGACCTGTGTTCTTATAATCAGTATCGAAAGGCAAAGTGTTTCTAAATGTATGTTTTTTGTTTCTTTAGGATATTGATCTGCGAGTAAAATGGCCAAATGATATCTACTACAGCGATCTCATTAAGCTTGGTGGAGTTCTGGTAAACTCTACACTTATTGAAACAACATTTCATGTACTTATTGGTAAATGCCTATTTTCAAGTTTTTCTTTGCTGATTTTTTTTTCTCTGAAGAAATTTGTTATTAATGTCTTTATAAGTTCAAACGGTAAGGACAAGAACATGTAATGACAGCAGCCATAAGGAAGTAAAGAACAGTATTAAATCAGAAGGAAGCACAAAAAGTTAATGTTTTTCATTCTTAATTCTATATGCATTACAAGAAAAACATGAATGCAGGCATCTGGGCTGAGGTAGTGGAGTTCAAAGAAAGAGCATTTCAAGAAAGAGAGAAAATGTTCTCCTCGATCTGTTGCAAAACTAGAATATTGAATGCTGAAAAATATATCCATTTTTATCAGTTTTCTTTCTTTCTGTTGGGTTTTTTTTTTTGCAACATGACAAATAAAGAACATGCCTTTTAAATCAGGAGAAAAAGAGCTACTTATACATAATACATTCATTTCTCCTTTAAAAATTAATTCATAACTTGTTCCTGTTGATATCTTTCTAGAAACTGGAATATTGCTAGTGAAGCAGCAATGAGGTAATGATTCCATTAATTAACCACTTTCTTTAGCTCTCTCTGAAAGTATTAGGGAAGGCTGGGTCCAGAAGCAAAAAGTGGCAATCTATCAGTTCATTGTAAGACAAGCAGTCTACCTGGACTTTCTGGTTCCAGAAAGGTAGCACAAACAGTTTCAGAAAGACTGTACCTGTATTTTCCAGCAAGTCCCAGTGCTGTAACAGGGGAAGACATTTAGGTGCACAAATAAGTATTGACATATTTTTATCATTTCAAGTCTGATAATCATCCTGCTATTTGTTAAGGAAATTTTTCCCCTGACCAGCCACAGCACAAATCTGTCAGACGAGCTTAGAAACCTGCCGGCAGAGCTCTAAGTTCTGGTTCCAAAAATAATTCTCTCTGCTATGTTTAAAAAATTAAATGAAAGTTCCCCAGCAAGTCATAAAGGTTAAAGAAGATGATAATATTTGGTTTATATTTGAATGTAGCTCAGGAGATAAGTAAAATATCTTGCAAAGAGAGTGTGGCCATGATACCTCCTTCTGTGAAACATGCCCAGCCATCAAATTTTCAGTTCAATTTTTATATCCTCATTCTGTAAAAAATCTACATGTACAGAATGGAAGTCGCACTGTGACACTTAAAAAGTCTCTCTGTGCCCCATCAACTATTTACTGCTTCCGTAAGTTTTTCCAGAGCCTGTTCGGTTAACACAAGAAAAGCAAAAATGGCTTCAAAAAGAGTTAATCTTTTCAGATATCTCTTTGCACAATACGTATTTGTTTTACCTTGTGTTTCTTACCCTAAACACCGAAACATTCAAATTCAGGAAACTTTCTATATGCATTCCCTGTGATGTCCATAGGAGTCATCTTGGTGGTGATAGGTCTGAGTATATACAAAGATGTACATTTTCAGCAACGTTCTTTCACCTTGAAGCTTCTAATATTGAAACTTATTTTCCACTTCAAGTCAAGGATTTTTACATCATCTCAATGGTGTATGTCACTGAGAGTAATAGGGGTGACTCATAACTTCCTGTATTAGTAGTAGCAATGAGATCAAACTTTCACAGCAGGAAAGGTAAGCCACCATGATCCCCTTTCTACAGCCATGCAGATTCCTTACCTAGACATCACTGTTGACATGACGCTCATGAAGAGTATCCCATATAAGAGTGTAATAATGGAAAGCAAAGATCATCTGCATGGCTTCACTGCTCTGAGAAGTACCTCAGGAGAATAAGGTGAAAGACAAACCTGCCTTTTCACCTGTGCCATGTGTTCAAGGCTTCATAGATGACACAGTTCATGTTTGTACTTTTAAACATGGGTGTGTTTTTTTTTCTTTAAATGGGGCCTTTGTTTTGTTTTGGGTTTTGTATTTGGTTGGTTGTTTTTGGTTTTTTAAGAACTTAGTTGTTGCAGGCTTTTGGAAGAAGAGTTCTGCAGAAGAATATACTGTGTTAATGTAAAGGCCAGACTCGGAACAGACATCGGTAGCCAAACACAAGTGGAATGCAAGGGACAGCCAATGTGCTTGACCTGCAAAAGCTCTGTCTGCCTGTGTGCCGCTAAGGCATATCCAAACAGTGCACAGCTGCTGAAGGCAGGGCTAGCTCTAGAACTGGAAGATGTGTTAGCCACATCAGCACACTGCAAGATCAGTGCTAAATGTTTTTTTTCAGTCTTCTCACATGGGCAGAGATGCCCTAAGAGTCCAGAGTGACTGATATTTTTCAAATTAACTGCCTAAATTTTTGCCATGGTGTTTATCTGCAGATGCTTCTGCCTCAGCTGAGCTCATCATCTCAATGTGTCTCTCATGTCTCCTCCAGTTATTGGATTGCTAAGTAGTGATTTTCATGTATACAAAACTGAGTGCCCTGAGCCAGCAAATGGACTCCAAGGCCCCATTATGCACTGTGACAGTACCAGTCACAGCTTGGTGGCCATGGTCACTCTCTCTTCACTTGTACTGTATCTGAGTGTAAACAGCTGAGTTGTTTTTTGCCGACATGGCACATTTTATCTTCCAGTTCATTTTTCTTTCTTTGTGTCTTTACAATAATACATTTCACCTCAGTTCCATAGGATCGATGGTGCTGGTATCACTGTGACTTTCTTTGCATGCATTGTTCAACTAGTTAAAAGTCAAAAAGCCCTTTTCACTGAAGAGATCCATGTAACAGTTAATAGAAATTACTTCCATATATGATTAGTCTCATAAATAGCAAATTTACAGAACCGTGCCTCTGGACCTTCTTGCAGATGGAAGTGTATCATGTCTAAACCTGATTGACAGAGAGGGGTTTTATCCCAAATGTGTGAGGAAAGAAAAATCCAAATTATTAGGAGAAAAAGATAAACAGGTAATACAATATATTTCTTTACATCCCTCAAAGCCTGTTTCAGCAGGCTCTAAAAAAGGCCCCGAGAGCCATATTTAAATAAAAGAGGCATTCTGCCAACATTATTCTAGCTGGAGAAATTCAGTGAGAGACTTAAGGTTTCTAAAGGATATGCTGTGCTGATAGATTAAGCAAACTGCAGTCTCACACGGCAAAGTTAGGTCTTCTGAGCTTTTCAGAGCAAGCCAAACAAGGCTTATCAGCAGAGTAAAAAGGCTTAATTTTCAGAAAATGCAATCAGCTGACTGTAGTAAGCAGAAAGGTCTCTTAATTAAATTTTAGAATGAAAGATAAAATTCTGTCTTAGAGTATGATCAGTGATTTACTCTTGATTAGCTAATGACCTCTCAGGTTCCAGGGAGTAAAAAAATTTCTCACTTTGATGTTATTGTAACCAACATGCAAATTACCACTTACCATCTTCCAAGTCCCTCATTGGTAGGATGGTTGTTGAAAGACTACACTGGATTTGCTTCTACAATTCTGAGGAGGCATTTTAAGGGCAAAGAACAAGTAAAATCTGGATTTCCCAGTAGTAAGATTTAAAGGTGTAAAAGGCTGAAGAAAAAGAGCTACTGGGAACATCCTTAGAGATAATTGTATCAAGCAGCTGAATAAAGTACTGACTTTCTGGCAGCAAAAGTGCTCGTATTTACAGATCCTGTCCTCTTCTTTTGGTTTGTTTTCTTCAGGCTTTGGATTTAATGTGAATAACAGCAACCCCACCATATGTATCAATGATCTCATCACAAAATTTAATAAGGAAGAAGGGAAAAGTCTGAAGCCTTTAACTGCAGACTGTCTTATTGCAAGAACTGTAACTGTGCTAGAGAGGCTTATAGATATTTTTCAGGAGAAAGGGCCCAATGGAGTTCTTCCCTGTTATTACAAGTACTGGGTACACAGGTAAGTACAATGTTCTTTTCGAGCTTTCCACTAAGGTAGTTGGAAAGAACTCATGGGTATCTTGTCTTTTTCTTCTTTTTTCACTAGATTGCCTTAAATACTAATGATTAGTAGTTAAAATATACTCCCAAGTAGGATTTCTTCTAGATTTCTCCACGTAGGATTTCCCCTTTTTTAAGGGAGAATAAAAATAGCACATTGTAAAATCAATTGGCTAGTATAAGTTAAAAAATTATTCTAGGTATTTCATTCGTATCATTTCAAAACAAAGGGAATTGGGAATGATTTGTTAAGCTAGTGGTGAACTGCTGTATTCATGTCTTTTATAAAAAAAATAGACTCTTAGATTACTCCAACTCTGTTAATTCCACAGAAAGAAATCAAGCAGGTAGAAAATGCTGCTGAAAATCGTTCTTTGTAAAGAACCAGTGGAGTGGGAAATAAAAACATTCTGCTAGACACTAGTCCTCTAAGCTGTTTTTAATTGTTTGTGCAGTCTCCACCAATTAATCTCTGTCTGATTCTCTTATTTGCAGTGGCAAGAAAGTCCAGTCTCCACAATGAGGAGGGCCCAACTGCATGGATAGTTGGGATAGATGATTATGGATTCCTTCAAGTTCATGAAGAAGGCAAGGGTGTAGAGTCTGTGCACCCCGATGGCAACTCTTTTGACATGCTGAGAAACCTCATAGTACCAAAGCATTGATAGCCCTCTGAGCTCCCAGTGCAAAGGGAAGCTTTTTAGTATTTGTCACCAAGCAGCTAAATTTAAAGGTGGGAAGGGCAGTTGACAGCTTGGGGTTTTTTTCTTCTGATTTTTCTGATATCTTTGTTCTTTGACATGGAAATTTCAACAGTTTAGAAGAGGTAATTATCTCATTGCTGAAGGCCTTTATTCTTTTGTATTAACTTTAAAACACATCTATGTTGCCATTCTTTGTAAGCATCTGTTCTTTAGAAGGAGCCTCATTGCAAAGGAATCCTTTGCAATGAACAGAATTTTCTTTTCATTTGCACTCTGAGAAACTGAAGTGGCTAAATATTTTCTTTTTGTGTCTCTGTGGTTTTATTGTACTTTAGCACAATACAATACAATCTTTACATTTTTACTGTGTTTTTTAAACTAAATTCTGGTTGATGCGTTGCCTGCCACGGAAACAGCTAGGAAAGCTCATCATATATTTCTGAATTACCAGGATTACCACTGTGTTCAACTTCAGGTCTAAGTGTAAAGTCTTGCTGATTCGATTCTTCTCCATATGGGCCTGCACAGCATTTTGCCATCCTGTGCTTTGGTCTCAGGTCTGCAACTCTCTCATGGCTGCCTTGAGTTTTTGGAGTGTTTTCCATCAGCACTTAAGAACTATGATTGGTTATCCAAATTATTTGTAGGTTGCTCTTCTTAGTCAATTTGATTTAAATAGATCATCTCATATGTCCTTCGAATCAGAGTCTTCCAAGAGGCCTTAGTCCCCTTAAGAATAGCCCACTGGAGTATTGTATCTCCTAGTTGCAACCTTCTTATCCAAGTTATTGTAGAGTCCTGTAGAAGGAGAGGGAAGTTCTACTCAGTAGCTTAGAATTTAATAATGATTCCGTTCTAATGGCAATGAAGTTAAGCTAATAAAAAAAAAAATACTCAGCTCTTAAAATTTCTGCTGTAAACAACTGCTACAGTGGAGATAAAGAGAAAACCTGCAGTTAATCTGTGCCCAATTGTCTTCTATTGTTTCTTTTGTCACACTCTTTCCCAAGACAGAGCATCTGGTTTTGCTGCTAATCATTAAAAGCAGGAGGTTTAACACCTGCTGACCTGAAAGCAGCTTGCTTTGGGGGCTGGCTGCACAGTTGCAGGTTAGGTGTAACGGTTTGGTCATGACTGGAAGGCATCATGAAGCAGGCATGTGGGAGCTTCTGCACGATGGCAGCATGTCGTTTTTTAATCCCAGGCAAGGCGAATTTGCCCCAGGAGGCTTGGCCACCACAGCACTTCAAACAGCTCTCTGCAAATTAAAAGTTTGTCATAGGTGTGATGTGGCCAGCCTCATTTCCTCAAGTAGGCAGCATTGCTTATTATGTTACCTTGTCCCTACTGAAGGTGGATCAGCCAAATTGGTTTCCACAAAGGACTTCTGTCTGCTAGCCAGAAATGGGGTTTTTAGGTTAAAGTTCGCCTCATAAACAATCTGAACATGCTGGTAGATTGTTTCAGTTACAAAGTCAAGAAAAGTTGTAAAACAAGGAAACTAGTCTGTAACGGTAATTTAGAGAAATCCTCGCATATTAGGGCTGAGGTGGTTTGGCAGCAAGTGCTGGAAATTAAGTTTTCTCTATTACATTTAGGATTTTATGCTCCATATCACAGTAGATTTGTCTGTATGCTGGGTTGTCCGTACCCTGCTGTTTTGTTTCCCTCCATGTTCCTTATCATATGAGACAGCACACCAGTATTTCATAGAACTGGACAGTGGAGTGCAGACAGCTGTTAATGGGGGTAATTGAAACAATACACCCGAACATCAGTTTTTCCCACCAGATGATTTCAAATCTGCTTTGGGCTGTTAATTTTTGGCAACTATATTTCCGAATTAAATGCTGATGCATATTATAATAAAATGAGAGTTGAATTTGGTTAATATAAGTTTAAATAAAATGGAGAAATTATTTATATATATATATAAGAAAAGGGGGGGGGGTGTGCACACTTGCACCTTCCTTGTGCATCTTAGAATCATAGAATAGTTAGGGTTGGAAAGGACCTTAAGATCATCTAGTTCCAACCCCCCTGCCATGGGAAGGGACACCGCCCACTAAACCATGCCACCCTAAGGCTCTGTCCAACCTGGCCTTGAACACCGCCAGCGACAGAGCATTCACAACTTCCCTGGGCAGCCCATTCCAGTGCCTCACCACCCTTACAGTAAGGAATTTCTTCCTCATATCCAATCTAAACTTCCCCTCTTTAAGTTTGAACCTGTTACCCCTTGTCCTGTCACTAAAGTCCCTAACAAAGAGTCCATCCCCAGCATCCTTGTAGGCCCCCTTCAGATACTGGAAGGCTGCTCTGAGGTCTCCACGCAGCCTTCTCTTCTCCAGGCTGAACAGCCCCAACTCTCTCAGCCTGTCTTCATCTTCACTTCTTTTCTGCTTCTCTTTCAAGCAGTACATAAGCCATGTGCTGCTGCAGGTTGCTGTGGAAAGCATAGCCCTGGTACTGTTTTGCCAACTACAGAGCATTAAAAAATTTTAGATCTGTACCTCAATCCGATACATGTAGCTAAAGCACTGTCTCTGTTTCAGTACTGTAGGATGTACCTGAAGGAAGCGCCTTTAAGTTTGCTCATGTTCCAGATAGACTGACAAGTGCCTGTAGAGATATCTTTAAATAACCAGGTCGTACATCAGGTTTTGGTGTATGACCTGGTTATAATGATGTGTGACCTTTAATTGTTTGTTTCCTTAAATCATGCTTTCCCTTTGTGAGGGACAAGTACTGTAAGAGAATGATGGGGAAGAATGGTAAAACATGTTCATGTGTGAAGGGTAGGATGGACCTGCAAACCTTTACTCAGTTGCACCACCAGTGTCTGAGCAGCAGGCAGATGGATTCTTAATAGTAAAGCATTTCAGTGTTTCCTGGCTGCTATTGTTCCTTTTTTATTTCTTCATAGCCTTCTTAATTAAAAGCTTGTTCTATTCTCACTGTGAGTTGTAATATTATTCCAGAAAATTTTGCATTGAAAATAAAGTTGACATTAAACTTTTTTTCTGCAAATGAGAACTAGCAGATCATGGATGCCTTGAAGCATAGTTGGCTGCTGTGGGAATGTTGCCGCTTTGCCTCTACCTTTTAGTGGCCTATCCTATGTGTATAGAACTACCTGTTGTCCTGAGGAAACAGCCTTGGGTGGGCAAAGCGTTTGGTACACACCTGACCTTTTCTTCAGAAGAACCAAAGAACCTCACAGGGAAAATTCCCATGGGAATTCACTTGACAGTGAACTGCTGTCAAGGGTCCTTCTGAGTGTCAGCTGTTCCTGGAGACAGCCAGTGAATCTCCCTGAACCACGCTCACTGTAAGGTAGATGGGGAGCACAGCCTGTTGTCTTACATTTGTTAAGCCAAATTTGGTACATCCAGAAAGCCACAACATTTTTGTATGAAAATCATTGATCTTGTTGTTCTTTATATATGGCAGACAAATGTGGTGTAGAGCACCTCTGGAGATCAGTTTGGAGAAAATCAGACAACTCCAGATCCAGAAGTGATGCACTGAAAATATTTAATTTCATTCAACTGTCTAGATTAGTAAAACACCTCTTTTGTTGTGAGGTGATGTCATATCTTAAACTATTTTCTTGATGAAGTGCTTTTGAAAATCATTTATTACGATGTCTGTGTTTCTGTGACTTAATTTTTTTCCTCCTGGACTTTGCTTTAACATTTGTCATTACACATTGTGAAAATATTTGTAGGGGTTGCTTACTGATAGGAAAACTTCTGCAGAGCAGGCTGGGTGTGTTGGCACGTGTCTATGCTCAGAAAGAAGAGTAAGCAGGTTGTGTCCAGTTAGTGCCAATGCTGTTTCCAAAGATTTGAAAAAGTAATAACGTACTTCACATTTGAGAGTTCAAGCCGTGCATCTCACTTCTAGTAAAAGCTTTTATAGGACTTTGGAGTGTTTTTTAAAATATATCCAACAAATCAAGGGCTATTACCTCAAAATAATATTCCATCATGTAATTCTTTGTGCTGCTGCTTCATTGTACAACAGAGTTATTTCTAGCTGTTTCTGCTTCAGCTGCAAGACATCAGCAGTCTAAAAACCTGCTCTTTGCAACTACTTTGCAGTATACATATATGCAGTAGCTATATATAGAAAAAAATTGAAGTGATTTCTAATATCTGTCACGGAAAAGATTTGTGCCACAAAAGGCTGATACCTGGGGGTAACTGGTTTGATAAAAGCATTTGCATGCACCGCACTGAGCAGACACCAAAGAAATTAAATCTGGACTGAGGAAAGAAGAGAGGTCAAGAAACGGTGGTGGGCTGCGGGCTTGTAACACGCAACTGCGAGAAAAGAACTGCAGGGAAGAATCATGAACTGATGTGTTTGAGCCTCTTGCATTAGCACATCTCATTAGTGATTCTGTGGTGTTTTCAATTCTCCAAGAGTCTGCCTTTAAAATGAGATGTGGCTAAAACACAAGAAGTAAAAAAAAAAAAAACCTGCTTCTATTTTATGGTGCATTAACTGTTAAATACAATACGCATTGCAATTGAAATAAATTTTCAAATATGGAACATTATGTGCAACCTTGTGTTTTGTAGTAAAAAAGAAATCCCAACTCACTTTTCCTTTGGCTACAGGATTTTATTAACATTTTAACGGTTTTGTTTTACATAATAAATAAGCAAAGATGCTTTACATTTTTAGGGAATACATATATAATTCTGAGCATTAATAGGTTATTTGGTTTGCGTGCTTTTTCACCTACATTTGCCAAATAGCCTTTATCTGCATCATATAAAAAAAGCAAGATCTAATGTTTAGGAAAAAAATGGAATAATAACGTTTTAACATATTCTCTGTGTTGCAAGTATGACTGAAAGGGTGAAAAAAGTACTTGGTGTCCTGTTTAGAGAAATGCTGGTATTCTGGCAGGTTTCCCATTCATTGGCACTTTCAGTGATACCTTCTCCTATTCTCCAACTGCTGTCTGCTGTGCTTCATTTCATTAGATTCCTTTAATACCCTTTTTCAGATTACAGAGCTACCATGACCTGGAGAGAAGTCTGTTTCCTTATCACATTATTTACACTGTGGTGTTTCTACTAATAAGATAAAAGCTTTGAGACCTCAGCATGGGATTAATGTTTCCAACTTTACATTTTGGTAAAATATTCCCTCTCTCACTCTCTTTCTCTCTTTCTCCCTATCATTTATTTGCTCAATCTGCAGTCCCCTAAGAGTTCAAACCCTATCAAGTCACAGGACAGAGGTGTCTATAGTAGCTCAGACAAGTGCAGTAGAGGGAAATGAGGTTATTTTTCATAATATATTCCAATTCACACTCCACTTCCATGACATAATTTTTTCCAATTATTAAAAAACATCGCCACTGTCATGGCTGTGCTGCATTCTGCCCTACAAGTCTGCTATGAGCATCTGTAATTTAACTGATTAATTTTTTTCTCTTAATATAATTTACTCACATTCCAGATGTGAACATGCAATTGCTGTTTCTGTTCTGGAGTGGCAGGAAGAATGTTTCACACATTTCAGTTGCTTTTTTACTCGCAGGTCTTTGCTAAACCCTACCCTGTATTAGCATATGTGAATGTGTAATTGCTTCGTTATTGCCCAACAGGGAAGTTCATGTACCCAAATATCACATGCCATAAAACATCTGTGGGAGAATGATGGAACACCTCCTCCACTCAGGCTTATTGAATAAAGCCTGGAAGTGTGAATAACAAGGTAGACTCTGGAAAAATATTTTGTGGTATTTTACTGAAAAATATCAATGGCATTTTTTTAACCAAAGCCTAATTTGTGCCTTCCTGAAAACATGTTTTTATAGTGAGAAGTACTTGCAAGAACAGAAAACCCCACCAGATTAACTGTATGTGCAGTAATGCCACTAATGAGGTACAGAGAAAAGCATAGCATGAGAGCTGTGCATCAGGTTTCTTTTTAATGATGCAAACAATGTCAGTTACTCCTTTATAGGGCATGGTTTTCATTTAACAGAATTAACATACGGGTCTCAGCATAATTGTATCTTTTAAGGAGGTGGCTCCATTCATTAGTGGCCCTGGCTGGGAAGGCTATGAGCCAAAGACCATGGTAAAAACCAACCTATGGCTCATTGCTTCAATGTATGAAGTCAGACTGACGATAGTATTCACTTGTAATATTTCTGTCATTCACCCATAACATTTCTGTAGACTTGCTCACTTCTTTAGTGTTAGATGAACCAAGGAGTGCTCAGTTAAGCTGAGCAAGTGAATGTGCTGCTTTAGTTCAATTCTGGTAGTGGCTGATGAGGGTTTTTTTGTTACATTTTTCATGCAAGATATTTTCTTCAGAATATGAAAAAATTCAGGCAACTGTGAACTTCCAAGTGAGCACCAACTGAACTTGATAATAAAGCTTTCTCTGTTAACCTTTTAATAGGAAGCAATACAAATACTGAAAATGATCATTTCAAACATATGTCTTAGAATTATTTTTGTGTACTCATAGCAATAAATATTCATACATAGTCGGAGGTGACTCAATATTATTGCTGCATATAAAAGAGGGAGAACATGATTTTTAGAGGTGTGTATTTGATTACATGCATACATACATTCTGACAACATGCAAACCATGAGCAAATGTTTTTCCATATCGCACTAACCAGGTAAGTATTTTCCTCAGTGGGGGTCTCTTTAGAGAGAGTCTGACAAAAGAGAGAAAGATTTAAAAATGTAGATTAGCCTTGAATTGGGCTAAGAACCAGCTAAGTATAACTGACCTGTATCTACAACAACCTTTACTGTTGGTATTTACAGCCTGATTTAGGGAGTCATTCGTTGTGTTATCTAGAGCACACAATGTCTGGTGAAGCGACTGGAAAACAGGTCTGACTGTTGTCAGTTAAGAACTGATGGATCCATATGTCCCATATGTCACTTGTAAACTTTACAAAGAAGTAAAAAAGGGGGAATCTGTTCCTAATAGGCTGGACAAAATGTCTGTGTGTGCTGTATGGTTCTCCCCCGCTACGGTTTATGAGCACAAACGGAGACATGCAGAGTTCTCAGTCCCAAGCCCCAGTGTGCTCCAGCCCTGCTTTGCTTCAAGTACAACTTGGGGTTTTGTGGCTATGCATTGACTTTCAGCCTTCCAAATTTGGACGGTCCACGGGCATTTATTTGTGAAGTGCATGAATCAGTCAAATATTAATCTCACCTTTGTGCTGACAATGAGATTTATGCTTAAGGAAGCTCAGTGTGTTAAAAGCCAAACCTTGCAAACTTCAGAAGTCTACTCTACTGGTAAGTTTAAAATAAAGCATAAATGTTCATTATTCCCTTGACTATAAAGAAAACATTTCTGGTGCTATTATCAAGATGTATTTTTGACTACCTGGTTTGAAAATCTGCACAGCTTTCTCCCAGAACACTCAGTGAAACACATGTTTTGAAAGCTTCTTTTTCTTATTACATTTTATGGGGAATAGTGTTTAGTTCTTGCTGCATGATTTGTCCCAATTTGCTATGACAAGACCTGTAACCCTTTAACAGGTATCTTTGTATGTATTAATTCGTCATATCATTCCTTGTCAAGGTAGATGGTGGTGGTAACAATCTGGGATTGGTGACATCTATGTTAAATAAATTCATATTTTATTTACTTAGTTAAAAAACTTTTGGATAATTAATAAATAAACTTTCTTGAAACTGAGTTCTGTTTAGTTAGTACAGCTGTAGTACGGATACTGAAAATCACCACTCTTTAAACAAAGTTCATTTGTCAGCGTGTTTAACACATAGGTGGAGAGTTGATGTAAAGTTTCACACCGTTTGTCGAAAGTACCTAAACTAGAGTGTAAAGTTTATGACAATGATAAAAAAAAATTTGAATGTATTTTGAGAAGGAGGGGTTAAGGAAAAAAAAGTGTTCTTTATATAAATCTCTGCATATAACACCTATCATTTAATTTTGTTGCACACTATAAAATAACAAAAATAAGATCTGTAACATGTCTGTCTTCTCACTGGCACCAGAGTTTATCTGTGACAAAGAAGCATGGAAGCTAGATGTAGGGTTTTTTCTTGACCTTGAAGGTCCTGTTAACACTGTGGCTTGCCAGGAACACAGGAGTCTGTCCCTCATTGACCTTCAGCTATGCTCAGTAAATGTAACCATGTTTTCTCATGCTTTTTGCAAATCATTACAGTTTGGCTTCTCAATAAAATGTAAATATTCCTCTATTACCGTCACCTTCCATTGGCTATTATTACTGAAGTTCCAATATAATGGGGTAGTGCAGATTCCTTGTGGGTTTCTGGAGAAGAAGCTGATGAGGGGCTTTGGTTTTTGTAAATAAATGTATTTACTTCCTCGGAATTGTATCCATAATTTTCTCCTACGCGTCCTGCTGCCGTACATGATGAAGTTTGAAACGTACCGTGTTTTGCTAAAACATGGTGATAATTTAGAAGCACAAATGGAACTTGTCCAGAGGGTCTCACATCCATCACACGTTCACTTTCAGAATCATGATCAAGCTTTACAGTCATTCTCTCGTCATTGTCCAGTTCATCTAGATTTGTAGCATGGTGACCAATGTGCCCATACCTGGGTTCTTTCATGCAAATCCTTCTTGTTTGCTCATATACTGAGGGCATTGGCAGGAGATGACTTAACTGTCCTATAGCTTTAGACTGGAAACATTCTGACTTTGGCAGCAAGGAGTTGGCTATTGCATTTGAAAAAGAACTTTCATTAATGCTCATTTTTTCTTGCAGGTCTCTGTTAAAAGCTAATTTGTTTTCTTCTTTAATGAGGTGGTGAGGTGGCTGGATCCTGGTGTCTATTTTGTTGGGTTTCGTGATGCCAGAATCGTAAATCTCTTCTTTGTATCTGCTGCCTGGCATGGGTGCTGCGCAGCTTGTAAAGTTGTCAGAGAGAGCTTCTTGGCTGTATCTTCTGTTTGATACGGGCACTTGCAGGAGAGAGAAAACATGTTAATTACTGACCATGAGCTCATATAATAGTTAGACTCTAACACTTTTTATAACTGAACGGTAATACCCATTTGGTCTGGGACAGATCCAAGCCCCAAGGAAGATGTCAGAGACATTTCCATTTGCTTCAGTGGCTTTGGGTAAGTCTCTTTAAGACAGTGCTGAAAAGTTGAAAAAAAAACCAACCCAGAACCAAAACCCAAAAACCAACCCATTCAGAAATGCTGACAGTGCTGATCAATTCCAATAAGGTTTTCCATGTGACATGCCCATTTGTTTGTTTGACTGAATAATTATAAATAGCTATCATTATTAACACAGTTAAATAGGTGACATTAAACCAAAGAAGTATTTGGAAATGTCACCTGCTATCAAAAATCTTGACCTTAAGTAAGCTTTTTTCAGAGATTTATCAAATGATTTACCAAAAGATGTGTAGCATTAATTACATGGCAATGATTTGGTAGTTAGTGTAAAACAGGATTTATTCTTCCTGTCACTTTGGAAGTGTATCAGATCCTTTCCTTGTAAGGAGAGAAGAGAGTGTGCAGTGTTAGGTGCTGATGTGTCAGTACGTAATTCATGACATGTATATGTGTTATATGTAATATCTAGAATGTGTCATGTTAAAAAGCCTTTGCTTTTTCTCTTTGAAAAACTATCATCAGACATGAAAAACGCCTATTGAAAAGCAACATAAATACTTCTTGAGTAATGCTGTATCTTCCTTTTAAGGAACTATCATGCAATAAAGCTATATGTATAATATAAACTTTAGTTTATAACATACACTGAGAATGTCTATGTGAATGTGGGAGTACTGAACTGGGTATGCATGGAAAATCAGAAGATAGATTCTTAAATTTTCAAGAGAGTGTGAATCTAGGATTTCTATTCAGTCTTGTTTTCTCAAATCTATTGAGTAATCTTAATTTTCTCTTAAGCTTCTTCATGGTAGCTGAACTCTTGGAACAATTTGAATTAGTTTTATCATTTTCAGCTTGGCTTGCCCAGCTTTTCCTTTTTGTACACTCCTATCTACAAACAGCAAGAGAGAAAGCCACTGGTTTACTCATGTACAATATGGCTAAAATTAGGTGGGCAGTACTTTTTTTTGTGCGCTGTCTTGTATGAACAGTTTGGCGGTTATACTGCTCCTGCAAGGCATATTTGAAAGTTTTATGTTGAAGGTTAAATGAGGCACTTACTTAGCAAATTTCTCACATTAAACGTAAACTCTGTTCTGTGCTATGCTCACTGAAAGCCCTGGACACCAAAGTGCCTTTTGTAAAAGGGATTTTCTGTTTTCCTAAGAAATTTATTCAACATCTGAGAAATTTTGGAGGTGCCCTGTAGTGGTTGCTGATGTAACTGTACCTGCTACTAATTAAATATTCCCTGTGCTATAGTAGACTGGCAAAGCCTTCATGTAGAACAGAGGAAGCAGAAATAGCTCAATTGTACTTTTTTTATATGCAAAGCTTCATCAGTTTCAGAGGGAGTCACACCACATAATTAACACCAGAATTTAAACAGGAATCTGGATCCAATTTCTTCTTGATCAACCCACCACCCTCCTAGAAACAACAACCCTTCAAGTTATTCTTTTTAATTTCCATGTATGCATTTTGTACCAAGAAGTACATGCAGGCCTAAGTAAACTAAATTCTCATCAGCTGTTGAAAAATGGCCCTTGTAGATCACAAATCAAAACAGGGGTTCAGCCACGTACTTGAGTGTGGCTTGGAAATTTTACCAGTATAATTACACTGCTATAACTGTAACTCTGTGTTTGGCATATTTACTATGAAATAAGTATGCATGCTGAGAGCTACTGCCATATAACTATTATGGCTTAACTAATCTGTTATACTGATTTTAGTGTTTTTCCCAGTTGAGACATCCACAGGAGTGATGGGTTTGTTCTCTTTCTGCAGCATGGAGTGTTGTTGCCTTACGGCCCTTCTCCAGTCTCTGAACAAAAGATTCTGCTTTTCCGTTTTTAGAGCCCAGACTTGTAAGAAGCTGAAGTATCACAGAAACAAGTTGGCCCCTGTCTTTTTACCTTCATTTTTATATTCTCAAATTCTGCTGGGCTGTTGTCTGCCTTCTTGGTACCAAGAAGTAATTTGCATACTTGGGAGATTTACAGGATGCTTTCTATTTTGTTCTATCCTGTTTCTCAAAATGGGTTTTCATCTCTTCTGTTGAGGGAGAAGGTAAGCATCTGGTTAATTATTTACAGGCTTCCATTAAGGTTGGCAGCACATTCAAGGAGTTAGACCAGACAGTTAAGCAGGTTGTGTCTGCAGTGCAACAGAGCATAGTCATTTCTGTCCACTCACATTCAGAACAGTTGCTGGAGCTAGCCTTACATCTGCTTTTATCTTTCTTTGCAGACAAAAACCCAAGGATGCCCTGTAAAAGACTCCTGCTGCAGAGCTTTTCATACAGAAGTTACTAGGAAGCTGACCAGCTCTTTGTATTGCTGTAGAAAGGCAGCACTCCAGGATTGCTTCCATCCTTCTGGTACATGGGCAGTTGACAGAGTACCTGCCTCAGCAGGTGCATGGGGATCCTATGCATTCTGCACTTCTCCAGTACTGGAAATGCTTTACAGTCCTTGAAGTCAATGCATTAATTTGGGTTGCTTTCTGGACCACTCTTCTGCCAGAGCAATTCAGCCATGCCAAGTAAGGTCGATACACTTCACATTTCTAGAAGGCCTTTTATAGTAATCTACACTTCATTCAGAGCAGCCTGCAACTGCATCAGCAACCACAAATTGAGTCCTTCAGGCATCATGTCTTCGTTAATTCTTGCCAAGTAGCTCTGCTTTCCTGCTTGGCATGCAGGGTACAGCTTGGGCAAGTTGAGGGAAAGCCTGGAGATAAGAGCCCCATCACCTGGCAGCCTGCTTAGATTTCACCATCCAACCATCCAAGTGGGAACAGGAAGGCTACTCTAGCAGGTATTCGTCTTTGTCTAAAACGTGTCTATTCATAGTTACAGTATACTAGGGTGATCTTTCCTCTGTCAAACATAGTGTGCAGTGAGGAGCATTCCCTCCTCACTTTTAAACAGTGCAGTCAAAGATCAGATGGTGCTCAATGGGGACTGATGCTTGCAGAAAAAGTATTTCATTCACAGACATGCCTTTCTGCACCAAGGCATTAATAGGCAGAGCTGCTCCTTGTTCTCTTATTGACCGTATTTCAGTACAAATGAAAGAAAGGCATCTTGGAACCAGGTTAAAGCAAAGGGAGACTGATACTCGGCACTGATTGTTATGTAAAATGTGTGCAGTCCTTATCAGCAGAGTTTTGTACTCTGGCTGTGAAAACCATTGTCTGTTTTTCGGATACAGCTGAAGCCTTCTTCATGCATGTATTGTCTTGCATATTTTTTTCTTGGGCTTTATGATCTATGCTTATTGAAGAAGAGTTAATCAGACAATTACTGTATGTTTTGAAAAGACAATATGCCAACACTTGAATGCTGACATGTAGCCTATATTTCTTAATCCTTTGTACGAGAGGAGCAATTACCCAGTTGCTCTGAGTTTTGCTGAAGACCAATGAGCAGAACAGCTGTACTGCTCAGGTCATGCACTCCTGTGTCACAAAGGCATGTAGATATTCCTCAGTGTCAAACAAGGCGAAGATACAAGAGGTCTCAATACTGTCCATGCCCACGAATAACACATTTTTTAGATTAGCTCAATATTTGTGCTTTGTCCTGGTCTGAACCCTAATTTAAAATCATCTGAGGCATGAGCTGATGTTGTAGTTATTATGTTCTCCATTATTGTCCCTTCAGAAACAATAGTAAGGCAACATGATCAAAACCTCTTTGTCT
This sequence comes from Myiopsitta monachus, assembly GCA_017639245.1. Lineage (NCBI taxonomy): Eukaryota > Metazoa > Chordata > Aves > Psittaciformes > Psittacidae > Myiopsitta > Myiopsitta monachus. The sequence continues at coordinate 12,137,763 of CM029927.1, read as the reverse complement.
CTAGCGAAGTGCACTTTTCAAAGAAGATGTCATGTATTTCTTCCAGTAGTCACTGGCTGAACCTGTGGACTTGGTCAGGGGGAGAAAAATAGACCAGGGCTTTTTCACAGATTTCTTTAGTATTCTTCATAATTTCCTGAGTTTTGGCGTGATTAGGAGCACCAAGCTTCACACATAGTATAGGCTGGACCCACAGCATAACTTGATGAGAAGTGGGTACTGTAGTAATGTATCAATTCAAATGTACAAAGGAAACTTCCCTGGCTAAGAATATGGTTGCCTTCTCTGAAGTGTGTTTCTTTTCTGATAACTAGGCCAGCTGGAAAGAAGTGGAAGAAGCTTCAAAACCCGATTCTGAGGCAGCAGCATCTGATTTGCAGGCAGTTTTATCTGCTACGTGCTTTTCCAGAGCTTTGACGGCTTGGCATGATCATCTTAAAATCTCTGATCTCCCCAAAAGAAGCTATTTTCCATGGAGAAAAATGTCTCTGGCCTACGGCATTTTTGGCAGATGCTTCTATGGATGTGATGTGGAATAGCCCTTACATCCAACCCGGTTGCCAGATGTCATACTTGGCATTGCCTTTGGATTGAAGATAATGACACTAAGCAGATCCACTCTGCTTTGAAGCTTACTGGCTGTCAAGTTTTTCAGTGAACCACTGGAACAAGCAGCGGTTGACAATGTAAGGAAGATCAGATGCCCCTTTCAATTCAAAGCAAAAAGTTGCTTCCAAAGGTTCAGATTTCTCCCTGATACCAGCCTCAGCAGAACTACAACAGGGCTAGTTCTACCTCAAAAGGAAACAAACTCTGGAACAATTAGGTATAAATCCTCTTTGCAGTGGAGGCTCCATTTTTCTTTCCCCTCTTGTAACATCGTGTGAATTCCAGCAACGACCTCTGACCAGGCCTGAGTTTGACCATATTCTTTTTTCCTTCCAAAACAGTACATTTTAAGTCCTTTTACAGAGAATTACTTGCTACCAAGTAATTTTTCATCAAATGTCCTATAGGTAAAGATCCATTAAAATGTTTCATTTTAATGATTTCATAATCATGACAACACCATAAAAGGATCCATTACATCTGTACTGAAAAGAGAACCCACATATTCCAAGCTAAGCAACAAAATCTATGTAGAAGTAGAACCAGAAGTGAGAACTACTGGCATCACAGCTCCATTTTCCTGTTCATGAGGAAACTGAAAAATATTAGTTGTTTGCAGTTTTTTGTTGGGTTGTTGTTTTTTTTTTTACCTAACATGTTTAACAGCGTTTCCGTGGAATCCTTCTGGCTTTATGTTCACTAGGAGTTATCTGCCCATGCCAACCAACTGACAGTAAGCTGCATGTCTGCCGCTAAGCACACGGGGTTTTACTGGCAAATAGTATGGCCACAATCAATTTTACAGACTGTTCTCTGAACAAGCTGTTCTTTCCACTTCCATTCTCAGTGTATCTGATGGCACCCTCTGACCAGCAAGGGGTGGATCTACTTTCTCGATCAGTCTCATGGCATCTGTTAGTCTGGAAGCAGAGAAGAAAAGCCGGGCTGATTTCTGTACACCTAGGATAGCTTTGTTCCTGCAGACTTTCTGGGGAGCTGCAGGATTTACTTCAGTCTTTATACATATAGCCTTTTCTTCTTTCCACAAAGATACAGCATCTTTAGAAAGGACAAAACCATTTCTTATTTTTGGACTAAAGCTGCTCCTTTTCACACCCAGTCCACAAGAGCAACAAAAGAAAGCCAGCACATCAGAGGACCATAAGCTCAAGAAAAGCACCTGACCTGCACTAGGCTGTAAGAAGAGCTTCAGTCTTGCTCATTTTCAACCTAAACACAGAACAGTAAAATAAAGTGCTACAGCCAGTGAGGTGAGGCCAATCAGCTCGGTGAGGCTGAATGGTCCTGTAAAGGACAAAACCCTGGGCAGAAGTTATTTGCTCCTCTGTGTGAGACACCGTCAATGTCTGATACTGTTTTCTGTCTGATGTAGCAAGCTCAGCTGTTAACATGGGCAGATATTCCCTTCAGATCTAGGATGTCATGTCTGTAAGTGAATAAATGCTTCTTTCTGGTACTCAAGAAACTTGAGCCTGTCTTTTCTAGCATTTTTATTTTCAATTTCCATTACTACCTCCATCCCATCCTCAGTGAGGCTAGAAGAAAGGAGTGTTTCCATCTACCTTTGTAACAATATGTCAACCACTCAGTCCTCATCAGTGATTTTTTAACTAATCAAAATGATGTATGCAGATAGATGTAGCATATGAGACCTAAAGATTAGAGTGTATCTTAAGTTTGCTTATGTTAAGTTACTTTATGCCTCTGCAAGGTTATTTCTTATAGGTTGTCACCTCAGAGAAGCCAGTGTCTTTAGTGCTTCCTTTGAAGTACTTGAGTTGACCATCTGCATGAGTGAAAATGCAGTTGGATGGGGAGGAACACTGGAGACATTTTCAAATAAAGCAGAAGACAGTGCATTTTATTTACTTGTTCATTGTAGTAACTATAAGGTAAAGACAGACAAAACGGCTTCATACTCAGAAAGGACAAACTTCAGTTTTTATAGAAATAGATCACATCTATTTTAAAGTCCATATAGGATCTGAAGTATATTTGTTTCTTTCCAACTTCAGATGGCTTACTGGAGCAACTGCACTGAATAACTCTAATTGATAGTGCAAACACAAAGATAAACTGCCCTGGTATTAAAGGAGGTGTTATTTCTGCCCTGTTCTAAAATTGATCCTGGTGATTACATTTTTGCAATTGAAGCCTCGATAATATTCCTAATCAAGTGCTGATAGCAATTGGAAGAGGGATATAAATACTATAAACATAATGGTTGTTACACTTTGCTGTTTCTGATTTTCCGTATTTCCTAAACACCTTGTAATTCTTGTTTCCAAACTACAGTTACAGATCTTCCCCAGACACCCCACAGCTTTTCTTTTCTTATTTTCTTTTTTTAAAGTGACACCCACCTTCATAACTCTGTGCAAGATTATGTCGGATGATGTTCACTGGCTGATCAGGAAGATTTTTGGATGGTGACTGGCTGTTGGGTACCAAGGAGTTGGCATAATGCCACTGGCATTCTCCATTTGTCTGCAGCGTACTCAAGAAAAATCGAGCCACTTCACAAGGTGCTCCTTGAGACTGCCCAAACTTTGAAGGCAGCATTTGCTTTTTGCTACTGAAGACATGAGAATCTACAGGGAAGTGTCCATAATGGTAAGAGAAAGGCAAGCTATATGACGGGGCATATAAAAGTTCACTGTTTTCTGAATGGAAGTTTTGTTCTTGAATGGTGGCAGCATTCACTGCAGGGCTGGATCGCCAGTTTCCCACCTGGCTGCATTCCAGTTTGTCTGTTTGGAATGAGCTGTACTGCTGGGGGGAAGAAGAAAAAAAAGGAGGGGAAGAGAGTTAAATGACTAACTTTAATATGCAACTCTGTAACATATCATACAGGCAGCCAGAGCTGGGCCTCCTTGAACTCCAGTCTCACTGGCTAAAGGGACTGGCTTACCAGTGCATTTGAAGTTCCTTGCTGTCACAATAACTACTTTCACTTAACATAGGAACAAAAAGAAACCTTATTTTTTCATCCTGATTTTAAGGATTTATTTGATAATTTTGCCAGTTGCATTTAGCTATGAAGTGCAGGCACTTGTAAATGCTAGCGGGTTGAAGTTTGTCACAAAGCACAGGAAATCACTGATTTATGGAGTGGCAGACCATGAATATGATTTTGCATATGTTGGCATGTCAAGATTTAGAATGGTAGCAACGCAAAACCTGTCCTTCGGATCAGCTTCTATCACACTAATTTTCTCTTCCCACTCCCTCCTGCCCTGCTCTCCAGGCTCCAAATGCTCTCCGAGCTCTTGCTGTTTTGAATGCAGTATACGTACCAGCTGCACTCACTGCTAGTTTAAGGTAATAGTAGCCCCTTCCATCAACTTTCATTGCAAAGTCTCAGAATGTCTCATGGTGGGTGTCAGTCTCACCCACCCGGTTTTGTGGACAATCATCTCCACAGTTTCCTTTCATATCTGATTCTAGCTCATCCAGTGACAGAGAGATATTCCAAATCCCACTCAATGCTCTGTTTGCTAGGATTTATTCCTATGACATGTTCTCCAGCATAAGCAAACTGCTAGTACCTATGTAACACGAAGAACTTTGCATATCAACAGTGAATGAGATGCATTCTACAGCAGCAATTTCACAACACAGCTATTCTTAGTACATGTTTTTCTTCTTTTTACCAAGAAAGCACATTGGTTTTGAAGTACGTTACATACTCCATATCCAAACGTTTTTGTGTTTGCATCACTTGCCAACATTGGTTTGTACTACATGTGCTGTCCATCCCAAGAACAAACGAATCTAATTGCATTACAGCCTACAAGGGAGTTCCTGTGGCAGAGCATACAATAGTCAGTTCATACAGTAAGTTCAGTTCTGGATGATGTCAATCCTGCCTCAAGCACTCTACAAGAAGTATTGGTAAGAAATATTGCTGGAAAAGTTACCTGCTGTGGATAAGGTGTTGTTCTGAGTTTTGCCTTCACTTTATTACTTTTGGGTTTCACTATTTTCCTTGTTTCCTGCGAGGTAGATACTGAGTTTCTGCATGAAAACTGTGATTTAGAAATGGTAACCTGGTCCAGTGACAACTGAAGCTCCTTATACTCAATATCTCTGCAAAAGAACAGCCCAATAAATTATGTACTCAAACATGCAGCACAATTCCAAAATAATTCCTTTGTAAACACATGTTAGCTTTCACAATCTTTTCATTTGCATTCTTCCAAGATTTTCACTGAGTCTGCAGTGTGAGCCTGGGGATGCCAGCATGCAGTGGATCTTATGGTCTGGAGCCATCCCCACAGAAGCCCATCAGAAGCGTTCCACTGGGAGTCGCATTAACATCCTTGTACTAAATATCTCCACTCTCTGAACCTAGCTATGCCAACTTCTCAGCAACCCGTGGCACCCTGCAGTTTGGAATCACAGCCAGTGTCAGCTAATGGAGAGACACAGAACAATTCATGTCTCCTACACAATCAGGAATTGGTCTCTGCTCTGGCTCTCACAATTATCCCTGAGAAAAGGAAAAGAAGCCATGTTCCTCACTTGTCAGCACAATGTGCCTGTAACTAGATCACATGAGGTGCAATGTCATTTTTCTGATAGTCTCTAGACCTTCATTTCTGCTCTGTTCTGTTCAGTTTTTTCTGCCAGACAGGGCAGATTTTTTGTACAGAAGAGGCTAAAAAACAAATCAAGAACAGACTGTGGATAGTATTTTGGAAATATTATTTGATACAGTTCTGATGTTTAAATAGTCTTTCCTGGTTTTGTCAATAGCAACAGTGGAGCATATTTTGAAAGGATATCTAGTAAAACTCCCTACTTCCCTCTTAATTTTGATCTAGAACTCATTTCCATCAATTTTTAATGGGGGATAACCTGGAAGCAAATTCAACTCAAGAATATGCTGTTCTATCCCTGGCACAGTGTCCGCCTTTTGAGTCAAATCACTTGCCCCAGCTCTTGGGACTCAGGCAGGTTGCAGGGCTGTGTCTTTCCTTCATGCTGCTGGCTCTCACATCTGTACAGAAATGAGGGCAGCATTTGCCAATGTGTCTAGGGCTGAGTTTAAGGAAACACCCTATGGGTTCTCAACTCATACACATTAACTCCCCAAAGTCAGGTTATCAGAGACAACATTGTAATATGCAAACACACATGATCCTACCACATACATCATGCAAACACATCTTACTTTCAGTCCAGATAAGAAATGGACTCGTCTAGTAAAAAGAGTGTGCAGCTCTCTGCTTTTTCACACTATTCATCACAAGGGGTGCCCACTATCTCTGTTTTTCTTCACCCTCCCAAAATAGTCTTTTCAGTCACAGCCCGTTTCACTATTACTCATCTCTCTCATTCAACATAGATTTCTGTCTCTCACAGGTTTATATCAGGATAAGAATTTTGTAATGCCTTCATGACTTGAACCAGAATTCATAAACTGCATGTCCAAAGAGCTGTACTTTCACAAGCTCAGTGGGAGCTACTTGCCACTTTGAGAATGTAGTTTTACACTCAGTATCCTGTGCAACCCAAGGCAAGTGAGGTGAACCCTCAGTGATTCAACTGTCCCTGAAAGAAGTAATGCTTCCTAACATATCTCTGTCTCCCAGGCTGACATTGTAACCTCTGCTGGGTAGCAGTAGCTGTCACTGTGTCTGGACAGCCCCAGTGCAGTTCTGACACCAATTACAGAACTGGGTCCCAGATCTAATGCAAACAGCTACAAGTAGGATTACATTCAACCGTATGATACGTGAGGTAATCATCAGGGATACTAGCTCTTTTTATCTCAATGTAACTAAAAGAGGGAAGATATGAGAAGAAGAAAGTGGCTGTAATATGCAAGCACAGAATGATACACAAGTAGAGCAAACTTAAAGGATTTAATTAGTAATGAATCAATTACTGGTAATACACAAAATTAATCAATTACTGATAACACACAAACTTAATCAATTACTGATAACACGTAATGGTACAAAGTATTTTGACTTACGTAAGGACATAATTGACACTCACTATGCAGTGAGGCCGCGATGAACGGCTGTTATGCACGATAGTAGCGTAGCTCTGTACCCAAACCCAGCCTCCATGCTTGGACAGTAGTCGATAGTACTTAGTTGTGACTTGGCCTTTTACCAGCACTGCGAGTACAATACAAAAAAGCATTTCTTATTGCTTGGCCTTGTGACCACTTCCTGGAGAGAATTATCTGCAAGGAAGGGACTTCTGTCTCTCATTTCGCTCCCTTAAACCTCCTTGTTCTCCCACCAAACTTTAAATAGCACCCCTGCAAAGACATCTGTCCTGCCCCTTTCACAAGGTAGCATTGTTTTTTACAAATAATATGTTGGAAACTATAAAGTTTTGTCTTCCTTCTTCTCCAGGGTCACCCTGCTCCCTTACGCTTAGACTGCAAAAAACACTATTTCTAGTCGTCTAACTGGAAAAGAAAAGTTTAAGGCAGCAGAAGCATTTTGAAGTGGACACACCAAGCTTGAATTTTTCCAGGGTATTTGGAAGTGCTTTTGTCAGTTCATAGGTTGATGGATTGTTGCGTATTTTGCAATGTGTTTTATGGCATGATGCTTTTTCTTCTGTAAGCTCTACATTTTGAAGTTTGATTTAAAATGGTAAATTTAAAATGGTATTTGATTATTCATCACACAAATAAAGGTAAGGACAGAGAGTCAGGTCAGTTATCTGATAGGTTTCACTAAAAATGTAATCCTCTATACTCCAGTTTGGGTTCACTGTGAACAAAGATGTTTTGGCATAAGGCTATGCTATAATAAGGGTTGTGTATCATGTCTAAATATTTAATCTAGCCACAGATATTTCCAGTTCAGTGCCAGGCATTTATCTAATGATTCACTAACAGACAATGCCCAGCCTTCAAAGGTGGTTCTTCTCTTGTGTGCCCCTGGAGCATTCCTCCAGGAAATTCGAACTTCTTACTCTTCTATACAATCAGTTACTTATTTTAAATTAGGAAATAAGGGACTGATCTTGCTACATAAATTATATTCAAAACTGGTGATCAATAACAGCAATTTCTTTATACAATATGTGATTAAGAAATAGAATTAATTAATTTGCAAATGTATGGCTTGCAAATGTAAGGCTTTTACTAGACTGAACTTAGTAGCAAAGCTCTCTGTAATTTTGTTTTCTAATGCTACATGCTTGGTGCAGAAGCAGATGCAAACTAAGGAAAATGAGCAACAGCTTTCTCTTTAAGACAACTCTAGTAGAGAAAATGACTACTTGAAACCAAACTATATGGTCTTTATAAATAATACTCATAGGAGATTTTTCTGACAAGGAGGACACTGAATATTAAATTGAGAATTAAAGGGTGCATAATCTTTGGTCATTTGTTTACTGTTTGGTAATTAACTATGTGGCTATTGGTTATCACTGGGGTTGACTTTTCTTTGTGTTCAGTTGTTACTTTGGGGAGTAGGGAGTAATAATTTCAGAAGTAATCAGAGACTGCAGTAATAGTAAAATATAGACCGCAGTAATGTGAATAATGTGAATAGACCAATGCTTACGTTTTGGCCTAGATCGTCTAACAGATACTTTTTTTAATGTGGTCTAGGATTTTCAGAACTGTCTTCATGCTAGTTTAATGGTCAGGTTTTCCTTGAATTCAAAATGCCTTGCTACCCAGTCTTCCAAAATATAAATTAATGTAACGTATCTCTAGCTATAACAAAGTCCTTCCATGTGCTTTGGGATTAGTTTTTACTTTCTCACACTGTTTTTTTTTTTCAAATCCCTGTTTTAGCTCTCCAGTTAAGACAGTATTTTAAAAGATGTGAAAACCACAGAGAACTACAGTGTTCAGCTTCCCTTCCTAATTATATGTATAAACCAATATTTCTCCTGGGACAGGGAAGGACTCCATGTCTCCTGCATTTTTAGCAATCTGAGGAAAGTCTGACCTTGGCTAGGGGACAGTAGCTGTGCTTCTGATACAGTAAATGAGGTCAATTTCCCTCTGGCTCTGTGTTAAATTACCATGTTTGATGCTGATTGGGAAACCTCAGAAGTGGGAGTGATGTAAGTTCACTACCAAGATGATCTGTGCAGGCTCAGACTTCTTGGTGGCCTCCGCTGCAATCAAATGAGGAGGATTCGGTGGCTTTAGCCTTGGCTTTTAGATGTGCCATTTGTAACTGGGTGTTCCGCTGCTGTGGTTCCCTCCTGGTTTAGCAGGCAAACTGAAAAAGGCACTGGGCTGGCTGGGCTGGTCCGTCTGATCTGTCATAAATGGCTATTTTAAAATGCTCCATCAGGCTCATGGGCATGTGGCTAGGAGTTCATAGTCTGCATTTAAGGATACAACTAAGAAAAATGGGCTTCTTGGTTCCAAGCTTGCAGCAGTTACTAGTTTAGCTTCCCTGGCACACACAACCTGGCATGTCATCGCACCCAGACCTCAAGCAGCATGGTCAGTGGATAGTGCCTTAGAATCTTCTAAGGCAGAATCTTCTACAGTTCTTCTGTCCTCTTAAAAACATGTGGAGCTCTGTCAGAAAGGCTGATTGCTGGGGAAGTAAAAGCAAACTTAATGCCACAGACAGTGTTAACTGTGCTCTGCTGTAAGATAGGCTCTATAAATACATAGGTTGACTTCCAGGAAGCAGCAAAACTGTGTGGTGATGACATCAGCCGGGGCTGGGGTTGGGGCTGGAGCTTGGACTAGGGCTTAGGCTTGGGCTTCTCTTGCCAAGGCACAGAGATGTGACTCTTGTGAAAGTTTATGTGGGAAAAGCAATGATGTTATAACATGTGGGTTGCACAAAATCCTCTGCACAGAAAGATAATGGTATAAATGAAGTGACTTCTCTGAGGCCAGAAAAATATTTTGTCTGTACTGAAAGAGATTTTCTATCCTGTCTTTTAGAATGCAATATCCTTAGGCAGGGACTCATTATTTGTGAGGCCACGTTTCCCCAGTTGCAGAGCAAACACTGTGTATATTTATGGTGCTATAGAAATAAATAACACTAGTTCAAACACCAGAAGCTTTTTCATATAGCTGGAAGCTAATCAGATGCTTAAAACAGGAAGCACTGTGTGCTACTAGCACCCCTTAGGCAAATATTCACATCTACAGTTTCTTCATAGTCTGATGTTCTTGTTATATCCCTTCCAACTAGTTCTCCTCGCTGTTTCCTTTTGTTTTGTTCTCTGCACTGCCTAACTTAAAGTTCAGTTGTTTTAGGTCTTCAGTTTGGGACTTTTTTTCTTCTTTGAAAAAGCAGTTGCTTACCCTAGTTTAGGATTTCCTTTTTTATTTTTCCTTTTTTTTTTTTTTCTTCCCTTAATACCGTTATTAGGTGTAAGATGTTTCTCTCCAGATTTCTTCATCAGATGACACTTAATCATCAGATTGCTTTAGAGAATGGGACGTCAAACTTGCCAACCTTTTACTGTTCACATTCCTCAGACATTTACTGATGGATTGTGGGGGAGTTATAACAGTGCTCCCCAGAGGAAATTTGTACATTTTACATCTGTTTTAATAATTCATATTACTTGGTATTCTAACATGATTGTATGCTGTTCCCACTGTTGCCCAAGCAATAGCCATTATTTTTTGCTCCTCGGTATTTATTTGCTTTGAAACTTTCATAAATTTCTATGTATCTGGCTCACATTTTTCTTCTGTTTGTTTTTAAACTTACAATCACTTATCTTTGTGATTCAGAGTACCTAGAGAATGGCTTTTAGTTATTCCGCTTGGTTGAGGGTTTTTTTTTCTTGGGGGGAAGGTGTAATTCAGTAAACATGTTTTGTCTCTTTATTTAAAACTCCAGTTGTACATGGATCGAACTGGCAGCCAAAGTACAAGTCTTCTACCACACACAGAGAATTATTCATCATTCTGTTCTAAAATGGAAAACTCTTTCCAGAGATGATTGTAGTTATAACAGTATCACACCTATACTGGTTAACATAGGTATTCCAAATAGTCTTGTGAAGATGGTGAGTGGTATTTTATACAGGTCAACAGTCACATCCAGGTGGAGCCATTAACACTACAAAGAGAATGCCCCCAACAGGACATTACTATCTACCCTGGTCATTCTAGTTTTCAGTTTGCAATTGCCCAGAGTATTCAATGGTGTTCTGGCAAATATGAACTTGCTGTGAAGACCAGCTTCTGCTTTCCCAGGTGTAATACACACTGCCATCAACGGAATTTGGCATTTGGAATTTCAGCACTGACTTGCCAAATAGAGCTACAACCTCTTTTATATTTCAGATCCTCATGAATAGCATATATGAAGGTGAATAACTGACTACTTTCTGCTTCAGGGAGCCTAAAAGAAGGATTTGACTCTGGCTGCTTTCAGCCTACAGGAGCAATCTGGAAAAAAAAGTTCACTGACATTGGTTTTTGGTTGTCATCTTTGCGTCATATGGGCTGCGATAGACTGAGCCAAATCCAGAGTTCAGCTATTCCCTCAATTTGCTTCTCAAATTAATGTGCTACTGAATGAACTACTTCCCAAATCCAGATGTTTGGAGATATTATTAGTGTCTCTGTTGGAAGATGGGAAATTATTAAAGGTGTAATTTTTTTCCTGACACTCCGTTCTCCAAACCTCACCCACATGCCATTAATGAATATTAATCTAAGGAAGTTTTGGTTTTGCAATTCACTTCAAACATGGGATGATTATTAATAACATATTTCAGAGGCACGGGGAGCTGTTGCATCGTTTTTACTTCAACAGCAGAAGCCAGGAAAGCGCAGATTTTCCCCTCTCACTCACTCACTTGCTTTTGGTTTTTTCACTTCAGAAGTTCACCACCCAGAACCAAGCCCAAATTTTCAAAAGGGCCCAGATCTCTTAAGTTGACAGATAAATTGGCCAGATATTTTTTCTTCTTATCCCCCCCCCCCCAAGCACAGCATGTTGAGTATCTCACTTATTTGCAAAACTAATGATTTCCTTAAGTGACAGCCAAGCACTTTAGAAAATCTATCTACAATCAAGATTTGGAAAGCTTTCTCTACTTCCCAGCATAACACTTGTTCTCTGCAAAACTTCCCACTCTACTTAATATATTTCAGTCTAGCATTCTTTTTACTTACACAAATGATGAGCATATCGTAAATGGAACACATCACAGCCATGAACATGGTGGTAGAGGGTTTTTTCTATCAGGTCTTGGGGCTCATATCCAGTTAATTCAGTCACCCTGGAAATGAAAGGTTCCATAATAAGCAAAATCTCTAGGAATATTCAATTTCATTAACCTAACATTTGATTGTGCCAACAAATCAGGTGCCTAAAAACTGCAGGACAAAATGTTAGTTTTGGAAAGAGAATCCTCATCTTTATAAGAAAATAAACCCTCTCAACCCAGCCAAAACAAGGTGCAACTAATTCTCTGGCCAGCCTTACACACAGACAGGAAAAAGTTCTTTTGCTGTTTCCACTTTGGGCTTTTGCCACTGCCATGCATGATCCTTTGCACAAAGATCCAGTTGAGGAGCCAGTCATGAAACAATAGAACTACTCTTGTGCACTGCTGACACATTTTCATTTGCTTTTGTAAACATAAAAATGTAGCATATATGTTAGTCCACAGAAGCTGTGATTGTGGTCTATAAATATATTCAGGTTAACACCTAACAGAAGAAGCAAGCAGGAGTTTATTCCAGCTGAGAATGTGGAAAGAAAAGGAGTGTGAGGATCACAAGCTAAGAAAAGGAAGGCGAAGGTAGACTTCAGAAAAACATCCTATGATGGGAAATAGGATAATGGAACAAATTTGAAACAGCAGCACCTCTGCAGATGTTAAAGAACCAGACTACCCTGAGTCAGACCTGAAGAGTCAAACTTCAGGTTCAAAATGGACTGTTGCTTATTTAGCATAGTTGCTTGAGAAAAAAATCCTTAGAGTACGAAGTGCAACTTAGCCATAACGTGGCTTGGTTACCTAGTGTTGCTGGGAATGTTTTATGCTGTCCTGGGCTCTCTTCACCTAAAAAGGCAGAACAGAGCAGAACACGCAAACGCATGTCTACAATAGTAAGCAACACAGTCCATTAGCAGGCTCTCTGTAGAGTAAAATTGCTACTGCTGGGGATCTACTGCTGCAGCAGCAGATGCATCTGCATGGTTTAATTTTGGGACTTTTACTTGGGACTAGCTCTAGTCTAGACCTATGGACTTGGAGTGCCTTAGACATGCTCTTGGAGGCTGTACTCCAGTTTAGATTGCTTCAGAAGGAGTACAGTTCACATGCCCAAGGCCTGTTTATAACTAGTGCAATGAGTAGGGATGGTCAGGACATTCACAAGTCTGAAACACTAATGAGATGCACTGTATCAGAGTATGTATCACAGTAATAACACAGTAGTGTCTACAGAAATGATAGATGGGTCTCAAGCAACGTGTCATTGGGGGGCAGCAGACAATTTGATTACTTTGTATTTTATTTTTTATGCATCCTGTTTACTCATACCCTAATGTTCAGCAATCATGCGGGCCCCACAAAGCCTGGGGACTTTACATTCTACTTGAGAGAGAGCATTGAGGGGAGAATTCTTCTAAATGTAATTGAAAAACAACCAGGAAAAACAATAATGTCTTCATGGTCTGATTTATTATAAATACAGTACATTGACATCCATACCTTCCCTAGCTATACCTTCATCTGGGAAAATCTTGCATGCCTTTGCTTCAGTCAGGGACTGCCACTATGGGGTGAGCACATGTGGCCTCTTTCTGCAGCAGGATATATGAATATATGCTTATGTTTCTCCTCTGCACTATGTGCTGTCCCTTGTAAGTGTGGCTTACAGTTCTAGAGGCCCAAATTGTCACTTAAGCCTACCAGCATGGTGAAATACCGGTGAAAGATCCTGTTTCGAGTTTCAGTGTTCCTTCTGACTTCAGTGCAATTAAAACAAAGGTAGCAGTTTCATCTCACTCAGTTGGTGCGTACAGAAGCACCTAACCCAAAACCAAACAAAATGCCACAAACTTAAGGCAAGTATTAATATTTCTGGAGGCACAGCCTCACTTTGAAGCTGGTTTTCCCATGGGCCAAAATAAACATCATTAACTGTTTCGAGGACACCCAAACTTTTGAAAACTTTGAATCTAGAAATAAACTCAGCTGCTCGACTTCCTTAACACAAACCTAGCCCCTCAATAAGCTATGCTAGGAAGCCTGGGCTCTAAAGATTGATCTTTGCATGTGACAGGGCACACAAAATGAAACAGAGTTTGCCTCAATGATCAGTTCTGTCCTCTGGAGTTCTTTAAAGCCTTTATAAACCATATAGCAGTGAATACATAGGCTGCACCATGAAACTCAGAAGCAGCAGATCGCTTTGGAGGGAAGTGTCTCCCTTTTCCAGTGACCTTGATAAATGAACTCTTGCATATTTCATGTGTCTAGAAAGGCTTATTTAACTGCTCCTTCTGATGGCTTTCATACTGGTCTGTCTGCTGTGACAGTTACCTCTGAAGATCTAGCAACAATTTTCCTTGTATGGATACCAGAAGCAAGCTTGAAAACAGTTTTGTCTTATTCCTAATATGTCCCTGCTCTGAGCAAATATAATTTGGTTTGCTCAGCTGGAAGAGCAACAGGCTTCAGTAGGGGTTAATATCCCTGATCGTCCTGTGCGCAGGCGACACTCATCTGCTCTTCGGTAAACCCAGCTATATGCAACAGCGCTGGTTCTTTCTGTGCTCCTGTCAGCACCTCTGGTTATACAGTTTCCTTTGAAGACACTGTGTCTCCAGGCAGTTCCTCTTAGGCACATAATTTCATTTTTTCAGCATGCAAGGACATGTTGCTAACCCCCTTGTGCTTCTTTGTAGCTGTTACATTAAGTAAAGCATGCCAAAAAAAGGAAGGATTCCAGAAACAACTAGTTCTTTGTATTTTAGCAGCTGATCGCCCACTGTCCCATTGACTCAGCATAGCCAAAGAGCGTGCTCTTGCATGGTTGACCTGCCACGCAAAATTTCCTCACTGGATACAGACTCTTTTTCACTACTACATATGAATATCATTTCTGCCTCTTGCAAATCCAGCATGCCAAAGAAATGACAGACTATGTGACATACTGCTCCACATGCAGGGATAGTTTGAAGAAAGATTATCTTGTCAATAGTCAAATCTGTTATATTGTGTGGGAATTGGGCTTTTCCCCTCAAGTTATCTGGAACGACACTGTACAAAGTATCATTGTATACTAAAAGATACCATGTTTCGAAAAGAGGGGAATGAATCATTTCACAGCTCCTTCAGTTCTGGTTTTGTGCTCTTCTTAGCTGGTATGTGAGCTACATCAGCTGAGAGTGAGTACAGGGATTCTCTTTCCTCAGCAATAAGCCGTTTTGACAAGTTTTGCATAAGATAGGCAGTGTTTTCATGTAGTAGCCAATTTGTTTTTACTCAAACCCCATTAATAGGGTTGGTTTCATTGTTAAGCCATTACACTGAAATGCAGAAGACTTTTCTTTCTACTCTGTCCAAAACTTTCTGGATGATCTCAGAAAGCATTTCAGTTGTGCTTGTTTTGGGCTTTCACTTGTTTGTTTTGTTTTGGGATGATGGAACATCCTTATTCCTTTTGCTAGTCTTGTATGGTTTTTAAGGTAAAAATACATTACTACTCATCTAACAATTACTCACAGCAGGAAGGCTTTAGTTGGCTTTCTGAAACTATAAGTAACTATAAGTTAAATTGTACATGCTCTTATGTGCTGGAGCTCAAGGCAAAGTATGGTCTATCCAGATACCTGGAGGGCTTTGAAGACCCATATGGGTTTTGTGTCATGGATCTATTTTGGATTGATTTATTTTTTCAAGGGTATTTTGATCTGTTTGGAAACCATTGTAGCTTATGATAACACTTGATTTTAAAAACATTTTGTGCTGGAAATGAAATAGCTGCTTACCTGGAATCTAGGAATATTAATTTTAAGTCCAAACTTGCTCTGAACATAAACATGTTACTGTGAAGTTTGATCTCAGTGATTGCACTGGGAGGTAAAGATTGACCTACAGCCACCAGTCCAACGATTTGGTAACAGGAATCATACAAAGACATATCTAGCATATACTGCCGTATCTTCAAATAGCCACTGCAGTGGATCACCTGGCATGAGAAGAAAACACACTCAATATCTGATGGCAATGGAAGAGGCTGCAAGCCAGCTGACCACCCAGTTTCAAAGAGGTTACAAAGCAATACACCCTTATAACACTTGTATACTGCATAGTCTATTAAGGCTTCATAAGTGCAGTTAATTTATAAATTGAGATTAAAACACAGTAAATGCAGGTCTTGTGTTTACTGCCAATACGATTAACCCAATATTAAAATACATGCTCTTTGGGCACTATCTATACTGCTTTCTAGTTAATACTTTAAACTCTCTTTAATACAGATTTCTCATAGATACAGTCAGAATTCCTGTTATTAATCAAAAGATATGGAAGTTTTTTTTTCAAATGGCTCTCTCTCTCGCACACACAGAGGTATATATATAACCATTTATATTTTAATGAGTTATTATTCTGATGAAAAACGGATACTTTAAAAATCCAGTGAAGATTAATGCATCGCATTTATAAAAATTAACTCCTGTACACGTAAACGCACTAGAAATGGATATTAAGTTCTCCAGTAAAGTTCAGATGGTGTTCTTTTGGCATATGACCAAGCCCAGGGTCTTGAGAGCAGACTTTTGAATCCCCATATACAATTCCTAATCAGAGGAGTGATAACTTCAGTGTTAGACTGTAAAAATTCACTATGTCAGCTAAAGAGAGGGTAAAATTGTAACCTGGGGACTATCCAGAACATAAGATTTATTTAATGTAGTGCTAGTGTTTAGAAATCATCTGTGCTCCTTCTAATTTTCTAGTCCAAACAGCAGGAATACTGCACATCCTTCAGCTTAATTCTGTATTTACTTGACCTTTTACTGTGTCGAATGGAAATGAATCATTTTCTACTTTCAGGGATATTTAGGTTCAGGGGTATTTAGTACCCCTGAACAACCTACTAAATAGTCACCTATAAATGGGCTCCTCCTGTATAACCTTCCTTCCTCCTCTCTAATCACTGAAGTGATTAGTATGTTTAGCAAAAGTACAGTAGCAAGCGAAACTTACATAAGATCTCTCTTCAGATCCTACTCATTCTCATACTATTTGATTTATGAGTTTTTCTTGTGCTTCAGCTAAACAGGTGATATTTTCAAAATTATTAAGTCCTGACTCTAAGTACTATCAGAAAATAAATTTAGACCAACTTCTTTCCAGATAAATACATCCTCAAACATTTCACTGCAGAAACTTTTAATAGTGACCAAAGAAAAAAGAAGGCGATCCCTATGTCATAAATGGGCAGAGAAAAAATAAATAAAAATTAAAAAAGAAGAATTAAAAAACCCACTTACAAACATACAGACATACCACCATTACAGACTCTTTTGCCTGATTTCCAATTCAGCTTTGGGACAGAATCATTCTTATTGGGAAGCAGCTGAGCAAACATGAGTCCATGTAATGAAGAATTATCAGTCTAACCAGGTAGATAGCAGTGTAAATAGACAGATATATGCCTGGACTTTGAACACATTCTTCTAAAGAGCTCTGCTTCTCTTGCATGCTTTCTTTTTTGTTTTTGAATGACTTGAATAAAATGAATCCTCACCAGACTGCATATGAAGTACCCTTCTCTCCTGATGCTTAAGGAACAGAATTATACTGTGTAACTCAAAGAGCAGGGAATGCACACTGTGGAGCTGAAAATAAGAACTACCTGAATGGCAGGTGTTATCATAGAATCTCAGCATTTGCTGTGGCTTCTCATTTAATGTAATAAATAGAAATCTAACACAAATGGTAAGATTTATAAACAGACTTGGTGGTTTAGTACAATTCAACCCCAAGTTGATAGCAATGATTGCTTGTGGTAATATTACAGTCTCATTAATGTTGAGGTAATTCTGGTCAGCCCAATGAAGTGACTAGTATGATGGGATGGCTGCTCAGCCAGAGCACAGTAACACCAAGGGTGTGGGAAGACATCCAAGTTTCTGCCTCACCTGCTTCCGGTTCCATAGGGGAATAATACCCAGCTGTGTGCACTCCTTGCATGTCCATGGCTGTCCTCCAGCCAGTTCCCCAGTCTCGAAGATCAGGAATCAGGATGTGGGAATGTGCCACAAGGCAAACTCTAACACACTGTGAGAGTCTAAGCTTGCATTACTAAGGGAATCTGCAATCAGCAGAGGCAATTTTTTGACCTGCTCTGATAGTTTCCATCAAAGATTTTGTTTTCAGCTACACATAGGTAAAAACCACTACATAAATCAACTTGTCACTTCTTGAATATTTGGGGGTGGGGGCCAAGAGGAGGGCTGCAAAGCTCATATACATTACCTTGTAGCCACTGCATGTCAATCCTGCATTCCTCTTGGCTAAGACACACTTCATTCTCAGGAAAAATGACCTCTCAATTTCATATTCTGAAAGCACAAACCACACTGATCATTTATTACTGAAGATTTCAAAACTGTCCATAATATTGCCTTTCATTATTTAACAGATGTGTTTACGCCTCAGCCTTTGGCAGCAGTAGGTCAGACATTCTACTTTCCTGCTCAATCTCTGCCCTCAGAATTTATCTCACCTTCATGTTAAGATTCCCTGTGAAAGCTGTACAAGTCAGCATGACTAGGTCTCCAAATTTCTGGTTTAATCACCATTCACAAGGCAATCACCTTGTTTCTGAATATGTAGGTACCAGCCCAAATTGGCAAAGGTAAGGAAACATATCCTTTGGAGTGCAGCTAAATGACAGTACTCTCCAAAATAATAGTAGAATGGGAAAAAAGAAGATTCATTGGTTTTGTAGCAATTTGAGTATACCTTGATAGTCTTGCCTAGACTGATGAACTTCAGACCTCCATACACAATATTATTACCTGTTTCATTGACTTCCAAAACCATCTTGGTAGATGTCTTTTAAACAAATGTCTTCATGGGTAAACTCCAGAAGTGTTTTAAAGTTAAATATTGCTTAGGTACACACTTATTTTATGCTAAGAATAAGTTACTATTTTTTTAATATTAATTATTCTCAGTAACAGTTCAGACATCAGTAATTAGTTCAGGTTTTTTTACTGAAAGTTATGGTATTGCAGAACACAACTATATCAGGAAAAGAAAACTCATTTGGTATATTTGTGAACAGAAAGATTAGGGAAGTAGAGGGGTATTCAGATTTGTTGTAATGTTTATTACCTCCTAATTCCCCACAGAGTTTGATCCAAAGTCCACTGTAATCAGCTCGAGTCTTGCTTCAATTTGATTTAATTATTGTGTTCCTGATTTTTGTGCATCCATCACCCAATTAACACCACTTAGTCACACACCTGCATTGGCTTGAGCCTCAGACCGCTACCTGGAAACCGATAAACTCTATATAAAGTTCTGAGTTTAAAGGTCTAAAGATACAACCACAGAAAAAGGATTTAGTGAAGAGAGAAATGCGATGGTGTCATGCATCCCAACTCGAATCAGCCTTCTTGAGTATGTGAGTTTTCCATCTATCTTCCTAATGCAAATTAGATCCATATGGGGAAAAGCAGGCACTTAAATGAACTGGCATATCTACTGGAGTTTTAAATACAAATGTATACAGTTTGGTGGGAGGAAGCCATACAGTACAGATTACTGTTGTTGAAGCATGATCTCACAAGTAAAGAATGGATTTGAGAGTTGGGAACATGCAATTCATGGCTTCAGTACAGATTTTCTGTGTGTCTTAACACTAGTTCTTGCTCTCTTCTTGCCACAGTCCCATGCACACAAAATAAAGATAACTTTCTCCCTTCAAGGAGGCAAGGGAGAAAAATGATGCATAGTAATGAGCATATAAAGACCATCCTCGCACATGGACTCAGTTGCTAACAATTTAAATTACTTTCATTCTTCTATATAAAAAGATGCTTTGTGGAAATGGAAGCAATGCCTTAAACTTCTCATATGTCCTGCTGCAAGACCTAGAAGTTTCTCTTTCAGTGACAAACTCCTTCCAGATACCTTATTCATTAGCCTTCTCTTTGTTGCTTACTTCATTTTTAAATATTACTGCAGACTGGTGCACTTCTACCAGAAACACCCAGCTCTAACTTCATTCTTCCACCAGGAATAGGTTCTGAAACACAGCATGGTTTTTAGGCGTCCATAAAACTAGAGTAGTACCTAGACTGTAGGATAATATTTTACTTTTATTATTGAAAAATGGTAATTTTTGCATTTTTTTAGAAGAGATCTTGTGTCTCTGATTTCATTACGGTAGATTGTAAGCAAGAGGTCCCCTGAACGCCAGCCCTTGTAACTAGCTGCAGGTTCTCTAGGAAACCAGTAGACTGTTTAAAACAATTCCAGGGCAAACATGTTGTGTGGTGTGGGAGGCCAGAGTAAACAGCACTAGAGTTGCCCCTTACTTCTAAGTGGTGTGAGAAGGGAAGGTTGATAGAACTGTGATTCAATAGACAAAATAGTAATAATCAGTAGCTTTGTTGTTATGTGAAACCAAGTGCAAAAATCTGTACCTGCAATTTAATAATGATGTGTTCATTAATTATTGATAATTGAATTAATAGGGGTTTAGTAGTGTATTGCTGAACCAATCAAGACTAGTCTCCTAATCAATTTATCATATACCTGCAATCTAAAGAGGGAAAATTTACCCATGATGTAACTTGGCACTCATCTGGGAGCTTCCATTTTTGAGGCTTTATCTAGCTGATAAGAAAATGCCTTAAGTAAGCAAAAGGAGAGATGGTCCTATGTGGCCAAAAAGAATCTGGGCCCTGACTGACGTACTGCTTTACCTGAACAGGCCAAAGTAATGTATACATGATGATAAGTGTTCCTCCTCCTATGTATATTAAGGGTGATAGGTTGTGTTTGTGTGGGAGCCCAGTGGTGCTGCAAGAGTTGCCTCCCCGCACTGGGGAGGAGGGCAACAGGAATTGTCTAAGGGAGAAAAAGGGAGACTGACCATTCCCAGATGGTCTGAGGCCATAAGAACTGTTAAAGCAGTTATTTAGTAATGCAGAGTGTCTATAGCACAGCTGGATGCAGAGTGTTACAGCTGGGATTGTTACAATGGCTGCGTAAGGCTCATGGTTGTGTCAAGGTGCCCAATGAATAATGTACAGGTGCCACATGGCATCTGGCATCTTGTTTGCAGGATTAGAGCTGAAGAACACAAAAGCTACCAGAGGGAGATCCTTGTAGGTGTGTGTGTGTGAATATAAAATCTACTAGAAAGCTTTGAGACTGACTCGCTGGCAAAGAGCAGGACCAAGCCATTTATACTGTTCATGCTTACATGAGTGTCATTAGTGTGCATGTGGTGCCTGTAAAAATACTGTTCTTCTGTCTGTGTTTATCTGTCATTGGTGGGCTCTGTGTACATGTGTTTGTGTGCATGTATTATGCATGTTACATGTATTCAATGGGAATAAAACCATCTCCAGACCTTAAAAGATTGCAAAATACAAAGAAGCAGTAAGACCAAAACTGTCACATAAAAAAACCTAGGTGTGCAAGACTGTGAGCAGTATGAATTAGTATTCATATTACCTGATATTTTTGCCAGTGTGACTCCCCAGTAACCTGCAAAGTAGCAGAAGGGGGTAGCAAAGCAAAGAAAGAACTAAAGTAAATTTGTAATTGTAAAACTGATTGGGAAATAAAGAGACCCCGGCATCCTGCTGGATGTTAACACATCCATCAATATAATACAAAACTTAAAATATCACATCCAGGCTGTATCTGATACAATTGAGATGGTCTACTCTGATGAAGGGAATTTAGAAAGAAAATGAGGTACTTAAAGGTTTAGCAAGCCAAGAGAGAGATGCTGAATATTCAAATAGGAGGAATCAGATGAGTTGTGAGAAGAGTGATTACTAATGCATGCTGTCCTGCTGCAGAGGTTAATCACAAAATTGTAGGGAGATATTAGGCATGAAAGCTCAGCTATAAAGCAGGACAAAAAGCCTGTAGCATAAGTAGCCAGCACCTGCTCTAAAAGCAGAATGACTGGAGATGTCCAGGGATGTAGGAAACTCTCGAATTACAGAAGATAGAAACCCAGCAAATGTAAAATATTCACTCCAGGCTTAAGTAAAAGGTGAATGTAACCAATTATTCTTATGAGTTAAGTGATTTTATCAATCAGAATAAAGTTTTGAAAAAATTAGAAAATGTAACAACATAGAGCATCTAGACAGTAATGTAATTATTGATATCAGTAGCATTCTTTCAAGCAAACATGTAAGCTCAGCACACGTAAATAACAGAAAGAATCTTAGGCTATCAAAAAACTAAAAGAGGTTTGAAACAGAGAGGAAACCAGTTAAGTTCTACCAGTTCTTAAGTAATTAAAGACTGTATGTTAAACACTGACAGGCTTGGGGCATCAACCACCTCTCTGTTCCAGGGTTTGACCACCCTTTCAGTAATGAAATACTTCCTAACGTCCAGTTTAAACCTTCCCTGATGCAGCTTTGAACCATTCCCACACATGCTATCACCAGATACCAGGAAGAAGACCTTAGCACCTCCCCCTTCATGTCCTCTCCTCAGAAAGCTGTACAGAGCAATGGGGTCACTCCTCAGCCTCCTTTTCTCCAAACTAGACAAACCCAAAGTCCTTAGCCGCCCCTCACAGGACATTCCTTCCAGCCCTTCCATCAGCTTTGTTCCCCTCCTCTGGATGCGTTCAAGGACCTTCATATCTGTCATGGGCTGAACCCAGGACAACATCCTTTTTAAATTGCAGTGCCCAACACTGCACACAGCACTCAAGGTGAGGCCACACCAATGCTGAATACAGGGGGATAACTGCCTATTTTATCTGGCTGGTTATACTGTGTTTGATGCACCCCAGAATGCGGTTTATTCTCTTGACTGCTAAAGCCAAACCCAGCTCAGCATCAACCAGCATGCCCAGATCCCTTTCTGCAGGGCTGCTTTCCAGCCGCTCCTCTCCCAGCCACTTGAGGTTTTAAAAAAGTGAGCAGTCACCACATAGATATGGCCAATTTTACAGCAAATCATGCTAAATTTCGCTGTTGTTGTATCTCTTATTCAGCACTATTTCTCTGAAATACCTCCTCTTCCAGCAACTCCACTACATATGACAAAATTTGCCCATTTAATTGCACCTTCTCTAGCATTTGCTACAGCCATCTGTAATTCTGACAAACAGCTGCGTGCTGCTGCGAAAGGTTTTACTGAAGTTCTCCTTTACGGGTGTAAGTATTGCAGAATGGATCTGCTCTTTCTATCTTCCCCATTACTTTCTATGCCAGCAACCATTTTCCCTCTTTACCTAAACGTGACTTGTTTCCCTCTCCCAAACAATTTCAGAATAATTGGGAAACTGATCCTTCTTTTCAGAAGTGAGTTGTATGAATTTCAAAGTTTGCACATTCTTCTATTCAAGCTTTTTTTCAGAAGATGAGTCAAGAAAATGTCTCAATAGCTGCTATAGTTAAAAAGAAACCTCCTGCCCCACTTCTAAATTACTAAGTATCTTGAAAGGCTCTGATGATAGCTTCTTGAAAAGCAGACCAACCGTCTTAGTAAAGCTCTTAACATTTACCAGAACTCATCGACGTTGTGTTTGTCTACTACAGGAATTAGAGATGAAAAGCAGAGCTTTAGGGTTCTTTCTAAGTGTTTACCCTCCCATTTTTGGCATAGTGCTTTTCTTTATCCAGTTATGTGGAACATGATTGCAGGTCTTTTTTAATTCCAAACAGTTCCAATATTTCTTATAACTTGGATTTACTGATGATAGCAGATTTCTGATTAATTTTTTTCCTCCATCAATGCTTAAAATTTGAAAGTGATTGTCCTCTTTCCACCGCTCCACAAACTTTCATCAAAATCTTTTCAAGAATGAATGGTGAGACTCTCAGTTTTCATCCTGAAATTCCAGTTTTCCTTTTTTCTCCAACTGGCTGATTGGTAATAGTTAGAAATGAAAACTGATGCAAGTAAAATACTAGTTTTGATCCACTTGATTGTATTCTTTGAGCAGATTTCTCTGTCTTTTCTGCTGCTTTTCTTTGGAAAGGTGTAACTGAGATTACTGAGCTGACTTCTTCAGCATGTCTACTAGCAGATATTTTAATAAAATTGGCATGTCACTTATAATGAGTATTATAGGGGGAGGCACTGCAAATCAGAGTCCATATCCATGTTCAAGATGACCATTTCAAATAAATCATTGTTTATTTTTTAACCAAACTCTGTTTCCTTTATCAGATGCAGAGAAGTTTTTCTGTTCTACTAATATATTACTATATTTCCTGATCTTTATACAGAGGATCCCTCCTTGAAGCACTGCTATAACATAATTGAGAAGATTCAGTAAAAGCTATAAATGAGGCAGAGAGTAAATGGCTTAATTCAAATCCTACCCCAAACTTATCCACATGTTAATATCCTCACAAAGCTGAAAACACAGCAACCTGTGAATAAGAGCACAGAAAAACATTGCTGTCTATGGATATATGTAACTTGGATGTCTTTCTCACATCACTGAGTACCATTTCTACAAAGTATACCTTCTCCACTAATCCCTTGCCTTTTCTTAGCTTAGTATATCATGCAATACAGTTTGACTGCAAGCACCAGTCAAGAATGAAATAGCTTGTTTATATTTTACAGATTTGTATTTTCTTACTCTCATACCAGAATAAATATCATGATAAATAAATTATTCTTGCTATTTTGGATAAAGAATTTGTGCTTTTCTTCACTCATATTGCACATGACTGCCAAACAGGATTCCCCAATCATTTATGTGAAATTATGGTAAGCTTTATGGAAGCCAGAATTGTCCATCCCTGGGGGTACAACTATGAAATCCGTCTTTGCTTTCCAATACATCTTTCGTCTCTTTTGAAAGAAAACAGTCACAAAATTCTGTGGTTTGTATGCTTCTTTCACAGTGGACTGAGAAAAAAGGTCATTGTAGGTTTTTAACAGCTTCAATTCTCATGCTTTTATTTTCCCTAATGCAAAAACTACTATTTTATGTCTCTTTCCCAAAGCTCCGAACTTCTGGCAGTAGCAAAATATGATATTGTTTTGCTGCAGAACCACTTTGCAAGTTAACATATATCAGCATGCAAACAGTACACTGTGGCACCATGTACTGCTTTAAGAATGTATGTGACATCCTTGTCTCTAAATTGGAGAGACATCAATTTGATAGGTGGACCACTCGGTGGATAAAGAACTGGCTGGATGGCCGCACGCAAAGAGTTGTGCTCAATGGCTCAATGTCCAGCTGGAGACCAGTAACGAGCGGTGTCCCTCAGGGATCAGTGTTGGGACCAGTCTTGTTCAACATCTTTCTCAGTGACATAGCGGGATTGAGTGCGCCCACAGCAAGTTTGCCGATGACACCAAGCTGTGTGGTTCGGTTGGTACGTTGTAGGGAAGGAATGCCATCCAGAGGGACCTTGACACGCTTGTGAGGTGGGCTGATGCCAACCTGATGAAGTTTAACCTGACAAGTCCTACAGCTGGGTCAGAGCATTCCCAGGCACAGCTACGGGTTGGGTGGAGAAGAGATTCAGGGCAGCCCTGTGGAGAAGGACTTGGGGGTGTTGGTCTATGAGAAAATGAACATGAGCCAGCAGTGTACGCTCTCAGACCAGAAAGCCAACTGCATCCTGGGCTGCATCAAAAGGAGTATGACCAGCAGGTCAAAGGAGGTGATCCTGCTCCTCTACTCTCTGCTCTCATGAGACCTCCCTTGGAGTACTGTGTGCAGTTCTGGGGTCCTCAACATCAAAAGGACATGGAACTGTTGGAACATGTCCAGAGGAGGGCCACGAGGATGATCAGGGGACTGGAGCACCTCCCGTATGAAGATAGGCTGAGACAGTTGGGTCTGTTCAGCCTGGAGAAGAGAAGGCTGCGTGGAGACCTCCTAGCAACCTTCCAATATCTGAAGGGGGCCTATAGGGATGCTGGGGAGGGACTCTTCATTAGGGACTGTAGTGATAGGACAAGGGGCAACGGGTTCAAACTTAAACAGGGGAAGTTTAGATTGGATATGAGGAAGAAGTTCTTTACTGTAAGAGTGGCGAGGCACCGGAATGGGTTTCCCAGGGAAGTTGTGAATGCTCCATCACTGGTGGTGTTCAAGGCCGGGTTGAACAGAGCCTTGGGTGGCATGGTTTAGTGTGAGGTGTTCCTGCCCATGGCAGGGGGGTTGGAACTAGATGATCTTGAGGTCCTTTCCAACCCTAACTATTCTATGGTTCTATGATTCTATGATTCTATGTCTCATCTGTCACTACAAAAGATACTAAGCTGTGTTAAAATTGGGATCTCTGGACACAGTTAAAGATTTTTGTGCTCTCTACATGGCAGCTTGGGTGCAATGTCAAATTTCAGCTATAGTGTGGGAGAGGAAGCCTGTTCTCAAAAGGCACATATAGACCAAAGCACTGTGCATGTGGTCACCTGCTTCTACCTTCCCTCCAGTCCAACTTGTATGGAGATACGTGCCTGCTCAAGTTAGTGCATTCCTCTGGAGACAAGGCTCACGTGTGATAAACTGCACTCTATGTCCCTGCTGGACTGTTTTACAGGGTGGAAACACAGATACCACAATTTCATGTCTGGATAGCACTTTATGGCCCATCCCCCAAACATTCTGCATGTTTTTGCCTTCTCAGTTGGTTATTTTCATCTTACCCCCTCTATACTATGAAGTCCCACATGTTCTACTCTTGTTTAATCTGCAAAGCATCTGGGTCCCACACAGCCTATCACTGACTAGAAGAACATGCGAGTATCTTGGCTAGTCTCCTGTAAGCGTAACAAGGCTTTTGTGAGACGCAAGAAAGATACTGCCACAACTTCTATCCCTTAATTCTAAATGAGGGTGACACCAACTTCTTAGAACAAATAAGAGGTAAAAGCACTGTACGGCGCATACAAAAGAAATGTTATACACATAGCATACACAGTTTTAAGGTAGTCCTTAAAGCTGGGAATCCAGGATTGACCAACAGGGCCAGCATGAGCAAATGCCTTTGGCAGACTTTCCTTATGACAAGCTCAGAAGCAGGCCTAGAGATGAGTTAGTAGAAAATTAGGAGTTAGACATGTAAGCCTGGTGCATACTGACTGTCTTTATTATCACTATGCGGGAAAGAACATGGCAAAAGTGAGGTTGTACCTGAAACAATTCTTCAAAGTTAAATATTGCATACAAAGAGATATATGAAAACAACATTCCCTTATCCTTCCTTGGTATGAGCGGTCAAAACTGATTCCAAGTAAGAGAGAAGAGACAAAATAGTCAGACATACTTTCACTTCTCCCTGTTACACTGCAACATCATTACCTGCAACACACGCTGGTTACAGGCATAAGTATTTGAGAATATTCATCTTTTTTGGAAAATGAGTGGCACCAGTTGAATGATAAAATATAAATGCCTTACATGACAAAATATTTTGTAGAGATAGAGCAAGTTCCTGTGCACACACTAAACTGAAAACTGAGGCTTGTGAGCAGGGTTGGTTTGCCCTGGTAATGCTCCTGCTGTGGTAGGAAAGAAATCAGTTCTGTTGTTAGCCTGTGTCCTAGAGTTCCAAGCTTGCATGAGATGCCCAACTTCCCTTCCCAATTGTACAGTTTGTTCTGTGCCATGACTGTACTCAGAATCCTGTCAGAGCTGCACAGGGTAAATTGTCTCTTTTGTCATTCTTGTCATTCAGCATCAGCCATTTGCTAGCATTTGCCCGAGTTTTCCTTTGCTCCTGTAAGCGTTGCTTCCAAATTTTTCTTAATGAGGAAACTTAACAGGACAGTAGGCAGAAAGGAAAAGAACAGCTTTTGCAGTCTGAGACACTCTGCTCTCTTTAGTATATTTAACTGTTAATTACCAATGGAGAAAAATAAAATACCGGGGTGCCAACAGTCTGCCCTCTTTTCCACTTTTGTACATTCAAAATGATAATGAACAGTGGTGACAAGATCATCATGTTAAACCATTTCTTTCAATGACAGTTCTCCTATAAAATATTTTTTAACTAATTCAAACAAAAATTCCTATCAACATTCGACATTTGTGTATGTAGTACTAGAAAAAAATCTGTAAAATTTAGGATAAAAAAATAATTTTCCAGATATACAAATTTCTATTCCTTTTTTTTAATATTGAACAGAGTGTATGTATGGAAGAGGTTCTTTGAGGAGAGGAAAAGTATACACTGGCATTTACTTGTTAGCTGTCTGAAATGGAGCCCTTAAAGCATCAGCCAGAGTGGGAAACCTGGCACAATGTATGCCACATTTCTTCTGTAACTTACATTAGGGTTATAACTAGTCATATAAGAATTATTAAGTCATTTGCGGACAGTTGGAATGTCTACAAAAACTATGGTATTCCTCTTTCCCTTTGTCTGCTCTGGGGAATATTAGTACATATTGCTTTTAGTATGCTGTGCCTCGGTGTGCAAGTCAGCAAAAATTGGGAAGCTATAGACATTTTAAAGGATTGAAATATCAGAAAAAGTATATGAAACTAATAAAAGAGACACACGATGCCTGACTCCAAATACACACGTGGACGAGCAGCACACAATGCTGAACCCCTCTCAGCATTGCTTCATTGCTTGTCCCAGTTAACCTGAAGTACGAATACCTCTAATTTCACTTGCTTGCTTGCATTCAGCTGCAATGATGACAGATGGACTGCCTAGTCATACCCAGCTTGCACTACCCTGATATTTCATGCTAAAATTTCCCTATTTATTCTTACAGATTCAGTTCAGGAGGTACAGCATTTCCCAAAAACCTCCAGAAGGTTTAGTGAATGTTGCTGCTAGAAGCCTACCACTCTGTGCTGCTTTTAAAGAAAAAAATCTGCAAAAATGATCGGTACAGACACACTTCTGACAGCAACATCATTTGAGTTCTTATGATCGCAACTTCTTGTAGTATGTGGGTCGCAGCTTGTGTTAGTATGTTGTTTCCTCTAAAGGGCATGCTAGCGGGAGGTAGGTGCAGTCAGTAATCTCACTGCAGTCTTCAACATTCAGTCCCTGAAAGCCATCCACTAATTCAAACACATTCAAAATGCTTATCAGCTCTGGACAAAGCACGTTGTAATAGTTGCTTCACAAACCTCTCTCAACGTTTTATCCCCCACCATGCTAGTACCAGAATGCTTTGCTGCTGAGCAGTAGCAGCTTAGACTTACTAGCCTGACAGACATTTAGTCTTATGCTACAGATGAGGGGAGGGGAGGGGAGGGGAGGTGGAGGGCAAACTCCTCACATGCCTCCATGAAGTTCTGGAGCTATTGGCTATGCAGAATCTTGCATGGCAGCACAATCTACTAGGTCTCCTGCCCTAAGCAGAGGAGATATGCAGCATGCACTGGATCTCTACAGTGAGTCATAAATGTAACCTTGCAGTCTTCCAAGATTCAGAAACTACTGTTATCTAACATCCCCACATTTCGGAGCCCAACCAGCCTTCTGGGTGACTATCTTCTGCTCCAGCAGGAGAGTCACATCCAGTGGACCCAGTTTGTTATTTCTTGAAGGAACAAAAAAAGATCTTTCAGAGCTGTAAGTGCACAAGGAGAGATAGCATACATCAACACAACTTCTCTATATCCTGAGACATCAGTTTCTCAGCCCTACACCATGGAACAGTTCCCAAATTTCTGTTAGTTAAGTGTAACATATCTTAGGATAGGGGCCCAAGAATCCTTTTATCAGCCTATGCAACACACTCACATTGTATAGGGGGTGGGAAACTGAGGTGTAAGGCTTCACAGGTACAAAACTAAGCCAAAACACACGAAAATGCTGCAGACCAGAAATACATTAAGCAATGTTTGGAATGGTATGAAGGGATGAAGGGCCAGTGAAGTCATCTGAGATCT
Source organism: Myiopsitta monachus (assembly GCA_017639245.1). Taxonomy (NCBI): domain Eukaryota; kingdom Metazoa; phylum Chordata; class Aves; order Psittaciformes; family Psittacidae; genus Myiopsitta; species Myiopsitta monachus. The sequence goes on along the minus strand of CM029927.1, from coordinate 12,108,119 downwards.
GAGCACAGCCAGTACGCATCATTCACATCATTCACATCATTTGGAAAAGATCAAATTTTTTCTTTTTTTTTTTTCTACTTATCTATCCCAGTTGAATATAATGGATTAATTTTGTTACAATTGGTGCAAAGTTGGTCTAAAGTCTCATGTGAGGTGATTCATTAAGGCATACCCTACCTTTAATGTCTGTGTTAGAAAGATTATTCTTTTCCCAACTCCAGAATCCCTCAGAAAGGAAGTCCAGCTGTTGGTTTCTTTCATAGCAAGGGATCAGTACATATTGCTTTGCATTTTTAATGCTGGTCATGCAAGTAAAAAGGCAGTTTAAAGAGTTTGTAAGTTACAGCTGAAATTCTCCAAAGCCTCCACAGTTTATGAGGCTTATGGCTTTCATTGAGTCATAGCTTTCCCACTTTAAAGGCCAGAAAGAAGCATTAGATCATAGGTGCAAACCTGTACATTGAAGTTCATTAAACTTCAGTCTGTCACTCCTATGCTGAGCTCAGTAACTTCTGTTTGCCTTAAGCATATCTTCTATAAAGACATACATCCTTGATCTGAAGACATGAAAGAGGAAGAAAACATTGCTTCCTTCAGTATTTTGTTCCTGTGGTTAATCAAACTCCTAGTTAAAAATGTGTATATTCTAATTTGAGCTTTTGTGGTTTCAGTTCACAAGCATTGGCCCTCGATACGTTTTTTCTTCTAAAAGATTCCTTTAGTTCCCAGTATTTTCTTCCCTTGGAAGTATGTATCCTCGGCTGCATCAAAAGGAGTATGACCAGCAGGTCAAAGGAGGTGATCCTGCTCCTCTACTCTCTGCTCTATGAGACCCCACTTGGAGTATTGTGTGCAGTTCTGGGGTCCTCAACATCAAAAGGACATGGAACTGTTGGAACATATCCAGAGGAGGGCCACGAGGATGATCAGGGGACTGGAGCACCTCCCGTATGAAGATAGGATGAGAAAGTTGAGGCTGTTCAGCCTGGAGAAGAGAAGGCTGCATGGAGACCTCAGAGCAGCCTTCCAGTATCTGAAGGGGGCCTATCGGGATGCTGGGGAGGGACTCTTCATGAGGGACTGTGGTGATAGGACAAGGGGTTATGGTTCAAACTTAAACAAGGAAAGTTTAGATTGGATATGAGGAAGAAATTCTTTACTGTAAGGGTGGTGAGGCACTGGAATGGGTTGCCCAAGGAAGTTGTGAATGCTTCATCGCTGGCGGTGTTCAAGGCCGAGTTGGACATAGCCTAGGGTGACATGGTTTGGTGTGAGGTGTCCCTGCCCATGGCAGGGGGGTTGGAACTAGATGATCTTAAGTTCCTTTCCAACCCTAACTATTCTATGATTCTATTCAATGCATACACAGTAGTAAAGTCACCTCCCAATCTTTTTTTTGATAAGCCAAACAGATGGTGTTCTTTCATCTCGCATTATAAGTCTTTCCAGTCCTTCAGTCATTTCTGTGGCTGTCTTCTGTACTTTCTCTAACTTGCCTTTTTTTAAAGTGCACAAGAGAATCATACAGAAAAATCCAGTGTCCATTACACTAATACTATCATTCATTCCATTCAAAATTACAATTATTCATCCTTGCTATTCTTCCTCACTATTTCCCTGGTTTTATGCCCAAGGATTTCCTGTTCCCCCTTTTGCCACAGCTTCACAACAGGAGCTCACACCAAGCTGTTTATCCTTTATGACTTTTAAATGCTTTTCAACACTGCTGCCTTCTAATTTCTTGCCCCAAAATCTTTCCTCAGCATAACTTGCCACCACGCCACACGGGACTTATCTAAAGAGTGATGACTTCACAGCCAGTTCACCAACATTCATTTTCCCAAATTTTATTGCATTTAATATTGCTAAGAAGTCTGACAGCATATGATTATTCAGGAATTTTTACTGTCGGTAAAAAAAAAAAGGAAGTATCTACTCTCTGTGCTTGAAGATGTGCCTTGTTGTGCCTGAAACATTAGGATGTCCAAGGCAAATGTGAAAAAAGAATTAATAAAAGCTATAGTTTAAGAAGGCTTTTGCCTTTTAAACTAATGCATCATTTCTGAGGCTCAGTTATCTGAATGAAAACAGAGAAACCCAATCTAAGTCTGATTTTATGCAGTGAGCAATAATTTGCATTTCCCTGAGAAATAAAACTCATACAAAAAAGATTTCTAGAGCTCAGCAGCTGCAAGGCTTTTACTTTCCTCATGGCTTTCAGGTTTAGTCTTGCAGGAAAGCTTCTATGGAACTGACGAAACACTGGACTACAAGGGAAGGTTTTGAAGAGAGTAATGAAAGACAACGAGGAAGATTAAATGCAAATGAAAAAATCAATAAAGGGACAACATCAAGCTTTACGAAGACTATAAAACTGGAGGTTAAAAATAACCTTTACTCTGGGTTATTCAGTACCAGTAACAGAATATCACAAAGTGTAGATACGTATGTTCATGTTTGTGATTTTATTTCTATCATAACAGATCTTATCTAGCAACAACTGCTGAAATAGCAACTGAACTAAAATATGCATACATATCTGAGAATTAGCTGAGAACACATCTTGAGCAAGTAAAGTTACATAAGCCAAGCTGTAAATTTGTGTTATAAATGTCTGTGTCTGCAGGGCAGTATTCATTTAACTTCCCAGTAATAGCACAGATTGCAGAGATATATAACACAATGAAGTTATAAAAGGAAAGCTTTTATTAGACCCAGTGACTTGATGATTTATACGTGGTTTAAAACATTAAAAGAGATAAAAATGACAAAAAAAGCTCTTTAAGAAGTCTGGTTTCCTTTTTATTAGAAAACAAAGCCACTTTCATTCAACTTCCCTCTGTCCTAAGTTATTTGTAGAACTCCATGTTTTATTTAAATATTCAAAATACCTATTAAGATACAGACAGAAGTTGCTTCATTCCTGTGATTTATTAATTAGGTTTCAGGGCTTCACTGAAGAAAAATGGGAAACCTGCTTTGGTTTCCATAGGCCAGGTAGTTTCAGGTTATACCTCCAGATATATATACATAAAATGGATATGCTGAAAAAAAAAAGAACTACTGACACAGGGCAGACAAATATAAATAAATATTTGGTCACTGTTCATTTTAAAAGATTTATCTGTGGATTCTGGATATTTTAAAGCACACACTAACATACACACCCATGCATCATGTAGGGAAGAGACACGCAACAGATTTGCATAAAATAATCCCTATACAAACCAGAATACAGCTTAACTCCTTTATTAATCTTCCCCAAGTCTAGGAATCCAAATCAGATCCCATTCTTCTGAGGTTTTTATCAATTTCTTTTCTACTCAAAATTTTAGACAAGGCAAAACATACGTAAATGGATCTCATTTCAAAGTGAATTTTCCTTTACCTTTGCATTATTGAGAAACCAGAGTTTGACGTTAATAACAAGCAGCATCTATGTAGAATGAGGTAAAGAAAGCTACAGAGAATGAGGTGTATCTATATGGGGCTAATTATACCATCAGCAAAACTTCAGACTGAAACAGTTGCAAGTACTTAATTTAACAGTTTGAAAAGTCTTTTCAAACACAACCAGATCAGAATTACACTTCACAGTGATGAGAATTTGTTAACAAATAAATTTGACCATAAGTAGCTAAAATGAGAGAGACACTACTGTTTCAGAAAACTAATGCTAACAGGCAAGATAAGCATCCAGAGACATCCAAATGTAAGCAAGAAACAGGCAGTTCCTAGCTCTAGACAAAAAACCCAAAACCTTCTGGAACTGCTGTACTAGTGTGCTATCTCACTGCTTCTAGCAAACCATAGTCATGATACTAAACAGAGAACAGGAAGAGTTGTAAGCTTATGTCCATTTGCCACAGAAATATTAATTCTGATCCACGGCCGATGACTTTAAATTTATAAAAAATATCCAACTAAATTTTTTTTAATTGGAATAAAAGCATAAGGCTGTTGCCATTGATAAGAGAGTAGGTATATATCAGAAGAACTGCATGAAAACTTAAAGATATATACCAGAAGCATCACCTTTGTTTATCAATAAGGTAGGAAAAAGGAAAAAAAATGTTGGGCTTGTTTGGGTTTCTTTAAAGTCAACATTTAAAAAACCCAACAAACTCCCTGCCTGAGGAATGAGCAAGCTATGAAACAATCAAGCAACAACTTCAATCAGAGAAATCCATGAAAATTAAGAGTTTGGTTCTCAAGGCACCAAGGGCACACAAGACAACCCCTGTTGTTTCTGGGAGGAACAAGGGAGAAGGACCCTAAAATAATTCTACCATTTACACCACTCAGAGCAGTACATCTGCTTCCAGGCACATTAAACTTCCCCACATGCAGAGGGTGCAAGGTCCTGTGCTGATGAAATCACAGCAGTGAGAACTGTGGTGAGATCACAATGTACAGAAAATGCAAAGGCACCAGAACTGATTCTTGTATAGAACTGTTATAGAACCGTAGTGCAAACCCAAAGCTCCTCATATCTTTAGGAGATGTGCCTTAAGAAGGCCAGTAAAAACTAGCAGGATGTGAGCCCCAACTGATTGATATGAAATGTATGTGAAAGCACATTTTGCATGATGGGAGCCAGATTATTTTTGATATTTTAAAGTTCAAAGTATTGCCCCAAGGAAACAAAAGCTATTGAAATAGTGCAAAGATGAGCATATTTTTGTTAGTTATATAGTAGTTACAACACTGAAGCAACAACATAATACAGAAAGGGTTATGTTAATATTTATGTGTGGCAGCTGAGCACAGCCAGGGTGGACAGTCTGATCCAGGCTTTCACATAATCAATTAGAGTTCTGCTGTCTTCCCTGACACTCCATCCATCTTAGCATCATACTGTATGGATACAAGTGGATGAATCATCTGCAGCACCTGAACAGGATGTGTGAAGAGGCTTGGTGAATCAGTGATCCAGTATCAAGGCAAGAGGACATTATTTTCCTAAGAGATCACTTTTTATGGGAGTTTCTAAATCTAGGTCACTTACAAAACCCATTTTTGCTCTTCCTCCAGTGGAAGGTATTGGGTCTGGCTTTTTGTTCAAGCTTCAAATTAAACAATTGTTTTTGAAACATTGAAAGTGTCCTGGGTTTAAAACATTAAAAGTGTCCTCCTATTTCCCAGTTTCCCAGATGGGCTTTTTTCCTGTAAGACCATATAGCTGCAGCTGTGCACAGCTAGACCATTGCAACATCCCTGCAACCTCAGCAGTGATGACAAAATAAAAGAGATTAAATGATCACTGAGCAAAATCTAAAAGCCTGTTTAAAACTGCATGGAGTCCATGACACGAAAAGCATTATTTAATCTAGGGTACCTTATTCCCTTTAGTACAACAACATAAAATCCTGGGTCACTGTTTCAAGTTCATGTTCCTCCTTCATTCATGTACATAGCTTCATATTGAATAAATATGAACTTTTCACATTTCAGCCTAAGGTTATAATTTCTTTTACTTTTTCAGTGGTAGTTGGATCACAGATCACACAAGTACCTTGTAAGAGGTGAGGATGAAGAGGCTGGTGAGCAGTAAGAACAGCTGTCATCTCATCGTGATCAGAAGGATGTATGTACTCATAAATGCTGTTACCAGTAAGCTCCACCTGTGAAGAGACATGTAACACATGAAGCAGTGCAGCTGGCTAATTTTCTTTTTCTTATCCCAAAAGCGTTCTTAAGTAACCTGCGTACACCACATCTGGGTAACTACACACCATTTTTAAAACATAAGTTCAATGTACCAAAACCGTGTTCCTAATTATACCCATTAAGCTAAATTAATTCCTTCTTCAGCAGTAACTAATATCAAAGAGGCTTCTGTGGGAATTTCTGGTGATGATCCAGATACAGAAAAGATGCTATTAGAGAGAGCTGGCAAATGAAGTGATAAACTAGAGCAGCTGCAGAAATGTTAGATTGCTGCAAAATTGGATAAAATCTCTGTGAATCGTATTAATGTTTCTTAAGAAGACAGATATCTAAAAAAAATAAGTTTCTGCAGGTTCCCAGAGACTATCACCTGCATTCAGCTGCCAGCTGAGATTTCAGAGCCAAACCACTAGACTCACACAATTCCTTTGTGTCTTTTCAAAGATGATCCACCACACTCAATCCACAGTAGTGTGAAGAGCTCAGAACAGTAGCCAGTGAATTCAAAAGGCAGACTTCCATAGATTTTCATGGGCACTGGATTAAGCCTTTGCTGCTTTAAGTAAACATGCACCGTAAAGACTAGATCTATCTTAAATATCTGTGTATTCCCTCTTCCCACTTGAACCTTGCTTGCACAAGAATGTATTTCTGTCTTTCCCAGTGTCATACCCATAATAACTGTTACACCAAAAAAAAGAATAACGTGTACTGTATGACTTTTTTGCAAACTCTATTTGCCACGTATGAAACTCATCAACAAAAGTCTCCAGATAGATGCAGTAATTGATTTAAGGAGTGAACCAATACTTTGAGCCTGTGTTTTAAATTAGTGTCAGGCTGCCCAATTGTTCAGTGTGGCCTGATGTGCCTTGGGCCCCCAAGATCAGAGACAGCTGAGAGGTGAAGTAATTTAACCTATTATTCTCAGCCAACCCTACTGATTTGCTAAGATGTGTGAGTTGCCCTTCCTTTGGAATAAATAAAGTTGTCTACCCCACAAAGCAATCTTTCCTGAAAATGTTTCTCATCGTTCCATTTTCTGCATTATTCATGGAATGTCTCTTCCCAAGACTAGGCAAACTAACTTTCTTTTTCTAGCCATCTATTCCTCACTGCTTCTCTCCAACACCCTCTCCCTGCAAAAACAAAAACACCAACACTGATTTGATATTCTAACCAGAATAAAATTTCACCAAATTAGGGGGGAGGAAAGAGGGGACACAGAGAGAGAATGAGAAGAAAAAAAAAGGAATGGAGAGATGGAGAGAAAAAGAAAGAAAAAAAAAGACAAAGATGTGAAGAAACATGAAGAGAGATGGAAAGAAAAGAAAGGGGCAGAGAGAGAGAGGAGAGAGATAGAGGGGAGGGGAGGGGAGGGGAGGGAAGGGAAAGATTATCTTCTTTGCATTGTTTGTATAATTTTCTTTAGAAGTTCTCCTTAAAAAGCACTTGCTGTTCCTCTTCAGGATTGTAACAGGTGGAGACCTGTTGTAGTAATAACTCATATTCAAACTTTACTGGAGGGGGAGGAAGGAGAATATACAATCTCACTATGAGTCATGCTTCTCAATGCTTTTGTTTTTAACAACATGGGTAAAACATACTGTGAGTGTTCATAGTTTTCCCCATAAGTATCATAATTACCTACAGACACATACACCAAATTTTAAAAAGTTTCTAACAATTCTTACAGCAACGCACATTTCATTGGCCTAGATAACTGCTAAACCAGAACATGTGTGGTTCAGTTGACATGCTGGAGGGAAGGAATGCCAACAAGAGGGACCTTGACAGGCTTATGAGGTGAGCCAGTGCCAGCCTCATGAATTTTAACCATGACAAGTGCAAGGTCCTACACCTGAGTGAGGGCAATCCCAGGCATAGCTACAGATTGGGTGGAGAAGAGATTCAAAGCAGCCCTGCGGAGAAGGACTTGGGGGTGCTGGTCGATGAGAAAATGAACACGAGCCAGCTTCAGTGTGAGCTCGCATTCCAGATTGCCAACTGCATCCTGGGCTGCATCAAAAGGAGCGTGACCAGCAGGTCAAAGGAGGTGATCCTGCTCCTCTACTCTCTGCTCTCATGAGACCCCACTTGGAGTATTGTGTGCAGTTCTGGGGTCCTCAACATCAAAAGGACATGGAACTGTTGGAACAAGTGCAGAGGAGGGACACGAGGATGATGAGGGGACTGGAGCACCTCCCGTATGAAGATAGGCTGAGAAAGCTGGGTCTGTTCAGCCTGGAGAAGAGAAGGCTGCATGGAGACCTCATAGCAGCCTTCCAGTATCTGAAGGGGGGTTATAAGGATTAGGGACTGTAGTGAGAGGACAAGGGGCAACGAGTTCAAACTTAAACAGGGGAAGTTTATATTGTATATGAGGAAGAAGTTCTTTACTATAAGAGTGGTGAGGCACTGGAACGAGTTGCCCAAGGAAGCACCATCTCCATCCCTGGCAGTGTTCAAGGCCATGTTGGACAGAGCCTAGGGTGACATGGTTTATTGTGAGGCGTTCCTGCCCATGGCAGGGGGGTTGGAACTAGATGATCTTAAGGTCTTTTCCAACCTCAACTATTCTATGATTCTATAAGTTATCATTGAAAAAAGTAAAGCTGTGGTCAAATTTCAAACCGAAAGAAGTATCATTTGTGACCCTGTTCTTATTATTTTACCCTTGACTAATAGTGATTTTGATGAAGAGTATGTTTTGCCTTTGAAATTAAAACAATTGTATCAGAGAATATAGCTTCCAAAAAAATACAGACATTCATGGGTAGCTATATACAAAAATTCTCTTCCTTCAATGTTTCTTTTGTTTCTTACAAAAGCAACATCAGCCAACCTGACTAACAGCTTTAACTGTAGTAAAATCCAAAAGATCTTGTTGCATCTCTGCTGTTACTGAGCATATTCATAACCGTATCAACATGCATCTACTCTCTTACAAAGTGCAATTCATGGGTCTCTCTTGCTTTTCCAAAAGTCACTGCCTATTTCAAAAGAACTATTACCAGAAATACATGTTTATTCACAGGACTGAACCCAAGATCACAGTTTTATCCAAACTGTAATCCGTTTCCAGGGTTTATACCTAAATTTCAGAACTAAAGTGCTTTGTTTAACTAACGACTAGTTTTTCTCATTACACACATAGGAATATTTTCTACTCTGATGTATGCATTTGCAACCCCAGCAAAATCAGCAGGAGGTAAACATACAACACTGAAACCAAAATTGACTGTAAAAATGTGAGTGGAAACATAAAGCTGCCAGCGAAGAGATGGGGGCTACGTAAGAGTCAAATAACCAAAATATGTATACATAATTTCGAATCTGACCACAGTCTCCTGCTACACATAATGCATGCATGTTCTTTTAAAGCCTACAATGAAACACTGAAAACTTACAAAAATGAATTATATGGTTGAATTCATAAACCTCAGGCTTATTAAACCAGCTTCCTTGATGCAGCTTTTTAATATCTGTAAATACCTGCTTACTACCAAATATCGTTGTTTCCTACTAAGAGGTTTTTTATGTGTAACTCAGCTGCACATTTTTTCCTGCCAAGAAATGATTCATAATAAACACAGAGGACCAAGGAGATGGATTCTAGAGCAAATAATTACATATTTTGCCTTTCATATACTTACTTGATGAAAGAAAGTAAACTTTTGAAAAGTTCAGATGTTTGTGGTTAAATATTTCAATACTTATCAAAAGTCAATGATAAGCTTGGCTCACTCATGGACCCAGAAAATGGCTGGAATAAGCTTCAGACTTTCAAAATCAAAAATATATACAGGCATTCATGTATCTATCTTTCACCATTGTTTCCTAAGAGGATTTTCTTCTCCATTCTGTGTCTTTGGACCCTAAGGGAAAAAATAATTGGGGAATTTGCACCTATTTGTTATCCATGAAAAAAAAGAGAAGGAACTGGCTCAATCAGGTACTATAAGTCAGTTCAACACCAGTCTGAGGCCAATTAAAATTTGATGGAGGAGGAGGTCCTAACTATCAGTATTTACATTTATCATTACAGCTGAGAGCAAAGGCAGATCAAAATCCAAAGCCACAAAGGAAGTGATAGGTCCACAAGTGAAGATGCAGCCTAGTCAGAAGTATTGTTTCTGATTCTCTGATGCTGGAGGCAGAAGTGAACAAAGCAGTGCTGAAAAACAATCCTTAATGTTGGTTTTGAATTTTCAACTAGCTTAACTACACCAGCCAGTGAAGGGTTATTCAGAAGCTCTAACTTCATTCTGCTGAAGTTAAATTCAAGATCAACTAGAAGATAAAGGCTACTGTAGTAGGTCTCCAAGAATATCCTGCAAAATACTTCTAAATGTTTTTTTTTTAATTTAGTTTAAATATATATATTTAAACAAATTGCACTTTAACTGGAAATTGGTGTGTGGACTAGTTAATTGTCAAATTATTTAATAAAAGGGCCTTTCTATGCACACCCGAAAAGATTTTCTACAATCATCATCACTCTGGTCTCAGCTTGTATTGGCTGGAGCTCTATGAGAGCACTTGTTGAGAATATAGTGTGGGATTATGGCTTGGTGAGAGAGGCTTGTAGAATTTGCTTCTACAGACCAATCTCATTCTTGCTGATGGCAGTGGCAAAACTCCCAGTGATTTCCAGAGAAGTAGGAACAAGAACTCTTTTAGAGCCCAGGGAAGCTTACAGGAATATCCTAGTGTTAATGTATTAATATCCTAGTACATAGGAATAGCCTAGTATTAATGCTAGTACTATTTAAAGCAAAATTGTCCCTTCAAAAATAGAACATTGAGACATAGCAAAAAGAGGTAAGATGCTAAAACAGTATGAGGAAAGAAGAGGGAAAAAACAGCACTGCCTTGTTTAGCTGGGATTTTGTATTTATAAATAAAAACTATGCACTGTGAACCTGCTGGAGAACTTAGTGTTTTGAGAGTCTAAAACCTGCCCTCAGATTTAACATCCCTCTGCCCTCTCTGACCTATAGCTCTGGGGAGTTCAAGGATACAGCCCATTCGTTTACAAATCTCCGCTAAAGTAAAGTATTTGTGATTTTGCTTATGAAACTTACTTCAATAAGCAATATGACCAAATCCTCTAATTTTTGGCACCTCTTGCACTGAGGGTTTATAGGTATTTACATATGCAATGCACATGGAATTCAGTCTGTGCAAATAGCCATGAGGGCATGAAGGCTAAGTATGACTAAAGCCTCTATGATGCGTTCAGTCCCCTCTCCTTGAATGTAGCAAAGTCTGCTTAGTGCCCTACTGATCCCATAGTTCTTTAATTTTACCAAATCACTGGATAATACTGAGACCTACAAGATCTGATGATTTGACGTTCCTCAAAAGGAAAGAAAAGAAAGAAACAGTTTCTGGACAAAACCTGGAAGATCAGTTAGCACTTCAAACAGCAAGCAGCATGGGACAATGAGACTCTACTTCAGCAAGGACAGGTGGGAGCACTTGGTGCTTTGGAATAATTGTACTGACTAAATTAATCTGTTCTAGCAGTCAGCAAGGTGGTGGATCTTTTCAGAAAGTTAGGGTGAGAAGAACTGCTAATAAGGCTATAGATTCAGAGTAGAAAATACAGCCGCTCTCTAGGACAGTTTGATCCAAAACAAAATAATATTCAAAGTAATTTGAACATGCATTAAATGTTATGAAACAACTAATACTATACTGTAATAGACTCAACTGAGCAAACTGCTTGGACTGAGAGTGTTCCCTGGATACATTTTTTAAAGTTGGCAGAAAAAAAAAGTAGCTACATAGAGTAAGTTTTGAGAACTGGTATTCTTTCTGTAAGAGATTACAAAACCAGGGACTTTATTTGTCATTAGAAGTAGTGTTTCTGAGATTACATACTTGCATTTTCTAGCTATTTAGAGTTCTATTTTTTCTCACAGGTACTAATTCTAATATCACTATTACAAACACGCATCCAAAGGACTCCACAGTTTTTCTAAACTCAAAAAATATCAGTTACTGCCAAAATTGAAGTACACACATAATCTCCATAACCCAGAGCCCTTTCTGTTTATTGAAGAGCCGCAAGGCATATTCCCCCGACGTTTTCGGAACATCCTGCTGTCTCATCTCCTTCTTCCCTCTGCTATTAAGTCTTCACTTCATTTTTGGGAAGTGTTTGAGATACAATGGATTCTGAAGAAACACTTTTGTTTCTTGCAAGCCCCATCCAGGGCCCAGTGAAATTAATTAGGAATTTTTCTGTTGGACTACAGCAAGCTTTCTGTCAGGTGCTACCGATGAATTTGTGCAATACGTTTACACACAAAGGTATGGAAACTTGCACTCTGCAATAAATTCAAGCTATTTGTCCTCATGCCTATCCCAAAAAGGCAAAAAATTAGAAATGTCCTTCTAAGAAAAAAAGAAAAAAAACCCACAATAAAACCCCCTTATACTTCTTGTGCAGAACAGTAGTAAACTGAGTTTTATGAGTTCTATCACAACCATATAAAACGCTTTACTGAAAAGGCCACTGAGCTGGAAAAACTCAGGAAAAACTACCCTGAATTCCATGTGAACACTCATAAATCTGCCCCCTTTTTCTTTTTCTCCTAAAGCACATTTACCATAAAACTCATGTTCCACATCAGATTTCCTCTCTATTTCATAGCAAGTCTCAATATCTTACACAATTTAAAACATATAGACTTGAATTCTAAACTTTATTTCAGACGTATAGCATTACCACGCAGGCAATAGGTTTGGGTTTCAAGCTCTGCATATATCTGCAATTTGCAATATCATATTATTTATTACCCTTCTTAAAGGTAATGAGGAGTAAAATACAATGAACAAGAAAAGATATAAAGACAGTCATGATGTGGTTGTAAGTAAAGGAGACTTGAATATTTAAGTAACGCCATTTATCAGAGAATAAAGTTGAACCTTCAAATATACCTAGAAAACAATGTCACTATATACATGGCAACATACCAGTGTTAGGTTCCAAGTCTAATATCTGTATTTAATAGATGGACAGAATAAATCACTCATACCTGAGATAAGCCAAGATGTACAGATGCTGTTTCTGAGATGTACATTATTTTGCCATCTGAAGCTACCACGAAAACAAAGCCATCTAAAGTCTGAAAGAAAGATAAATATGTAGGTTAAAAAACAAGCACTCTGTTTAAACCATTTACAGTGAAAAAAGCTTTTGAAGTCTTTTGGAGGGAGATTGCCATCCAACTTCTACAGCAACAAATGGCAGCAAAATTTAAGGAACAGAAACCTTTATCTGATGCTGTTCCTACAAACTGCTGTGACACATGCACACATTGTAAAACCCAAGTTCATTCCCCCTACAGATGGTAGCTTTACTGCTTCACCTTATGTTAACATTCTGCTGTTGATTCTAGTTATTTTAGTACTTAGCACAAATCCTGAGCTATGTGGTACTTAGGGGAAAGCCTAGTACTACACAAGCCATTTTTTATGGTATTATTGGCAAACACAGCTTACCACTATTTGCAATATTTAATGATACTGTGAGCAATGCTTTAAATTTCTTTGACTGTATTTTCAATAATGTCTCTCTGAACAGAGGGCTATCTGCTACGTAACTAGGTGAACTTAGAAAAAGAAAGTAAAATAAATCAGCATTCAAAACTTTATCACACTTGAAGAGAGATACTTATGCTCATTAAGCTATATCCATATACTCTGTGAATCTGGACTAAAAATAGGTAACACACAACGCAGACTTGAGATCCAATCCTACTAATTTTTATTGATAGGCAACTGACTGGAAAGTGATTATTACTTATGTGAGTAAAAACTGAAGTTTAATTTCATCTTATATGATCCATATAAGAAAAATAATAAGGTGCAAATAGTACAGGTTAGGCAAAACTGACCATGATTTGGACATACAAACTATCAGTTTGAGGGTACCTTGATTTTTCAGTCCCCAATTTGAGGCTTTTTTGTTTTTTTTTGAAGTATCTTACATCCTCAGTCAAAAAGTGTCCATTACCACTAACCAGTTTAGGAAGCTCTGATTGACACACATATGAATATCACTGGAAAATATATTTGGAAGAGAAAAATCTTTTTTATAGTACACAGATAAAACAAATGCCTATTTTAATACATCTTTTATGTTACTGAACCAGGAGAGAAGCAATAAAATCCTGTATGCTTCATGCTCTTACAGTGCTGCCCCAATAAGAAAGTATTCCAAATTATTCTCTGGCCTACTAATGATTGTACAGCATGTAATTGAAACCAGATTACTCCTTGCCGTTACTTTTTTTCCCTCTTTTTTTTTTTTTTTTTGAACATAAATGAAATGTTGCAGAAGTATTATAATGGGAAATAAGTTATTGCACCCTTAGCCATAACTTCACTTTTAAACAGTCATTTTGTCATTGTGCTACCCAGTATCATAACTAAAGCCATGTCAATGCCTCCATTACTGCATTATATGGTGCAGTAGGTCTCTAACTTGCCTATGCAGCAAAGCATATTGAAACTGAAACTTTGCATGTAAGGTTTCATTCTAAAAACCTTTTAAAGAAGTTTACGGAGAATATGGGCTTATTAAAATGTGAAGCATTCATAATTCAGAAATAACTGAACTGTAAAATGAGTATTACAGGTGATTACCATATAATGTTACTGAAGTTCATTTGATGCCAGGCCAAAAAGTGAAATAGCTGACAGGGAGGAGGAGCAAGTGTGGCAACAGTTATGGTATGACTAGATTTGTATTTTCTAGGTACATTAGTCATTCTGTAATGCCTGGTAGGACACCAGCCACTTAGAACAACATTTTCAAGGCTCCGAATACCCCCACATGAGGTAACTTCGAACTTTATAGAATTTCCATGGACTATATGTGGTCAGTAACTCATGCTTCACATCACGCTGACGAAGGTGCAGGAGAAGGAGTGATATTTTGCAGGGCTTCGCTAACAATTAGTTTCAAATGCCGCAGGACCTCGCACAGCGAGGTCCCGGCTATTAGCCCACCCGGCTGCTTTTTCACCTCCGCCGGTGTTGGCGGCTTGCTCGACCCTGGGGAGGGAGAAACGGCCACAGAGACCTAATGGAGCTTGTGCTGAGGTTTGTATCCCCAGCAGTGAGCGGCTACAACAGCTCCAGCTCTGTGACCAGGAATTAACCTCCCACAATAAAAACGGCCGTTAAACGATTACTGGTTTACTAGGTCTTTAAAATCGGGGAGAAGGACCCTTGCTGTACGAAGTTCATGTGTAAAAAAAGTGGAGCTAAACGTATTTTACCTTTTTTCCCCTGCTACCATTTCCTAACCTCTCCCGCGCAGAGTGTGTGTGTGGGGAATTCAACGGTGTGTAGGGGGGGAAACTCAGAGGAATACCAGAGCAGATCAGCAGGGATGCGAACAACGGTACGTTCAGGTGCTGACTCCCACGGGGAATTTCACCCCGACGCTCGCCTCCCGCCAGGAAGCCCTGCTCTTTCTCACGGGTTTCCTCTCCCGAGCCGCTGGCAGAAAAAGGCGATCCCGTTCCCGGTGTCCGGCGGCCTTTCAGCCTAAACCGCGCTCCCCGTTGCCACTGGTCGGCGGCTGCCGGCGGGACATCCCCAGCAGCTCGGAGGAGTCCGGCTGTCGCTTTTGCGGCTGGGGGACACTTTCTGCGCACAGAGAACCGATCAGTGCCCACGGTGAGCTGTAACCTCTACTAATATCAAAGGCGTAGGGGCGGGAGTGATATAATAACTGAAGTTGTTGATGTCTCGTTTTTTCTCCCCTCCAAGCCGGTGTGAGGCTGGGGAGTAGTAAGAAGGCTTCACTCAGCCTCCTCTCGTGGTGCTGAAGAGAGGAAGAAGAGGAGGAAGAGGCAGGAGGTTGGTCGCACTACAACCAGGTTTCCAACACGAGAGTAGAAAGGGGTCCAATACCTGAAGCAAGTGGGATCCGAGCTCCATGGCCACGTTATCCAAGGGCCCTATCCTGCTTGGCTGTCCCCAGGCGTCGCCCAGACCTGCAAGGGAACCAAGGAGCTGGTTAGAGTGGTAAGCGGTGCCGGGCCCCCTGCCTCTCCAGCGGGACACGAGCAGCCCGCACTCCCCTGCCCCGCTTGTCCCGCAGGGAACGGGCCAGGCCGCGGCATAGGGTTCAGAAGGTGGAAAGGGCTGACTCCCTTCTACACACACCCGTGGGAAGCGACTTACTCTATTTCCGAGGGGCGACGGCTTCCCCACGGATGAATTTTTTCCTTCCCCCGAGAGCCGCCGCCCTCCAGCGCTCTCCTACCGCTTCCCCTCGCCCGCCACGCCGGTACCTTCCTGTCAGCAGCACCGTGCCTGTCCCCGCTTCCCCCGTGGCTAAGGTGAGTGAGGAGGAAGGCAGGCCACGCACTGAGGACCTGAGGGACGAGCCGCCCTGAGGGCAGTCGCGAAGCACGCGGCTGGCCCGCAGCCTCCCCAGGCGCAGCCCAGAGAGGGGTTCCCACACGGAAGGCACAAGGAACTGAGAGACACTCTCCCTCCTTCAACTGCTGCTCCGGCCACGCGTGCTCCCCGTGGGAGGTGCGGCAGGACGGGCCCCGGCACCCGGCCCCACTGCCCTCCGCTCCTGCAAAAGTGCCGGTGGCACGACTCCCATGCTGGCCGAGGCGGATCCCTGCTGGGGATGGTGCTGAGGTGGTTAAAGAGGGCAGGGGTTCAATTGACGAGAAACTGCCCCGACGACCTCTTCACCTGCGCACTGGCGGGACGGAGCGAATGCACAGCTTCCCCCCGACGGCCCTTGCCCGCGGAAAGCCCGGATCCCGCCGAGCCCCGGCCGCGCTGACCCGACCGGCTCAACGCCGGCTCCTCCGTAGCGTCGCCCGGCGGGCTGGGGACGACGAGCGCCCGGCACTGCCCTGGTGACAGCGAGAGGCTATTGATAGAGCTGTGCCAGGGAAGGGCTTGGGACGGGGAGACAGGTCTGGGGGTGTTTTATTTTGCATTTCTTCTGTGCAAAGGAGGCTTGCACCAGCTCCCCAGTGGAGCTGAGCCCACTACTCATGCCAGCCGAAGAGCTGGAGACTTATGCCGGCACTTGATGTCAGGCCCTGCAGCGTGCCGCTGCCCGCAACAGCGCACAGATGGGGGGAGAGGGGAGGAGAAAGGGAGGGATGGGACCGCATCAGTTTAATGCCTCATTTTCTCAGAGAAAGGACAGCCCTCGGGGACACAGCACCGCTTCTGAGAGGCCACGGGACCTGAAGCGTGTTCTTGCCCGTGCTTCCCAGCAGCCGAGAGGCGCTGCGAGGGGCCGATGTCAGGTGGGAGGTGGGGATGCTCGGTACTTCCAGCCTGGCGGTGCTGGCTGCCGGGGGCCACGGGAGTTCCCGTCTGTAGCATGTGATGGGTGCACAGCCCGGCGCCCTTTTAGCCCGCGCAGCCCTCAGCGTCCCTGCAAACTGCTGCGCCGCCATGAAGCTGAGCGCCAGCTTTTCCTCCGGTCCTCTCTCACCGATCAAGTGCCTCCAAATGAACCTCCCACTGCAAACTTTCAAGGGAAAAGACGCTGCAGCGGGAGCCCTTCTCGGCTCCGTTTCGGGAGGCAGAAGTTGGCACCCAGGCGGGAAGCCCTGCCCTAAACTCCAGCCGCGGAGCGTGTTTTGTAACACCCCACCTGAATCCCACCCTTATCCGGGAATCATTTGGCAGGGTGTACCCAGGTAGCCCTGGTTTAGAAAAGACGGGAGCCTTTCTTCCCGCTTTCGGGGCGTCCCTTGGATACCCAGCGTGTCTCCCCAGACCGCGCCGCGGAAATGCTCAGTGTGCAGCTTCGCTTCCCTGTGGGTCGGGGAATTACCTCTTCCCTTCACCCTGAGAAGTGCTTGGCCAAGTACTGAGAAAAACGCTTTGAAGAGCCAAACGAAAACCAGCACTTTTCTACCGCCGTTGCCCAATTCACAGTTTGGAGAAGGCTCCTAACTTCCAGGGGCCCGTCAAAATGTTATTTCAGCTGAAACACTGTTTGTCCCGGGTCGGAAAGTTTGAGGATGGCAGGGACATCCTGCAGTCTCTGTCCTGAGACGGTAACGAACGCAATCAAAAGGTTCTGTCCCAGTGCTATGCGGCTTGCCCTTCTTTCGATTTACTAATTGCAAATCCCGAAACACGGGATTGTAATCCTACAAAGGGGCTTGCGCATAGCTATATAAAAACTGCCCTGAAACGAGCTCGAACTTTCCGAAAGACGAAGCAGATTTACTCTTTGAGGCACTCACGACGAAGTTTTTCGCTACCGAACCGTGCTTCTGCGTTGCAACCTGCTCCGTCCAGTTACGGTTTCACAGTATCCCCCAACTCTCCACGACTTCTGAGATTCTTTCCTAACCCGACACCTCCCCCCCCCCCCAAAAAAAAAACCAACAAACCAACAACTCAACCAAAAGTCACTTCCTCAGATTTGTTCCCTTTGAATATTTAAATTGGAGCTGCAATTGAGAACTCGCATCAAACGCAAACGTGTTTGTTGGATCAGCTTGGCATTCGTGGAAGCTTATTTTAAAGCCGACAATTTTATCGTTTAATCCACCAGCAGATCGCTTTAAAGGTGGAAACGAAATGAATAAAACCTTCCGTTTAGATAAAGCGCTGACGCCCATTAACTTGTCTTCCGAGAGATTTGCAAATGTCCTGCAAACATGCGGATGAAACGGGCTCAGCCGAGCCGCTCCTGCGCAGCTCGGGGATAAGGCACATTTTCACCCACTGGCTTGGAGCGAAGCCAAAAGAGCTCCCGAGTCAAACCGAGCTCTTCCTACATAGTTCAAACGAGCAGGGATTTGTTGGGGCGGCCCCGACCAGGAAGGGCTCTCCTGTGGGCAGGAATACCGGTATTCAACGCAGCTGTGAGACCTTGTCGGACAGGTCATTTGGAAGGAAACGTTTAAAAACGCATCGTTGCAATGCGAATTACCTCCGACACTGGCCCAGAAAGCAACTTCCCTGCGGGCGAGCATCTTTCCCACAAGTGCTGAGACACTCGTGGGATGGGCTGGGCCCCGACCACAGCCACTTTGCCGTGCCTGGGGGTATTGGATCGCCTACGGCTAGCGGCTCGGGCCGGCTCCAGGCGCTGCCGGTAGCGTGAAGCCCTGGGAGCCAGTGCCGGGCTCAGCGGGCAGGAGCTGGCAAGGCGAAGCGCTGCCTAAGGAGAGGGTGACTCGTCGGTCCCAGACACAATCTCCTCTCGACGTTCCGCCGCCGGCAAACATAAATAAGAAGAGCCCCTCTCCTCGTGTACCTCCATTTACTGAGGTCTGTAACGGCCTCGGGTTCCGTCCCCACAGGGGAGGACAAGAACGGGCACTGAGCGGTGCCTGCAGGCACCGCCAGGTGGGAAATAACCGGCCCTAATCTCAACTGCGCCCGCCAGCCCCCCTGGACACAGGGAGGGTGATTTGGCTCAGGCAGCGGCTTCCCAGGGACAGAGAGGGGGCTTTGCACAGGACCCCCGAAATCTGTGCTGCTTCTGCCTTTGAAAGACGTGGTGGTTCTCATACAAACGCGTCCCCCTCCCTTCAGCAAACCTGGGGACGATTCCTCCCTCTCCTCCCCCCGCCTTTTGTCATCTCTGGCTGTTTTTCAAGGTACCTCAACATTCACTTTGTACCGTTTCCCAGTTTCCAGGGCGGAGGGTGAGTTAAACTGTAATAAGATCTAGAAATACTTGGGAACAACTCCCACCTTTGCTCTCCAAATACATAAATTCGTAGACACACACGTTTGAAAGCCCGGTAGCTTTTCTGCTCGGGATTCTGCTAAAAGAATTACTTAGCGATGTCTTATGTTAAGTATCGGGTTGCCCTGTAACTTGGAGTATTTCCTCTGTCTGCTGTACTCCCCCAGAGCGCGAGGTCCCCCAGCGTTTTTCAATCGCCATCCTTCGCAAGGAACCTTGGGTCAGCTACAGGCGCCGGGGTTTTCAGGGCGGCCTCTCCTGGGGGGATTTCTCCCCGGCGAGGTTGTGCCTTCCTCGGTCGGGAGAGCAGCACGGAAATTACGGGGGAGAGGAGAGCTGCCAGCCCCGGCATTCGCCGGGGACGCGGCGGTGGCAGCCCCTGCCCTTGGTCTGGCTTTGTTTCCGTCGTTTAGGCGAGGCACTGGGTTGGATACGGATGGGGATAGGGCATGGCAGCTCCTGGCGTGGGCAACCAACAAAGCTGACACCTTGACACAAGCCCCGACTGCAGCAGGGGGACGAGGGATCTCATCCCCGACGGCGCAGGGGGTCGCACCGCTTGATAAGCGGGTCTGAGAGGCCAGGCCGGGTCATGAGCAGACGGGGAGCCCCCGGCCGCGGTGGGGATAACCTCTGCTAGGCAGGGGAGGCTCCCCTGCTAGGGTCGCTTTTGGGAAGGTGAAGGGCTGCGGTAGCTTAACTTCGGAAGGGATGTGCCGGGCCGCCCGCCTTCTCTCTGCGAACTTCAGGGTCACCTGCTGGAAACGAGGCCGAGGATTGGGCGACGGGAGCGGTGGGTGTAAAGAGCAAGAATTTAATTTAAAGAAAAAAAAGAAGTATTAAAGGAAAGAAAAAAAAAGAAAGAAAAAAAAAAAACAAAACCACCCAAACCCCAACATCAACGCAAGTCCCAGAGAGAAAAAACCAAAACAAACAAACAAAAAAACCACAACAAAACAAACACTAAAACAAACCACACACAAAATAAAAAAAAAAATCTCACAAGAAACCCGCCCTCCAGCAGCCCTCCAGGACCCCCGTACAAACCCAAATCCGCCTCTTCCCGGCCCAAACTCTTCTCTTCCCGCAAGCCAGAAACCCCAGATCGTATTAACAGGCCTGAAAACGGGAGCACGACAAACAGGTCCAGGGCAGCTACCACGCCAGTGACCCTTTCCTTCCCTCCCTCGCATCAGGGCGAGAGAGACCGAAGCGACACCGCCGCCTCCGGTTTTCAGCAAGGCTCCGGACGGCTGCCGGCTTCCTCCGCCTGGGAACGGCAGCGCAGCTCCATGGAAGCCCTAATGGCACTTTTGTTTTAGTAAGACCTCTAATGCCACTATTAGCGGTTAGTACAATAGAGGCAGGGTTTCGAGGAGGGAATACTCACGCCGTATGCTGGGGCTTTATTTATTTATTTAATTAATTAATGAGCCTCTTCCGAGTGAGTACGAAAATGAGATGAAATGGCTGCAATTCTCAGTGATTTTCTTAAAATATACATTCACAGCCAGGTTTAAATAGGGACCGAAAACTCTAGATGCTTCTAGTTATTCCTGTTGTCTGCGTCTAGGCGTAAGGAAGAGATCTAAGATCTATCGCTCTGTCATTTTTTTTCAGGTAATTTTGTATAGCGCACATTATCTTTTGTGATACTTATTAATTAGCTTGTTCCCATCGGCTTTAAAGATCCATAATTGTGCAGTTTTACAGTCAGTTTTGGCAACCGCTTCGAGGATGGGAGCAGGGTCACAATTTAAACCAGTCTGCCTCTCGGCAGAGAATCGCGGGTTTTGAAAGAGATTTATTCTCTCGTCTCTTTCTCTCATTAGTTCATTTTCAGAAAGAAAAAGACCAAACAAAACAACAAACCCAAAGCCAAAGCAAACAAAAACATGAAATACTGACAGTCAAGACAGAAGGAGTCCCGCGGTGTATTTTTGTTCAACAGCAATAAATACCTTGGCAAAAAGTCAAAACACTAGAGAAGATGATCTTACAGAGCGGGAGCGCGGGGGAGGCTGTAGGTTGCTATCTCCTGGTCTTTATTTCATGAATCTGAAGGTCAGACAAACACCGCGTATTTGTGATCTTGGAGCAAAAAATTGTGCCTTTTCCACACCTTGAACAGAGAAAGGAGTAGAAACGGGAAAGAAATCTCCTTTCTTGCAGCCTAATCGGGAACCCTCCGCGGGGAAAACCTGTGAGTTCAGTTTAAAATGTGCATCTCCGGGAAAACCCTGGCCGGAGCGAGCAGGGGGAGATCTGTCTGAACCCCCTCAAAAGCCCCTTCGAAGCGCTAACGACCAGACGCCTCGATGAGGGTTCCAAACTTTGCCTAAACTGTGTGTCAGCTTGCTCTGGAAATAAAGCGGTAGGGGAAGGCATCCACTGGAGTTTTTAAAAACACAGACCTTTCTCTCTCTCTTCCCCTCCAGTCTAGACAGAGCTGGAAGCCAGTTTTATAGCTGGACCACGTTCCTGATCACGCTGGCTGCAGTTACCCCGGGCCTAGCTGGAGACGTCTCAGGCCTGTCCCTTGCCCTGCCACCGCGGCCTGGAAGAAATAAACTCCCTTCAGCCTTAAAGGGGTGATGCTCCGGAGCTGGCTGGGGAGACTCGGGGCCCTGGACCAGCGGCGGAAGCCGCTATGTGATGACTCCCGGGGGAGCGGGGCGGCGTGGCTCTCACTGCCTGGGCAGCAGAGGCCGGCGGGTGAGAAGGGGGCTGTTACGTGCCCACCTTTATTTCAAGTCCCGGGACCTCTGACGTGGATCCCCACCTGGTGTCCCATTCCCCCCCCCCCCCCCCCCATCTGCTCCAGCGTGCTCTAAGGGGCGTTTTCCCCAGGTGTTCCTGCCCCAGAATTTAAGATGCGGAGCCGGGCAGCCCTCTCAGGTCCCCGCCTCCGCCCCCCTCCCCGCCAGTAGGGCCAACTGGAACCACCAGTCGGGTATGGGGGAGAAGAACATTCTTCCCCTCATTCCGCAGACAAATCTCGAGGGAAAGGGAAATTGGGGTACTGCAGGACTGCGTGCCGTCGGCATCACCCGCCCGGCATTAAGCGCCCTACTGCAGCCACCTGTCCGGCTCCCTTCTCTACCCTTCACCCTCACAGGCACTAAGCACACAGTTTAGAGACCAGAGGCAGTTATTTCCCCGGCCTGTCATCCCTGGATGCAAAGCTTTGGTTTTAAACGTATTTCCACCCGTACTTAAGACGATGAAAGATCAGGAATTCTCTCTATGCATTTAAACGTTGCTCTTAATAAGCAGAGTGTGCGGAAGCGCACGCCCGGCCTGTTTAAGGAAGACAGACACATAAAACACACCCGAGCTGTGGGTATAAACCGGCTCTCGGGGTCGTCTTGTTCTCGTAAGGATCAGTAGGGCTGCAAACGCAGGGACACATCCGGCAGCATCTCGAAACGTGCCACTTTTCTTCCCTCCTAAATCAAAGCCATTGGAGGGCATGCTCCCCAGCCAGGGCCAGCGAGCGGCCCCCGAAATTACGACGCTGTATTTCTCCTCGGGAAATTCCCCGATGAGGGATAATGGCTGGAAGTGCAGCGGAGCACCGCGTCGTTCCCCCTTTGCTCTGCTAACCGGGCTTGCTGCGGGAGCACAAGCTGAAGGAGCCCTGGCTTTCCCTAGCGAGGCTAGTACGTGCTCTCGAAATTACTGAATTAGATGGCCACAACGGTAAGCTTCTCTCGGTTTGGGAGTGGGGGTTTTCTGCCTCCGCTACGCTTATTTTCATATATATATTTAATTTTATCTGCAGCCTTTTAATAAAGCTCCTTAGAAACCGCGACGGAGAGCAGACTTTGCGCTCTGGAATTTGCTAATTCCTTCAACATCCCCCCCTCCCCGTCCGGAGAGGTACAAACAAATGACAAATTGGGGAGCTGGGCTTTATTTAGCCACCCGCAGACACTAACCGGCGTTTCATTTCACGGCTCAGAGGCAGGCACGGAAAGAACGGGATGCCGACGGCTCCCATGGGGTGCCTGCCGGCCTCTTATCCTCGTCCGAAACGGCCTGACCTTGCGTCCTTTTGGGTTGTAGGGTGCGAAGCTCGCCGGGGCAGTTTTCTACCAAACACCGGGGAAGAAAGGAAGGAAGCAGAGAGGGGCGTCAGACCTCCTCTCCCCTTGTCCCCAAGAAGAGCGACAGGAGCCGCCGGTGCTCACCGCACCGCACGGCCCCGACTCCTCATGGCCCCAGCTGGGGAACAGCGGCGTTCCGGCCCCGCTCGGGGCAGGTTGGGCTCGAACAGGTCTCCCCCCGCTCTCCCCGGTCCCAGAAGAAGGCGGATGGCCTCCTCGCGAAGCCGCCGCACCTTTTTCCCCAGGCTGCTTCCCAACCCTCAGAAAACTCCAATCAAAACAAAACAATAACACCACCAACCACAGTATGTTTTTCTCCCCGAGGCCGTGCCTAGGCACCGACAGGAGCGCCGTGCCGAGGGGCCTACCCCAGGGGCCGGTCCGGCTGCCTCCAGGGGCAGCAGACACTGGGCACAACCGGGACGGTCCCCCAGAGAAGATGGAGCTGAACCGGCCGCAAAGGAGGAGCGGGGAGAAGAGAGGGATTAACCGGACGGCTCTGATACCCCCCCCACCTCGCTCTGCTGACGCCCCGGCACAACTGCCAGCTAAGGTCCCCGCATAGCCCGCACCACCGGCCGCGGCTCCCAGGGGCTGGGAGGGGGGAGAGGATCTTTTTCCCAAGTGCGGCTGCAACGAGCTGTTCTCGACTTTAGGCCTCACAGGACCAGGGCTGCTTCTTGCAGCCCGCCCGCCAGCCCTGTGTCATGCCTTGGCTTTCGGGCAGCGAGCGCAGCGCTGCCGCCTCTGCCCCGCAAGCCGGCTCCTTTCCACCCCCTGGGGCTTTTACCTCGCTAGCACCCCTGCAAGCACCCTGCTTCAGATGCTGTCTTGTCTTGGATTATGTGTTCCCCCTCCCCCAAACTCCTCTGGGGCCGCTGGGCTCCCCCATGCCTCCAGTACGTGCCGGGCGGGAGGCGGACGACCCCTTCCCGGGGAGCCGGGGTGGTTACCTTCGGGGAAGACGGCTCGCATTTTCAGGTAGCTGGTGGTGAGGCGAATGATGGATGCCTTGTCCAGCTGAGAGGTGATGGCCGAGGGCAGAGGCAGGAGTTTAGCCAGTTCGTAGAATTCTCCATTTTCTTTTTCCCGTCTAGTCTTTGCCGCGTTCTTGGATTTTTCCTTCATCGCGACTACTGCAAGGCGCAGATGACACTGGCATATTAGACCCGATTCTTCTGAATTGCAGGGAGCATGGATTTCAGCTTCAGAGTTAGTATTTTCGTTTAAATAAGAGGAGGGAATTCACCCAAATCAAATCAAATTATAATAATAAAAAATAAAAGTAAAAAGGGAGGGAAAAAAAAAGTCAAACGAATAAAACAAAACCACCAGCAACAGAAATGGTGCTAAGAAGGGGGAGGCGATCTCTAAGCCACAGCCACGACAGGCAAGGTGCTCAAGAGAAAGCAGTTCTGTTCTGACCCTGTGATATCTGCCCCTTGGAAACAGGGGCTGAAAGACCTACAGGAACCCCGGTTCTCTGCCTGCAGCTGGAATCGGAATCTTCTCCGCAACGGGGAACAAATCACCAGGTTCCTTTCAATAAGGGATTTCTTCTACTCAATCCGGCCTCGTCTAAAAATAATAAAAAAATAGATTAAAAATAGAGCGTCCACAAAAGAAGCCATTGGGTTAAGCAGGCTGGTCCATTTTTGGACACTTTGTCTCTTGAAAAAAAAAAAAAAAGGAAAGGAAAATAATGAAAGGAAAGACCGAGCTGCTCGTTTAACGACGTGCCAAACGATGTGGTCCCTGAGCGCACGATGCGAGGAGACGAGCGAGGAGCTGGCAGGGCAGCCCCCCGCTAATCGAAAGTCACAGCCGGTGCAGAGGGAGCTGGCGGCTGGAGCTCTCCGAAATCACAGGCTCGCATTTCCTTCCGACGCTTCCCTCTCCGCCAGCTCTCGGCGTCCCGCGGTAGAACGACGCTTTCGCCGTCCTCGAGTGGCTGCTTCAGCGGCGCGGCGCGGGGGCCGCCGAGACCCGCGAGGCGGCGGCTGCGGTGGCGAGGCCGGTTGGATGGCTGGGATGCCGGTGCTGGGGACTGCGGGCCGCGGGGCTGCTCCTACCGCTCCGGCCGCTGCGCCCAGCTCCAAATGTGGTTCTCATGCGGAGTCAAATTAAAGGATCCGTTTTCCTCGGGACCAGTGCCACTTCAGCTTTGTCTCTTTCCAAACAAGTCCGAGCGCTGGCAAAGGCGCGGGATTGATTCTGTTGGATTTATTTATTGTTTGTTTGGTTTTGGTTTTTTTGGCTTTTTTTTTTTTTTTAAATTTCCCCTCCTTTTAAAGAAAAAGAATTTGCAAGATCAGGAATTGTTTCTTTTTATTCTTCTTATTTGTCAGGCATTTAAATTGCAAAGCGGTGGCTCTTTGCATAGAAGTGTCTTTCAAAGGCAGAGGGAGGGTTTGCTACACTCATCTCCCGCAAGG
This sequence comes from Myiopsitta monachus, assembly GCA_017639245.1. Taxonomy (NCBI): domain Eukaryota; kingdom Metazoa; phylum Chordata; class Aves; order Psittaciformes; family Psittacidae; genus Myiopsitta; species Myiopsitta monachus. The sequence continues at coordinate 12,082,179 of CM029927.1, read as the reverse complement.
AGCAGCGATCCTCACCATACGGCAAGGATCGAAAGCAAAATTCCCCTCCTCTCGGAAATCCAAGCCGCCGCGCTCCTCGCGTGAGAGCACCGGTACCTCCGCGGTTTTTTTTTGTTTTTTTTTTTTCCCTCTTTTCTCTCTCTTTTTTTTTTTTTTTTTTTTTTTCAGGGGCAGAAGGAGCTCTGAAGTGGACCCCTCTGCTAATTCTTTAGCAAAGGCTGCAGAAAGCCAGGAGAGCCTCAAGAGGGGAGGGGATAATGTATCCGTGACGTGTCCTCCCGCGCAGCGCCCTCCGAGGGACCCAAATACAGAGGAGCCAGAACAGAGCCGCAATTAGCACTTGCCACGGGACGGAAGGCCGGGGCGGGGGGAGTGGGGGGCGGAGGCCGTTTTTCCTGCTGCAGCCCCAGCCCGCTCCCCCCGACCTCCCTCCGCAGCCATGAAGAGCCGGCGGAGACCCGCTGTCCCTTCCCCCGTAACTTGCCGTCTCTCACGTAGGCGCTTGGTGCACCGGCCGTAACCCCGCGGCGCTGGGGGGGGGGCCTGGTATCCCCCACCAGGCACTCGGCTGCCGTTGGGGGCAGGGGCATGCGTGGGGGCGTGACCCGCGTGGGCCCTCCATCACCAGACCCATTGTACCGCCATTAGGTCATCCGAGCACTCTCCCCTTGCTGCTCTCGTTCTGGGTAGAAGGGGCAAAATGCACCTGAACACACATACCTGTGTGTGTGTGTATCCTATATACACATGCATACTCATATATAGCACACGTTTATACTATACATGAACATTATATATATATACTGCATGTGTATTACACGCTTGCATATGCATGTGTATATGCATGTACGCAAATAAGTACATTTACAAACGCACACATACATATATATTTACGCGTGCCTCGTCGCACTTTTCCTCGAGGAAAGTACGGGGCCGAGCTCCGGATCCTCGCTGCCCGTAGACCCCCTCGCCTGTGCCGTACCGGCGGCCGTCGCTCACCAGCCTCTGAAGTGACCCTCCGCTGCCCTGGGGGCCGCTGGTGACCACGGCTTAACACCGAATCGGCTCTTCGGGGGAAGGTGAAGAAAATCCCCGAGCGCCCGGGCTTTGCTGCACGGGGTCCACGGGCCTGTAACCGCGGGAGTTGGGGGCACCATCGCAGGGGTTGTCACAGCGGCCGCTACAACATGAGCGGTGCCCGGGTCACCCTTCCCCGCCAGAGACAGGACTAACCCCGGCCCGGCCGGCGCCGTGCCAGGCCGCGCTTTGACGCGGCTCCTACCCGATGGGTGCACCTCGCGCTCCGAGTGTACCGTCGTGATTCTGCGGAGGGCCAGACCGCCGCGACATGCACGTACATAGACCCACTTCCATGGGGAACCGGCCTTACCCAGTGCCCCCTGGGGAGAGCTGGGCTGCAGCCGGCGACTGAAGGAGCAATGAGGAGGAAACCCTCGGTGCGAAGAAAGGGAGGGACCGGCCAGAGCGGCGGGCAGAGCCCGGCGGGACGCGGCCCCACGGCCGCGGGCACGGGGAAGGCGCCGAGAGGAGGATGGGGTCGCCCGTTTGCAAAACACAATGCACTGGTCCTTAATATTAATCCCCGCGAGAGGCCTGGCTGGCGGGCGAGTGTGTTTGCTTAAGCTCGCCCGCCCCTCTGTAATTATCCTATTACACCAAAAAGGGCCCGGCCCGGCGTTGTCGAGGGAAAGGCCACGCTCTTTAACCTCCCCTCCGCCGGCAGAGGCTCCGTCTCAGTGAGCGGGACTTGCGTGGCCCCCCGCTCCCGCACCGCTACCCCTGTTCTCCCCTCCCGGGCTGTCCCTCTGGGACGCGCTGCCAGGGGAGGCCGGTTGCCACGCTGCTTCTTAGGGGCGGAGAGCGGGAGGCTGGGGCGCCCCTCCAAGCATTTGCCACTTGAAACGTGGGGCAAAGAGAGGGACAGGCTCCCCGAGGGGCTCCCGGGCCTGCCCGCCCAGGCTAAGAGCTGTCCCTTCCCAATCCACCGCTCTGTCAGCGCAGGTACCTGGTACCTCTCCTGTCCTCGGCTGGCGTGCCCGAAGGGACAGGGAAAAGGATCTCTGTCCTTGCCGTCCCGGGTGGGTTTGAGCTAAAGCTGGCTTCCAGATCAAGGAAAGCTTGAGAAAAACGGTTGCACAAGGGAGCCCAGGCGATGTGACCCTGTTTTTACCTTCCTGCACTGTCCTTTTCGCACGCAAAACAGGAGCAGCCTCGCAGCCCTCACGCAAGGTCACCCGTCGCATGGGGACACTTTTGGCTTTGAGGACGGCAGATGTAGGCGGCAATTAAACCCGCCGCTATAATTTTCTTTTTCTTTATTTTTTTCCCCTTTTCGGTTTCTTTTTTATTTTATTTTTTCCTTTTTTTTTTTTTTTTAAATTTTTGTTACCGAATTATGCTCCGGCTGGGACTTTTCTCCAAACAAAACAAACAAAAATGAACCTAGAAAATAACCCCGCCAGTCGAAAAGAAACTGCAGCCTTTCAGGGAAATTCTCAAAAGCCAATACAACCTCCGCCCATCGCCGAAACTGGACTCATTAGCACAGGTAACAACAAATATAAGGGGAAAATATAATATATATATATATATATACACACACACACATGCTGAAAAGTAGCTGTATTTCGAGCAGGTCCTAACGGGTCCGACACAAGAAGCTCCTCAATTGCTAACCCGACAAAGAAATTGTACGGGACATTTCTGTGTCCTCTAAACAGCATATAGGGACGAGAAATTGGCTCCAAGGCAAGAGAGAGGGGAGCACGTTATGTTCCTAACAAACGACGGTGATTTGGAGAAAGAGCAGGTTTGCGAATGTCTGCAACGTAAATCCGACAGAAAAAGAAAAGTCGCGGTCGGTACAAGGGTGGCCCAAACCTATCGAGGTGCATTCTCAATATTCAACTCGGGGAGTCCGAGGTGGCTGCAGGGACCTCCGGTAACGGGCTTCCCTCCGTCCGTTTTAATATGAAACTCCCCTCCAGGGAGGAAAAAAAAGGAGGAGAAATAAAACATTTCATTACTTGAATATACAGATCATATTTTCGCTGATACAGCTATTGAATCATAAATCGGGAGTGCACACACACACACAAAAGCGCTGCTATTGAACATCATTTTCTCGTGATTGGAAACGGGGAAACTGCTCCGGGTGGGAACTCGAAGGCGAGCGTTTCTTTCCCAGGTGAGCTGTGTTGCAGAAGAATATTTCACCTTTTATCTTTTTCTTTCTTTTTTTTTTTTTCGTCGCTCCTCCCCCAAGGGTTTAAACTAAAAATGGAAAATAAAGATGAAAATGTGCGGATAAAACCAGCCTCCAGCACCCTACAAACAAACTCTACCCGCAGCTCCTTTTCTGCTGGCTACGCAATGCACCGGGAGACTCAGGGGCTTGCGCAGCGCGACCAAGCTCTTGTGTGTGTGTCTCTGTCTGTCTGTGTGCGTATCTGTGTATGTCGCTGCGTGTGCGGTGTTACGCGGGTCCGGTACACGCGGTAAACGCGTGTCCAGCATGAGGAGGGGAGATGCCGGGGCAGGCGCTGAGGAAGAAGCTCAAAAGGAGGGGGGTTAACGCCTTTTTTCTGGGGGGGAGGGGGTAATCTTGAAGGCTTCCCGCCTGAGGGAGTGGGTCCCGGCACACGCAGGACCCCCCCGGTACGCTGTGGGGTGGGCATCCCACTACTTCTTTCCCCGGCCCCTCTCTGGCGGCGGCTGCTCCAGCCGGGAACTACGTGGAGGGTGTGAGTGTTGGTTCCAGGGGCACTTCAGTCACCGTTTGCAGATCTCGGTGTGTTTTGGCAGGGATGCTGGTAGGGAAGAAGGGCCCAGGCAGGCGGCAGGTCAGGGTTGGGCATCCACTCGTGTCTGTGGAAGTGGTCCCGGTACCAGCTGGTCAATTCTTTGGACAAGAACCTTTGCAGGGTTGTGGGCTTGGTCTTTCACATTTGTGTGGTTTCCTGTGTTTCTGTGTCATGTTCATATAATACACAGCAGTGGTAGATGGATCCAGGCTGGGGAGAACAGGGCTGTGGGGCCAAGAACGGCGCAGGTCGTAACTTTTGTCTGATGTATTTAGCTAATGTATTAACTGTGAGAAATACCACCAAGTTCCTCAGGAAAGAAAATATCATCAGATATTTTAACATTTACAGGCTGCAACATCAGCATTGGTATGAGCTCAAGAACTAGCAGCTCTTATCGTTCCCAGAGGAATCCCTTGTATTTTTTTTCCTGTAACTACCGTTCCCAAGTGTGGATGTATACACACACACGCTCACACACACAAATCCTATAAATGCTAATAAAACAGATTCCTCAGGATTTGTTTAACTTTCCCTGGCACAGCAATCTTATATTGATATTCAATGGGGTTACTAGTGTGCATGAGGATTACTAGTTAAGTATAGACCGTAGGATCAACCTTCTAGTATGCCACTTGAACATGTCCCTGCAAATAAGTGAGGTAGGAAACGTAAGCATTGACAATACGATTAATTTGCACTGCAGACTTGAAAGGAAAAAAGGAAGTTAAATCATGGTGCTAGAATTATTAAACTATGCAGAATTGAGGCCTCTGGTTGCAGGGGATCATTTTCAGCTCTTTACTTGAAGCTGTGTTACTGCTATTGTCCAACCTTTGCTGGCCACATGGGACAAGGTTTGGCAATAAGAAAATCATTTCTACTGGGCATGAACTGGAAATATCCAGCTGGGGCATGGATCCCATTTCTAATCAGAGTGGAGGGAAGGGAAGCTCAGTGCACTCTCTCATTACTAAGATAGCATTTTTAGTTTGCCAAAAGCAGCTTGAGCTAACCATTCAGAAAAATGCCTGCTGTTTAAATATGAAATAACACTGTTTTGTTTGGGTTTTTTCCGTAGAACTAGTAAATTTGTTTATTTTTTTCTGTACATAAGGTAGAGGAGGGTACATGGTGTACACGATGTACTGTGCCTTTACATAACATACAGTGACAATACAGGCATGAAACACTGAGGGAGCTGTCAGAGTTGATGGACTGATCCAAATGGATGACATTTGCAAAAAATATGTCGAAGTTAAAACCACTGAATGCTCATGTATTTGGGTCGGGGTTTAATTTCATTTTTTTTTTAAGGAGAATAAGGTTATTTTGTTAAGGCAAACTTCATTCCTTTTTTTTTCCAACTGGATCTGGAATTTGATGAATTTTCTGAAAGTATTTTCATAAAATTCAAATAATTGATAGTAATTATCATGCCCAAACTTTCCAGACCAAACTTTTGCCTCTGCTAATATAAGCTGCAAACCATATTTCAAATTTTAGTTGAAGTAGATAGTTTAAAGGGTGAAACCTGTCCTTGGGAACAGGAGAGGGAATGTATTAATCACAGAGAGGAAGTTTCTAGGATCAAGAAACAGGAAAAACCTAGTAGGAAAAGCACACAGTGGAGCATTTTTACTCTATCTGTCTGGAACCCTTTGAACATTATGAAAGCCGTAGTAAGTATTTTTGTTTACTATTTTAAAGTTATGTTCAGTGACTTGAACTTGTTTTCTCAATGGCCCTCGGCTCATGTGAATAGTGTGACTAATCTAGTGGAGATGAATAATGGATCTGTGAGGAATAGAGGAATTCTGATGCAAAAACATCTCTCTGTTTTCTGGTGGTATTTTATGCTTCTTGACATTCAATATATTATATAATGGCTGTCATAAGAACTTCAGTAATACTTTATGGTAAAGTTTATAAATACTTTAGTCATGATTTAGAAATGATGAATGGAAAACACTATACGTAATTATGTGATGTTTTACAATGTTCTAAGAACATTCACAAGCAAATGTATATGCTTTCATTAACTACTGTACCTTTGATTTGTTGTTACATCCTGATTCAATATTTTTGCATTTGCCCATTGAATGTTTTATAACACATGTAATAGCTTACTTCTAAATAGTTATTTTGCCATGTATGTGCAGAGAAATTTAAGTAAAGATTAATCTATTCACATGGGACTGGAACATTATTGCAAGGGAGAAGGGATGAAGAAAGGAAGCTGAGGTTCTAATGAAGGTTGCTTTTGTGAACTTAAGACCTTAGCCCTGCAAATGAAAGTTTATCAGCCAACTGTCCTAGCTTAAACCAGCATGGAATAATCACAGCAGTGCAACCCCAGCAAGGCATGACAAGGCACTGCAAAGAGTGGGAAGAAGGGGGTCTGTCTACTTGCAAGTGTGGTTGAGATTATTAACAGGTTTAGCATGGGCATGGGAAAAGCAAAGATTCACAACCTCAGCTCTTCGGGAACTGGTGGCTCAATGGATTCAATGCCTTTCAGTTCAAAAGGCAGAGCAGTGGACGATCTCATACCACACTGTCTTGTTTGTAATGGGTTGCAAGTCTCCCAACCTTCATCCTTGCAGAGTCAAGGCTTTTTGTGTGTGTAAGGAGCCATTAGAGCTGACCACACCAAAGGCAGAATGCAGGAGATGGTCCCTGCCTCTGCTCATGTCTTTCCAATATAAAAACAGACGGTTGTTTGCTTCTGGTCACCATGAGCTTCCCCAGTAGCAGTGAGATTGAAAAGTTACACCATTTGGATAGTAACTGCCACAATGCAACTGCATTTGCCATTGAAACATTTCAAAACCACCCTGCATGGGCACACAAGGCATTTGCTTGTATTGGTAACTCACCCCTCAACAAACTCACACCAGCAGGTCTTACAGCTGAACTGCTAGTCAGTCATCAAATGTATTTGAAAGGCGAGCTACTCTCAGTATAGGAACTTGCTGCTATTTCTCATTACTGTTTCCAGCTTCAGCTACAACTTTCACATGCCTTCTTCCCTTTGTCAGGGTTCATATTATCAAGGTTTCCATGCTTTATTATGGGAACTTGGGATATGTTCGATCATAACTGAACAAAGATGACCTAAGTTCAGTCTCTGTTAACATCGGAAAGATACTCAGAAGATACTGCCCTCTGAAATGATCTGTTTGACCTTTAGACACTGAGGCTGAAATTTGATCCCCAAGACCCACCAATACCAAAGAATTAGACACTTCAGTCACTGGATGCCATTTAAATGCGCTCTCAGTTTCAGAGCTCAAAGCCAGATCCAGAAAGGGACTCAGGAAGAATGCAGATGCTGAAGTCTAAAATGGGAATGCTGAGCACTTCCACTCAGTTGCTGCCTAATTATGGATATATCTAAAGCCCAATTTTCATCATCACAGCTCCCCAAACACACCCCCAGTCACACCTCAGCATCAGCAGGGCAGAGCTGGCATGGTACCTAATGCAGACCAAGGAAGCAAGTATTTCTCTGCTTCTCTCCTTTGATCTGTGCCCAATACAGTCAATATATACACTATGAAAATGCACTGAAAGCTTCTTCCTCTCCACGATCAATAGGAGAAGATGTCCTCATGTATAAAACAAGGAGCGTCTTGAGGATCAAATTTCAGGTGTCCCTCCCATGGGAATCAGTCCTCTGGCATAAGTTCTTCATGAACTTCTCCAACATGAGTCCTTCCCACAGGCTGCAGTTCTTCACAAACTGCTCCAGCATGGGTTCTTTCCACCGGGAGCAGTCCCTCATGAGCAGGCTGCTCCAGCCTGGGTCCTCCACGGGATCACAAGTTCTGCCAGCAAACCTGCTCCAGCATGGGCTTCTCTCTCCATGGGGCCACAGATCCTGCCAGGAGCCTGCTCCATCGAGGGCTGCCCACAGGGTCACAGCTTCTTCAGGTATCCCCCTGAACCAGCATGGGATCCTCCTTGGGCTGCAGGTGTATATCTGTTCCACCATGGACCTCCATAGGCTGCACTATGGGTTGCAGGGGAGCCTCTGCTCTGTTGCCTGGAGCACCTCCTCCCCTCCTTCTGCACTGACCTTGGAACCTGCAGAGCTGTTACTCCCATGTATTCAGAAGAACATTGCAGCTCTCCAGCTGCAATTGCACAGTTGTGTTGTTGGTGTTTTCTTTTTCCCGCATGTTTTGTTTTTTTTTCTTTTTCCTTTTTTTCTGCCCCCCCCCCCATCTGTTATCCCAGAGTCACTACCAACATCACTGATTGGCTTGTTCATGGCAGTGTTGGGTCTGTCTTGAAGTTGGCTATCATTCGCTCTGTGGACAGAGAAGAATCTTTTTGTACCTTCTCACAGAAGCCACCTCTGTAGTCCTCTTACTACCAAAACCTTGCCATGCAAACCCAATACACTTGTCTATTAACAGTATGTTAGAGGTAACAGACCATTGTCCACTTGAGTGTGCGAGGTGGGTACTTTCCTACTGAATTAATTTCATTGTGCATAGAAGAATCAGGGTTAACCTGGGAAGCTTTTTATATCTTTTCAAAGGGGTTTTTACTTGTCTGTTTGTTTTTAATGTTTATTATTTGAGGACATATATTGAACACAAATGCATTAAAATACTTTGGAGTAGAATAAGGTGCAGGACTTCCTCCTCCCAGTCAACTGCCCTGCCAAGCAGGATAGGATCACATTATTTTTTTCTTCCTTTCTTTTAGATTTTCTAGGCAGGGCAGCCTGGAGCGATCAGGAGGGGCTGGGAGTCTCAGCTTCATTTATATCCTGCTGTTGGAAAGATGGAGATAAAAGTTTGAACTTCCTTAAAGGCAATTGAACTTGCCCCTTATTTCATGAATTCAGGATCACTCTGTGGTCTGGCAGGAAGATGAGGAAAATTGGTGCTCTGCCTCCAGGCTCAGAGCTTACGCAGCATTTGCTTTTTTTTTCTCCCCTTACTCCCCCCCATCTCCAAACGAACAAACAAACAAACCCAAATTGAAATGTTTAAAGAAATCCCAGGCAGGGAAGCTCATGATGAGGAAGATGTTTAAGTCTGAGGTATGAAAAAGGCTGAAAGAACCATCCCACTCCCTCAGCATCTCCCTGCGAAACACTCGCTTATGTGTTTCTGTGCTCAGCTTTTTTATACATTCTCTTCAGTAGAATCCAATCCCATAGCAGATTAGGTAGCTAAACCTGAGTTTGGAAATGATGCTGAGATTTGGATTATTTACAAGAAGCTGCAACACCTGGCTTTAGGTCTTCAAAATAATATTGGTTTTTTTTGTATTTTCCTACCTTAAACAAACCAACAAAAACCACCAACTAAACTAAACCAAAACCAAGAAAAATCTGGTTTACATTACAATGAAGCAACACATTAAATTATTCCACTATTTTCTGGTGTTTCTTAATTTGGAGTTTCCAATATTCCTGACATGTATGTTCTTCCATAACCATCTCCATATAACCAACCTTGGCCAAATAAGCTTCTTGGGCTTAAGTCTCCCAAACGGTGGACACCATACCATAATGGAAAGACACCTCCCCTCCACCTCTCCTTCCTTCCAAAACAGTGTTGAATTTTACTGCATTTCCAGACATGCAATGTACTTGTTTTCTGAGATAAGAAATCAGCAGATTCCCCCTGTCAACAGAAACTGATACATACTGTAGTCTACAAACACTCTTCTCATCCCTTGAATGGTTTCAGAAAGGTTTTTATTTCTTCACCTCTTGCTACCTGGTATAAAAGACAAATTCTGAATGTGCTTCCTCCTCTCTCCTCCCTTTTGAACTCAGAACCCTTTCCGCATTTATTTCTTCCAAGTTTTCTCTACTTCAGGGTTTCTCCAGCACTGGAGACATGCTATGAGCATATCATGGGACACCTTCTTGTGGCTGGGATTGGCAGACAACTGTTTACCCTGAATAGATTGCAAGTATTGCACAGTGCAAATACTCACAGTGGAATTGATTACACTGATGTCTCTGACCCTCTGAACACATGCAGCATGGACCAGAAAAACCAGAGGGGATGTTAGACTGAGCTGAATATTTGTGCAATTAATGTGAGATAAATATTCTCCCAACTGCCTACTCAGGGCTTTACTGACTGTAAGAGACCTATCATTAAGGAAGCTTGTAGTCTAATTCCATAAACATATAGGATTTCAGGCAGGTCAGTAGAACAGACTTTAAACCAAGACATATAAAAGCAAAGTGAGAGGAAATAGGAGCAAGAAGAACACAGAGAGTATTATTTATCATGAATGCCTGAGAGAATCATCTAGAGAGCTGAAATGAATTTAGAGGGAGATAAAGCTGACAGATAAATCTTAAACAAATCTGAGATGAGAGAACAGCATGATTGGAGAAATAAAATAGATGTGGTGATGATAGCCCCTAGAAGAGGAGTGAAGCTCTGCAGAAGTTCAAACCCATTTTCAATAAGATGTTTTATCTCTGGGGATTACTCAACCAGAAACTACAACTCTGCTGAGATTTGTCTCAACACCAGTAAAAATGCACAGTTCTGATACTGCAAACAGAGTTCTTGCGAAGAGGCTAAACTCCTCATGAATCAATATCATAGTCTTCAGTATTAACAAGGCTTTCAGTCAGTGGAGGCTTTTTCAAATGATGTAATGTTTTTAACTTGATATCCTACTCTGTAATCCTAGCGAGGACAGAGATGTTGTGGAACCAGGCCATATTGGAACAATCTTAGCTTCCCTATGAGCTTTTGGTTAAATGGTTTAATAATTTCTTGGGTTCAGCACCTAGGACACATAACTTGTCTCAAGAGACTGATGTTTACTATTTAGTGAAATCAGATCTGATACTGAAATATTAAAAAGGACTTAAATCCTGCCTGCCTGTGTTCTGGTCCACCACAGATATTCACTTTTGATTTTGATGTCCTCTGCTTTTGTAAACCAAATGAAAAGAATATTCAGACTGTTTGTGTATTCACATCTACATAAGCATATGATTATGTAGGACCTTTGATAACTTGATTTTAACAAAAATGGAAATTAAGTGAGGGATTTCAACTCTTAACTGAATTTCCCAGGGTTTGACAGATTAAATCAAATCCTTAAGGGCATTTTACTGTAGTATTTTTCTGCTCAAGTATGTGATTTATATCCTCTTTTTATTACATGAACCTTTGTCTCAGTGCTATTTGATTTAGTCCACTAATGGATCTCAGCTGATTTTATTTTATCTGCAAAGTTTTGCACACAAAACTAGACAAATGCAGTGCAGGGGTAAATTAAATTGTGCAATTTAGTGAAAAAGCAAGTTACAGAAAGAACAAGATTCTAACTGTTGATCCAAAACAGCTCTGCATGTAAACAATGGATCCTTGGTGTTTACTGTATACTATCTATCTGCATACAAGGATTACTGTTTCCTCTGGTGTAGCAACTGGCTGGAGGTTCTCACTAGTAGCTGTTATTAGTAGCAATGACACATTAATTGAACTTCACTGCTTCCAGGTGTGTGGCACACTCCAGGGTCACCCAGTGCTCTACAGTTTCATGTGTATTCAATTACTGTAGCATTATGAAGGAATGCAACATGTCATGCATTAAAATGTCAATTACCACTTTTTATGGGATAGTGAGTGAAAAAACCCAATGAGCTTTTCATAGCACCAGTTTTGTCTGCTTGGTTGTTGTAAGCATCCAATGAAGCATGCCTTCATCCCCTTCCTCATTTATGCAACCAGAAGAGAGAAATGTGTTTAGAAATTACTGCTCAGTGTTATAAATGGTTAGATTACTTGTGTATGAATGAGTGGCTTAGATGGATCATGTGGTATTGTTATTAGTGATGCATCATAGAATGGTTTAGGGTTGGAAGGGACCATTAAAGCTCATTTAGTCCAACCCCCTTGCCATGGGCAGGGATATCTTCAACTAGATCAGGCTGCTCAGAGCCCCATCCAACCTGACCTTGAATGTTTCCAGGGTTGTGGCATCCTGTTATGAATGAATCAGTAACGTGATTCATTGATCAGTAATTCATTGATCGAAAATCAGTGATTTGGTCGGAGACAGTCAATGTCATGGGCAAAACCGGGTGTTTTCAGGGACACAAAACAGTTGACACTGCCCTCTGAGTCAGCTGTAGCATCTTTGCTAGGGCAAATCTGGATGTGCTTCATAGGTTTTTCCTGTAGTTTTTACAGTGTAAATGTTCACAAGAGAGACACCCTGGGAAATGTCCCCCTTTAAAGAAAAATGCCTTTTTTTTTATCAAGGAGTTTGTTCTCCCCAAGTAGATCTTTTTCCTGCTGTCCCTTTAGGTGAACTGTTGGGAAATCCCTTACGATCCAACTTTTTGATGAAATAGAAGGCTGAATCTTTGAAAGCAAATTTGAGCTAAAGGATATGGAATAAAAAATATCCATGCAATATTACTATTGTATAATATTTTCATATATCTAATTATGTTCCATGACATTTCAATGCTCACAGTCTTTACTGGTAAGCTATTTCTAAGATCTCTTTTAAAATTATTTGTTTAATATGAAGTTCTGCTTAAAGAGTGAATGATTACCAAGCCACATGGTTCATGCCATGGTCAGCTGAATATTTATCAGCAGCATTATTTTGTGTCACTGCTTAAGCCAAAAGTTGTTGCATAAACCTTACAGAAGTAGTATTTATATGTAGAGCTTCATAAGGATCAAGATAAGTAAATTACTAGATAAAGGTAGGTATTTATTTTAGCATTTAAACTGTGCAGCTTTTTAGTTTATTTCCATAGACCTTCCTGACCTTGGAAGCTGGCAGGGATAGAAACTTGTATGGTGTTGGTAAAGACACTGGACCAGCTTCTTACATCAATAACATCCTGAAGAAGTATCCTAACTGCTTTTAACTAGGTCTTTCAAAAGCTATTGTAAACTGTAAATTAAGAGAGTGAACTTTTTATATGAAATCCTGGGAACAGTGGAAAATAATGTAGGTCTGCATTCATGCATGGTATGTTTTGTACCACCTTAAATTTCAATTGAATATGTTTCCTACAGCTACAGGAGATTTTGCCCCTGATTTTGAAAGTTCTTATTGTGAAAAAGAAAAAAGAATCCAAAAAAAAAAGAGGCATCAGGCTGGAATCACAAACATGCAACAGACCCAAGGTTAAGAAAAATAACTGAATTCCAATAATTCCTTAGTTTCTCCATTTATCTGCTGGAAATGGGTTGTGAGAAAGTATCATTCCAGGGAGGCTCCTTGTCTATCATGCCAAAGCCATGTGGTATCTGGCAGTGTGATGTAGAGTTCAACCTAGGAATAAGACAATTTTTCCTAAGGAATATGATTAATTTCCTGTAACTTGAGGCCTTTAAAATTAACTTGGGTGTGCAGATACATAGCGTGCTGATTCAAAACCCCCAAGTCTTATTTCTAGCTCTTCAAATTTCATACCACTCCTATGAGGCTAAACACACAAAAGTCACAAGGGTAGCATCCTGTAGCTGGATCCTGCTGGAGATTCATGGAGATCTCTGAGAAAGAGAAAACTGTAATGATCCCTTCCAGTCTTAAAATCTACAAATTTGTCCTGATTCATGCTGGAAAATGCTTACGAAGTTAAAAAAGTGCTCATGTTTCCCTGTCCCCTCTTTTATCTGTAATCACACACAATACCTAGTGTCCTACTGGGGAAATATGTATAAGCTAAATGAATACATTTTGTCAGTTTTAACCAACCAACCAACCAACCAACCAGGCAAAAGAAGACCCCAAAACAGGCTAACAGTTCTTTTAGTCCCTGAGTGTCAGAAGCAAATATATGTTAATGGGTTCTTCAAAAGAATGCAGATGCCTAAAGAATTGCATACATCCTTTCTGTTGCGAGCAACCTTTTGAAAGATAGAAGGATAAACACATTTTCACAGTCTATAAAAATATCTGTACACGTACACATGCATATAAATACATATATGAATGGTTGTGCAGAACGTTAAGTTGCACATCATTACTTTAGAAAGTGCATAAATGGCTCTTTCTGATCTCTGTGTTTGTGAAAAAAAACCCAAACAAACCAAAACCCCATCAAACTCTAGGTCACACAGCATTTCAAAATGAAAGCGCAAAGTATGGACTGTGACCTATTTCTTATTTATAAATATGTGCTATAAAAAGCCAGAATATGCACTTTATTTTTAAATTCAACACACAAGTGGATATTGTTTTAAGTAGACATTTAAAATAGTTCCCTTGAAAGATTAATTCTCAAAGTAAAGAATAATATGGGTAATTTGAATAGTGCCATTGAAAAGAAGGCAATTCAGAGACAGCCTGTGGCTTTGCATGGTTGTGGTGAATTCTTTGATGCAATTATTTACTGTTGGCATGCATCAATGATACGACACAACATGTCGCCCTGTGGGGTAGCAGAAAACAGATAAACATCTTTGGAAAATTTTCCTGCCTTTTTACTTCAGGTATTTCGCCTGGACAGTTAAGTTAGGAGTGTGGGTGCCCAGTATGAGCCATTAAAGATGCTAAGTTTGGTTCCTCAGAGCACCTACATAAGGGATTTTGCCCGAGATTCTGTCTCAGTCCCTCTAAGATATATGCCTCTTAAAGGACAAGACTTTTCCCTCAGTGAAATTTCATCATCTTATTTCACTCGCTTCAGCAGAGAACTTTTCCTGCTCTATTAAATATCTATTCTGTCATTGTGTTTTGGGAGAAGACCATCCATCCATTAAGAACTGAGCACAGGCAGTTTGGACGAGAATCATTAATGTATTTTGTACTCTGTTGACTGAGGCCTCCTGCGCAGGCAGAATATGCCTAATTTTAAGTGGTCTCACTGACTTTTGGGACTGCTGACATGATTAAAATTAAGCACAGGTTTCAGTCCCTTCCTGAATCGAAGTTCAAATGAGATTCTAAATGGTTGCTTGACTTTACATCACATTAACATTAGCAATTTCCTGGCTATTGTTTTTCTTCCCCCACAGTGGTGACTTTTCCAAAATAGATCCCTCATCTGACTGTAAAGGTAAATGAAAATCAGGCCCATTAAATTTACTGTCTGTAAAACACTAATGCCTAACAAACAGTATCTTTACATTTAGATGGCATTTTTATCCTGAGGAATCTCAAATCACTCTATAAACCCTGACCTTGGTCCTAAAGTCACTCACATATGTGAGCAACTTCATATTGTATATCAGACAGGATTACACATAAATGTGAAATTATTGATAAGCTTTAGTGTTTGCATATTGAAGACTTTAATATATAAGCGTCACTCTGGAAAAAATATTAAGATTGTACTTTATGCATAAACAATACTTTTTGTTAAAGATTCAACCAACTTTCAGAAGTGTGCGTTGTTTATCATATACCAAATAATGTTTCTTGTCTGTATCCTTACAGCTGTTGCCTTCGCATTTTTAAAGGAATGCAAGCAATTCCAGGATTTATTGGCAACTGTCACAAGGAAAGTGGTAATGAAAATCAGAGCCACAAGTCACATAAACTAGGCATCGCTTACGGTTTTTCACATTATATTCTCAAATACTGTAAATAGTAGATTGAAATTCACTAAGCATGTGATGACATCTGGCTGTTTCGCCAGATTTTGTAGCCCTATTATGTTGACTAACCTGATGAAAAGGTAAGTTGACCAAGTTTGTAACAATATCATTCATAACTGTAACTCCTATAAGTTCTTCTAGACTGCAGCCTCTACATAATACCCAGGCAAGGCATCCTGATTTAGAAAGCTTTCCCTTAGGTATCCTAAAATTATTATCTTTTTTAAATTTTGCAGTATTCATCACCCTCTTGGCAGTTGCTCTTGCCCTTGTCTTTTTTTTTTTTTTTTTGTTATTTTTGTTTGGTTTATTTTTGGGGGGTTTTTGTTCTGTTTTGTTTGAGGTTTTTTTGTTTTTCTTGATAAGAACACAAGAATTTGCATCAGAAAGCTGAGCCTTTTGTTCTAGACACTTATATTACGTAGCCTTTTCACAGGCTGACCACACTGCAATTTATATGTGGCTAGGTAACTTTTTAGGCCCTTTGCAATTCCCCAATCCTTTTGCTAGTAAATACCTATGACATTCCAGGTATAAGTTGACAGCGTATTTACAACAGAAAAAGGTTCTTACATGCCAGCCTAGAGGGAATTGACTTGTAAGCTGCTACTCAAATAAGCCTTAAGGAACAGCTTTCTGTATGCTGTCTCCAGGGTCCTTTCGAATTAGCAAAGTATCACAGCATCATACCCATCTTTTAAAAGTCCTGAACATGCTGTAAAATACCTGTTGACTTACTCAAAGAAGTGTCCTGATGAAGGTAGACTTAATCATGTTAAAGCAAGATATAAAGACAGATTCTTTTCTCATTTCTTTCATTCATCTTGACACTTGACAATCCTGCCTGTGCGAGGGTCACCATGGGATTTGCTGTTTTACTCTTGTTGGACAACATTGCTCATGGTGGGAAAGATTCTGAGATTAGCAGCCGCCTTTGAAAAACAAATAACCTCCCCTCCTTCTCCTTCAGTAGGTCAGTCAGTCTTTTGTTCAGTTCCACATATAATAAAACCAATATTACAATAGCAGAAAATATTCTGTATCAATTATTTGTCTTACAGGAATTCAGTGGAATAGAATTTGTAATTTTTTTAACTTACATAACTTAGGATGCAATGAACAAGAAGGGCACTCATACTTTAATTTTACTAAGCTGTTTTACAAAAATCTATTTTCATTCAAGGGAAAATATTTGATGTCATCCCTCTATTTGCTTCAGCAGAAAAAAAAGTATTTGCCAAAATCATCCAGATAAAGTGTCTTCTTAATTTGCCTTATATTACATAATATGTCACACACCACATAAAATGCAGTCATATATCTGGAGGCCTCTGTCTGTATTCAGAACTGATACATGTGCTAGATGCTGATTATTCCACTCAAGCACTTCTCATTATTCTATTTAAGTACTGATCACTCAGCATAGTCTAAAGATGAGGTAAAAATCAGCTTTATTTCTTATTCTGAGAAAAGCTGACATCAGGATCAATAAATCCTGACAGAAGCTATTAACATTTTAATGAGTTACTCAATAATATTCTAAAGATGTGTTGGGAAGTCAAGCCTCCTTTGATTAAGGACAAATTTCTTAGACTACTGTAAATATATATTTCAAGGTCCAGAATGCAAAGCTGTCACTTATCAATCAACAAAAAAGGGCAAAAGTCATGACTAAAGAAGCTAAGGAAAGGGCTGTCCACATGATTATAATGATTACTGTACATGATGGAACTTTTTAAGATGTCATTCATCTTAATCAAACAGAGTCAAATACTAGTCATGGGCTTGTGAGTTTGTTGTCATACAATTGAAGAAGAGTCTTCCTACCATGTATAGAAACCCCATGATATTGGGAGCAGTCAGACACATTTATACATGATTGAATGGTACGGCAAATACAGGCAGTAAACCAGGCGATTGGTGAAACAAGTGTCTCTGCAGGCTCTGCTGAGCATCAAGAAAAATGCACAATGGGCCAACAGGAAAATATAGTTGTCTAAGACTGAATTTTGCCCTTTAGATTTCATGAGTTAATTGCACTAAAATAGATCAGGATTTGGCCTAAAGAGAGATGCCACCTTGCATAGTGTTAAATGTTGCAATAAATTTGTTGTCAGGATCATGCTATTGAACATAATGCCAATAACTTACAGGAAAATCCTGGCTGGCTTGCCAAGCTTACAGAATATTGACTTGAATGCAACATTTTAATAAACAAATATGAGTCTTTAAGCACAAAGTCAGACGTGACTTTTCTAGTGGAGGCAGTCCAAGAAAACCCAGAGTACTGCAATAAAGCTGGACACAACAAACAGCTGTAGAGAAAAAGACAAAGAAGAAAGCTGGGTAGGTCACATAAAATCACATTAGCAAGTCTTCCCTTTAAGTATGAACACATGGGCACATGAATCATGAAACCAGCCAAAAAGAAACTCATGTTATTAGATAAGCTCCTCCATGGGCCTGCCTTTCTCACAATGAAAGCATTCACTGATTTCAGTAGGACGTATTACTCTGAACATGAGATCAAACTTTCGTCAAAAAACAAATGAAAAAGGGCTGTGAAACACAGAAAGGGCAGCAAAATAGTCATAAAATATTTTGTTATTGATGATAAAGTCCTTGAAGATGTCTTATGATGTTCTAACACCTGATTTTCTAGTTTGCAATGTAAAACATATATGTTTGTAATCAAGAACTGCAAAAATATCCAAGACACTCTTTCTGCACCAGCAGAGGATGCTGAAAACATGGAATTGAAGCTCTAGAGTCTGATGACTTACAGTTCTCAAAAAGCAGGTTTAGACAAAGACTCAGAACTGTCTCATCCAGTGTGGTGCACTTTGATGTTTTGTAATGAGAAAGCTTCCTGTAAAGGAGAACAAGAAAAAGGATGCAAAATGAAAAAAGGAACACAAAATTTGAATGTATTAATCATTCTGCACAAATTCCCTCTTTTATAGTTGCTCATATTTATGGGTTTAAAATGCTGCTATATGAAAATGCTCCATTCATCCATTTCTTGTTAACTTATGACAGGTATTCTGCTCAAAAATGAGGAGCACTTGGACTTCACAAGCAAGCGGTTAATGAGGCTGTTGGGTAAATTGAAAAATCATTCGACAACTGAGGCTTTATTGCAATCGAGTTGCTGTTGGCACTGGCTAATAGACATGACATTTATTTACCTCTCTGAATGTTTCAGTGCCTCATGACATAAACCAGCATTTACAGGACTAAGTCTCGAAAACAAAACCCTTAGGAGAGTCATCAATACTATTTCAGTATATTGGGCATGTGGCAAAGGGATGGATGTCATCCAGACTTATTGATATGTTCTTTTTGGTTTTCCTTTTGTTTTGAAATTTTGGTCAGGCATTCATTGCTCATAACTCTCAGCAGTCAGGAATAACTTCATACACAGCTGTACTTTTTTAAGTACTATTTTGATCTAATGGCTTGTCTTGCAGTCTATGTATGGAAAATGCTGAAGATTTGCTTGGTGAAGCACAAGTTGTTGTGAAGACTGATTACTCCTTTTTTTTTCTGTAGAAGTTCCTGCACTGAATGGGATTATCCATGCCATCCAAAGGTGAGGACCCAGTTCACATTCATGTAGAGACTAGATAATAGAAAGTTCCTCACCACATAATTTTTTAGATGAATAGTCTTTGAGGTCCCTAAATCCCTTCTTCTGCAAATGTCTAGGATGTCTACAATCCCTACAGAACTGTGCAGGCTGGGTTCAGGCCCTTCCTAGGAGCTACTGAATAATTTTACCCAGTGCAGATGTCATGCATAATGTATAAGCAAGCCTAAGAGCTAGGCTAAGTCTCTGTTTCTGTCTTTCCACATGAGGAGTCTGTGCACCTGATTAGAACATCACTGTGCTTCTAAACACAATGACTCTTGAAGGCTTTTTGTGTGTGTGACCCGGCAAACAGAGGAGTGTCCAACCTCAGCAGCAGCTTCGTCACCAGGGTACCGTCTTGCAAAAGCCTTGAACAACCTGTGTCCTGAGAAGTGCTTCAGCAGCTGAATTAGAGGACAAAAGGTTATTGTGATGACTGCAACCTCTTGCTCTTTTTTAGCCCGTATGATAAAAGCGGAGAGTGACCTCTTGCTACACTGCTGAAAGGAACAACAGCCTGGGTTAAGAGCCTAACCTCTAAAAGAAGCAAAATGCATGAGATGCTGCTCTTTAAAGCATTCTTCACTAGCTGATTTGTGTGGCTCCCTGCTCAGCATGCTGGGCTGAGTCCCAGACAGCACACAGCGGAGCCAGCATGTAACCAGGGCTTGTCCTGAGCCATGAGGCAGAGGAGACAAGGGCATCTACATCCCTCTATGAGCCTAATCTAAAAGCCCAATTCAGATGTCACTTGAGACGTGTGGGTTAGATTCAGTTTTAACACAAATGGGTTCTGGTGACTTCACTGTAGGTGCACAGATGTAAGATCTCATTTCCCCTCAGTTTTATGAGTTCTTGTGAAAGTCATGTTTTTCAAAAACATCTCATTCACTTCTGAGGAACTTTCAAAGGAGATGAATCAAAATCTTCCTCTAAAATGTTTGAAGCTCTTTCTACCAGATAGGTCCAATTTGTCTGTTAAAAACAAAAAATAATAAAAACTAATTGGAAATTAAAAACCCAATTCCTGTTAATGCTAACAGGGCTTGAATTAAGGAATTGAAAACTCTGAAATATTTAAAAATTATATTTATATCTATTCTTTTTTCTTGATTTTCTTTCCACATTTTCCTCCTTTTATTTAACTTTTTCTATATCTCTGATTATTGACTCTTCTGTTTTCTGAATTTCCTCTATTGATTCCTTCTGTGGTGGAGAGGATGGATCACCTCCCCTACCCTGCAGGTTCTGCTCCCATCCAACCCCTGAGAGGCATTCTCCCTTAGCTGAGTGGACCATGGCTCATCTGATGATCTACTATAGGTTAATGAGGTCTGTTCTTACAGAGCTACCATCTATCAGTCTGTTCCCTGTGTTGTGTCTATGCTATCCCCTACGTAGCACTTTACCTTCATTCTTACCAAATTAAATACTTTCAAATGCTATTTCTCCGTTTCATAGCTGTATGTATAATTCAATTTCACTATTTCACTATTTCAGTGTCTTCCCAAACCTGAGTCTTCTGAAAATGTGATTAGCACATTGCTTATTCAAGTCACTAATGAAAATACTGACGTACCAGATCCCAGGACAGACTTCCGCAAAACTGTGCTCAGCACAGCTTCCCAGCCACTACTGTCCACTGACAGCTACTGCCAGGGACACCACTCCAAACATCTTTGCATGCAGGTCATAAACCTACTATGTTTCCTCCTTTTCCAATCTTCCAGTGCATCCTGGAATGGGGGAATGGTTTCCCCAACATCCTCTGTCAATAGCTTTCCCATTCTGTTAGGTGGTCTTCTTTTTGCTACTCATGTAGCAAGTATCATCCTTGCTGCCTAGCACCCCCTACTTGCACCCTTGGTGCCAGGTTTGGGTTGGAAGGGTATTTCTCTTCCAGAGATCAGATCATCCAAGATAATCTCTCCTCTCCTCTCAAGAGCATGAAGCATTTTAATGCAATGTTCTGGGAGTTACAAGGTATTCTGTATTCCTGCAGGGTCCTGGGGCAGAGGCTGTATACTTGATCCTCTTCTGCCCTCTTCCTGCAGCGCAGAAATAACTGAGGTTTTGGCAAGAGGATCTAGATTTTTTACAGTGCTTTGGGTAAAGTTTAATGATTTAAGATTAGTAAATCGAATCAATGCTTCATGTACTCTTTCAGACTGGACATCTGTTGTAAGACAGGGAGCCATGTAATCCTTCACTGTCAGTGTTTTTCTGCATCAGATATTCTTGGTTCCCCATATGAACTGCATTAATTTCATGCCTCAGCCTCTCTGACTTTGTCACTACATGGTTATGATGTGTTTCTGTGCTCATCTGGAAGTACCTGATTTAGTTTCTAACTTCTGTACACTCGCTCCTTGTGTTTCAGGCCTGTGAAAAGAACTCAAAATTTAGCCATCTTGGTCTCATCTACACCATTTTCCCATTCTTTACATTTGGTGGTGTGTTTGTCAGGCCATTTCCTTTCCATTCCTTTGATCCAATTTCTTTGGAAAGTGGTCCTACAAAGTCTCTGATTTTGCTGAAAATCACTTTCATGAATGGATTCAGAGTTTATATTTCATTGCTCTTCCTTCTCCTTGATTGTGAGCTGTGTCATTTCAGTCATCTTTACTCAAGTTACCTTCTGCGTGAACCAGTTCCTCCCCAGCAGCTAGAATTGCATCAGGAAACCGCTTCTTCTCTAATACCTTTTCTTTTAGAATATACAGATTAAAAAAGAAAATGGACAACACTGTGCCCCCTATGTTTTCTCTCCCTGAAGAATTTTTGGTAATTAAAATATGCACAGGTCACTGAACTTTGTGCCCTGAGTGATTTTTTCAGCTGCCCAACAAAATACTCATCCACTTGACCTTCCTGATTTGGCATCCCTGGTTGGATCTGCAGATCCATTACTAAGCCCAGTCCTTTTCTTATATTATAATTACCTCTCTCACCCTCTGCTTTGCTGGTCATAGTAATTCATACTTCTTTGCATGTTGCTTTTCTTTCTTTTGTCCCAGTTTAGACCTCTCTTCATTCAAGTAACACATTAGTTTACAAAGATGCTCTTCTCCTTTCTCATGGTGTTTACTCCATCCATGCTTAACATCATCACAAGGGATGGAATGGTGCCTGGAAATGTCATCTGTGCAGCCACACACAAACACTAGCTCCTGGCAGGAAAGCTGGAGGGACATACAGAGAGCAACACCTGAACCCCTAATCCCTTATTCCTGTGGCTTTGGGATTATTCTGATCTGCTCAGGGTGACTCCTGACAGTGTCATTGCTGGTCAGAAAAATGGAAGGCAGAGATGCCACAGAGTTGCCTGGTGACTTCAGAACTTTTGTTTGACTGTTTCAGATTTAAGCTCTTTGTAAGTTGCATACCTCCTTGAATGTGAAGCTTGGTCTGCTAGTGTCTACCTTTGTTGCATCTTTCCTTAGAGCAACTGCCATCACCTTGTCTTTCTTTTTGAGAGTGGTAGTGATGAGTCCCATGGTCTTTATTACATGACTTTTGCTTTTCCACTGCCTGGTCCTCTAGCAGGATCGTTTCCTATTGGAATAAGAGAATAACCTCCACATCCAGGGGACACTTGTCTCTACGTCAATCTCAATCTTTTGAGGTTGGCTAATTCAGATTAATTATACACACACTCGTATAATACACACATAAATTTTGTTAAGAAAACTTTGTTCATTGCTGGTGACACTGCAGACATCACTCACTGCTTTGGGATATAACCTCCTACATTTTGCTGCTAATGCTCTCGCAATTGTTATTAAATCTCAACTGCTTATTCTTCTGCTGCTCTCTTATTCACCTCCAGAGATATTTCCCCAGCAAACAAGCTCTGTTCTAGGTATCATTCCCAGCCTCATTTCACTGCAGTGAATTTGGACAATTGCAACCCAGATTTTGGGGTCTTGTCTCTGTTTCTCAGAGGTGCAGGAGAGCAAGACTTCCAGAATACAGTTCTCTACTTAGACTGAAGCCATCGTGAGCCATCCTTTACAAACACTGGTAAACCATCCAAGCAATATGTGATCATTAAACCAATGTCTACAGAGGTGCCAGGATATTATTTATGAATATGTGGGCCAGATACTGTGTGTAAGTTCACGAAAGCCAACAACATTTCACAGTTGCCTTGACTGATACGATCTGCCTCTCAGAAACTGCTGCATTTTAGTACACAGTAATGTACACGGCCTATGCTTGGGCATCAGAGAATGTCTATCACAGTTTCAAGGATTAGCAGCAGCTCACAAAATACCTAAACCTTTGCTGTCTCCATTTTGAGGAAAGGCTTCAGTGGGCTGTAATTACATTCCACCTACCCTGGTCACTGGTCTCTGAGTCTCCCTCCTCACCACCCTCCAGAAGGGCTCTTTGTTGTTTTTTTAATGAAATAGCCTGAACAAACATAAAGCTTCCAGTGAGGCAATGCAATGTCGGCCACTAAGCAGCCTCTGTAAAGAGCATGCACTGCTTAAACCCCCTCCCCCTTCTATCACTTAGATGTTATCTACACAAGAGACCCAGTTGTAAGCAAATGCAGACATTACAATATCAGCAAGCTTTAGTTTCTGCTCTCACATTATGCTTTTAACATGCTATTTATTTTGAGGGAATTGAATAAAATGATGATGACTATTCTTAGCTAAAAATATTGGGTGCATACTATCCAAGGAATCTAACAAAAACATTAAATATGCCCCAGGAAATCAAATTTATAGTGCAGGACAGGTTTAGTGACTTCATTGCTCAGATTACCAGTTGGATATCAGTTTCATCATCAGCAATCTCCAGTTTCCTGTTTTGCTTATCATAGAATTACTGTTTTCTTTTTTTAATGTTTGCATAGCGCATTTGGCAACAGCTACACTAAGATTAGATGCAAGGGTTTTCTATGATGGATTAAAGACCATGTTTGTTTTATGGTATTTTAAGAAATATTAAAAAAAGCAAGAGATGAATGTATATAAAACATGAAGACAGCTTATATGTTTTTCTTTTTACTATTGGAAAAAGTATGATTCATGGCAGTACGTGTGCTAGTACTCCATAACCATTGCTGATTTGTGTCCTGCTTTGGAACTGCTCCTTCTTACTGACTAATAAGTGCCACTAGACCTCTGGGAGTTCATAATAATGTTATATATTTGTAGGCTTTACAGAAACTTGTCTCTTTTGTCTTTACCTGTATGAATCAGAGACTGTGTCATCTCTTCGTACTTAAAAAACCTTTCCTATTCATCCTACAAGTTGCCTGGTCTTGCAAAAGCATGATCCACTGCATTCTTTCACTCACCTATGAACCTCTCTTACTGCAGATTTTTTCGTTTTAAGGATAAATGTATTTCTTTGTCATTCCAAATCATTCTGTGAAACTGCAGCTTTCTCCTCTAATACAGAGCTTCAAAGCCAATTGATAAATCTCCTGAAAACTCCTTTCAAGCTTTAACATCTCATTTGCCTCTCCCATGTTCCTTAGAAGGCTCCTGAGCAAAAGGTTTGCAGCTGCCTGGAGGTTGTCCAGGCAGACTCACAAGGGTCACTGCCAGGCATGTGTGGGCTGCCAAGGAAAGGACTTTTACCTAGGGATGGTGCACTAATTCTACGTATGTCACACACAGCTTTAGGTTGGGTCTGTAGTTCCTTTACTGAATTTTAATGTAAATTTTGAAAAGTACAGAATGCTGCATTCAGAGCAAAATGAGAACTCCATCCAGGTGACTAAAACCACACTTATGAGTTCTCTACACTGAAGGGAGAAGAAAGTTAAAATAAGCGATCAGTTTGTTGTTCAGCAGGTTGTGACATTGTGCAGTTATTAGATAATGCACATTTACCAAGTGTGCATACTGACTGTACGAGGCAAATAAACACATTTTCAGTTTTCATCTAGGATTAAAAATAGGAGGGTAATAGAAGTAAAACTGCTTATTGAAGCAGTGTGAAGCTGACTTAAAAAACCCCAATCTTTAAGTCCCCTTTACCAATTGATTGGAAATTTCTTTAATGCTGTATTTTTCATTTAGAAAAAAATACATTGTACGATATGCTGAAATACAAACCCAATAGTTAATGCACAAAGTAAATTCTCTTTCATGCCTATATTAAGAAGTTATAAAAATGCAGTAGGTTTACAAGTAAAGAAGCCTACAGAAAATGCCTCTTGTTCTCTTGCAAGCATAATAATCTCCTGGTTGAAAAGTAAACATTAGCTAACAGACATTCAAACTAAAATAATAATTACTCATGCAAGTAATTATTTCCTATTTGCAAGATCTGACTCGTCTACTCAAGCAGTTACAATATAGTTTTGAGGCTGTCTTCTGCTTTTCCTTAAAGAACAATACAGCAGTATTCAGAAAATTTTCTCCTCTGGTGTAGGTGAAGTTCAGTTCACAAGACCATGTGTGGGCTTCCACACTCATCAGTTTGGGAAAACAGTCAGGATCAAGAAATTTTGAGCAGAAGTCAAATTAATACCAGTGCAAATCTTTTTCCCACATCTCCTTTGCCTTTGTGAAGAGATGGACTTCCCAGTAGGCATTTGCAGGCAATTCTGCTAGTTGGATCAATAGGGGGAAAAAGTAGCAATATTTGAAAATCTGCCACCTAGGGTCCCCAAAAAGACAACCTCTGCAGCTTTTATTGCAAGCACCAAATAATACGTTTCATAAAAGAGGGAAGAGAAATCACATGTGTACCCATGTCCGCACTTTTCCCTGTCTTCCTTCACTCAGACATCCAGTCTGTCATGTGAATGTGGGGTACTTGCATTTATGCGAGTAGGAAGGACTTGAGCCATAGGTCATCCCAATGAGCATACTGTTAGTGTGCATGACAGAAAAAAGGTTAGAAATTATCTGCCCTATGTTAGAAGGTTTCCCTTCCCTTCCCCCTTCCCTTCCCCCTTCCTTTCCCCCTTCCTTTCCCCCTTCCCTTCCCCCTTCCCTTCCCCCTTCCCCTTCCCTTCCCCCTTCCCTTCCCTTCCCTTCCCTTCCCTTCCCTTCCCTTCCCTTCCCTTCCCTTCCCTTCCCTTCCCTTCCCTTCCCTTCCCTTCCCTTCCCTTCCCTTCCCTTCCCTTCCCTTCCCTTCCCTTCCCTTCCCTTCCCTTCCCTTCCCTTCCCTTCCCTTCCCTTCCCTTCCCTTCCCTTCCCTTCCCTTCCCTTCCCCTCCCCTTCCCCTTCCCTTCCCCTCCCCTCCCCTCCCCTCCCCTCCCCTCCCCTCCCCTCCCCTCCCCTCCCCTCCCCTTTCCCTCTTTAGCAACAGGGTGCTAAAACCTTGTGGTGTATTAAATTGTTAGCCAGGAGTGGGTTTAGACAGGCAAGAAAGAGGTTTTGACTCATCGCTTTTTTGGGATTAGCCTATTTGACACCAACAATTGCTGTATTTGTAATATCACTGTGACTCTAACATCGTTTAATTTGTCTAAGTGAAATAATGTTTAATTTATGGAATAAATTACTTTAAATATATTGTAAATGTGTGTATTGTAAATATGAATCTAAATATATGGCTATAAACAAGCATGACAGTAAATTGTTTTGAATGTTAGAGGGTGTCCCTGACAATCAGCTCATAAAAGCTTTTTCCATAAAGAAATAGTGAAAGTCCAGGGTAAATAAACTGATGTCAAGATTCTGCTTTTCTGTGTTTTTCCTGTTTTAGCAATAATGACTATTAAAGAGGAATTGAATGGTAAAGTAACCTTAAGTTTCTGACTCTCTGCACAAAAAATATTGCCAACAAATCACACTTTAGTGCCCAGTAGTTATCTGTCACCTTTGCTGCTTGCCCTGATAAGCAAGGTCCATGGGCAGCTGTGGTCTTTCAGCCTCAGTCTTTAGTCAAGAGTAATATTAATACTAAGAACTGAAAACCTTACATTCACAGCTTGGCACTCACTTCTTTTTTATTCTGCTTCACCCTTTTACTAAGTGCACCTGCTTAATTCCAGATAATCGGTTTTCCTAAACTTTTCAGTGAGCTTGAAATATCCAGTGTTAATGCACAGCCAGTAGAGGAGAAAGAAAAAGTGGTTCTGGTGTGAAGCCAGAATCCACAGTGATTACAGGGCCATGAAACCTACACAAGCCATTGATGGGAGAATTCCTTTTAAGCAGTGCTGAATCACACTCAGAAACCTACCCTATGTTTATTAGACAAAGAAGTATAAAATCATATGTCCCCCTACTGTGTAAGTGTACTACATGTGCACAGGTCTTTCACAGGCTCTGTAAATTTTCTAGCTATGAGTGGAAGAGGAGATGCCAAAATGACCACACTGAGGTTTTCATGAGGTACCAAATAGCTCATGAAAAGGTTTGCTTGCCTGTTCAAATTATTTGAAATTCGATCAATGTATTGAAACACTACTTTAAGTATACACTATCCTAACCTTTTATTCAGTAGCATATGGATTCAGATTCTGTCGGTGCCTTGGATCATCTTCCCCACAGCCCTGGGCTCTTGGTGGGGACCCAACTGCCCCCTTAGCCTGCATGGAAAAAAAATGATTCTTGTTTTCATGTGCTGAGCATATGCCCATGCTCAGACATGTATGTGGTCTTACATCCACATTGCTACTAAGGATTGCCACTGAAATAGAGTCTCTTTTGCTCTTTAACTGTATTTTATTTCAACAGGTGCCTTTTCAGTGGAGCAGCAATTCAGCTAGCACTCACCTCCCATCAGGGCACACGTCTGCAGACCTGTAGCTGCTTATGCCAAGCCACATTTGTCCTACTCACTGTATATTCAGATTGCATTTCTGGTAGGACTTACTACTGAAGAAACAGGTCAACCATGCAGGAATTTTTGACAAAGACTTCTTTAAAACAACCCTATCAATCTATTGTGTACTGTATTTCACTCACACGTTATGAAATAAGACTAGGGAAAATGTTCATCTGTGAAAAATTCCCCAAAGAGAGGCACGTCAAGACTGCTAGACTTTCCATATTGTTGTGAATGAAACTCAAAGTTTCAAGTATCAACCCTCAAAAGAAACCACTAGGGATTTCCACTGATTTCCACCCCCTCTCAATTTTAAAGTAACTACATTAAAAGTGTGTGTATTTATACATTAAGGTATAATGCACACACAGAGAACAGTGACTGCTGCTCCTGATGCAGTGAATGACCAAAAAATTGGCTGCGGTTCAGAGAATACTCGATGCTTTGGAGACTGTCATGTCAGGCAGGGATTAGATTTTACATGAATGGTGATGAGGATACTTCTACTGACATGTGGCGGCTGTATGTTTTCTTGCCAACGGGGCTGAGCCACGTAATTCATCTTTCTCACTGAGAAAGGAGCACATCGGCTATAGAGACTCCCTGTTTACACTAGGGAGGACTACATGGTGCACAGATTGAGTGTAGCTATATGTTGAATCCAGCATAACAGATTATTAAGGTTAATTGTCTCCCTGTTAATTATTTAGAATTTCTTACCTTTTGCAGGATGGCATTGATGCAGATCAACTGTTGTCTAAACACAAATAAGCAAAAAATTAACCCCTGCAGATGTATAAATATACTGTTTTGTTTCAAGACTCATCATCACTTCTTATTTAGGCATTATTGATGAGTTATAAGCAGTTCTGTACAAGACATCCTTAATTTTTCTATAATCACTCCAATTTTATTTTTATTTCTTTTAATTTCTGCTTTTCATACCTTGAGAACGCATTAATTTTGGATGCAGAGCACCCAAATAAATATAGGAAGAGCTGCAGCATCAAGTATCACAACAGAAGTTGTTTATTACAAGCCAGTAAGTACATTTTTATGGTGCAAGTTTACTTTACGTACCTCATCTAGAGTAGCACAAATGCAAAATGTCAAGTGCTTCCATTCTGTCTTATATTTGGCATACGCCTTTACCATTAATATTTTTAAAAAGTTTACTTAACAGCAGTTACTGGTGGTATGTTGCTTTTGCAGAGTGTAGATTGAGTGGACCAGGCTTCTTTTTGGTTTAAATCAGTATATTCTTTTTTAACTGATCAGCACTGATTTTTCTTGCTGCTTACACATGTAATACCATACCTAATGAATCTGGAAAGCAGTTAAACCCCCTAGTGAACATGTTTCAGCTTCTATCATCAGCGTCACTGTATGACCAGGTGGGTTTATGTTTTGGAACCTTTCCCCAAGCCATGTAAGCCATGATGGGACTTTTGGGCTGTGTGCTATACAGGTATGCCATGAGCAATTTCCATTTCCCCTCCTTTTTTTTTAACCAGATCAAATAAAATAAGACTGAACTTAGACTCTAATACCAAACAATAAAAACTTGAGACTGGAAGGCTTTAAAAAGATTATCTGCCATTGCAGTCCAGCAATTTTGGATTTCAGGGTTTGAGTAAGATTAAAAGTGATAAAATAGATACAATAAAAGAGGCTGTTCTTGTGATATATCCAGAATAGCCAGACAGTAAATCCCACTAGGCAAACAGATTTCCAGCATACCTCTAACGTCTAGAGCTCTAAATAAACACAATTAATTTATTAGGATTCACTCATCACTTTGGCCGACTGATCCAGTACCTGTGCTGCAAAAGCAGGCACAGCCTCTGTATGATCTTGCAATCTTCAGTTTTGAGTTTGTGATTCTAAAGAAAACAAAACTTGAAAACGGGAAGCTTAGCTGTTATCTTGTTTTGTTCCAGTTTCCAGTCTAGGTAATGATTTAGATCATGCTTGCTTGAACATTAACCTATGCTTACCAAAAACTCGTCAAACCTAGCTCAAATCTGAGGCTCAGCTGCAGCATCATGGTGGCAACCAAAGTCAGGATGCAGTGCCATGGTATTAAGCACTATAAACTAAACAATCTCTGTTCAAAGAATTTTAAAAGTACTGCTAAGCTTCTTTTACCAGCAATGGTACAAATCTAGAACAGGATGAGGACTGAACCCTGCTTGGGAAGTGCAGAAGGCCTGAAATGTTTTCTAAGACAGCAAGAGCATGTTTTGGGAACACAGCTGCACATCTGGAACACTTTCTTCTGTCTCTGGTAGCCAGATTTTAAAGGGAGTGAGATTCATTTAATATACCATGTGAAAGCATCAAGAAAAGGAAGATTGACCTATAACAATAAGGATATGTCCGCGCTGGAAACTGGCTGAAGATTTTGTGCATTAAAGGATCCATAGCAGCTGTTGTGCAGGCAGTATAGTAACACACAGCTTATTCCCATCCTTATAGTGTTTCTTGCACTACGTCTTGGAGCGTTTCAACAGAGAAAGGGGCATTCCTCTACAGTGCAGGAAAGTCTGGCTACTGACCATGGAAAATATACTCAGGCAGGGTTTTGGGAGTGATATCACCATCCTCAGAAGGCTGAATTGCTTTCTGCCATGAGAAACAAGTCTGCTAGTTCTCTGGTCCGTTGGGTGTATCCTGTTTAACGTTTGCTGTGGTGTCCTGAGGAGCTCTCTATTTGACTCTCAGGCAGAAGAAAGGAGGGAGAGGTGCCTTGGGGAGCTGCAGATTTCCCATGCGATGTGTGGTTGGGAGCCTGAAAGATTTGTCTTTGACATCTGAGTTGGAGGCCAATAAATCTCTGCCTGTTACAGCAGCTGCTTCAGAAGGAGAAAAGACCATGTGGTAATCGACATGGAAAAGGGACTTTGGTACACAAAATAACAGAGAATAACACCCTAAGAATTACTGCCATCAACTTAAGACCTAAGACACTGCAAACATATAGCTTGATATGTGTGCAAACCAAAATCAAAAATTGCTTAGTCTATGAGATTAACACCCACTGGATCTAGCTGAGACCAAGTGCTGCTGGTCACAACACTGCTGGCCACAGTAGAAATGATTACTAGAAGATGGCTACTCTTTTGAGGAAAACCAGCAAAGAAGACAAAAGATGCTAGAAAAAAACCCAAATGACAATTTTCTTGTTACCCCCACTTTACAACTGGAAACCTGGGCAGAGGAGGGTTAGTTTGGTCTGTATCACCTACGGAATCTACTGCAGACTTGAGAACCATGTCTGGTATCTAAGGTCTGGGTCCAAATCCTCTAATATAATCTCACTTCCTTGCTTCTTGCTTCATTAAAATTGCTTGGTGGAAGTCAGAAGTACCATTGTCAAAATAGCTGTCTCACTATTATTTTTATTCACTCATATTTCCCCCCTGATTTTCACTAAAAACCACAGCTTCTCCAGCCTGGGGATTCCTTTTGACACTGCAATAACAAAACACATTTCGCTCATCACTTTCTCCCAGTGGGAGTATCGTGTACCACACTTGTATCTTCTGCGTGCTGGAAACACTCTGCTTGAGATTCAGAACTCACAGCTCTAATGTGCGCTTCTTACCTGTGTCAGGCAGGGTAGACAAGAGCTTACAAGGAAAGAGATGCAATCTGTTTTTTCATCTTCTCTGCCTCCAGATCTAACCTCCCTATTCTTACAGTCCCTGTAAGAGTAGCGGGCAAAGAGAGATACTTAAGATGACATGTTGCACTAAATATGAGGTGGCTTTAGAAGAAAGCCCTTTCCACTGCAGAGCATTTGCTGATTTTCTCTACTAAAAGTACTGATGCCCCTGAGAAAATCCCAAAATGTATTAGAACAGCCACAGCCATCAGACTGTAAGGCAAGCTAACTGTGAGTAGGGATCCTGTTGAGTTCAACGAGTCTTTTGTGATTTCCAATGCACTAAGAAAAATGCCTTCAAATTACCCAAGAAGTATGTTAATAGCTGACTAATGCACAAGCTGGCAGGAATCATTGCTGCTTGAGCATGGCTCATTAATCTTACCATTCATTAAAAAAATGCTAAACCTTTTAATAAACTATTTTTATTTAAGAAGTAAAGATGAGTGGAGTGCACTTTTTGCTGGGCAAGTGAACTCCCTGTGAAAATAAAACATTTCTTTGCAATTTCTTGCATGTGAAGACATCTTTCTTCCATTGCTAGGTCTGGAAATGCACAGGGTAATTTCCACTCCTGTAAACTCTCAGGGCTAATTTTTTATATCTTTCTTTTCAGCTTTGCAAGCTTGCCCTTTCTAAGCAGAAAACCTCATGCCGCTGATACCCAGCCCATTTCTGCATGGAACAGGCAACATTTCTCTTCAGTGAGGAGCTGGGGAGCAGAAACAAGAGGAGAGAGCTTCTTGCTCTGGACAAGAAGCTGCATGCTGGTCCACAGTATTCAAATCACCACTTCACATCAGTTCAGAGGCAGTTGTGGTTGCATTTGCACATGAGAAGACACCTCAAGGGCCTCTTGTTTCTCTGGCTTCTAGGGAAATACTGCACAAACAAATAACCTGGGACAATTTTTTTATGCTGGGGAAATTGTCTTCGTGTTCCCTTTTGCCTCTGGCTGCAGTATGGAGTGTTGTAGTGGAATAGGTATCTCTGTTCAGCCTTATTCTTTGGGACTCTTTCATCTGTGCAGCATGACTTGTTCAGTACAGTAGTGAAAATGAAAGATAAACTGCATTATCACTAGTAGTTTCAGAAACATGATTGGTTTTGGTGATGTTTTGTCACTAAACACTAGGGAAAAACAACATGAGATGTTGCGAAGTCCTGATTGTGTAGAACAGAGAGGTAGAAATAAACACAAAAAACCACCTGATCAGTGTTATCACTGATATTTTACATTCATGTACATCTCAGTACAGACATATGCAAACTTTTTTAAGTAAATGCTCTTCAAGGTTTCTACAATAATTTTATTTGCCTTTCAAAACAACCCAGGCCTCAGGATTTATTAATGCAGCAATTAGTATGCTGATCATGTCCAGCATGCTTAAATCTTTATTGGCTTTATGCACCACCGAAAGTTTTAGTTTTATTAAACCTGAGCCTCCTACATACTGCTGTTTAGTGCGTGTTACAAAACTAAGATCAGCTCTGAATGTAATGTAACCCACATGTTGGATTGCTTGCTTCAGTGACTTACAGAAATATTTCAGGTAGCAAGTATTTTCTTAGTCTCTGTTATAAAAATATGTCAGGCACACAATGTTTGCATTATATGTTCCTTTTCTGTTATAGAAAAAGAATTCTGCACCAAACCCCTGTGATCCATTCTGAACATTTACACCAACTGTGTATCAAACTAGTATGAATCATGTTTCAGTGAATATTTTGTGGTGAGATAGACAATGGGTTAAATTAAGGTACAGTTACCTTCATCATATGTAGATAGATGAATAGATAGCTAGAGTACATACTGCATATGCAAAGCAAAAACCTGACATAGACTGTAGGTTTTATTCATATGAAGGAAGGGACAAGTGCAGCTGAGATTTACATTTTTTTCCCAAGCAAGCATCAGAAGCTATAGGGAATCTGCCAGGCATGATGCTAGGCATATTGATCTCTGCAGAATTGTCTTTCTTTCCTATGCTGAAGACAAAAATGTCAGCATGATGGAGCAGCCTCCTGAGAACTCCTGATCTGAGCCCCTCAAGGCAGCTCTGTCCTGCCCACCGACTTGCAGCACTAACTGTACTCTTCCACAAACACAGTTCCCCTGTCCCAGCATCCAGCTCTAATGCTAGTGTTTATACCACGTGTAAGAAAGAGCCAGGCCTGATATGATCTGTAAAAACAGTTGTAGCAGATGATGAGAAGCTTTGACAGGTGGTTAAAAAGTTTTACCTCCTTGCACCATTCAAAGAGCAGGGAATTTGCCAGGTTTGTTTCAGATTCAATCTGTAGCAATTTATACAATTAATCTGACTAACAGAGCTAGTCTAAAGAGACTTCTAACAAGACAGGAGTTTTCCCCCTGTAACATACAGTTTAGTTTTGGTTCCAACAAATGAACTTTCAGATTTTATCTGCAGTTGACATCCCCATCGATCCCCTTTCCATCCCAGGTTATCATCTTCTGTAAAAGTGGAAGAGGAAATGGGTTTGCTGCTGTGTTTACACTGCTGCCTGCCAGGCATACTGATCCGATACAATGCATGGGCACTCTGCTCTCTTCTGCCACCTCTGCTACAGCAAAAGCCTCCCACCTGGGTCTTGTCAACACTAACATCCAAGGGGCCCTGGCTAGTATCTCAAGTTTTCTGAGGCAGGATTTGCCAAAGTCTCTCTGTCAGAGTCCCCTTGAGTGCAGGATTTAGGACTGAGGGCAGATGGAGAGCTCTGCATTTGCAGAGCAACAACAGCACACAGTCCAGTATTCACCAAATTACACCAGCAAAAGGAACCTGAAGCTCACCACCCCACTACTCTGTAGCCCAAATCCGTGTTTAAACATATTGCACTTATTCTCTTATACTGAGATAGCTGGGATAGATGTTCTCCAGGGGGCGGGGGGGAGGGAAAACCGTAAAAAAAATAGGTAACTCTTGGATCTTCGCCAACAAATTTCTGCTCCATCAGCTGAATACATTTGAAAGTCAACACACTCAAGGCTTTGTTGAAGCTAATTCCAGCACTTAGGATTTAAGTTTGAATCCCCTTCCCTTACCCATAAATACACACATTTAAATGTGGTCATTTGAGCGCTTCAAGTCATCTCAAATTCCATGGCATCCACAGAAAGAAAGCCAGTCTAAAGTCAACAAAGCCCACAATGATGTTGTAAAAAGAGGTGCTATTGGGAATTCATTTCTGTTTTCTATGCTATATCCACCACTGTTTGCCCAATTGCTAGCCCTAAAAACACGGTCTTAAGGTTAAATTGGTTCATCTTGTTAATCAACATAAGCAGAAATACAGTTTTTCATATTTTGTAGAGCCCTACTCAGGCTAAACAGAATACGAAAAAGTCTAAAAGACTAAAATTTGATGTAAACCAAGGGTTTGGAGGATTTAAGCATGAGGTTTTTTCAAAATTCACAATGATTGAAATGCAGACAGAAGCAGGACACAAATTAATCAAAACCCCAGAACTGCTAAACCTAACGGTAATTTGACTATGAACTGAAGCAGGGTTTTACATACTGTATCTGTTCCTACTTCAATATCTTCCCTCCAACCTACTGGTCTTATTTCAGTCATATCTGTACTGAATCTGGGCCAGTTAGCCCACCTCCTTTTCTCTTCTAAAGCACACATGTAACCTTTGCTACCACAGAATATTTCATAGATCAGTGCTAATTTCCCACCCACTTTCCAACCTTCACATGGAGCAGCAAGGCTCTGAACAGCTAGGTGACTTTCCGAGAACTGCAGTGGGTGACTAAATAACCAAGAAGGTAAACCTCAGTGTCTCCAAAACATATTCTAGTCCCTGAGACTGCTTCCTTGCTGATCCAGTTTTTCATGGTGGCTGCACAGTGAAAACATGCCTCAGATAATGCATAGATAATGCCTGGACCTGAGCCAGGTGGCATCATTTGGAGAAAGGAGTAACCAAGCCTGGGCTTTGCAGTGATGGGGGCATGCTGCAGAGCCCAGGCTTGAAGCAGCCTACCTGAGGAGCTGAGCTAAAGCAACAAGATCAGCGTGGGTGGGGGGGAGGAAGAGTGCAGCTGGATGTTACTGGTAATGTTCAAAACATGAATCTCCACAGCTGTATTGCTGTTACCAATACCACTTACTATGGGAGAACTAGGGGACCCACCAAAACCACCCTTCAGTAAGGGGACACTGGCTGCTGCTAGGGCTGCTACAGCTCCATAGTAAAGGTTATTGGATTCTTCAGTTTGATATCTGGAGTACTCTGACAACCACACGTGCATATGCACATGTACAATAACACTCTTCACTTTATCCCCTTGTATATTTAAATAGTCTACTCATCACCAAGAGACATGAACAACTTCCTCTTTACCTACCCTTTCCTTCCCCCTCCACCTCCTCCCCTCAGTACAAGGAACTCCAGCTTCACCTGTGTACACAGTTGTGTAATTTTTCCCTGGTTAAATATCCTGGAGTTTTACATCTGTTCCTGGCATTCACAGTACTGGGCACTGGCAGGGAGAATACTGGGATGGCTAATGGTTTAAATCTTTTTGAGTGTAATAACGAGATGATACTTTCAAGCCTAGTACTCTGCCGCTTCTAATGTCTTGCCTCATACAGTCCAAATGAGTTTAGTATTAAATTAAAACAATAACAATAACAACAATAATAATAACAACAATAAAGTAGCAGAGAGGTGTTGCCACAAAACCATCTGTTCAAGCATCACCAAAAGAGGAAATCTTACCTTTAAAATAATACTTTTTAAAGCCTGGCATTACCTAACAGTCAGGGTTGCCTGCTGAAGCAGGTAGGGCTATTGTTAGTTAATTTTCTTTACATAAATAAAGATTTTCTTTTCCAGCTTGCCTGTATGAGTTGAGTCATATTTAGTGGCTTATCCGATTTATACTGAAGTTTTTTCAGGGCTCAGGTAGAGACTGAAAGAGAAACCGAGTTATGCTCTACTCTTATTGTGTTCCGTGTGGCTTTTGTCTAAGAAAAACAATTCTCCACCCTCCTCAGGAAGCACTGAAATTTGCCTTTACATCTCTCATCGAACTTTCATTGTATATTTGTATGAAAGCTGAGCTGAAAGAGCACTTCTTCAAAGAGATGCTACCAAGAATCCAATGTTGTCTGCAGTCTGCATGAAAGCCAGAGGATTTGTTTCATTTTCAGTTACCATTTAGAATCATACATGCATGCCCCATTTTTATCATCATCATCTAGCAGCACTCGGCAGCTATAGGATGCCCAAAACACTTGACTGCTTCTGCAGGAGGGTGTGACTTAAGTCCTGCTTAATAACAGAAGCAAGTTCCTTGCTGGTGTGACCTATTGCTGAATTCAGACTCTCTTGTCTTTGTCATCACTGGGAAAATAATTCAGATTAAGCTGAGTGTGACTTCGAAAAACACCAGCCCAGCTGGTGTCTATCGCCCTGTGAGTACACGGGTGCATCCATCTTGGATTGGAATCAAATGGCTGAGTTCGAGGTAGAGGTGAGGGGCCTGTGCAGCATCTGCTGTGCAACAGCTTGGCAGGGCCGACCTCAGAAGCAGGAACACCCTCTGGTGACTTCTGGTAGCTTTTGTGAGCTTTGCCCCACATTTTGGTCCTCACACAGAACTGCTTGCTGTCCATCCAGGTGCAGAAGGACAGAGTGGCTGACCTCTCCCTCCGAGTCCACACTCCTGCCTGTGCAGAAAGTCTTCCCACCACTCAGTGACAGGCATTAATCACTGCACTGCTGGTTTGTCCCTTCAGGACAAGCCAAAGCTATAGCTGCACAGCTTGCTGCGTGTTTCAGTCTGGCCTGCCCCAAAATCTTACATTATAAGCATCAATCCTGTAATATATACATATATATTTTAAAGAAAGTAGGTGTGTTTTTATCTAAAGTACCTAATACTTTTTCTCTTTTGTTCCTGCTGAGGAGGATGAGTATCTGACATTATAAAAATACTTAAACACACTCCAAACTTAAATACCACAGGGGATCTATTCAGCACTCAAATATGTGTTAATGGATGAGTTTAAGTACATATCTAAGCACATTGTTGAACTGGGGCCTAAGACACAATATTTTAATTTTATTTTTTTTGACGATATTTATTAAATACCCATGCAAATAACTTGGTGAAACTTGACTTCTCTGGAAAAACACTTACTGGAAATTATTTCTTAATTAAAATCTGAAACCATCATTTTTCATCTACAGATAATGTGCAACATTTTTCCAGTGTGAATTTGATGTGGTACAAAATTTCAGGTACAGAGAAGAGAAGGAGTGGGTAAAGGTGAGCAGTTTCATCTGGAAACTGTAGGGAAGCACAACAGAGACAAGGAAAACCAGCATGCATGTATAAAATAATATTGTAAAAAACATATCCACAGATTTCAATCAGCAGTGGCTGAGAAGACAATTCCCAGGAAAAATAATTGTTTTATTGCTTCACACTGAGATTTCTGAACAGATTCAGCAAGGTGGTTTTTTTTTCAATATAAACTGTCCTTGGAAAATAGAGTTTCAAAATAGATGCAACACAGCGAGCATCTGGAAAGAAACTCAGTTGAGTTCTGTGGGGTGCAGAGCTCGAAATGCTGACTGTGTTTTAACGTCCTGCAGCCCCTGTCTCTCTCACCCTGCCTGGCTATTTCCTGGCTTCTGCAATCCTGCTTGAATTGGAGCCCAACAAAGCAAACTGTCACAACAATTGTAACTCAAAACCTGCATATTTCTCAAAACTATATTGTATTCTTCCAGGTAACCAGCTTCTTCACCGCCCTGAGCTGCAAATGCTGAAGTAGATGGGAAGTATAATTTGACTGCCAGTCTATAAGAGAGATACGAGGAGGTGCTGTACTGCCTAAAAGGGTCTGTATGTCTAAAAGAAGACTCAGAGCAAAGAGTTCCCATCTGTACATTGGGGATTTTTACAGGACGAAGCCTCCTCATGTGCAGACAGCACACTGCCAAAGTCTGCCATACCCATGGATAAGCAGCATCTGAAAGTGCAAGAACTCAGCACCAGCTGCCACATTCTGTAAGATGTTATCTATGGAAAGTATTTAACCCTTTCCTTCAACACACACCTTCAATGATACAGCTGTGAAAAGTACCTGTTCTTAACAGGTTTTGTTATTGCAACTGTCTGATGTCTTCCAGGATCATCATCTGCCACTGGGGTTTGCTGCTGCTGGCATTCGGTTCAAGTGCAGCAGCACCGCACCAACTCCAGGATGACAGAACTCGCGTATGAGTTTTGTTTAATACTTCTCCAGCAGAGTCACTGCAGAGCTGAACCTCTGAACCTAGACCCATAAACACACTTTAAAGGTTAACATCTGCAGAAAACTCAGTTTCTGGTTTTAGGTGTTTTGATGTAGGTTACTGCTTGCTGCTTCACAAAATCCTCACACTGCCCTTTTTAAAGTCTGGTGAAGGAGCTGTCATCATCCACAAAAGCCAGCCAAATCACTGAGGATACGTTTAAACACAAGATTTTCCTACACTTGGAAAACTGTGTGGGAAGCGAGAATTGCACACGCCAGTACCAAGCATGATGGACACAGTCTCTGGGGAGCAATTGCACCAGGCATCCCCCCAGTGGGAGGTACCTCAGTTTTAGGGCCAGTGCCTTCGAGTTCAGAGGGTCCTTCCTCCTGAAATGCGAGAAGCATACCTACCCCACAGGAGGATGTGTGAGGATTAGCTCTCTGTAAAAACAGATGTCTCCTCTGTGGATCGCAATTTATATTGTGCGAGAGGCCTCGCCCAGGTCTGGGTATCACTGCCGCCAGCCCTGTGCAAACACATGGGCTGACAGACAGTCTGTGACAAAGGGTTCCTGGCCCAAAAGTTTTGGGATAGGTGATGGATGACAAGCATGTGGATGGGAGAGGGAGAGGAGGAAGATGATGGATGGAAATATAAAAGTAGCAGGATATCTTTGTGCTTAAAAGCTGCCAAGTTCTCCACTAGGGCTATTTGGTTGAAACAAAATGCATGTGAACTCTGAAAAAATTAGAGCAAAATACAGTAATTACAATACAAGAAGCCTTATACATACTTACCAAATCAAGAAGCCAATACATACTTATGAAAGAAATATAGCATTTAAAGCTACTTTTCAGCTTTATGCTGTTATTTAAATAACACTCAAACTTTTCAATTTAAAGACAGACTTCTGGAAAAAAAGAAATTAAAATCCATGTAGACTTTAGCAAATCGTGGGAATTTGCCCTCTACTCTTCTGTCTCTTTGTGGGAGAGCAGAAGCTTTGTGAGGGCGAAAAACAAACTGCCTGTGAGAGGACAGCAAATCCCATGTAGAAATATCTTCCTCCTTCCTTGAGGATGCAGATGCCTCTCCTTTGTCTTTCTGGATAGGATATGTGATGGGGCCGAATGAGGCCAAAGAAGAAACTGGCCTCTTCACAGGGCATGGTGGCTGAGGAGCAGCACACCACAGGATTTTTGCAACGCAAAATACCAATAGGGTCAGCACAGGATTGTTACTTTCCCTGCCTTTGGGGGAGCTAAGGGTATTGTGATTTTTAAAGGAAGTTTGCAGCAAGGAGGAAAGTAGGGTTATGGAAGAGGGCCAAGAGATCAGCCTTACAGAGCACACTCTGTAAGGGATCAGTTTGAAGGCTGAGTGGTTTATGATGGATTTCCCCATGAATTCTTATGCTCCATGTGGCTGGAGGGGCAGATCCAAGCCCTGCACAACCCACTTCTAGTCTATGTAGAGGGAACTGTTAACTGAGAAACTGAGCACTGAACAGGGCAAAAGTTACTTAGAAATTTTCTTGTGAGAAACAGCGGTGAGAGCAAGTAGTTGAGGGATGTGTTACAGTTAAAATGGTACAATTATCCCCTTTCTTCTTTCATTCTAGCATTTATTAATCTTTTCTTTCTCCAGTCCCAGAGGCTGGTTCTCCTCTTGTGTAGGAAATGAGAGTCAGGAAGGGCGTCACTGAATTCAGTGAGTCGTCTGGGCTCCATGCAGTGAATGTTGCATTTGATAATTTCCTATTCAATGAATTTCTGTGCATGAGAAAGTAATAATCTCTTCCATCTTCTGAAAAAGTACTTGAAATGATCATTCATTTATCTTAATTGGTGTTTTTAAAAATCTTTCCAGAAGAGAACTTACTTACAAAAATATTTCTTTTACTTCTTACCTGTGATCATTACTTAAGTTTAACACAACAGCTAATCCCCCATGCCTGATAATTTATGTTCAGTCAAGTTGCCTTTATAGTCATAAGAAAGATTTGCATTGAGTCCAGTGAGAAAAAGCATTGGGCCCCTAATTTACTGACGGAGGCCCTGGCCAAATTACTGCATCCTCTGCAAAGGCCAGAAACAAAATGAAGAAGATGGGACATAAAGAAAAAGAGGGAGAGTAAGCTAATGAGGGAAGGAAGGATGGGGAGAAATTTGTAATGGTGCTCCCGTGGAAGTTAATGGCAACAGTCATACTGGCTCTGTCTGCAGGAGCATGCCTTTAAGTAGTTGAGCTTAGCTCTGCCTTGGCGTAGGATCAAGCCTCACAGACCCCCATAGAAATCTCCCATCCTATTCTGCGCTAAGCCTGATCTGACAGCAGGTGAGATCCTAGTGTCAAGAGTCCACTTCCCCTGTTGTTTCTATCTGCATGGTGAATGACTCACAGATCCTCCCAGTGGTCTTTTCAAGTAAAAGAAATACACTTTTTTCTTTCTTTTTCTTTTTTTTTAATGGAGTAATTTTGACATAACAGGTACTTAAAACAAATCAAAGGCTACAGCTGTCTGTAAAACTGCTACTTGTAAGCATTTTCATTCACTACCTAGGTTAATCTAACTGCAGAACTCTTAAAACATTTTCCTCTTTTGCCATTTGCAAGAAGAATATTGGGTGGGATTGTGGTTTTAAAACAAACTGGACTTTTTCGCAATTGTGAAATGGGAGGAAAGAAGAAGAGATGCAAGAAAAAAGGACAACCTCCATCCAACAAACCAAAATCATTGACCTTGGACTAAACTGCTTAAACCACATTCACTCAGCATAATTTCACAGAGGTGCCCCTGGGTGGTCTTGCTTCTAAAGACATAGTGAGATCTCTGTCTGATGCATTTTACTGTATTAAGCTTGGGGAAATGAAATGTATCTGGAGGTGGGAAGTTGCTTTGCTTGCAGCCATATCCACTGGGCTTTAGGAGTGTTTGGAACTGGCACTTGGGAGTTTTCAGTCTTAAACTGTGAAGGCAAAGGCCCACCACTAATGCTGGGGGGTTAACATCATAATTTCACACATTTGGTCAGTCTCCACAAAAGCAAATTCCTTTGCATGGGGGGGCTATGTGAGCTTGCATGTTGCAAGTCTTTTACAGGAGGGTTGGGTTGCATATCTCTCACATAATTTAGGAAGAAATGGATTCTAGCTAATGTAGGCATGCAATTTCTGCTGCCTAAGGCCTACGGAAGTCAAAAATGGAACATGGAAATCCCCCAGGGAACCTGCACACTAATCTATGGTCCCCACTCATATCATAAGAGCTGCTGTTTTCCTTCTCAGTAGAGACCTGTTTCTGAAATGAAAAACAGCTTTCTGGAAAGCATTTGTCACTATCTCAGGTGTAGTGCTTTGCATATGGAAACCCCGTGTTGTGGGATCAGCTCTTCTACAAGCACGCAGGCTGTTTTGGCAGAAAAAAAAGAATACGTAATACCTTACTCATTTATTAGAAATGCAGACAGCTCTGTCTATAGTACACTTAATTATAGATATGCAAAACAGTCACGTTCAAAATAGCAGGTCACAGGATGAACCACAGCCCTGCTGTAATAAATTAATCGCAGGCTTATGGGTCCATCACTTCCCTTTTGCCCACTTACACTACAGATCTCCACATGTGAGTTAGCATTTTAAACCAAGATACAGCTATGTGAGCTGATCTGGTGTGATGTTACCCTACTTAAGCCTAATTTCACCAGAACTGAAAGGACAAGCATAGGTCAGTTTGGAAAAAAAGATACATTTTATGGCCAGTACTGCCTGGGCCAGAAGTCAGTGCTTATTCATCATACTGTAAGTTTCATTCTCCAGCAGGCTGAGAAAAAAAAACCACAACATAGTGATGACAATCAAAAGGATCTGGTTTATATTACCAGAAAATCTCTGGTGTATTTTGCACCAAAAATCTGTGATGACTTTGGTTTAGTAGCTTTTTATACCTTGCAAACACTTCAGATAGATACCAAAAAATCCATGGTTAGCAGAACTCTAAAAAGAAGAGAAATTTCTCCTCTCAAATGATTGTACATTTGAGTAACTGATAAGGTCAGACTGCAAACCAACAATGATGTGTGTGGGAACAGTTCTGTGCTCTCACAAGTCTTGCACAAAGAAGAAATTTTTCCTTCCATGAAAGTTCATTAAAATGAAAGCCCAAAGCTGTTGAACTCCACTAAAATACATCTTTGGGTTATGTGTTTATATGAACAAGTTGTCCTTTTTCTGCAATACCCTTTTCCCCACCCCACCTTCTCCTTTTGTTATCTTGATGTTTCTCGCCTTATCTGTTGGCTACAACTTCAGTCTCTCACTACTCCCAGTCTTGGGGTACAGGGCAGCGCTAGCCAGGGTGAGATGAATGAGCTCTGTGCCTCCTGAATCAGTGGTGATCTGCAAGATATCCTAATGTGTCAGACGCTGGTAGACCCTCTCTCCTGCCACAGTACAGCCTTAACACACTGGAGAGAAATAGGACTGAGAAACACTGACAGAGGTGACCTTCCGACGTCTTTTCCAGCCTTATGTTTGGCCAGCTGGCCAGAATAATAACTCAAAAGCAGGATGTTACTTAAATATTTCTTACAGAGGTTAGGATACACTGAATTACACTGCTTGATTTCCTGATAGGATGAAGCAAATGTGCATTTGCTATCACGGATCCTGCTCTGAAGGAAAAGGTGAGGAAGAAAAGTCTGTGCCACAGCCAAGAGGAGAGGCTTGATATTAAACTCTCAGCCAGCTCAGACATTTGGCATTGCACTGCCTCTTCATGGTGAAAACTTTCACATTTAAACCAGGAACCTTTTATCCAGACAGCTAATTTCTTTTGTTTGAAATGCCCAGGAAGCCTCACAGCGCAGTGTTTCACAGGGTTCCCTCCAAGTTTTCACTTTGGTCTTAAGAAGATTTCACCTACAAGTGCTTTCCTTTTCTGATAGATCCAAACAAGGCACCCCGCTCTCTATGAAGATTAATTTAGATTTTCTATTGCAGAGGCATCCACCCCCCAGCCACGTGATTCCCCTCCTTTTGAAAACTAGGTAAAGCCTGTAAAGAGGCAGCTGTGTTTCAAGCTCTTTGAACAGTGTCTCTTATAGAAGAGGAGAATGGATAAGCCGTTTTGCAAACACTGTTAGTAGAGACCAATAATCAGTGTAGAAGAAGTCTGTACTGGGAATGAATGTATCAATTTACCTCAGGCTGTGCACTTCAGAGATGGGCTTTGCCCTAGATTGGGTGCATTTTAAGCTTGGCCTGTAACTAAAATAAAACCATTTTGTTATGACAAGGGTTTGTTTCCAAATTGCAGATTTTCCCTTTTGTATGGAAAGGCACACTGATGACACTCTAAACCTGCCTCTTTGGGTGTTTTGCATCATGAATAGACACGGTATGCATGTGAGCACTTGTTGCTTATGTATGTGTGCATGTGTAAATCTACCTATCTATCTATCTACTTATCTATGTGTAAATAAATGAAACTCAATTCAAAACTTCCCTTTTCCCCATGTTCATAAGCTGGCTATAAAGTCATGCATTGTACAACACATAGATTTGTTTATTTG
Source organism: Myiopsitta monachus (assembly GCA_017639245.1). Classification (NCBI taxonomy): domain Eukaryota; kingdom Metazoa; phylum Chordata; class Aves; order Psittaciformes; family Psittacidae; genus Myiopsitta; species Myiopsitta monachus. The sequence goes on along the minus strand of CM029927.1, from coordinate 12,037,872 downwards.
CACGTTTCCTGTCAGCACTAAGGAAGGGAATCCTGGGAGCTGTAAAACATCATTATTTGCATTACACTAGTGTTTGTATCTTTTTGTTTTTTTTTACAAACCTTTATTCTGTTATATATAAAGATAAAAGAAGATTGAAAAGTGCTCTCCACTAATCTAATGCTGTGCAGACTGAGGTAAGATGAGCACTCTAAGAAAATCAACTGGAAAAATTGAATTCTTGTGATTCCTGCAGAACAAGTGTTTCAGCGACTAGGTGGGAATGAAGTGAAGCTGCTTGTAGTTGACTTTTGGAAAAAGATTTCACATCCTGCAGGCAGATAAGCACACCCAGCTTTGGTAGTGCACAGTAAGACCCTGAAATGGGGGAACAACATTATAGAAGGGAAAGCTGAAAATTAAGATAGAAACCTTCAAGAAAATAATGGAGATCATATCTACTTAAAAGACCAATGATTCAAAGTGACTAGCCTGAGACTATTCAGTGAGCCACTTTAGCTGAAAGTCTCTGGAACTTCAGTATAGAGGAAACTTAAAATTTCTTTAAATCAAAGGTATAAAAAAGAGGCCCAAGTCTACCCTAGTGAAAGGGAGAATGTTTGCAAGGAAAATCTTCAGACAAAATGAGCAAATAAAAAAATTGCTTTACCAAATGAGGGGAGATGCAAATGGCTGCAAGGATGGTGGAAAAAAGAATGGGAGAAAAAGCTGAGAGCTGTGATCTCAGTAGGAAAATGTAAATATAAAGTGTGAATTTCTGTGAGTAAAGCTAAGATAAATTTTTTTTGGAAAAAAACAAGTAGCAAAAGATTCATCCAGAAGATCTATTAAAAAACCCCACATCCATTGAGAACAAGTCAGGCATTAAATATCATTCATTTGAGATTCAGTTGAACTCAAATACCTTGCCTTATTTTCTGAGAAATATGCTGTTGTTGATAATAAGAAGCCATATGGGAAGGTGACTATGGAAATGAAAATGACCATGGCAATAAAAATGAAATTATGATTCCAGTGGATGTTACTTTACCAATCTGATAAAATGAAGAAGTGAGACCAAAAACCAAGGCCTTGTTTTAGTGGAATACATATTTTAGAAGAGGTGCTAAACCAGGGCTTGAGTCCATTGGTCTAATCTCCATAACACATAAAAGAATAAATGCTGGGAAAAAACGTATTTAAAAAGAAAGTACATCAGGATATAAAAATATGTGACAAGGTTTATGATCATGCCAGTCATTTTGAACGCTTTGATACCTGATTTTCTAGATGAAGGAAACCTATGGTATCTACTCTGTCTGGCCTTTGCAAGATATCTAAAATGTTGACACTTGGTTAATCTTTAGGAAGTAAAAAAGATGGGGATGAACTCAACTACTGAAAGGAAGTAAAGAACTACCTGCCAGAGAGGCAAAACTAGATTGTAATGAAAACAAGAATCAAGCCAGAGGGAAACTACAAGGATCGTTCTTCAAAGATGGATCTAATATTCACGCAAATAACTATCGCAAAGAAAGTATGAACTTCACCAAAACATTAGCCAACACATAGAAAGGGTAGAATATTCAAAAAGAAATGGCACAATGAAACTGGATTAGTAGTTCGCAAAACATCCCGTATTTTGGGAGAGTTAGAAGCCAAAGGCTCTTTTTATTGCATACTAACAGATAAAGAGAAGTTACTTTTGCTGAGCAAGAGAGAGAGAAAAATATTTTCATATTAGTGAAATAAGAGTCTTATAACAAAATTGTATTCATGGTACACTGGATCATAGAATCATAGAATAGTTAGGGTTGGAAAGGACCTTAAGATCATCTAGTTCCAACCCTCCTGCCAGGGGCAGGGACACCTCACACTAAATCATGCCACCCAAGGCTTTGTCCAACCCAGCCTTGAACACCACCAGCGATGGAGCATTCACAACTTCCCTGGGCAACACATTCCAGTGCCTCACCACCCTTACAGAAAGGGTTTCTTCCTCATATCCAATCTAAACTTGCCCTGTTTAAGTTTGAACCCATTACCCCTTGTCCTATCACTACAGTCCCTCATGAAGAGTCCCTCCCCAGCATCCCTATAGGCCCCCTTCAGATATTGGAAGGCTGCTCTGAGGTCTCCACGCAGCCTTCTCTTCTCCAGGCTGAACAGCCCCAACTTTCTCAGCCTATCTTCATACGGGAGGTGCTCCAGTCCCCTCATCATCCTTATGGCCCTCTTCTGCACTTGTTCCAACAGTTCCGTGTCCTTTTGATGTTGAGGACACCAGAACTGCAAACAATACTCCAAGTAAGGTCTCATAAGAGCAGAGTAGAGGGGTAGGATCACCTCCCTCGACCTGCTGGTCATGCTCCTTTTGATGCAGCCCAGGATACGGTTGGCTTTCTGGGCTGCAAGCACACACTGCAGCCAGCTCATGCTCATTTTCTCATCAACCAACACCCCGAAGTCCTTCTCCGCAGGGCTGCTCTGAATCTCTTCTCTGCCCAACCTGTAGCTGTGCCTGGGATTGCCCTCACCCAGGTGTAGGACCTTGCACTTGGCATGGTTAAACTTCATCAGGTTGGCATCAGCCCACTTCACAAGCATGTCAAGGTCCCTCTGGATGGCATTCTTTCCCTCCAGCATATCAACCGAACCACACAGCTTGGTGTCATTGGCAAACTTGCTGAGGGTGCACTCAATCCCACTGTCCATATAACCTACAAAGACGTTGAACAAGACTGGTCCCAACACTGATCTCTGAGAGACACCACTCATTACTGGTCTCCAGCTGGACACTGAGCCATTGAGCGCAACTCTTTGAGCGTGGCCATCCAGCCAGTTCTTTATCCACTGAGTGGTTCATCCATCAAATTGATGTCTCTCCAACTTAGAGTCAAGGATGTCGTGTGGGACAGTATCGAATGCTTTGCACAAGTTCAAGTAGATGACATCAACTGCTCTGCCCCTGTTCATCAGTTCTGCAGCCCCATTACAGAAGGCCACCAAATTGGTCATGCAGGATTTCCCCTTCGTGAAGCCATGCTGGCTGTCACCAGCCACTTTGTTGTTTTTCATGTGCCTCAGCATGCCTTCCAGGAGAATCCGCTCCAAGATTTTGCCAGGCACAGAGGTCTGACTGACTGGTCTGTAGTTCCCCGGCTCATCCATTTTCCCCTTCTTGAAAATGGGGGTTAGATTTCCCTTTTTCCAGTTGTTGGGAACTTCACCCGACTGCCATGATTTTTCAAATATGATGGACAGTGGCTTAGCAACTTTGTTTGCCAGCTCCTTCAGGACCTGCAGATAAATTTCACCATGTCCCATGGACTTGTATATGTTCAGGTTCCTAAGGTGGTCTTGAACCAGATCCTCTCCTACAGTGGGCCCACGGTCTCCATTCTCACTGTCTCTTTGTCTGCCTTCTAAAACCTAAGAAATAAACAAGTTGCTGGGAAAGATTTGGTGTATTTAGTTTTACAGCACAACTGAGAGCTAAGGAAAAATATTTCCAACTTCCACAGCAGGACCTGAGGTGTATTCAAGCAGCTCAGGTTCTACCACTGCAAATACTCAAGTACTGTATGTGCCACTTGTGTGGCATAGACTAGATTGGTGCTTCCTATTTAAGAGCTATTAACAGTCATACAGTCGTCCTTCACTGTCATTGCAATGGTGAACTAGGATGAGAGTGTTTTAGACGACAAAAGAATTCTTCACTATTTTTTTTTTTTCCCAAGTGTATGCTTTGGAAAGGCAGTATGCAACTGCTGAAGCAGATACTCCCCAGTTTGAACAGCAAAGCTGAGCAGGTTTCCTGTATCATATGAGTAGAAGCTGCTGCAGTTAATTAAACAGCGACTCAGTGCTCAGGAAGGCCCCAACCTCCAATGAATCTGTGATCGCAATTCTGTAACACAGCTTAACATTCAAGTGGTTTAACAGACGTAGGATCCTTCTGGATCAGATTAGAACAAGGACCATCTCAACCCACTGAGGAGGAACCTGGTGAAATCAGGAAATAAAAAAAATAGAAATAAACATAAAAGATTTGATACAGCTATGCTCGGGATTTATACAAGATCGTCTCCTATTCCATGTTCCAGAAAAGAAGAAAGATTTCTGACCTAAATGATCTCTATTTTTTCATCATGCAGATGAGGTTTTGCTTTCCACCACAAAGGCTTCAGAGATACAGTCTGGTGTGGAATCCTTCAGGAGTTGATGCCATTTTTAGAGAGTCTGAGACAGTCTTTTCCTAGTACTTCCCACATGTCAGAGAAATTACTAATTGGAGCAAAAAAGCAGACCTATGTGTAAATTTGGCAGTGGAGTTCAGGAAGGACCATCAGGGTGTCTCAGAATTGGTCCTTCTCCGCTTCTGTTAAGTTATATTAAATCTACCGCTAGTCTAAAGGGAAGCATTCAGGTTACTGATTTTGCTTCTGAAAAACCTAACTTTTGCTCTGCTAGACCTGATTGCAATATCTTGTTCTAGACTGAGAAGGACTTTCATGGCAGCTGCCTAAATTTCTCCTATGCTTAGACTACAGAGTCCTACCAACTCAGAACATTGTTTCAGCTATGCTAATAAGTGCATGAATAGCATGCCTTGGTAGTGACAACTTATATTAATGCCAGAGTAACTACTCTAATGTACATACTTCAGAGTGATTAAAAGATTACACATTTTAAATAATAATTTGAGAGCGGTCTTTGCAATGGCTACTCAGCACAATGATCATTTGTACTTATGTCACTGAAAATGGAATCTTAAAAGGTCCAGCCCTGCATTTAAACACTTAGAACAACAATAATGAAGCCTCTAAACTGCTCTCTAATTCTCTCTTTCTTTCAGCCCTTCCACCACAAAATAAAATAGACAACTAGGAAGATAAATAAGCTGACCTGCCATGCAAGTTCTGCAGAAAGTACACAATATATGTGATTGAGCAATGACCCTGAAGAAAACAATGTTACAGACTTTTCCAGAAATGTCCCCCTCCTATATACACATTAAGGCCTCAGCTTCCCTTGCCTGATCTTGAAAGGTTCAAAAACACACAAAAAGGACGTGGTTTACTGAAATAGAACAAAATTGTAAAAGTGAATGATGCTAGATTTATTGTAAGACAAGAACTACCAAAAACATTTGTCATGCTTTTCAATTCAACTGAAAAGGGAGGTGTTTTTGATAAACCTGACATTTACCCTTTTCACATTGCATTCCTTAAGGCACCACTCCAAAATAGCCAAAAACAGATTTTCTTCCCAGAAGTCAGCTAACTTGAAGTTAATGAAAATGGAAGGTACTAGCAACCACAAATAATTAAAAAGTGCATTGAACATATGCTCATAAGAAATATTGCTAGTGAAATAAAGGAGGTGTTGAACTAGAAGAGAACAACATAGCCATAGGTGGCAAAAATATTCGCAAATGACATCCCACTGTTAGAAGTCTGTGGGGACAGTGGCCATTTTTATCCTGCCAAACGTTTGCCCACTTCTTTAGTGCTCACCATCACCACAAACTGAGAGTCTTACCTTGTTACCTGGAGCAAATACCACAGCATACCAGAATGGGTCCTAGACATTCTCTAGTTTGTTTTCAAAGTGTGGTCTCCCAACTCAAGTTGAAATATCCTTCCTTCTAACTCAGGTGTATTTATAGGGCCAAAACATTAAAGCATTAAAAAAATAAAAATCCTACATTTTTTTTCTGTTGTTGCAAATATTCGGTTAAGATTAAAAAATAAATCAAGAAATCATTGAGAATGCTTTAAGAATTTAAGAAATAATAATAAACTTCAAAATGCTGGGAAGGGGTTTTGAACTGCAGACTACGTACCTCCTATTATGCTTGTGCTCCTTGTATGCTTGTGCTTCAAGTCACCTTTAGTATCACAGTGATGATTATCTACAATTTCAAAATGGAAGGCCTCTCTTTTAAAAATGCAGTCATGAAAATTAGATGTGCATTTTGAAGTAGCAATTGGAATCAGTCAGTAGAGTCTATCACTACAGAGAGTGCAATGTATGAAAGCTCAGAAGTATAGAGCTCTTATTCAATAGAAGTTTTACTGTGGTTTCAAAGGAAGCAAGGTTAGGGTCTGCAAATATAATCCCTTGCATTTGCCCCATGATCCTGCCATTTATAGATCACTGTTTTCTTGAGGTTATGCCAGTTACGTGACATTGCAACTTAGAGTCTCCTTCCCTGCACTCTTTTAACTAAATCTAGCTATGGTTCTTCAACTTGACTTGACAGAGCTTCATTGTATTGGTCCTTGATACACCTAATGTGACCTCCTTACTGTTCCTCTCTTCTGCCCAGAATTCTGCTGTTGACTACCTGCAATGTGCATCTCACCAGAGACCTACATATATGTTAATGCTAATCAAGAGGCATGGAGTAGCAGTTGGGAGCAGTTTTGCTAGATCACCATCTTCCAGCCACCATGATAAATAGACCTCCATGAAATCTGATTAATTAGCAGTAAGCTATGTATTAGAAAAGGCAAGGAGCACTCAACTCAAAACAAGCATGTCTGACAAAGACAAAATTAATTGATTTTTTTTTTACAATGAATGTGATAAAGTAGACCAGGACTCAATTTAGTAGACCAGGTCTACTGGGGGCTGGTGGAGCTGGTCTGACAAAGAAGAGGAAGAACTGCTTTGGTAGGAGACTTGACAGGCTGGTCAAGGACTCTTTAAACTAGATGTGTTGGGGGAGGGGGACATCATTCCATCCCAACACACCCAGACAGTTGTCAGCACCTATAATAAATGCTCAGAGCAATGTAGAGATATTCCAGCTGCTCCAGCCAATGAGCCAGCTTCAATTGGAGCTCGGCTCAGATGCCTTTATACAAACGCCCATAGCACGGGGAACAAACAAGAGGAATTAGAGATGTGTGCATATCTACTGGGGTATGATAACATAGGCATCACAGAAACATGGTGGGATGGTTCCTATGACTGGTGTGTTGGAATGGAAGGTTACAGGCTCTTTAGCAAAGACAGGCCCGGCAGGTGGGGAGAGGGAGTTGTTATTTATGCTAAGAATAGGCTGGAGAGTATGGAGCTCTGTCTGGGGACAGGTGAGCAGTTGATAGTTTCTGGGTGTGGGTTAAAGGGAGAACAGCAATGGGAGACATTACTTTGAGGATCTGTTACAGGCTGCCTGATCAGGAGGACTCTGTGGATGAAGCACTCTGTAGACAGATAGGAACAGCCTCACACTCACAGGCCCTTGTCCTCATGGGGGACTTCAACCACCCTGATATCTTTTGGAGGGACAGTATGGACCGGCATAAGCAATCAAGTAGGTTCCTAATTGCATAGAAGACAATTTCCTCCTGCAAGTAATAGAGGAGCTGACAAGGAGGGATGCTGTGCTTGACCTCATGGTCACCAACAGGGAAGAGCTGGTTGGAAATGTGATGCTCCAGGGCAGCCTTGGCTGTAGCAATCCTGAGATGGTCGAATTCGAGATCCTCAGGACAGTGAGAAGAGCGTGCAGTGAGCTCACTGCCCTGGACTTCAAGAGAGCAGACTTTGGCCTCTTCAGGAACCTGCTCAGTAAGGTTCCATGGGATATAGCCCTAGAGGGCAGGGGGGCCCAAGACTGTTGATTGATATTCAAGGATCCCCTGCTGCAAGCTCAGGGCTGTTGCATCCTGACTAAAAGGAAGTGCAGCAGGAGGGCCAGGAGGCCTCTATGGATGGATAAGGTGCTGCTGAGGAAAATTCAAAGGAAAAAAGAGGCTTATAAAAGGTGGAAGCAAGGACAGGCAGCCTGGGAAGAATACAGGGTACATTGTCCAGGAAGCTAGGGACCAGGTTAGGAAAGCTAAGGCCCACTTAGAATTAAACTTGGCTAGGGATGTTAAAGATAACAGGAAGGGATTCTATAGGTACATAGCAAATAAAAGACAGACTAAGGGACAACATGGGCCCCCTCCAGAATCTATCAGGAGAACTGGCTAGCCTGGATTTGGAGAAGGCTGAGGCTCTTAATGACTTCTTTTCCTCAGTCTTCACCACACCACCACACCACCCAAGTCTTGGAATGCAGACAAAGAGACAGTGAGAATGAAGACCCTGGGCCCACTGTAGGAGAGGATCTGGTTCAAGACCACCTTAGGAACCTGAACATATACAAGTCCATGGGACCTGATGGAATTTATCTGCAGGTCCTGAAGGAGCTGGCAAACGAAGTTGCTAAGCCACTGTCCATCATATTTGAAAAATCATGGCAGTCAGGGTGAAGTTCCCAACAACTGGAAAAGGGGAAATATAGCCCCCATTTTCAAGAAGGGGAAAATGGATGAGCCGGGGAACTACAGACCAGTCAGTCAGACCTCTGTGCCTGGCAAAATCTTGGAGCGGATTCTCCTGGAAGGCATGCTGAGGCACATGAAAAACAACAAAGTGGCTGGTGACAGCCAGCATGGCTTCACTAAGGGGAAATCCTGCATGACCAATTTGGTGGCCTTCTATGTAATGGGGCTACGGAACTGATGAACAGGGGCAGAGCAGTTGATGTCATCTACTTGAACTTGTGCAGAGCATTCGATACTGTCCCACACGACATCCTTGACTCTAAGTTGGAGAGACATCAATTTGATGGATGAACCACTCAGTGGATAAAGAACTGGCTGGATGGCCACGCTCAAAGAGTTGCGCTCAATGGCTCAGTGTCCAGCTGGAGACCAGTAATGAGTGGTGTCTCTCAGAGATCAGTGTTGGGACCGGTCTTGCTCAACATCTTTGTCAGTGGCATGGACAGTGGGATTGAGTGCACCCTCAGCAAGTTTGCCAATGACACCAAGCTGTGTGGTTCAGTTGGTACAAGCAACAACAAGCAGGCACGTCTTCAAAAAAAAAAGGTGTCTCAGATCCTTATCCAATCAGGCCTTGACTTTTTCCAGGGATGGGACATGTACAGCCTCTCTGGACAACCTGTTCCAGTGTTTCACCAAATTGTGAGATTTCCATCACTGAAAGTTAACTTATTGTTACCAACATTGCTGCAGGTAAAGGAGAGCAGACATAATCATCACGTTACACTGATCAATGAAACCCCCAAATTTTGCCTGTGGGAAGTAATTCCCTGTTTTCATTTCTTTCTCCACTCTCTACCAAGTACCTTTTCAGCACAGCCAATGTGGTAATTTCTGACTGGAGGAATCCAATGCTGCAATAAAACCCAATAAGACAACTGAAGTGAAAGCGTGGATATTGGACACATTATTGCATAGATGCTAAACTGGGAAGGAAATTTCATGGAAGAAAATACAAATAACATTCTAATTTATTTTCTTAAGGCTAGTTCAGCAACACATTTTGATTGTTAGTCTAGATACGCTCAGTGGAAAAGAAAATATGTCCGTCACTCCTTTGATTTTAACATTTCTTCACATACGTGTCAATGTAGCATCAACAGAGAAGGATGAACAGTGTTTTCAACTCGTCATGTAAATACATATTACAGGTATGTTAGAAAGACTCTATGTGGAATGGAGTTCACATTTCTTCTTCAGTTTACAGACAGTAGGAGTTCCAGAGAGAAATAGAAGAGGATAAATTGTCCTTCAGAGTTCGGTCAGAAATGGGAAGTGCTATTAACTTTGTGTTAAAACGTTAAACAAAAGGGAAAAAAAATTACCAGATACATACATACCTGGTCAAATGGATAAGTTATTTCTTAGGAAAGAATCAATATGGCTTTTATAGTAAGAAGTCATGCCCTTGCAGATCTCATAGAATTACCTGAGAAAATAGGATATGTGCAGATGTGTGTATATGCACTATGCATGTATAAACTTAACAAATTAACATGTGTGAATGACAAAAAAAAAGTGATTTAAAGCAGAACAACTAAGAACAGGTTAAAACTTGTCTCTAACTTCATTATGGTTTTTGAGATACCATTAGATAAGGGATTCATAAAACCTGAAAATAAATTATTTGCTATTCCTGTATACTGAAGCAGCATTTTTTTTCTAAATATCCGTTGATCTGGCACTGGTTGCTCTCAACAGCTATGCAGGGTGTCATAAGTGATTCTATGTCTCATCAAACCTGTATTTCTAGGGAAATTACTATTAAAAGATTAAGGAGAAGAAAGCTTCTCCCTTTCTTTCTGAAGGAAGATTATAAATTGTGTTACAATATGCATGTGTCTGAGTGCAAATCAAAAGATCTGTAATAAACACTTGCTACAGAAGCAGAGTTACTCCCTGGGTTTAGCAGAGAACAACTACTTCAAGCTGTCTTCCCTTGCTTCCCTGTTCTTTTGCATGAGTGCGCTGAAGATGAGGTATTACATTTGATGAAATCCAGGACTGCAAATCAATACACCATGGAATCAAGATATGCTCTGGAAAATGTAGTTCCTGCATCTTTAATATTCTCCGTTTCCTTTTATCCTCAACCTCACACTCCCAGGAGCTTAATAGCTCTTAGTCAGTTTGGTGGTTCCAGTGCCGCCCTTCTTCCTGCTGGCAGACACATGCCTTCCGGCTCAAAATGCTGATGCACGTTGGACAATCTAATTTATTATACTAAATCTTCTGGAAACGGCTGCAGAGACCAGGCCATACAGGGCTTTCCAAATTAATTCTGAGAGTAAAACAATATATGCAGCAGGCGGGTAACTTTATCTAGATTTCAGAGATTTAGTTGCATGAAAGTGAGAATATAAAAATGCTTTTGCATGTAGCAGAATACTGTTGAACACATTTGGAAAGGATCAAGTCAAGACTACCTAAATCATTCAATAAAATCTGCTACATAAAACATCTAATAAATTGTAATGGCAAGGACTTGTGCAGAGAGGCTGAAATTCCAGCTATGCTCTGAAAATAAAAGTTTGGTCACATAGTCACTCTCCTTTCTTTTCTTTGTTGACTTTACTAGCCACTGGGCTGGAAGTGTCCAGTTTCACTGGAGCACCACAGAAGATGTTTGGCACCAGTCTCAAAGGAGAAATGATTTGGTATGCTATGATTTGCTTTATGATTTTGGGGATATTTTATTAATCCCTGAAGTTTCAAATCTCTTAAGACCATGATTAAATAAAAAAACCCCAAGACTCCCTCGGTGCAAAGGCAACTCCTATCATTAAGAAAAAGATCATAAAACTCCTGTGACAAAGCAATAAGGATTTCATAGTAAATTATGGAGTTAAATAATGATAGTATCTCACATGAAAATAAAACTTACTAATTCAGTTAAGCACTCTGTAAGTAAAACTGGAATGCTGCTAATACAATAAGATTTTTGTAATCATGTTAGTAAGAATGATGGCCTTATGTTCCATATCCTGTTCCTCCAGTTCAGTGTCTATAAGATGCAGTGCAAGAAAAAAGCCCACAGTATACACACGAAGAATCTGGAAGCATCTGTTTCTGTTACTCTTTCTTCTACCTAATAGGTAGGTTGATTAAATTGCGTTTATCTGCATTTTAGCTGCTGAACTGCCTTAAAGACATAACAACTAAGACCAGGAAACAGTTCAATATACACAATAGCATTGCTCTCTTAGAGAGAGGATACAAGATGCTTGTTACTAGTTACTAGTTGTCATGATCCAGGAATAAATTTCAGACCGGGTGGATTTTAAAAATTTGACACGTTTTCTCTTAGTAAGTTTTTTAAACAAAGGTAACATTGGCCAATACGTTCTCCTAATTTTAAATGTGACTTTTAATGTCCCCATCATTTTAACTACTAATTTAAACTAGTTTCAATGAGCACTGAAGAAGTCATCATGCAGGGACCTGAAGAAATCTTTGATATATCAGTATAGCCTAAGCAGGGGTAAAGGTTTACCTCAGAGAACTTCCTCTTAACTACCCTCCAGACTATTTTTTGTCTGCACTTTTTGTGCTGCATTTGAACCTGTAAATTTTTTGCTTATTGATGACTTATGAATACAGTGAGATAAGTCTGCATGGCCCACGCAGAAGGTGGCACACATGTTCAGTTCATGCATTATGAGCAAGTTGGCTATGCCTGGACTTGAGCTTCCTGGGTATGGCTGAAGTGCAAACCATTTATTTTCTCTGCAGCTTCTCTCCCTTGAGGCCAGGACATTGACTTAGCTTAAAAATAGGGGTCAGGTTGTAGCTGTACAGAGAGAGAAACTGTATAGTGTAAAAGGACTACACACTCAGTTTCCAGCTTGCTGTTTACACTAGCTCCTCCAAACAAGATAAGAGTGGTATGAAGGTACGACCACAATTTGGTGAAGTTTGAAGTAAAACCATCTGCCTAATATGGAGGGAATGTAAACCACACATTTAGAAAAACCCAAACCAAAGCAGATGGCATTACTACTGCAGCACAAAAAGCTAAGGAGCTGAAAGCTACAAATCTGTTCTTTTCTGGGTTGCTCTTGCAAGTAAGATTGTGACTTCCATGAGCCAATATTTGACATAGTTTTTTAGCTCACTAATGTCTGCTTCTCTTTCAATTGGGGCTCAATTCCAAGCACTCTGATATTACTGAAAGTATTTGTATCGGCTGTAATGGGGATTTGATTGAGACCAGAAGTAATAGATAATGAGTAGGGGTTTGGAGAGCATTTTAATGTAGCAGAAGTACCTGAGCAGAGAAGAACAAAACAAAAAAAGAATGGTAATATATCACCATAGGGTCAGAATACCAATCTAATGACATTAGTTTAAAGAAGACAGCTGATAGCCAAAGTCTTACCTTGCGTTTTAAAAAATGCATCTGACGTAGATAATTACATGGAAAAAGTCTGCATCACGGGTAACAGAAGTTGAGTCATAACTACCCAGAGACAACTGTATGTGCAAATCCCACATATTCCCAATAAACAGATGATCTTGCACATATTACTTGAAATATTCTTTACAAACGTAATTGGAAAGTATGTCCCATGCTCACTTCCACACTCTTGGACTAGAAATGGCAGCATAATTTGCTAACAGCTCTGGATAAGAAGGGTGTAACATAAAAAGTACCAGTAATTTAAAGATTTCTTCCTCTGAAACAGAACAGACAGAAAATATTCATGTCCCAGATCCCAGTGACCAAGAAATGCTGCAGAGAGACATACACAGGGCTGTCATCCGAGAAGGCAAGCTTTCTCTTTCCACTGCTGGCAGAAATACAGCAGGGCACAACCGACCATCAGGAAGAAAAAATGTTTATGGTACAAAGTCCAGTGGGAGTCCAACATCCTTGAAAGAGCAATAGTGAGGGGAAGGAGAGAAGGTGTAAGAGTTGAAAAGGATTTGTGATGTCCAATGTGTGGGGTACTAAACCCTTTTAAGAAGCCAAGACATACCAGACATGAGTCACTAAAGGGAAAGCAGAGGAAGAAAAATGTGTTTAACTCGAAGACCACCATTTGTGGAGACTTGCAGTAAACCCCGACTGACTATTCTCTCTCCTAGGACAAGCCGTCAGGTTCTGGCACTTCATTCTCATGATAAATATTCCAGCAAGAGCAGGAAGAGACACAAACTGAGTACAGTTTAACAGCAACTTGTAGACAATAAAATAGGAAATGGTGCATACATGAGATATTTTTATTATGGTCTTGGTTTATGCAACTTTGCAATATTCCTTGGATGACTTACTAGTCAAAACCTATTCCCATACCTCTGTGTTATTATTATTATTATTACAACAACAATAAAGTATTTTTCTCATGTTTCAGAAGTATCTTTTAGTTTTCCTGCGTTTGGCACAATACAGCATGTTGCTTACAAGGAACCTCATGACTCCCAGCCAGGTTCTGAAATACATAATCAGTTGCAAATGTTTTGGGGTGGTTGGCTGATGAATGCAGTAACTTTACCATTTATCCCATTTTTTACAATTAGCAAATCTTAGATATTTTCAGGACAGCAGCACTTTCCCTTTTTTATAATGAAAAAAGTCAAAAACTCTTGAAAATGATCAAAACAGCTGTTAAACACATTGATTGGTCTGCTGCTTAGATTATTGAGTACAGCAGTGGTGTTAGAGTGATGAACTTTCATAAGAACTAATGTAAGAGGATAATTTCTGCTATAATAAAATATACTGTCAAAATACAGCTACCTGCCATTCTTCATACTTTATAGAAAACACTTTCTTTCCTGTATTGGTGTTTTAGCTTCTTCCCCCTATAATGATACACTTCATCATTTCAGGAAAAAATCAGCAACTTGAAGAACAGTCCCTATGCTGTCCTGACTAGGGCTTTTCATTTATTCTCCCTCTTTCCAGTTAACTTGTTTATAATTTAGAGTTGCTCCTTTTATTTATTTCTTTTTTCCCATTCAGCACATCACTTGTGATTTACATCAATAATAAAAGCAGTCAGAGGTGCACTGATGAGGACTTGCATATTTTGGAAGGCATATAAAGTCCTGTATGACAGGACATAAGCCAAGGTCTAAGTAATAAGGAACTGTGACTAAGGAACATCAACAGCTTGAGTCAAGACATTTTGCAACTTCTTCATGCTGTCGACCCCTGACCATTCTCAGACTGAGTATGGACAAGAAGAACCTGGTCTGCTCTGACATAGGAATTCCAAGAGAGATTATTCAAACAGTTACAATTTATTTAGGGGTGTGTGTGTGTGTGTGTGTTTTCAAGAATACCTTTCTCAGCTTGCCAATGAGGAGTGAAAACCAAAATGGCTCTGAAGAACAAATACAAGTTGTCGCATCAATGACTCTGCTGAGTGTGTTGTGAAACTGCTTCTACACTGGGGAAAGAAACCCCTGGCAGAATATCTACAGGAGATATTTATTTGAGACCTACCCCTCCAGTTAGTTAGTTATCTCACCTTACCTTGAGGACTGGAAGTCAGAGATTTTTCTCCTCCATTCATATTTCAACACCAAATGCATCTTTCTCATTTTACAGCATTTAAAATACGAATTCTACCACTTCAGGATCTGAACATGTTCACAATGAATTAACCTGTATTTTCAGAATTATTAAAGACTGCAATAAAATAGCAAAAGAAAATTATCCTTCACACAAATAATTTTGATTCTCTGCTCCCTCATGTCCCCAGATAATGTCTTTTTAAAAACATGAGAGATCAAAAATACAATTACCTAAGCATTTTCTTTCATTTATATTCCAATGGGCTTTGGATATGGCTTTGGTAGTACACGGTCTTAGTCCACAACATGACAGCATAAGTGCACCCCTAGTCTAAAGACCAGGTTTGACTTCTGGTGTTGATGCTAACCTGCTGCAAAGAAGGGGGGAAATCACTGTGCCAAACCATGCCTTTGTATCTGTCTTTCCTATATTTTGTCTTATATTTACACCACAGACTCTGAGGCAAAGGCTGTTTCTGAGAACCTACAGATGCAGACTAGAAACAGGAACCTTGGTCTGTTAGGGTTTTCAGGTACAACTACAATTTAAAAATAGAAAGTACCTATTTCTGAGCCTGGAAGAATTTTGCAAGAAGTTGCTGCAAGGAGATTCCATCATCTTCCTCACTTCTGCATTGTGGCATTCCTAAATTTTATACCTCAAAATAGGAGCTCGAACTCAGCTAATATGGACTGTCAAAACTATATTTATTTCCCTGGCACCATGACAGTTCACACCAGCCCAAATTCTGCTTTGCATATTTGAGCTTCCGCCCGGTAGATGATGTTCCATAACTTGCATAGCCAAGACAGAGTTTTCAAAATTAGGCACCTCAAGCAGGGTAGGGACAAGCCAGAAACAATGTTATTACTCTTATCACACTCTCTTTCCCTGTAAATGCGCTGAAGCTCCATGCTTTTAACCTACAAACCTTACAGTGACTTTTGTAACTAATCTCTGAAAGATGCAGAAGAAAAAGATTCTTGCTTTAAATGTTTAAATCTACATTAGTACATGCCTACAGCAGTTGGGATTTTTGGTTGATTTCTTTTTTTTGCTACTTAAAGAAAGAAAAAGAACCATTTCTTTATTCAGGAGAAGAAAACCTTCAGAGGTTTCTGTTCTTCATTTCACACCTTGAATTGAAAAACTGCTTTTTCTTAGTGATGTAGCAAAGAATATGCATTAAATAATATACATTAAATAAGTACTAAGTCTCAACTGTTCTATAGACTTTAAATTTTGAATAGGAAGTACTGAAAGTCTGTAGCAAACTCTTCAAGAAAGCCCATGACTGCAAGAAACACTGAAAATATTTGCTGAACAAATTAGAACAAGTGTTAAGTAATTGCAAAATAAGAGGCATTTAGGAACTGGGAAAGCTAATAGGAGGAACACATTTTTCATCAAGTTTTATTGGTTGTTTCTAACAAAGAACTAAGAAATCAGTACTCCTGTGGAGTACAGCACTGTATGTTCTGTAGCATTAAAAATCTTATACCACCCACACTGCATTGCAAATGTTAAGGAATTAAAAAAGGTTTCAGTATTCTGGATGCCTAAATAAATGCAACTCCGGGGTAGTGGCAGTGGGGGAAGAGCTGACAAAAAGCCTATCGCAGAGAGTCCCCTGCAAGAAAATGGCAAATTTGTACATCATCCTACTCTATACCAAGGCTCTGTGTGCATTATAAAGGCAGTAGAGAAAATATTTACTGCTGTGCTTTGAGGGTATATTACAATATTTGTCTCTTTCGTCATGGACTGAAATACACTTGGACAGAGTTAGTGATAAAGGCTACAGTAATAAGACAAATCAGAGAATACTTTGGGATATTTGCCACTACTCCAGGCTGTCACTGACATCCCAGAGAGTATCTGCTGGCCGATGTGGTCTCATCGGTGCTCCTTCCGATACTCTCCTGCTGCAGCATGATTTTACAGACAGTAGCTTTTCCTCTTCCTCTAGCCTTGGCCTCTCTCTCAGTTATGTCCAGTGACCCTTCCTTCTAGCTGTATCTCTGAAGCCTCTCCATTTCCACCACCAAGCATGGTGCTCAGTAGCTGCTTCTGCAGCCTTTCCTTCCCTCCTTCATGTATGGCTCAGATATCCATGGGAGAGCAGCTGAAATTACCATCCGTTACTGCAAAATCCCTGGATGCCATCTGGGAAGCCTAACTTTCCATCTGATCTGTCACATGGAGAAGATGCTTTGTTGTTGTCATGGTTTAAGCATCTTTGCTTGCTCACTCCCCACTTTCTTCCTCCCCCGGCTCCCGGAAGGATGGGGAGGAGAATCAGAAGAATGCAACTCTCACGGGTTGAGATAAGAACAGTCCAGTAACTAAGGTATAACACAAACCACTGCTGCTACCACCAATAATAATAATGATAAGGGAAATAACAAGGGGAGAGAATACAACCACTCACCACCCGCCGACCAATAACCAGCCTGACCTGAGCAGTGATCTAGCCCTTCCGGGAAACTAGCCCCAGTTTATACAGTGGGCATGATGTGCTGTGCTATGGAATACCCCTTTGGTTAGTTTGGGTCAGGTGTTCTGTCTCTGCTTCCTCCCGGCTTCCCCTCCTCCCTGACAGAGCATGAGACTGAGAAAGTCCTTGGTCAGAGTAAACATTACTGAGCAGCAACGAAAACATTGGTGTTATCAGCGCTGTTCCCAGACTGAAAGTCAAAAACACAGCACTGCACCAGCTACTAAGGAGAAAAATGACTGCTAACTGCTGAACCCAGGACAGTTGTGGAGATGGCTGAGTTTTCTTCAACTGACAAAACCAAAAAACAAGCTCTAAACATTATTAAAACCAGAAGCATATTCAGGTCCTGGTATTTCACCAAGACATAAAACATATTTCCACAGGAAATTAATTTGTTTTCAAAGTTTCCAGCACCCCTGTCCGTTAAATCAGCCCTAAACTTCTTCACCAGCCACATGAACTCTCTGATAACCTCACTGAGCTGTCACTGTGGAAAAGGCAGATGGAAAAATTCTGATTGACACAAAGAGGAAAGGATGCCTCTCTACCAGGGGCATCCAGCAGTAATTGTCTGCTTAATCTCTTCTGTGCCTCTGGAAACTTCCCTCATACTCACTGTAGAGCTAAACAGAAGCTGTATAGTCATCCTGCTTTGCTTGGAGGTACAGTGCAGGATAAAAACAGCCAAGACACTGTGCACCTCTGAACAACGGCTATCAAGCCCCTGCAATTTTCTCAAGTCAAAATAAAATTTTACTGACACTTCTCAGTGGATGCAATGGGATCTTTGCTGAATCTTTTACAACTATGGCAAAGTTGAGCTTGTAAAGGAGCTATCAGTCAGGAACGTTATGTGTACAGCAGGTCTCTACCACTTTTTAGAGCCTAAAACTCACTTGAAAGGGTTGGAAACCCTCTGATCCTCACCAAATTCAGCATTTTTCCATTCTCTGCCATCCCATTTGGTTTCCATTGCCCCTCTTTCCCTCCCACTTCTGCAAAACTGGTTTTCATGCAGGGATAAGTCACAGGGCCAGCACAGACCTGGGCTCCACTTCTCACCTATAGTTTATCCTGTCTTACTTGGTTGAA
The DNA here is from genome assembly GCA_017639245.1 of Myiopsitta monachus. NCBI lineage: Eukaryota > Metazoa > Chordata > Aves > Psittaciformes > Psittacidae > Myiopsitta > Myiopsitta monachus. The sequence goes on along the minus strand of CM029927.1, from coordinate 12,019,430 downwards.
AGTACAGTCACTTTTAAAAAGGCTAATTTAGTATTTTTTTATGGCTTAGATCATTATAACTAATGTTTGTAACTTCTACTTGTAAGTTAGGTTCAGCCTTTGATCTTCTTTAAGCATACAACTTAGACAAAGTTGTTCTATTGAACTGAAAGAGACTTACATTCCTGAAGTCAAGCATATGCACAAGCATTTTAAGAATTATGGCTTCAACCTAAGTCAATCCTAAACCTTACATGAATTCTGGATATTAAAAAGAAAAATGCTTTAAAACCCAAGTCTCTAAGGAAAGAAATAAATACTTATATATGTCCACTATATTATGAAAACTACTGTACTTGAACAAGACAGCCATGACTGTTTTTTAGATTAAAGGAAATAATTTTGAAATAAAATATATCCATACATACATGATTAATGTGGCTTCTCTGTTCTCTTCTGCTGGAATTATTTATATTCCTAGTGAGCGGGGAAAAATTCTTTCCAGCTAAAGAAGCAGCCTCTTTTATGACTAAAAATGTGCTTTCATTTTTTTTTTGTTGTTTTACAGAAAAGTAGAAAAAGGGCCTTTCAGTTCAACTTTCTGACATCAAAATAATATGGTGCAACTCTGAATATGATCTTCTCCTCTCTTTGCTTTCTACCATGTCAAATTTTCATAACAGACTTCAGCAACACTTAGAGACTCCAATGAGGCATTTGGTAAAATGTATGCAATAAGTAGGTAGTCATGGCCCGAAGAGCCTTTAAGGAGAAGACAGGGATGGAGATAACACAGACGAAAAAAAGAAAGTAGCACAATTCAAATACTAAGCAGCAGTCATCCCACATCCATTTCCTTGTTATCATAATAGAAGGACTTCCCAGTATATGCATTTATCATAAAGACTCCTACAGATAGCTGTGCTCAGCAAGATCCCAAAGATTCAAGTCAAGAAAACTCTAAGAAGCCAGATATTTAATGAGCAAAGAAAGAAAACTGGATAGAAGTGCAATTCACATGTCAAGTAGCCACATTGCAAAACAGACATTAGCCAGGGAAGAAACGTTAGAACAAAAGATTTTTGTAAGATCAGGTTACTAAAAAGTAGAGAGCTCTTGATAAAACCCAGCAATTTGGGCAAGATCCAGAGAGCAAGGAAGGCTTCCTCCTGTAGGGTTCCCTCTGTTGCCAGCTCAATACACAGTCCACTTCTGCAGATTATGGAAGCTTTCTGACTTAAAGCAGCAGTCTGAAGACATTGTTGATGTCCTCATTCTCTTCTTGAGACATGCTGTAATGCCTGAAGTTGCTACATATCTCTTCTAATTATATATGAAGAGCATTTTGGGCTTTGCAGTAACTGTCTTTTTTGGCTCTCCAAAGTGTCCAATACACACTTCTTTGTAACTGTGGGAGATTGGGCTCTGGGATCCCAGGGATCCAGTCCTGGTTCCTTTCCACTAGCTAGTCCTCAGACCTGTTACCAACAGATCAAAGGCGATTGATTCCTGCAATAGCATCTTTCTTCACTTTGACAAGTGAAATAGGTCAAATAGAAAATATGAGTTTGCAAAACTACACTGGTATAGAAGAAAAAAGCTGTAGGAGCCTTCAACCAATGTGAAAAGCCCAGAGATGAAAAAAACAAGGTCAAACTGGAAATAATATAGAGACCAAATACGAAAAAACAGAGGAGTGCGAATTCAAAGAAGAGTAACAAGGATAGCAGGAACAGAAAACAGTCTTTGCCTACAGATCCAGTTCCTGGTGTTCAACTTCTGACAGCACACAGGCAAGATTATGTCTTGAAACAATAGTTTTCTGAATGCCTTCTCAAAAGCAGCCTTTTCCTGCCACCTAATCCATGCTGAAGATCTTTGATAACAAATAAAATACTGATAGGTTATCAGAAACAAGGATCTAAAAGGTCCATTTGTAAAAGCAGAATAATGAAACTCTATAGAAAGAAAAAAACCCAAACCTATTAAAAACCCTAAATGCTGCCTGGTGGAGATACAGGTAAGTTTGGCTTACATATTGCCCGCACCTCCCCCCTGCCCAAAAAGCACCAAACACAAGACAACCTCTGTTCCTAGCTGTGTCTGCTGCTACAGAGACAGAGAACAGCGGTGGCTCCCTGCTGTGGGCAATGCCCTGAGGTGGCTCTTGGTTTCTAGGAGGCTGCCCTGCAGGGCCTGAAACAACAGAGATGAGACAGGGAAGCCAAAGAAGAGGGGAGAGTGTTGCTTTGACATTTAGGAATTGAACAGTACATTTTCCAGAAATGAAAGTCAGCTATTCATGGCCTTGCAGTTACCTATTACTACTTCCCTCACATCCACTTGCAGAGCCAGAGTTTTTAAAGCAGCTTCAAATCGTAATGGATTCTTCATTAATTAAAAAAAAAATAAAATCCTCTCAGGTTAGATATCCGACTGTCTTATTTGCCAAACTATCTCAGCAAAAGCCTTAAAAAACCCAGTTTGTTCTTACATCATAAAAAAGAGAAGAAATTGTTTGCTTCAATGTTGTGATGTCTGTACTGGTCCTACTAAAGGCAATAGCAAATCCTCTTTCAATTTAACCTCACTGGGACACTTGGTTATGATTCTTCAGTACAGGTACACAAGTGAGTCAGTCATAAGCTACACTGAATGGCGAATCAAATTGTATGGTTTTCCATTAGTGAGTAATAGACGGGAAATGTGAAATGTCATTACAGGGCTGGTTAACCATCTGGTAAAACCTCTTGTATGAACAGTGCAGATGAACTGCATTGAAATATTAAGGAAACATCAACTGAAGCTATTTAGCCTCTCCAGAGACCTATAGTTCACGCATGGTGGGCAGGTAATAATGTCCAATTATTCTGGAAACAACTAAACAAGTCACTGTAAAATTATCTCATTTGCACTGGATCCAACATTAAGTATTTTTTAAAATATTCATCATTCATTCCAGGTAACAAAACAAAACAACCAATCAATCTCTGAGGAACTGCCCATAAATCAAAAAGCCATACTGAGAAGCTGTAATTTTTCATTATTCCAGGAGTAATATTTTAAAGCTGACAAGCTGACGGGGTGGTCCAGGTCTGTGACATTATCACATCTGTGATGAACAACCAAGATTTACACAATTATAGCAGTAATTGTTACTCTAACAAGTTATCACAGAACTTGTGGAAAATCAAAGACTCCTTTTTTTTTCTTTTTGATTCTGAACTGAATTTACTTAGCAGAAAAGTTATTAAGATATGTTGGCCAAATTAAAGGCATCTTGTTACTACTACCCAGAAAAGATCTGGCTTTCCAGTTGCTTATAGTGTATAGCCACAGGCTTTTACGAAAGACTCATCTCATGAATAGAAGTGTAAATTATGCCTCCATTTATTTCAGAGCAAGTTGACATGTAGAGGTTAAAAATACTCCAGTGAATGGCAAATCAGGTAGTAAATTTAAGACTATTCTGCTTGTAGGCGGTGCACATTGATTGATCACCTGATGGCGGTGATAGTACATGAATATAAAGTTGTCCACTGCTTTACATCTCCATCGGCTGAGCATGTAGTTCACGATTCTGACAATATCACCTAAATGCCTACTGAAACAGGTAAAACCAGGATTGGTAAAGGTTTTGGTGAGTCATATTGGATACTCATCTTACTTCTTAAGCCACTCTTAACTGCTGCCATAAGTTAAGGTATGAGTGAGCAAATTCTGAAAGTTGCTTAAATGCATGCACCATGTGGAGATGATTGGTTGAGGAATCCATGAGGAAGATTTGGAAGAGAGCGGGCAAGGCAAAAGAACAGAACCTGAAAGCCTGGTTTAGAAAAGCAATGGTTTTCAAGCATATGGGTCTTCTGGTACACATGCAGTTTGTCACCTTTTTTTTATTATTTTTTTTAGCTCAGAGCTAATACCAGCTGCATATACATACGGTTTGGGAATGGCTTCTGTTTCAGATAGTTCAGTTTAGGAAAAAGCTTCATCCAGGCTTGTGCTGCAGTATAGATCGCTGTTTAGGGACTCATGTACAGCAGAGCAAGGAACTGCAGAAAGGAGGGTTTGAATGCCGACTCTGAGCATGCATAGCATCATGTACGGGCAGGAGCATTCCACAAGACAAGCCAGCTCCCAGCGGACAAATGGTATCTCCATAGAACACATATTAACCAGGGTACAGTAATAATGTGTTTAGGAAACACCCTTTTGCACTTTCTAGGCAAATGGTTTGGTTATAGATACATATGGGATGGGGAGGCCACAAAAGTTTTGGGTGATATGAAAGACTGTATGTCTAAACTACCCGCTGTTTTACCCAGTTTGCTAAGTTCATAAACCAGAGAATATAAGATATATAAGAGCTCAAGTTGACATGTTGTCACATGGGCAGAAAGACTTGACTGACTGATTTGTCCAAAAGCTTTTGTACCCAGTACCATGCTTAGATTCGACTCTTAAATACCTCAGATAATTACCAACAAAAACCGGGGACAAGACAAGTGGTGTTACTTCTTTTGCATTCACATGCACACAAAATAAAAGCAGCTAAGTTCTGCTTTTTGCCTATGGTCCTCTTATTTTGCCCCATTTCTTATTACATTTGCAAGTTTACTATAAGATAAAGTGCTTACTTTCCTCATTTTCATCCACCTTCTCCCCCTGCTTCTCTCCCCAGTTTTCTTTCTATTTTAATGGATAAGACTTTTTATGTTTTTACAAATAATTTTTCTGTTAAAATTTTGATGATACAAGGACACCAGAAGTTTTAGAAATCAAATTGCAGTATATTCAGATGTAGCCACTTGCACAACAGAGCTTCTATTTTTGGACATTTATCCTCTCTATCCAAGCCTTTAAGCTTTGTTTACATACTCAAATCCTGTTGTGTTTCTCAGGCACCAGTAGCAAAGCAGAAATCATTAGGTGGTAATATGTTATCAATCATCAAAACAGACAACTTGCAAATTCACATGCTCAGACTTCAGATCTGGTTCCTTCAATCTTCAGCAAATTCTAACAATGAATGGCACAGCACAAGCCTAAGTATTTTAACGGCAGCTTTTAAATCACAAAATGCTCAGAAAGGAATATGGTTCCATTGCTAAGAGCTTCGGAGTGCAGAATCTGAAGACATCTCAGAAATTTTCTCCAAGTGATTTTTGTTAAACTCTCAAACTGCAAATCTAAGGCTACATCTACATTAGCAAGCATGCGGCCTGATAATGGTGGATTTATAGGGTGGAAAAAGTGGTGGTGAGTGTCTGATGTGCAGATGACACATGCTCCAAGAGAATTTACTTCAGACTAGTTTTATAGTTTCAATCTGGGCCTGTGAATTGAATGTGCAGAAATAATTGGAGAGCATTAAGAGCAACAGTGGAACATGTTGTCTGGTTTCATTTAATCTAAAAGGAAACTAGTTTATGCACTTGGAGACTGCTCTGTGCTCTGACCCAAAACGTGGTAAGTGGCAATGATCAGAGGATCACTAATGTAGCTACATTCGACTAATTGTCTGTCTGATCTACCAGAAGATTCAAATATATGTTTCCTAAGAAAACAACTAGCGAATTTAATTGGAATAGTTATATTTATGGTCATAAAGAAATCTCGGTGATAACAGGACTTATCTCTGAATTGCCAGAATTTTTCTGTTCCATTGTAAGGACAATTTAATAAAAAATAAATTGGAAATTTCAGTATGTCCTTGCAAAATTCCTGTATGTATCAAACCTTAAGACTGAGGACTAGGGAAAGAATTTGATCCAAGTCATGGTTCATAACTTGATCTTGAGACTGTTCCAGTAACACCACCCTGCCTCACACCAGTTTGATTTAGAGATAGGCTTTGTGCCCAGCATCTATTTTTGTATATAATTACAGATTTAATGTTTGTAATATGGTCTTTGTAGGAGAAACTGTCTGAGGAACCTTCAAACTACACCAGAAGTCTGAATAGCTGCTTAGGTTGAGACTCAAATGCTTAATAAAAAAAAATAAGACAGAGAAAGTGAAGATAATATATTAATACAGATCAAGCACGTTCGAGCTCCTTATCTGCTGCAGTACTGGCCCTTGGTCAGTGCAGTAAGCTGTCCTCTATACAGACGTGCGTGCAATGTTTAGATGTGGAAGTGGAGGACTGAGATTAGGATCACAACAAACCAGGCTTGATTTCAGCATGTAATGTGAGGATTATTGGCTATACCTCAGAGATGTGTTTTCCTTTTGTACTCCTCCTCCACTGTCTTATGGATTGTTGAAAAGCAGGAACTGACCCTGTCAGTCAGCAGGACTGATTCTGCAACTACTTTTGCTCCCCTGCTTCCTCTAGCCTCAGAAATCTTTAGCCATGCTGTGCAGGCTTGTCCTGAATAACAAACCAATACAACTGGCAAGTTTCTGTACAAGATCCACAGCAAATAGACAAGTAACTATCAATTTCAGACATAGAGATGCAATATTACAGCATTAATTACACCTTCATATACGCCTATATACTTTTGTGGAAGATTGCTCTGATGATAAAACAGGCACTACATTTCAAAGTCGTTCTATAAACCCTTAAGAATAACCCTAAAAAAAGCTAAACTTTTGCCTCAGAAATTACTCACAGAGGAGACTTCTTCATAATCCTGATTAGAAAATGCATCTACTAAGATAATATAGAAGATCTTAGTGCGGTGATTCTTAGAACTGAAATTGAGACCAGTGCCAACTTTGCTCTCATGTTTCTGGGTGATACAGCTTGACTGGTTGTGTATTTAACAGGCACTGCCAGCCTTAACAGGCATAGGTTTGCCTGTTAAGGTTGGCAATTAGGACTTTTAGGTCTGGTAGCATAACATACTTTATTGACTGGGTACTATTCAGAAAGTAAATCAAAACCTCTTGGTTTTGTATTTCAAATAACTCCCAAGTAGATTGAATTATTAAAAAAAAGCCCATATGGGATCTTCACCTACAGATTTCTTCATAGTTTTGATATCCTGAGGCAACTCCTATTGATATAAAAACTGTTTTGGCAATACTTAGCTAACAGTCAGTTTATCAATTCTTGTGGAGGGAGGAAATCAGTGGCTTAGGTACCACATGACTAACTATGCACCACAGTCTGTAAACCTCTGTTGCATCCAAGAACTCATAATTATCATTATTACTGTACACTGTATACTGTTCAATTTAGCTGCAAATGATATTCCTCCGTATTCTTTTTTTAAGAAATTATGTTTTATAGCAAAGCCAGCATACATTCTCACCCAAGCCAACTTTTAAGATTGGTGCTCTGCTCTTATTTGGAAAAGAAAAGGGATTTTTCTTTAAAATGAAATATTTTTAATAAAGTCTTTCACTTCAGGCTGCTGCTATGACCAAAAAAATTGGACTTCTTTCACACCAGGTCTTTTGAAGAAAATTGCTGGTGCACTGTACAAGCACAGGGATACAGGCCACGCAGCTGAGAACAGATTTTGAACTGAGCCATGTAAGCTGTTTCTCAAGTGCAGGACTTGGGATTGCTCCTAACAGAGTCCAGGGAGCAATGTGCTAGGCTTTTACATCACCAAGAATAGGGTGAGACCAAGATATAATGTCAGCCTGCTTTGCACTCTACTTCTAGGACAAGAAAACCTGGCTATGTAAGCCAAAGGACAGCTGCAGTGCGGTACAGACAGGTCTCTGAATTAAGTAGGGTGCTAGGCACTCCATGATGGCACACAGCCTAAACACAACGAAAAAAAACAACCAACATTTTTGGAGTTGCATCTAATAGTAATGTAAAAACTGGGTGGGAAAATGTCCATGTAAAGCTCTAACCTTTCCCAGAGGAAAAGCAGGCTATGGAGAATAAGTGAATGAATGTAAAAACAGAAGAAATATAAAAAAATATTTACCTCCTAGAGCAGTAAATGCTTGAAGTGTACACGATTGGGCACAAGGGCTCACACTTGGCAAATTAAGTCAGTGAAATGCTCCAAGCCTGTAGTCTTCTGAAAGAAAAGACCCCTCTTTGTGCCACTCTCCTTGTTTGTGATCATCTTCCTGACAAGCACATGGTCTCCCAGATGTGGTGCAGCTACCATCCATGTTCCCCAGCAGCTGCCTTGCAGGAGCCTCTACAGGACTGAGTGTTGCTGAAGCCCAGCAGCTGCCTTGCCCCACTCCCTTCTGATGCTGTTTCCAGCCCCCAAACCACAAGGAACCACTTTACACAAACCGCAAGCAGGCAGAAGATTGCACTGAAAAGACAGCGCTCCTAATGTTGCAAGGGTAACAGCAGAAGAAGAGATTGTAAAATCAGAGCAACTTTGGCACTTTGCAGGTGGTAAAAGACCTCTACCACGTACTCCCTTCTTGAAAATGTTAACTGAAGAGTTTTGCTTTCACAGTATTTGCTGTTCTCCCTCTCCATCTCTCTTACCAATTAATAAATGCCACGGGGAAACATAGGTGAGGTTTTCTTCTTCTTACTTTGAAACCTATAAGAGCCCAAACTTTTTAGTTTTAAAAGTTTATTCAAAGCATCAGACTAGCTCAACTGCTTGACAGCTGTCACCCATATGACTATGACAATGCAACATGGCCAAGGACAGCTGTGGTCACAGACCACTAATGGCATGTTATAAAAATCCATTTTGCGAAAAAAATATATCTGGTAACAAAATCTTCAGAGCTTATTACATATATGTGGAATATAAGGGCTTAACCAATGCCCCAAAGGAGTTCACGAACGATTAAGTGCTGTTTGGTGAGGAAGATGAATGAGTCAGCAACAAACCAGGGATGTGAAAGGACATTCAAGGATCACACATTAGCTGGTATCATAGAAAATGGTTTCATTCCCCCATATAGCAGAATGGCACTTTTTCCTTTTGTTTTCCCTGTCACAAGACCCTTTTCTTTCACCTAACTAAAAGTAGCTGTGCATTAATAACTTGAACAAATGAAGGTCAGAGGTGACATTAAGATCTTATTCGTAAGTCATGCTTGGAGCTAGTAGAAAAAAGAAAAGGATTTGAAAGAAGTCAAACAACAAACATCTGTGAAGACTATTTGGCTGTTTTACAGCAAGGGAGAAGTCTCAGGGTGAATGCCTCTATTTCCATTACCGTTAACTAAAGATTCAAACTAATGTGCTACAAACCTTACTGAGCTTACCTGCTTTACAACTGGATACAGCATTAAAATCACCCCAAACACACACACAACCCTCCCATTCTTGTGTACACGTGCATGGAGATCAGGGTCCTTCACCTGGGATTCATGGAAACAAAGGGGTTTCAGATCTTTCTGACTAACTGAAGTAGTGGTTGAAAGAGTGGATTAAAACAGGGTGCACAAGTTTCTTCAAATGTGTCCTTTCTAAGAGAGAGCAATATGGTAGTTCCAAGAAGCATTTCAGGGAGGGTAGTAAGGCGAAATGAGCCATGACCCATCATCTGTCAATTTTAAAGTAAATGAATCCAAATTAGAGGCTGAAAAAGCCTGGGGGAAATAAAAACCTCTTAGGTCCTTAAAGGATGTTAGATCCTGGATGGACATCCAAGAACTTGAGTAGAGAGCTTATGTAGTGAGATCTGCTCCGTTTCTCTCTTCTTCCCCTCTGATGGCATTCAACATGTTGCATGTCTATCCCATAAAGAGTTACCTTAGAGATTTTTAAGAGCAGATGTTCCCATGTGCATGTGCCCTTCCTCTTCTCAACTTCCATAGGCACAGATGGCAGGGCAGCACAGAGAGTACTCAACTTGTGTTCCTTGGCTAAGGTACAGGCCTACCAGGTGAGAAGGAATCCTGCCTCCCAGTTATTGCCCTCAGGCAACATAGCTCTCTCCAAATCACTTGGTTTCAGCTGATTATGACTTTCCTGGACCATCATTAACATACACAACAAATCAGCTGAATGTACAATGGAAGAGTACTGCTCTTGTGCAATGTCTCCAGGAGAACCCTTTCTCTAGCAAGTGCTCTAGTCAAATATGCAGGCCAAAGAGTTTCAAATAAAGTTTCTTCAACCCCCTAGAATCCACATATTTGTGCTTCAGCCATTAGAAAAGCTTCTGCCCTCCAGTAGCTTTCCTAAGCACCCCTGCTGCTGGGCTGACGTGGCACTCCACAGGGCTGTGAAATTCCTCCATTCTCCATTTTAACCTCCATTCTTGGCAATAGCTGGAGTTTGTTTTCAGAAGCAGAAAATTCCATTTTGGCAACAACCCAAGGGCAGTTAATGAGAAGTCATCTGAGCTTGGGTCTCAATGCTAGAGAGTCCGAGCAGACGATTTGCCTTGGGTCACAAAAGCATTAGTCCTTCCACACAGTGAAAACTACTACTATGCTTTCTCCTGCTTGACTTTGTCCATTCCTGACCTTACAAATAATTGTGATTTATTGTTATGATTATTCATACCTATTCCAGTATCACCTGTTTCATGGACATTGTAAGTCAACATCTGTAGCCCACATAGTTAACAGGATTTCCCCGCAGAAAAATCCCCCGAGGAAACCCATGTCACAGCAACATTAGGGACAAAACATATTGTATCATTTTAACTGTACATGTGCATTGCTCTGGCTAGTAACAAACACATACAAAGGGTTTCAGAGTTCAAAAAGATGAACATGTCAGTCTCATGAAGGGGAGAAGAAGATTTCTATGCCTCATGGAAGGAACAAGCTTTAATGGTAGTATCTTAAGGAATTATTCTTTCCTAAAGTTTTATATGATTCAGAGTACAGTAAATCGAATATTTCTAGAAAGAGTTTGTCATATCCCTCCACTGTTTGCTGAAACATAAAGCTTTTCAATCCTGATTTAGAGACATATGAAAAACACAGAAAAAGACTGTTAGATCACCTGGTCCACCTCTGCTAACCCAGAACTGCTCCCCAAGTTTGCTAGTGGTTTGTCTGCTGCAGTACTCAGTGAGTCAGGCAGTGGGACCTAGTGCATCACCTTGGGGAGACTCTTGCACAGTTCAGTAAGACTAGTCAGCTAAGAAATTGTTCCTAATATTGTTTTGAGCAACGATGAGATCAATAGGGTGGATATCTGGCTTACGCTAGTAAGAGACGTTGCTGGGCTCCCTGCTGCATTTCAGTTTTAATTTGCATCAACTAATCTGCTTTACCTTGAACAGATCTGTGTTTCCCTTAAAGGAAATCTCATGCTAGCCCTGTACACCCATCACAGAATAAATAAAATAGATAAATGCTCAAATATTTGACCTACTTGTTCAGACTTTGTGAAGACTCTGCCAAACTTCCAGTTCAGATGTACATCAAACATCTGAAGGAGGCATTCTCTCTTGCCTCATCACCTATAACAGTTTGTTCCAGTGTTTTTTGGTTAAATACTAAACTTCAGGAATATTGCTATCCTTTGCAAGAGTCAGCCCCTTGAAACCATGCAAGATTTTTATAGATCTGCCAAGACTTGATGATATAGTGGCAGTGGGATTTATTTTTTTTTTAAATAAATCAAGAGTGAAATGTCTGCAATTGAGATAGGCCCAGAACATGGGATCAGGAAAGCTCCAACAGCTGTGAGCACGGACAGTGAGGCTGGGTGACTCTGAACCCACATCTGGATTCAATGTTGGGCTGGTTCCTCTCTTTGAAATGATTTGCACCAAACGCATCAAGCTGAAACATCCATGACCTTTCCAGGGAGGCAAGGATAAGGAGCTTAATGGCTAATGCAAAGATCTGCCTTTTGCAGACTTGGCACTTCCTAAAGAGTCTTTACTGGTGGCGGCATTCATAAAACAGAGTGAAAATTTATAGCCTTCTATTCAAGAAGAATATTGGATATGTCATTTAATAAATGCTTCATGATAATGTGGCCTTGCGGTAAACAAACAAGTTTCCAATTCAGATACCAATGTCTGCAGCGTCCCCAAGGCAATTTAACATTTCAACCCCACTTCTTTAGGAAGGGATGTGCATCTATGAGACTCAGCCATCCCAAGGCACCACCACGTCTTTACGCATCCATCTATCTGACAGCCCCGGCTGCTGATTCCCGACGGCGCCAGCACCACCGCCCGAATTTCCTTCTTTGAAAACCCGAGGAGCTTCGTGACAGGAGAGCTCAGCTCTGGGGCACCTTCTAGCCGCCCGGCCCTCGGTCCCTGCCCCGCGATCGGCACCCAGGGGCGCTGGTGGATGCTGGCGGGCACAAAGGGAGAGGGGCGGGCTCTGCGGTAGGAGCCGGGGGCACTTGAACAGGCAGAGCACACTGACATCTAGTGGGAATTTGGGAAAGTACTTGGCTGTCGCCGCCACCCTCCCATCCTCCCCCCCCCCCCCCCAAAAAAAAAAGTACAAAGAAGCGTTTTGTAGGAGGCAGATGACTGAAAAGGACTCTTGAAGCCTGCTCTGAGACTCTTGGCTTCACTGCTCCCACTCAGCAATGCATTGCTGCCTGACAAGAAAGCATCCATCCCCAACTTCACATGGTTTTGAGAACAGGTGAAATTCTCATTTCATATTCCTCCTTACCAGTTTGCCTTTCAAGCCCCGACAAGCAGAATTTGCAAGGTATTCCATAAGGGAAGGAAAAGCATAATTCTCATTTTGTTGAGGAGATAAAGTTGTGGGAAATGTTAACTATGTATACAAAGAACCATAGCTCCTGGGAGCCTTCGCTTTTTGTGTTGGGAGCTGTTATGTTCACCAAAGTCCAGTCCTGCAACACTGATGATATTGTCTTCTCTCGTTAAACGTGCATATTTAAGAATTAGGGGTTAGCAGAAAAGAAAACCTTTACTCTCAAGGACATTCGTCACTATACCCATAGCATTTCACAAGTGCCGATATGGGATTGATCTGCGCCACAGTTTTCCGCGGAAGCAGCACCCAAAGGGAGAAAAGAAAAATAAGATTGCCCTATACCACCAAACTCTTTTGCAGCTTTTCTCCTCCTTCTGCTATATCCTCATCATGTTCAGCTCTCAGAACACCAAAATAAGTGGAGGGTCTGGAGAAGAATATTTATACTTGCCCAAGGTGTACTGTTTCTGAAACAGCTTTGGCATTAGGAGAAAGATGATATTGTTGCTTGCCCCACCTCTAGCTTGGTCATAGTTTGCACCTATTTTCCAGGTGCAGTCAAAAAGTCCCTTTTGGGGTCTGAGAGGGAAAAGACCACTCCAAAGGCTATAGCCAACCCAACATACCCTCCTGCAAAGGGAAGCTGCTCCCTGTAGAGGAATGTAGCAAGAGAAAGGGATAAGTAAAAATAGAGGTAAAATATTTTTGGCTGTATGCTCCTAATATGACTTTCTTCCTTAGTTCAGCTGTGTCCCTCCAAGTTCATGTTTCAAAAAAAACCAGGTGGTCCGGTGGTGGGCTTGAGAGGGAGTGGGATAGGAAAACCAACTATTCATCCTGGTCTGAAACTGAAGGCTGAACTTTCATGCTGTAAAACATACTGCTGTAGGTAAAAAAGGGAACTGATGTATATTAGACTGAAGGGAATTCATATTAGTTGTCAGTGCCCAGCTGCACTGTTGTCTCCATCTCGGTGACCACCACTCCAAAACTCAGAGGCTCCTGGTCCCTAGGAAACTGTAAATAGTCAGCTGAACTTGATGCTCCCATTCCTGCACTGTATCTTACACCAAACAGTTAGGCACACTGTTTTCTGACACCTCTACTCCCATGACAAATTCAGACAGCTTGGGTCATGTACTATCAGCTGTTTGCTGACACAAGACTCCTCCTAAGCAAAGGATCTGCCTACAGCACATATATGTGGGAAGATGTGTTTCTAATTCCTACTTTCAATGCCTCCTTCAGCACTGTCATCTAGTAGTTACTTGGTTTGTCTCCCGCAGCATCTTCTAGTGATCCATGTCAGATGATATGAGAGAGAACTGTTGGCCAGCAGCTGATGTAGACAGAAGATCAGCTCTTCACTTAGCATGCAGCAGGACAGCCCTACTGGGTGAGCATGTCACTCACTGCCTTTGGCTTCCCAGCAGCGGGTATACCGTTTCCCCTTGTAACACAGTAAGTCTCAGCTCTAATCAAGTGTGTGATGGTATTACCCTTTAGTACTTGTAGCCCACGAGGGATTATCACCACCAGCTTCTGTGCTGATGTTTCTGAAGCATGTAGAGGCAAGTTGCCGGGATGTCAGAGAGCTGTACAGAGAGCGTAAGTCACTGTGGTGGAAAACAGGCACTTCTTGTCTTTCCTATTAACCGTGTGGGTGAGAGAGAATGAGTAACAAAGCCTGCTTGTCGTGTTTTTCTAAGGAAGGCATATAAAGCTGATTATTTGTAGAATGAAATATGTAAGCTTAACCTGTGTATTTGTTTAGGACTTTTTTAATCAGCCAGGGTTTAAAAAAATTCCAGCTCCTGCAGCAGCTGAATTCATAGGAGTAGTAGGCTTATATAGTGCTGTTTCAGATGAGGATTTTCCCCCTCTCCCCCCAATTATTAATAAGTGGGAACAAATTCAAAGAGGGAAGGAGGGAGGGAGAGAGCAAGAGCGATCTTAGGGTGTTATATTTTCACCTAAGAAAAAAACCCCAGGTCTATTCTAGCCTGCTGTGAACACAGATGGCTGTTTTAACTGTTAGGCAGTCTTGTCATTTGCAACTAAATAGCAGTAGCAGATTAAATTTTTGATACCTTATTGATTTATTGCTTCTAAACAGCTTCCCTTCCATGACTGCAGAAGTCAGCATCAGAAGTTTAAACTCAATTTTAAGTCCAGCTGCGAAAAACTCAGATTTTTTCAAGAAGAAAATAACAAGCAAAGGACAGCATTCTGTATATCAAAATAAAAAGTCAGGCCAGAGATGCACAGATTTGCAAATTTTCATTTTGCAGAAATTGTCACATTGTATTTACATTATTTCTGTACAAACTTCAGGTTTTGAGAACATTTACTCATTCACATCATATGTTGCCAGAAGTCCATAGAGCCCTTCCTAGCAGGATGTGTGCAGACAGTTCTGACGAGCAGAAACTGTTTGAAAGGAGCTAGAAAACTGGTTCATGCACTCCTGAATACATATTGAACACAACTTTGCCAAGCACTAACCTAAACAGAGCCAGCCTGTAATTAAACCCAAGAACTTCCTAATTAACAGAGAGCAGAAGCAGGTGCTATGAGTCTGCTACTTCTGCAGTTTTGGTTCGTGCTTCTCTTGTAAGAGTTTTTCCTACTCTCCTTTAACTGTTAGGGTAAAACCTATCTTTCCAATACACAGCGATTAAATTAGCTGTAATTAGCAACGGAACTCAAGAACTGAGGATATTTAATTCACACTCTCAAGCCCTAAAAAGCTGCCTACATTTCTACAGCTATTACAGAAACCAGCAAAAGAGAAAAAGGACATCTAACTTATAAAGATCCAGTGGCCTACATTTTTACTTGAAGGAAATGCTGATGCAGTAACCTGAACCATATCCCATTATTTTCCTAGCTCTTTGCCAGTGCAGTCTATTCACTATAACATCTTGGTGGTGCATATCACTCAACTCACTGCTTGCATTCATTCAGCAATACACCTCAGAGTTGTGGTGGCATGGTGAGACGTGCACAAACCCTTCTCCATTAGAAGTTCCAATTTTTCCTGCCCAGATGAAATTCCACTCACAGATATGGAATGTTTATTTGTGAGAGAAGTCTAGAAAGTAGTTATCTGTACTGTATAAAAGGTCAGGCAAAAAGCCTCATATAAGAAACAAGGAAGATGAAGGAGGATTTAAATACAGGATGAAAATTGTAAAACCAGCTTTAATATTGCTATTATGCTTCCCTGGGAGGGAAAGAATATGTTAACAATTTTATATCTGAGGTAAATACGATACAAAAGTAAGCCTCTGAGAGATTACGATGCCTCTCCCCTCTACTCAGGCTATATTTCTTTTTAAAGTAATAACTGAACTTCCTTCACAAGTCCTCAATACTTCAAGCAGTACACAACAGCATCTCAGTTCCCTGAGTCGTATACTTATATGATTGAAATAGCAAATGTCATCAATAAGGCTGCATTTGTCTATTACAGTCATTGTCTTTTAGATCATTGTTCAATATAAAACTATGACCTGGATGTTGCTTCTCCCATATATTAATGCAGAGCAGTTGGGACCATGTTTGAAATGTACACTGAAGGTTTGTTCCCCTGAGGGTTGTGCCTTATGCCATGATTTAGTTAGGGACCACTTTGACCACAATAAGTTTGAATTTACCAGCCAAATTCAACCAGACTTGAGAGAGCAGAAGCTTCTGATAATTTAGTTCCTAAGTATTTTATGAAAATAAGCAGCTAGGCAGAGAAAACTGTCCCTATATATACTTCCAATATAAGAAAAGCAACAGCAGAACTTCATTTACTAGACAGCACAGAGACACCACAGGGATGCTCACTGCTCCACAGGAAACAAGGTTTTTCAGCCCACTTCTTACTAAAATACAAATGCTTGTGGATCATTGTTACAGGCCAGGTGTCCTCTGTAATGTGAGGGTTGGGACCATTCTGGCAGATGGGGTCATAAGAGGTGCAGAAATCCAGCTATACAGGAGCCTACATAGAGCTATACAGAATGTTCAAATGGAAACAGGTGCTGAACATAGACGCCAACTCATACGCCAGTTACTCAAAATCCCTTCAGCTTCCTAAAAAACAAAAGTATCACAGCTTATTACTTACAACCTGCTGCTCTAAAATGTCCTTGGACTTAGCTTGCTTAAACGCCCCAAAAGAGATAAGCTTCTGGGCAGAGCAGAGCAAATTATTTTCTGTTTCAGATTCTTCTGGGAAGAGCAAAAATCAAACATCCAGCAAAAAAAGGACCTGAGAACCAAAACCATACTCACATGAGCTTTCAGTCCAGCTTGGCTATGCTTAGTTGAAGCAGACACAGCTGGAAGACTGGGGAACTTCAAAACTCCTGCTTTCATCAGAGTCCTTACAAGGAGAAGTAAGTAAATGGTATAATTGTTTACACATGTTACACTCTGCCTCTGCTAACTCTCCCTCCACCAAATACAGAAAGACTCTCCCAACCTGCTTCTCACCACTCTGTTCTACATTTAAATTCCCAGTGAGGCAGATCTTCAGACTCTTCTCCCCAGCTTAGCAACCTAAATAAGTTGGGCACCTCTCTTACCCTGCTTGTAGCCTTGACCTTAAACTTTTAAAGGGTATAAGGTCTATAACAAAATTCTGCAGAGGGCTAACAAGGATATACACTCAGCACCAAATGAGCAACCAGCTGATGCACCAGTAAAGAGGATCACTACTAGTGTCTCCAGGAAAAAGTGGCAGGTCATAGTAGTAGGTGACCCTGCTTTGAAGGGCACAGAGGTACACATCTGTTGGCCTGACCCAGTTTTGAGGGAGGTCTGTTGCCTACCAGGGGCTTGGATCAGGGGTGTTGCTGAGAGGCTGCCTGGCCTAGTAAGTCCCCCTGACTATTACCCATTTCTTGTGGTTCACATGGGTGCTAGTGACATAGACAGCACTAGCGTGGAGAAGATTAAGAAGGACTACAGAGCCCTGGGAAAGGTGTTAGTGGCTGTGGAGCTCAACTTGTTTTTTCATCGATCCTCCAGGTCAAAGGGAAGGACCTTGAAAAGGCCAGGTGGAGATGGCAGGTTAATAAATGGTTAGAAGAGTAAATGGTTAGAAGAGTAAATGGTTAGAAGAGTAGTGCCGTAGTCAGGGGTTTGGTTATTTAGAACATGGGACTTGATTTGGGAGGCTAGATCTGCTGGAGGCTGGTGGAACTGGTCTGACAAAGAAGAGGAAGAGCTGCTTTGGTAGGAGACTTGACAGGCTGGTCAAGGATGCTTTAAACTAGATGTGTTGGAGGAGGGGGACATCATTCCATCCCAACACACCCAATCACTGGCCAGCACCTATAGTAAACATTCAGAGCAATGTAGAGCTATCCCAGCTGCTCCAGCCAATGAGCCAGCTTCATATGGAGCACGGCTCAGATGCCTCTGTACAAATACCCATCGTATAGGGAATAAACAAGACAAATTAGAGATGTGTGTACGTCTACAGGGATATGATATCATTGACAACACAGAAACATGGTGGGATGGCTCCTATGACTGGAATGGAATGGAAGGTTATATGCTTTTTAGGAAAGACAGACCAGGAAGGTGGAGAGGGGAAGTAGCTATTTATGTCAGTGGTAGGGTGGAGAGAATGGAATTCTGTCTAGGGACAGGTGATCAGTCAACAAAAAGCTTGTGGGTCAGAGCCAAAGGGAGAACAGCAATGGGAGACATTACTTTGAGGATCTGTTACAGGCTGCCTGATCAGGAGGACTCTGTGGATGAAGCACTCTGTAGACAGATAGGAACAGCCTCACACTCACAGGCCCTTGTCCTCATGGGGGACTTCAACCACCCTGATATCTTTTGGAGGGACGGTATGGACCGGCATAAGCAATCAAGTAGGTTCCTAATTGCATAGAAGACAATTTCCTCCTGCAAGTAATAGAGGAGCTGACAAGGAGGGATGCTGTGCTTGACCTCATGTTGACTAACAGGTAAAGGTTGGTTGGAAATGTGATGCTCCAGGGCAGCCTTGGCTGTAGCAATCCTGAGATGGTCGAATTCGCGATCCTCAGGACAGTGAGAAGAGCGTGCAGTGAGCTCACTTCCCTGGACTTCAAGAGAGCAGACTTTGGCCTCTTCAGGAACCTGCTCAGTAAGGTTCCATGGGATATAGCCCTAGAGGGCAGGGGGGCCCAAGACTGTTGGTTGATATTCAAGGATCCCCTGCTGCAAGCTCAGGGCTGTTGCATCCTGACTAGAAGGAAGTGCAGCAGGAGGGCCAGGAGGCCTCTATGGATGGATAAGGAGCTGCAGAGAAAATGAGGGGGAAAAAAGAATCTTCTAAAAGGTGGAAGCGAGGGCAGGCAGCCTGGGAAGAATACAGGGACATTGTCCAGGAAGCTAGGAACCAGGTCAGGAAAGCAAAGGCCCAGTTAGAATTAAATTTGGCAAGGGATGTGAAAGATAACAGGAAGGGCATCTATAGATACGTAGCAAAGAAAAGATAGATTAGGGATAATGTGGGCCCTCTCCGGAAGCTATAGGGAGAACTGGCTAGCCTGGATTTGGAGAAGGCTGAAGTTCTCAATGACTTCTTTGCCTCAGTCTTCACTGGCAAATGCTCTGACCACGCCACCCAAGTCGCAGAGGTATGGACAGTGAGAATGAAGACCCTGGGCCCACTGTAGGAGAGGATCTGGTTCAAGACCACCTTAGGAACCTGAACGTATACAAGTCCATGGGACATGGTGAAATTTATCTGCAGGTCCTGAAGGAGCTGGCAAATGAAATTGCTAAGCCACTGTCCATCATATTTGAAAAATCATGGCAGTCGGGTGGAGTTCCTGATGACTGGAAAAGGAGAAATATAGCCCCCATTTTCAAGAAGGGGAAAATGGATGAGCAGGGGAATTACAGACCAGTCAGTCTGACCTCTGTGCCTGGCAAAATCTTGGAGCGGATTCTCCTGGAAGGCATGCTGAGGCACATGAAAAACAATGAGGTGGCTGGTGACAGCCAGCATGGCTTCACGAAGGGGAAATCCTGCATGACCAATTTGGTGGCCCTCTATGATGGGGCTATGGAACTGATGGATGAGGCAAAGTAGTTGACATCATCTACCTGGACTTGTGCAAAGCATTTGACACTGTCCCGCATGACATCCTTGTTTCTAAGTTGGAGAGACATCAATTTGATGGATGGACCACTTGATGGATAAAGAATTGGCTGGATGGCTGCGTGCAAAGAGCTGTGCTCAATGGCTCAATATCCAATTGAAGACCAGTAATGAGTGGTGTCCTTCAGCAGTTAGTATTGGGACCTATCCTGTTCAACATCTTTGTTTTTGAAAGGGACAGTGGGATTGAGTGTGCCCTCAGCAAGTTTGCCAACAACATTAAGTTATGTGGTTCGGTTCACACTTTGGAGGGAAGGAATGCCATCCAGAGGGACCTGGACACACTTGTGAGATGGGCCAATGCCAGCCTCATGAAGTTCAACCAAGCCAAGTGCAAGGTCCTACAGCTGGGTCGGAGCAATCCCAGGCACAGCTACAGGTTGGGCAGAGAAGAGATTCAGGGCAGCCCTGTGCAGAAGGACTTGGGGGTGTTGGTTGATGAGAAAATGAACATGAGCTGGCTTCATTTTGTCCTCACAGCCCAGAAAGCCAACTGTATCCTGGGCTGCATCAAAAGGAGCATGACCAGCAGGTCGAGGGAGGTGATCCTACCCCTCGACTCTGCTCTTGTGAGACCTTAATTGGAGTATTGTTTGCAGTTCTGGTGTCCTCAACATCAAAAGGACATGGAACTGTTGGAACAAGTCCAGAGGAAGGCCACGAGGATGATCAGGGGACTAAAGCACCTTCTGCATGAAGATAGGCTGAGAAAGTTGGGGCTGTTCAGCCTGGAGAAGAGAAGGCTGTGTGGAGACCTCATAGCAGCCTTCCAGTATCTGAAGGGGGCCTACAAGTATGCTGGAGTGTGACTCTTCATTAGGGACTGTAGTGACAGGACAAGGGAGAATGGGTTTAAACTTAAACAGGGGAAGTTTAGATTAGATATAAGGAAGTTCCTTTCTGTGAGGGTGGTGAGGCACTGGAACGGGCTGTCTAAGGATGTTGTGAATGCTCCATCGCTTGCAGTGTTCAAGGGCAGGTTGGATGGAGTCCTGGGTGACATGGTTTAGCGTGGTGTTCCTGTCCATGGCAGGGCAACTGGAATTAGATGGTTTTCAGGTCTTTTCTAACCCTAACTATTCTATGATTTACTCTTCAGTGTGCTTACTCATGCACACACATAAAATCAACGTATGTAATATGAAATGTATGTGGTTAATGTTATTCACAAAGACAATACTAATGTATGAATTTAACTGGCTATTGCTACATACCTGGATAAAGGATACAAGAGGAAAAAGACCTGAACCAGTTACATCCTGCACAGAAGACTTTAATTCTTTTCACTATTAGTCTCAGAAGTAAGAGGAAATAAAATCAAACCCACTATTTTTGTTCATCCCCCAAAATATAACTCATCACGAGCTTGAGAGAAAGCTGTTATTTCCTTCCCCTCCTTTTGCAGGCAGTAGGTGCTGCCGTAAATCCCTGTGAATGATTGATGAGGCAAAGACAGCTTTTCAACCTTCATTCCAAATTACTTGACTTTTACAACTCTAAAAATTGTGTTGATATTGCCTTTGCAGTATAATATTTTTGTAGTTCTCCTTGGATCTATTCTAAGTTTGTTTAAAGATAAAAGACACGATAATTAATTTGTATGAAAGAAAAGGCAGATCCTTAAATCCATTCCTGTTGGAAAGCAAACTGAAGCGTGTGCTTAGAAGTGGTGGTTAGTTAAGGGGTTTCTCATATTTCTCCTCCTCCCAAGTGGAAGAAGTTGATTTGATTATATAGGAGGATCCATTTACAGTGTTTGAGGACATGAATTCAATCCCAGGCTGTGAGTTTTAGCATTCTTATAGAGACTCCGTTATTAGCTCTACTTATCAGCACTATGATGCTAGAATAAGCTGCTGGTAAAGAACTGGCTCAAAGCCTCCATTTGCAATACTCTACATCCAACAAAATATTGCTATTAGTCACACAAAACCCGGAACAACATTAAATATTCTTCAGCTGGAACATTATCTTTCCCTATGCATTAAGCCAAATAGAGAGGCAGGCCTCCTAGCAAATTGTCCAGGGCTCTTTCCTAGAGCTTTCCAAAATTGTTCTGAACACAAAAATTAGATGCTGAGGGCAACAGTACCTTTTCCTTTGGCTTCAGCAAAAGTGGACTATATAAAGAAACTGCTGCTGGAAGCTCACTTGGCACAGACCACTTCTATTACCCACTACTGGTGTGTGTCCAGCAGACTCATTTGTGCTATGGTCTTTAGATATGTGCAGTGGTATGTTGTGCCTACTGCAGCCTTAAGCTTGGCATTTTGTTTTATTGGAAGTGAGGCATTTCATATAAATGTAATAAACTTTTCTAGCCATTGCATTCAAAGTGATGTTCATTATGAAGCAAGAGGATTTGCGTCTATTTTCACCAGGTGAGATTCTGCCCATCCTCACAGTGAACATAACTTTTATGGCAGCATTCAGCACACGCTGCTGTTGCACTTAGTTTTGTTGGTTTCTTGTCCCAGTGTATGAGCTCTGCGCTGTCTTTAACTGAAAAGCTCTGCAGTTCTTAGTTTTGTGATGTAGTTGTCCTTTAGGGGAGTGCTTTCAAAAAGCAAAGGGCCATGTCTTCTGCCTAAGTCTCTTGAGTTAAATATTGGGTAGATCTGCACATACCTACCTTAGTATTTGTGCTGGATTTCCTACAACAGAATCGCTTGTAATCTATTTGTAACCATTTCTAGTCACAAGATGAAGTATGCAGCTTGTAAGAAACAAACTGTAGAAAGAAAATATTCAGGTTCTGCCCCACTAGCTGCCCTCCTTGTTTCCCTGGCACCGCCATATCACCCCTCACCCTAAAAAGCTAATCTGGTCACAGAGTAACTGCAAAAAAAGATACCATGGATTTCCACCAGCTGGGAACTGGAGGTGGGTCAACAACTGCTTGTAAGGCAGCCCTACTCACCTCTGTAACATCAGTGTTCACTCACTGATGGGAAACCAACCCAGAAGGTCCCAGGTGTTGCTACATTACTATACTAGTTTCAGTTGGTTATTTGTATAGTAAAGTATTGGTCAGTAACAATAAATATGGTAGAAGAAATTTTGTCCGCTCCTTGTTCAAGTAAAATTATTTTTTTGAATGGATGCAAAATATGGGTTTAGGACAAATGTGAAACATGCCAGATCTGACCGGGCTTTGAGGAACTTGGATCTAGTGGAATGTGTCTCTGCCTATGGCAGGCAGTTAAAACTAGATGATCTTTAAGGTACCTTCCAACTCTAACCGCTTTGATTCTCTGACAACATGAAGCATATGAAATGCTGGTCAGTTCAATCAGTCACAGGGCTTACATTAAAGAGAAAAATTCTGCTTTTCCAGACTGCACGGTAGGTCCCTTTGGCTATTCACATGAGTAGGAGAAGACTTGACTCTTAAATTAATTGTTTATATCCAAACCACTTCTTAAAAGATTCTTGAAAGGGTTTTTTGAGCAAATTGTTAAGAAAGGTACAGTTTTAAACCAGAAGACAACAGTTATACAGCAGAAGTACACTGGGTTTGACCTTTTCTACTGCACCAGCCTTATCTGAGAGAGTTAAGCATTTACTAATTTTTCCTTGCCGTTTTGCAGAAGGGGCAAACCCCTATTTCAGGTTCATATAAGTGGTCTAATCAAAACACCTTTCTGATAGGGACCCTGATAATGTATCCTGTTTATTTTGAAGTCCATCCTTTACATTTCTCTCTACTCAGTTTCAGCCATGGCAATGGTGATACTTTTGGCTCTGTTGTTCTTCAAGATGTTTCAAATTCAGTATGTTATATGACGAAAAGACCCCAAGAGAGGCAAAAAAGAGATGTGTGAGTCATAGGGAACAACTACCAAAAGGAACTGAGCGAGAACATCTTTGCAGGCCAAATATGTTTCACACATCTTGAGCTCTTGGCCTCCATCCCCTGTATAGCTGCACATCTCTCTTTACTGCCTCTCTGCTTCAGGAGCTTCATCCTCTTCCCTTGTGGCAAGGGCTCTGTATATCCTATCATATTCTCTTTTCACTCCCATACAGGAGCTTTCATTATTCCTTATTCTAGCACTGTTTGTTTCATATACAAATTCTACAATCTTCACCTTCAAGGAGCTTTATATCCTTTTCATCACTTCTCAATTCAAAGAGTTGCGTGCCTCTGTGTTCATCCACAACTCCTTCAGTTGAATCTCCAGGTAACTGAAAAGGGGGAAAAAAAAACAGCTTCAAGTTAAGGAAAAGAATAATAGAATTTGCTGTGTGTAGTGGAGTTTTTATGGAGTATTTACTGATTAAATATACAGTGAGGCACAATACGAATATTTCTGCTAATCCTGCAGTACATAGACTACTATGGAAAGGATGTACCTCCTACAGTACTTAACTGTTTTGGACAAAGTTACACTGTGTCTTCTGGGATACTTCTACACACAAAGGACTTCTTGTTTTTTTTCTCAGCATGAAGCAGAGAAGCCAAGTAAACTACTGAACTATAGCACTGCCCTCCAGAGTGGGGCTATGAGTCAGCTCCAGGGAGAATCTAATCAACAACCTGTCATCTTGCCTGAGCTTTAGGAGGATGGGGGAGGTTTCAATTACTTTATCTTTTCTCAGGGAAAATACCTGTCACCTGGTTTCTGATGCCAAGTACATCACAGGGAGAGGGGATTCTAAGTTCGTGCTTTTAACTAAACCACATTCCTTTTTGCAGTGGGGCTCAGCAGTTGGGAATGTCTCTTCCCTGCACATTAGATCTGTGCATTCAGACTTCCAGACTCCTTTCATGTACATTTTTGTCAAAAATGTCCAAGAGATGCTGGAGCTCAAGCCAGTGCAATGTGAAAAGATAGAGGTTCCTAAATCTCTTTTGGTGCTTTGGAAAATGCTAACTGCTGCCCCTACTGATCAGAGCGAGAGGGAGAAGTAAGAAAGATGGTCTGTGAGCCATGCCTGGGCCATTTCAAGATTTTACAGCTGAAAGACAAAATCGTTGAAGCCAGTTGTTTAACTGGACCAGCAGTCCAGAGGGAGCTGGAGAGCACTGGTGTGAAGTGCTTTCTTTGGCATGTCCGACTCAGGAGACAAGTCTCATGAACCACTTACGGGTTCTGAGTGCCTTTTTGTGGTTAACTCCAGCTTGAGAACGTATTGCTTGCAATAGTCTAACTTAAAGGTGATGAAAACATAGTTTGCTCAGCCAAATTCCACATCCAAATGTGAGGGGCACAATTTCCTGGCAAGTTTCAGATGAAATTAGGTGTTCCTGTTGTTATTTTGGTTTCCTGAAACAGAAAGAGCAGTGGGAAGCCTAGGTCCACATCCATGTTAGCTGCAGGAGGGCTAGTCCTTCTAACAGAGATGAAACCTGCAGCTCCTTCAGACCTATTGGTTTCTCCCTTTTTGCTACACCCAGTTGCTTTCTCCCAGTTATTCTAGACAAGGGAGCTCCTTGTATCTGGTTTTCAGCTTTGTTCAGGCTGTAGACAGCTGGGACAAGTGTTGCCAGGGCATGGGAAAGAAGAGGAACTAAGGCTGCTGGGATAGTGGTGGCCCAAAACTCATAGGGTCTTGTTCTGATTCATGGTTTAACACAGTCAATAAATAGGAGGAGGGTGATGACACTCTGAAGAATTTCACAGCTAAAGGTCTGACTAAAAATCAAGGGCCACAGGAACTAGTTTGCTTGAGCCTATTTGTTGTGAGATCCCTGAGATGGCTTATATTGTCGGCCGCTGGCGACAGATTGCCCTCCTCTGGAAAAGTTACCTGTTTCTCTGGGTTGAGTCACTCCTGCCAGCTGGCTTTCTTCTAGTGCCAGCATATATTTCTTGCTTGCTACGGAGGTCCTGCCAGGTCCTATAGTTGTCTGTCATGGATCCTTGATAATATAGCACATTTCAGCAGCTTTTTAGCTTGCTGACTGCAGATTGTCATTGGCAGTTTTTCTCTGAAATGAGCCTTACATGGTTTTGACACTTATGGACACAGTCGTTGCTCAGACAGCTGAGAGTCACTGCAAGGCAGTACTGATGAATTTGAAACCTGGCCTATTTCTTGCATTTTCTGAATACTTTGTGAGGCCTTTCACTCAGACCATATTAAATATGGAATATCTTATCATCAACACACTGATACCCTACAGCTGAGCTCTTGCACTGGAGATTTAAGTGATATCCCCTTCTGGGTTCAGAAGTCCTGCCATGTTGAAAAATCAAGTAATGTAGGGTAAATGCAAATGAATAGGCAATTAGTACATATCCAAGTTGTGTGAATTAGGGAAGAATGTGATTTGAAAGTGTTAGTTCTAGTATTATTAACTTGGTTACTTTCAGTTCTGAGCTCCTGCTGGAAAGATGTGTATTGAACAGGTCATAAGAGTGATTTTATTTTCCTTTTTTTTTAATGTCTGTAAAATTTGCAAATGCTGTATGCACCCTTATTTACTTTGCCAGTTATCCTGTAAGAGCGGTGCTTGCTCTCTTGGCCACATTTTTCAATTGCTGAAGATGCAGCCGACGGTCTCAGAATGTAATGGCAGCAACTGTCACAGTACAAAGCTTTGCTTTCCTCATATTTGCTCACTTTGCTGATATTTGAGACCACATCATGGAGCCTGTCCCTGAAGACTTGCTGCTAGGGTGTGCAGAAGATCTGGGCTTAAATTCATGCCCTTAGAAGGGATCTCAGCTCTTTCTGTGGGAAATTGGAAATATGGGAACCTTTTCCAAGCATTCCTCCTAGTCTGCTTTGTGACCAAATATCCCTGTATCCCATTTCTTCTTTTATATGGCATGAGTCATACTATCTACCTTCTATAAAACTCTTCAAGATTGAACTGTAGGCAGGTAGCAAAGAAATATTATTGCATTTGCTGCGGTGAACATAGAAAGCCTCCCTCAGCAAATGTGCCTCAGTTCTCTTTGGTCTGGGAAGCAGGTATGTACCCCTGTGCTCACACACCCTGTGTGCTTAGCCTGATGTACACAGCCTTTCCTCTCCACCACAGGGCATGGAACCACCATGGACACATTAGCTAGTATCCATTTAGTATGTTGTTTCCCACACAGCGGCTATTGAAACCTATTTCTGCTCACCTGATAACTGTAATTCTTACAATGATTAAGAGTGAAGATTTTATATTCCCAAACAAAAAAAAAAGCTTTTACTGACCTATTGTCACTTGCCTGAGGATCTGGAAGCAAGCCACAGATTACACGTCACTCAGTGAAACACTGTAGATTCTGTGTGCCCCCTCCTGTGGATGAGAGCTCTCCCATGCTGCTGGCAATGATGGGGTGATTTGCAACCTTCTCCCTGGTGTGTGGGACCAGGAGGCTAGCAGGCAAACCCAAATCTTGGCTGTCCCTGGGCTTTGCCAAGCTGTTTGCTCCTGGAGACTCGGCGGTAATTTTTCTTATTTGCTCAGAGATGAAGGGAAAGAAAGAAAGGTCCTACTGTAGTGGTACCTCCTTTAGGACCCCAAAAGTGCCTGATGCCCATGGCTGCCATCAATTTCAGCAGGCATCCAACAACTTACAAGTGACAATGCTTGCTGTGACGCGAGCCTTGATTAAATTTTTATCTCTTCATCCTGAAGTGCATGTTCATTTTGTTTAGTTATAAATGGTGTCATTCTGTTGATCCATTCTAATTTGTACCAGCAGCAAGTATAACACTTTCTGCATATGAGCCTCTTTGGGTTTGTATTCTGAAGACAGACAGAGGAAAGAAGTTTGTTTTGCTCTCTCGTAGGTGTGCCTCTCCCTGCAGTTCCTCTCTGCAAATGAGCTCCATGGTAATGAAAATCAAGCAACATCCTTCTTGAGTTTTTGCTTTTAGTATGCTTTTAGTACATTTTTTCCCCAAAAAAGTGATTTCAGCATCTGGAACTCCCAGGACCAAAGTGGATTGCTCTACGGTGGAATAGAGTGGTACAATAACAGAGGTCTGAAGTTCAGATGCTTTCATGGTGTACCCAGAAGCAAGACTTGCAACGGTAATTGTTGTCAGATTTTTCATTTTATTGAATTAACTTTTTCTCCATATCACTGATTGTCAATAAGGACTTTTCTTTTTTTCCCCTGGACCATTTGTTGTAAGGCAAAATAACTTGCAGTATAGTAAAGGAGTAATAATTGAATGGTGACATATACAGATGTGGCTGGTGAGGTTTCAGGGTTGTTTTCTCAGGGGAAGTCACAAAATTCCAGAAGTCTGAATTTGTCATTTACTTTTGGTTTCAGGAGTTGTACTATTCAGCCCAAGAATACATAGTTTTTACAAACAGAATCTAATAGAAATAGCATACGTCTTTTTAAAAACTATGCTTGGTAATACACCCAGACCTCCAGTATTTTAAAGATATATGCAAAGCCTTAGTGCCAGCTACTCAAAAATCATTTAGAGACCAGCAACACAGGATCAGATTCTGCCGCTGCTCCTCAGCATGAGTCATTTTTTGCTTCGACTCAAGTCCTTTAGGAAAATTTGCAATCAGATAAAACTCAGTGCGAGCAAGAGCAGCAGAGCTGGACCTGAGTCACCTGGAACTTTGCAAAAATTGAGAAATACCAGAGGCACCTGAAACTTTCACTGAAGACTGGTGGCAAATAATTACTGTTATAGTGGTTACAGTGAGTCCTGGCTTCACTGGCCTTTTACTACTCTGAGTGAACAGTTACTTGCCAGATGATTATTATCTTGGCACTTGAAGCAAAAAACCTGTAGTTTTCCATGTTTCTTAAAGCTGAGTATACACTTATTGAATGAAAGCATTTATTAAACATATGGCGACAGATTCTCAACAGGCATTAAATAACTTACCTCCTTTTGCCAAGAATTCTTGCTTATTATGTTTTATTATGCTGAGAACTGCAGGTTGCATAGGCGGAAAATGGTGGAAAACAGAAATAGGTGGAAATGCAGCTTCACTATGAAAAGCCATACCTTTTTATATCTCCTGATATCATGTAGATTTGAACTCCATGGTTTTGGATTGTCCACACATTGCATGTATATTAAAAGGTCATGAGTAGCACAAAGACATTGAAGAGGGAATGACTACCTAATACTAGGAAGAGAGGGACACACAATGAAACCAGGACATAGCAGGTTCAAAACATTAAGAAAAAAAATACTTTACCCTCTGCCATAGGACACTCGATCCTACTGTAAAACTCGTGCAGGAGTTCAAAAAGTAATTGGACAAAATAATGAAAGAAACAGTCATTAAGGTGAAACACTAGGACAGCATTTCAGGGACAAGAAATCTCTGATCATCAGCTTGCAGGGACAGTATTCTGAAAAAGCAACTCTATGTGCTTTCCCTATTTTTACTCTCTTTCCTAAGCCTCAGCTACTGGCACTGGTGGGACAGACGACAGGAGTAGATGGATCTTTGTTGCAACTCAACACAATTTTTTATATTCCTATGTAAAACAATTTTTTTTTGAGCAAGTTTGAGAAAAACTTGCACAAAGAGGCTGTTGTATACTGAGATGCACACTTAAGCTATACACTGGATTGAAACCATAACCCAAATCTCCCAAATTAGATGTCTTCAGACATAGCATTTGGCGTGATCATGCCATCAGACACATTGATGACACACAGAATTACTAGATGAAGGACTATCGTGATTTCAGAATTCAGGCTGATTAAAATTAGAAGTTTGCAGTATCTGGTAAAACATTGTCCATTCTACAGGTAATCTCTTTTGACCTTCAGGAGAACGGTGCAAAGCCTGAAGCCCTCTTCAGCTTTCCCTAGCCTGGTTCAACTTCCACCAACACAAGGTCTTTTACCCACATAGAAGCATTTACAATTTTTCCAGCAATGGAAAATATCAGTAGATAGACCATCCTCCTGGTAGAATATAGTGTGTTATTACGGGTCAAAACTAAGATTTTGTAGTAAAAGAGTCTGACTGTGTGATAGAGGTTCAGAGTCATAAGTTAATGTGAACTACTGGTTGCTAGCATACCTTCTTCAGCTCAGGTAGACATCACCAAACAAAAAGAGCTGAAGACTGATGTTGCTTAATACCACCTTGTATTAAAATAATCTGCTAGTACCAAATTATGTCTTTAATGAGTTTAATTTAATTAATGTCTCTGAGTTTTTCAGCAGCTGAGGTCAGTTGGCATTCACCCTAAACATCATGTCCTCTGAAAGTTTACCGTGGTTTACTGAGAATAATTTGACACCATCCAGAATTAAAATCTTGGCCCAGGATTCATTCAAATGAATGGTAACATCAGTGGCTGCTGAATTCAGGTCTAACAGTTTTCTACCTTTGTTTCTTTGTCCCATTTGTGTAGTGAAAGAAACCCAGGCAGGTAAGTCAGAAAACATTTAGCAACAGATTCAGCTGTTAGAGCAAGGTCACACAGATGTCACAAAAAGGGCCTGCAGGCTTTTATTGCCTCCTTTTTCTTTTGAAATAACTACTTTTAAATGATTCACCACCCATACAGCCCACCACACTGCACTGCTTTATCTATCAGCATCCAGATGAACTACTGCTACTGGGCAATAGCGAAGAAGAATATTATTCCATAGCATGTATTAAGAAACAGGAAAAGGAAGGTAACTGTGTGCGTGGAAATAGGCTTATATTCATATCCTTAATAAGGCTTTAAAGCAGTTTTAAAGAGTCAAAGAGTTCTCATTGAGAATTTGATATGTAACATAAAGAAAACTTGACCCTTTTACACTACCTAGTATCCTGGGACAGGGCAGCTGATGTGATCTTCACAGGATGCATGATATTCCAGTGATGCATGGTAGAATGGAGGACAAATAAAACAGAAAGAGTAGGTATTAGATAGCTTTGGTCCAAAAAGTATTGAATGGCCTTGATAACTCATGGGAACTATTTACTGATTCCTTCTATGCATTGCACATTCCCATTAAATGATTTCATTTCCTTACTTCTCCTAATCACATCACTCGGTTTAGAAGTCTTTTGCTCTCTGAAAGCTGGGGGTACACAGATAAGTTCAATTTCTCATGTGGCTATACTTTTTACTACATGTGAAAAGTTGATACAGTAAAAGTAACTCCTTGGAGCCAGCAGGTCTGGAGCTTTCATCATTATGAATCGCTGCATCAAGGAACCACTGGCGGGTTAATTGCTGTGCTAGTCACAATTACAATAACGTGGCTTTTTCCATCGTTGTAATGGGCACTGATGAAGTCCCTGGAAGATGTGGCTGCCTCAGAAAAGTGTATTGACGCCTTGGAAATAATATTAAGAGACTAGTAATAATAATGACACTAATAAGGCAGTGAAGCTGTAATGCTCAAATCTTTGGAGTCATTATAATAGCTAACACTGCAAATAATCTCTGTCAGAGAAAAACTTGTTCCACTTTGGGGTACACTGCTTGGAAAAAATGCCTTCATTTTGTGGGGCAGGGAGAGACTAGAGAAAGAGTTATTGCTGCCTTTCTTCTCCTCCCTCCCTCCACCCCCCCTTAAAAATAAAGGAAGAAGGTCTTCATATCTTTTAGTTTGGCAAAATAAAAAGGCCCCCAAACTATTCCTTACCCATCTGACTCTCACATATCATTCCAGGGCCATCCAATGCTTTTACTGCCCTTGCCTTAGGGAGCTGTCAACAGCCCAGGCTTCTCCCTAGCCAGCTTCATGGCACCTGGAGAGCAGGAGGTTTCTCTTCCGTCCCTGGGAGCAGGCAGAGAATCACCCCCGCTGCCTTCTGAAGCACAGCTGGATGCACGGCAGAGCAGGGAGGACACTGCGGCTCCCGAGGACAGGTTCATCTGCCCTGGCCACTCCGCGCTACCCTTGTAGACCTTCTAGCCTGCTTGAGGCAGGGCTTGTAGCGGGCTGTGGCTCACCCAGATTGCTGCTGGCACCGCTCACCTCTGAGCAGGGAAAAAACCTGCAGGTACACTGGAACAAGTAGGAAATAAAAACAGATAGAGTACATCGGGTCTATTTCTATTGGCTCTGGCTGCTGGGCACAGTATATTGGCAGCCTTGAGTTCCCAAAAAGGTCCCTCCCTTGCAGATATTTACAGAGGCATCTGCAGCATTTAACCAAATGACACCTAAATGAGTGAAAAATAAATCTACAAGAGGGTATTTGACTTTCTTTGGAACACCTTTAAAGTATCTCCTACTCCTTTCAGCACCCAAAGTAGATACTTTCATCAGCGCAGGAAAAGATGCTGGCACATGGTTTAGGGAAAAAGGTATTCAAAGGAAACAAACTTGCATCAGCCTTGTACTTCCAAATTAAATACCCATCATTGTACATATTTTTGAAAACCAGGCTACCAGCAGTGTGAATCATTTTCTCCTGTATGATACTGAGTCCTTTGGAAGACTTTTGCTTCCACAAGGTTTTGTACTCTTTGTAGCGAAAACGATTTGCCCTTGTTTAAAAAGATATTGGTTTTCCATTGCAGATCTTAGTCACATTTGTATAGGTGACTTCCTGTGGTTAACACATTAGCTCTAAGTGTAGAGCCATGTGTCATTTGAGGTTAGTAATGAAACAGTTCATCACAGACAGGCATAGTGGGTCTGCTCCCTTCTTGCTGCAAAGGGAAGAGGACGACATAGTGTGAGAAGCAGGTGCCTACTGACACTCATCATGCCAGGGTTCCTCTGAGTTGGACTGAGGGACCCTGCCCTTCCTTTGCTTTCAGCTGATGAAGGGTAAAAAGCCATCTCATTTTGGAGAGGCAACATGAGCCTTCGGACACCACTTAATCATGTTTAAGGGGGGTTAAAAGTTGCATGGGTCTGCTAAGTCCCCTCACAGCGGGAGAATTTTCACCTTTAAAGACCAGCTAATAAAAGAGCTCCCACCATCTGCTCAACCCCTAGAAAACCAACCAGCAGTGGGCACA
This sequence comes from Myiopsitta monachus, assembly GCA_017639245.1. NCBI lineage: Eukaryota > Metazoa > Chordata > Aves > Psittaciformes > Psittacidae > Myiopsitta > Myiopsitta monachus. Next base: position 11,986,865 of record CM029927.1, on the reverse strand, counting down.
GAAACAAGTTCTTACCTTGAGATACAAAGCAATCCTGATACAAACTGAGAACGACTTGTGTTTTGTTTTAAATGAACCCACTTTCTCATACTTATTACACTACTTTACGATTCCATATAGACAGAAAGGATTAATTTCCCAGTCATGTCCAGGGAATATGCCCACTAGCAGCCATTAGATGTAATTCATCACCTGTTTAAATCCCACATGCATCAATAGGAAAATTAAATTCACTTTCAAGTTTAAACATCTCTAAAGATATTCCCCAATCCAACAAGACAGCACTTAAGCAAGTGCTTCACCTTAGGCACGTGAGTAGTTCTAGTGATGTCAAGTGCTTTCCTGCACAGGGCTGTGATCCATAGCAGATGTACACCTGCACCGTAGAACAAACACCCAGAAAATGCAGAAAAGTTAAGGCACCAGGGTACTGGAAACACACTTGATTATTTTTGAGGCCCTGTGCTTTTGCTCCTGTCTGCGAGATTTTCAGTTGGAAGGAAAAACCCCAGCAAACCCAGGGAAATTAGCTACAGAAAGGCAATGTTTCAAAAGCACATAGTTCTCTGGGTCTCTTGGGGAAAATTTTACACAATCCTAGTTTCAAAATAATGTTAAGGTTGCAAAATTGAGCAATCATAAAAGTCAGGAAATTTAAAAAGTTAGTACGTGTCTTTCAATGTTAGCTCAGCAATAGCAAATATATGTAGTGGGAGAAGTTTATTCTTGCAATTTCTGTGTTAAATATAAACTTTAAAGTATTCTCCTTGACCATTAATAAGCAACATAAACTATATTGGGTATTTAATGTCTGTAAGAAGCATCTTAATCATAAGAATTTCCTGGCCTTGGAGTTCAGAGGGCTTGGTTTTGAAATATAAAATGTCACTGTTGTGACGCTGAGCTATTTTGACTCCTTTCTCACTCATGGGTGAAAGTCATCACTGGGAAAGAAAGGGAATTTCACCTGTGTTATAATACAATTTTCACATCAGAATGGTTTTGTGATATTTATGAAAGTCTATTATTTATACAGCTAGGGTACTGACTTAATCTTTTGGGGTTTTTTGAGAAGTAAGAACTTCTGTGGCAAAGAGACCGCAATGCTTCCCCCTTGCTGGCAAGAGAACTAAACCTCCCAAACCAAATGTGCTCTACCTGAATTAATAATATGGAGCTGTTCCTTAAAATGTTTAAAATACAGAATGATCTTTCCAGGCCAGATGTATGACTTTTTCAAATCTACGTGTTGTGGTTTAACTTACTGTGAAAACCTAAATACAGTGTGATGGTAGTGTTTAGATAAGACAGATGTAGAGTGCAGCTCAGGCTTGGTACAGCAGAAATGCTGATCCTTATAAATGAGCTGTATTGCTCTCTGGGATTTTCCTGGCTGAGTCTTTCAAAACCCAGGTTAGATTAAATCATCACAGCTGGGCAGAAAATATCAAGAGTTAAAGAACTACTTTATGAGAGTTGTAAGAGTGTGAAAGTTTTGAGAAGTTAAATAATTACAGCACTCTCTGAGAGTTACAGAAAAGATGAATGAGTTTATAGCAGAGAGTCTTATTTATTCTGATGTAGTCCTGAAAGACAAATGAAAGTGTCAAAGATGTGGGGAGAATTTCACACTCAACCAACGACGTAGCTATCAAAGCAATTACAGGTCAAAGCGTATCAGCGAGGAGTCCCACACATGTTCAGCTCAAAGGAAAGATGACACTGAGAACTCAGTGCTTCCAGCAGTTTTTATGTTATGCTTAGTGTCCTGGGTCTTGTGCAGTAAGTCACGAGCATCTTCAGCTCTCTGTTAATCAGCTGTCAGCTTGTCAATGGAACTAAGCCAGCCTGGGAATAAAATACATCTCCCATTAAGGTACATAAGTGTGAGAACCTAAAGCTTTACCTAAAACCTCCATGAGATCTCCACTTGTGAGATCCAAGGTTAAGGCAAACATGTAAGGGAGAAGATCTTTGTATCGTGTTTAACATCCCTTTAACCAGATAGACTCTGTGGGAGCTGCACTCTGCTTACACCAACACGAGTGAGTTTAAATGCATTTTCAAATAAGTCTCCAGTGCACCCAAACATTGTGTAAGCAGGAAAGGGGAGGCTTGGTTGATACCAAATATCTGTCCAGAAATACACTCACAGCAGCACTGCCAGTGGACCCCTTGGGCTCTGCCAAACCTGAGCAAGTGTCACTATGTGCGTGTGGACCCCTGGACTGTCCAAGCTAGGTGCAGTGAGTGCAACACACAGAGGCAGATAGGACGTGCTGCTCAGAGATTGCCTATATTTCTGTTTGGGAGTCTTCCTGTAGAAACATGGGAACCAAAAAAAGCAAACAAATTAAATAAAACATGTGAGTGGGCTCTGAATGCCCACGCTGCTTGGGGCGGTTGTGATGAAAGCTTATCAGGACAAGGAGGGGGAAAAAGGGAGAGTCAAACACCCCTAAGCCAGTGTGCATAGAAATCATGCAGAGATGTCCCACTGACTCCGGGCAGCTTAGCTTAGATCCAGCAAATGGCCTTCCCCCTCCTCCCTCTGCTTTGTGGCTGCTGAGTGAAGCATGGCAGCCCAGATCTTATTTCAGGTTTTGTGATGGTGTGCATTTTCTCCCTTAGATCTTTCAACAAGAGAACACCAGCCTTTCCATGCAGGACTACTAATGGGGTGTTGGTGGGACTGAGCTTGGATATGGGGGGTCAGAAGGGGAGGGCTGCCTGTGCTGCCAGCCATCACCTCTTGAAAACCGTCAGCAATCCTGGAAATGTGAGGCTAATAGAAGGTGCAGACCCCTAACAGTTTGTGCTACCAACAACCCGATAAACTTCCTTTCAGTCTTTAACAAGGTAATGGTTCAAATACTCAGAAGGAGTTTCTGAAACTACCTGCATTGTAGGCTAACGCTGATCAAGAGCAATAAACACAAAGGCTTTGCAATGAGCAGATCAGTGCCAGTAGCATGATTCCTTTCTGGGATCAGTTTATGTAATGGCTGAAGAGGCAAAGACAGCATAAAACACCTTGCAACGAAGATGATATTAAATTGGGCTGAAAACTATTTTAAGTACTGTTAAATAATGTAAATAATGTGAGAGCAGGGAGCAGAAGGGGGAGGAGGAGTGAGCCCAGGTGAGACATGGATAATAAAAAGGCATGATAACCCTCCGTAGGTATTTGCATGGCATACACATTAGCGAGGTAATTTGTTTAGGCTGATTCAAGGAAATATGGCTGGGAGAAACAATATGAGGATTTGGTTTGGCTCTCACAATGTATTTCTAAACTGTGAAGCATAGCGAGCTGCAGAGCAGCCTGCCACAGGAAATGTTAGAAACTCCAAGGCTTGAGCCATTTCAAAACCGACTGGGTAAATTCACCCAAGAACAATCTGGAGGGAAGTGCTTGTACCACTGGCAGGCTGTGAAGCGCAACTGTCTCCGGTAATAAATTACAATAACTTGGATACAATAGGTAGCCAGCAAGCTGCACACATGTGAACAGGGCAACAGAGCTCAAAACCGCTGCCTCCCAAGCTCCCAGAAGCCAAATACTGTGTCAGTATAAATTGGTGTAGCTCCATTCCCGTCACTGAGTGACAGTGCACGGATTTATGCGAGCTGAGAGCCTGACCCAAGGGCTTCGGACCTTTGGGCTAAAATAGCTCCATCATCTTGTGGTATTCCTGGGTAATAAGTACTCTGATTTAGCTGTTAGGCTTTTGTAATCTGACTGGGCAGCGGTTAATTTACCAGCTCACACTTGCAGACAGGAATCCTCCAACGCACAGAGCCCCCCCGTAAGTTCTGCGTCATTCCGGCTGCAACCCTTCCTGCAGATGTTTCTGACCCCCCTCCTCTATAATCTGAGGTCCTGATAAAAGGCCGGCCTACGCACACACTTCCCCTGGTTCCAGCAGATCGTGTTCCAAAAATGGATATGGTTGTTTCCAACAGAAGGCTATGGGGAGATTTTCTGATGTTGATTTGGCTACTTTTATTCCTGAAGTAAAAGTGTCCACAAAGATACTGGTACACAAACAATTAGAGTTACAGTTCCCATGACTTCTGCACACATTTGTTTGCTCACCAATACCATGCATCAATACTGAGATAAACTCTTATCTTGCCTCTTCCCTGTAACCCAGTTTATAATAAAAAGTTGTATTCAGTTTAGAGAGGTAGCTTTGTGGTCTCACTGTAAAACACTAGTGTTTCAATCACCAATGAATTTACTCTCAGTTAAAATTATTTCCATTTTACACATAGAGAAGAAAAGCCAAAATTATCAGAAATGTTGCCCGATGTTTAGTATGGAACCACGTGCCTGATTTTCATAATACTGAGTATTTCATAGCACATTACCTTGTCCCACTGAGTTTCTTAATTGTTATGCTCGTCATGTTTTGTACCCCCTAAAAATGAAATCTGGCACCTGTGATTTGCCCAGCACTCCCCAGAAGCTTTGGGAAGAGTGTGGATAAAACACACCTGACAGCAGCCTTGATTGTCTCGTTTCCCTGAATACAACCTATTACTCTAAACCTAAAAAGGGATGGGCTCTAAAGGAAAACAGGCTGTTTTAGCATGTCCATATACAGTATGTAATAATGTTTGCGTGTTTGCAGACAGATGCAAATTAAGATTGCTTGGACAGGTACTAATAACTCCAGCAGAGTTTCTTCCAAAGCCACAGTCAACATGCAAGAAAAGAGCCCATTATTCCTAGTATGTAATGCTGACTCATCTGGAAGTGTCCCATAGGCAAACAAACACCTCCTAGATTCAGTAAACCAATTTCAGTGAAAGGATCTACTTTCTGAAAAGAAATTAAGGTTTATAGAATATATTTACTACAGTGCTCTTTTAAGACATTAATGCTATAAATAAAGGGCAGAATTAAGTAGCCATATTGCATGTAGAGTACACTATAAATGTACCATTCATCACATCCTTCCCTATGTTATATTATGCAGAGGAGTCCCTACCACATTGTGGATGTTTATTATCATTCAAAACTAATAACCTTGGCTATATCCAATAAAAAATGAGATCATGTGAGCTGCAAGTGGTCCAAGCACAAGAGCTTTTGTTCACTGTGCCCAAGTTATATGCGTATATCCCTTGGTCTGAATGCATCAATCATTTTAATACAATCACAGTTTTGCTCACAGATAATTTTGTCCTTTCATTCTTTTTTCCATACCACAGGTTTTATGGGTGGACTTTGAGACCCACTTATAGATGTGACAAATGATTTTAAGTTTCCCTGTTCTTAGAGCTTAAATCTGAGTGCCATAGAGTTGAGTATTTGAAGGCTTCTCAAACTAAGCACCCAAAACCCAAGCTGCTCAAAATCACACAACTCTTTTGAAAGGCCTGGTCCAGATGAACAGTTTCAGAAATCTCTACATGTACAAGTTTGGGAAGATATATATACACATGCATATACATATATACAATTTCTGCTTAGTGTCACTTTGTCCATGTAGCCTATTCATGCCATGCAAACTGTTTCATGTTGCAGTCCTTGTCCCTAAGACCTGGAATCAGGCACTGCCTGGAAGCACCTAGGTGAGGAGACCCACTCCTCCCAGCTGTCCCTATCAACCTCAAAAAGCAGGTAGCAGCCCTTGACAACAATTCATCCCAGTTGTGACCTAAACCTTTCTCTGAAGGTACTTTCCTCAGCCACTGGTTATCTGAAGGACTGAGATGACAAGACCCCCAAATTTGGGTAGCAAAATTATGTGGGATCAAAATGTGGACCTGATCTTTTTTCTTTGCACGCTTTCTAGTTTTTCCAAGTCTATTGACTTTTAGTTAGATGAGTCTTTTTGTTTGAACCTCTAGAAAAACCCCAAAAGTGAAATATTTCCGTGACAGAAAAAAATTTGGAGTCCACTCAAGATTATTCCAAAGTGAGATAGATAATGTTAAAGCCAGCAGTGATTGGTGGAGAGATGACATGTGATGGGTCTCAGGCAGGAACAAGACATGAAATGAATGGCAGTACTGCTGGCGGCTGACAGCGCCCATAGCCAAGACAGGCACCTGAAAAGCTGTGCAGGCAGATCACCCTGACACTCATGAGAAGGAAACAACGGGGTGGCACAAGGCCAGTTACAATCCAGTGGTGCCTTACGGGGAAAGTGCTGGAGACTCTGTAGATCTGAGGAGGGGTTAAGGCTCCTCCTGTACATCTGGCGGAGCAGCAGCTGCGCTGCAGTGATCAATGTCAGCATTTGCCGCAAGGACTTGTTTCACAGAGAGGGGGTGGGAGTAGGTGTAGGATCAGGGTTGGTTATAATGTGCCTTTAAGACTTGTATTGATTTCCTAATCTCTTCTTTGAAAAAATAGAGAGATGTGGAAGAAAGAGAAAATGTTGCTGCGAGCCCGCAGGCCATATTTCCCCTCAGATCTATCCAGCCATCGCCCACATACATGGAGGGATCTGTTCTTACCAAGTTCAAAGTGCCAGTCATTTTTTTCCCCAAAAACCAGTTTGGCAGAAGTTAGCAATAAAGGGCTGAAACAGATGAATTTATGGTGTCAGAGAGGGTAACCTCAGTTGCCTGTATGCCAAGCCTACTACTTGAGCATGCCTTACAGCTCTGATCCAGCTGGCACTTAAACATGGACCCAGCCTTAATAGTTCACGCTGTGTGAGATTAAGCAAGCATGTAAAATGGATGTATACTTAAGGGCCTGGGTCATCTGGGGTCCACAACAGGTAGTACTTCAGGTCTGACCCTCCACTGGTCTGCAGCTGGCAAGGATATCTGCAAAGAACATCAACACATTGTGTCACTTTGTGCTCCCAGAACAGAGGCTGAAATGGCCAGATTTCTGGGGGTTTTGAGAGAATTGGTGCAAAGTTTGAGGGGCTGAAGTGAAAATATCGGTTGGTAAGGATACACAGAATAAAACCAGAATTGCTAAACTAAAATCTGCTCTAGAACTGTCGGCAGCCCAGGGAACAAGAGGCTCTGCAGCCATAGTCTGCACAAGAAGAAACAATTCACAGGTCTGGAGAAAAGGTTTGGAAAGCACAGAAACAAAAGGATATGACTGATATGGGTAGGGAAATAGTAAAATGAGAAACAATGAAAGAGACAGCAGTAAAACGTGCATCTGTCATTTAATCCTGGATAAATACCCAGATTAGTGACGTTAGTTTCTGCTGTTTATTTGGAGCTTACTTTGGAGCCATATCTTTCAAGGCTAACACAGCTGCGGAGTGCACAGTGAAAAGCACAGCCGAGGATTTATCCCAGCTATGGCTGTTTTTGTACAACAGAGGCACTAGGCAAAACTAAAATTTGTACGCAAAAGTTGTCTTTCCAGCCCTTGTGTTCGTAAATATAAAGCTGGCATGAGCTGGCAAAGCAAGGAAATACAAACATTTCACAGTTTCTCTTCACAAGTTTTCACATCATTTCATAATGACTTGGTGTTTAGATGGGCTTGGAAGGTTATGAAGGCTATACATGCATGCTGGCTTTTGATTCACTTATGAGACCATGACATTGGGCTCCATCACCCCATGTACTGCAGCAAAGCAACAGCGCTCATCAAGACAGGTCTTATTGCTGGCAAAAGCCAAACCGCATCAAGAGAATGAAGAGGATGCTTTATCTGAGATGATGGCCTTGGACAAGAGCCCAGGAGGTTGCTGGTGTAGCGCAAACACCAGACGCCACTATGGCTAAAAGGGGTTTCTCCTGAAAGAAGTAGCTTGTGTCCTATGTACTCCACAGCAGCTGAGAAGTCTGGCTGAGCAAGCCAAAGGCAGAGATAAGCCATTTCAGGAGCGCGCTTGGTTTGAGAAAGCCACCCCTGCCTTCTCTGGCAGCTGTGTGCTGGCAGTAAAGCTACTGCCCCCCAAGAAGTAAGCAGCTATTTTGCCAACTTTCATTGTTTCTGGGGTAACCCAGACAGCCATCATCTTCACTGTCCCACAAAGGCTGGCTCTGGTTTGCTCACTAGAAGGTATTAAAAACCATGGTCTGTGCAGAAATGTACTCTTTTTTTTTCTTTTGGTATAAAAATGACTGGGTTTTGTCCTTGCATTTATCTAGGTCAGCCCATGAGAAACATCCCACCAGCTGCTCACCTGATCCCACTGCAGGTAATCATCTTCCTTTCCTAACCTGTTAAGAGCAAAGCTGTAAGGTGAGATGTTTTAATGAGTCCGTTGATGTTCTTGGAGATATACGCATTAAGTTACTGCTGGTTTTGCCACTTGCTAGCAGGTTAGGGAAGGCTGGTCCACAGCAGTTAAAGCATTACAGAGCACCAGAAGCAGCTGGCATCTACTGAGAAAGGCACATGGAAAACATGACGCCAAGCAAGCGGGGCTAATTAACACCAGTTTCTTAAATTAGAAGGCTTTTAATGGCTAATGTTTAAAAATAACACCTTAATGACGTCTAAAAATAGGTGCTGCCAAGCCCCCTAGTATTCTGACCTCCATTTAAATGGGAGTCCATTTCCCATGATTGGTGGTGTAAATCACGTTTACCTTTTATATTCTGTTCTCCCTGGGATTAGCTGCAAAGCCTGATGCCTGACCTTGAAAGCCTATTTGCAAACACACAAGAGTAACCTCAAGCACTCTTCTGAATGGTGTGCAATATACCAATACAATGTGCGGGCTGAGTAATTGGATGGAGTATAACCTCAGGTTGCACTCTACTGCAGACATGTACAGGGAAAAATACTGAGGTAGTGGGGGACCATCAGACCAGGCAGGCACCAGGGATGTGAAAGGTGGTGCTGGGGTTAGGACCTGGGTGGCATGAGCTCCATTTCCAGTTTGGTTGCAGATTTCCTGGGTGACTTGGGTAGGTCCCTCATCTTCTGTCTGTGCCCCAAAGCACAGCCTCTCATGGTCCTGGAGGGGAACTACCAGGATAATTTCTCTAAGGTGTCTGGCATGCTTAGATACAACAACAATATGTCTCACAGGAAACAAACAGTAATATCAAAAGGGAAAATACTGCTTAATTTTCCTTATGTTTAATATATGAGCCAAACACAAACAGTCTGGAAGGCAAACATACGTTGAGGACTTCTTCTAGAGCTATTTTCCAAGCATGTGGTGGGAAAAGAAATAAAATTATCTCCAGTACTGCTGGAGATACATAACCATTTGCTTACTTTTGCTGTGCTTGGCCCTAACCTTTGTTCTGTCATATCACAATAGTCTGTGATAGCTGGTACAAAGAGAGAATTTGCAGCTTGAGTTTCCCCTGAGAATACAGAGACATCCCATGATGCTTACCTGGAACAGTCATTTCTGACATAAAACCCTCAGTATTTGTCTCATTATTTGAAAATTAGGCAAATTAACAACCAAGTAAACATAGTTACTTTTATTTAAGTATTATGTAAAGGGTATCTGAAAGGCCAGAAAGCCCTAACAGTAGGAAAATGCCTTCCTAAAGCTAGCCACACTAAAGGAAAGCTGGTCTTCAGTTTTTATCTTCCCTTCCAGTCAGAGGGCTGTGTACTTCTCTTCAAAGCATTCCTCTCTATCCTATGTCTGTGCACAGCAAACATGCTCCAAACAAATGGAAAGGAACATGCGTAAGTACAAGACTCTGTCCTGCCTAGTCCATATAATCCATGTGCCTTCCAATGTTTTTCCTTTCTTTTCCACAACGTCCAAGGCAGATTTGGGATTATTTTGGGAAGAAACACCCAACTTTGTTATGGAGACATCGGTGCATGCTGTGACAGTGGTCTGGAGACAAACATTGACACTGATACACACCTCAAAGACTCCAGCCTTGTTAGTGAGATAAAGGGAATGTAAACCAGCTTTCACTTTTCTCCCTCTGCATTATTTTGTTATTCTAATGGTCTTCATTAGTTTGGCCAGATGGTTTTCCTCCCTTTGCCTGCTTGGGCCCAGTCCTGCAAATACTTATTCTTTCTTCTACGCACATGGGTTCAGCACATGTATAGGTCTTTGTAGAATTAGAGCCTAAATTTGTTTCTGTTTCTGAATTCCAAGTTGGATTTTGATGCAACAGTTATTTTATATATTAAAATATCAGGTTTCTGCCCACACACATAATGCATGATGTATAACAGACCTTGCAAGGCAGCCATTGGAAAAGACCACTTAATTTGCAATTTATGCCGAAGGAAGAGTTATTTGCTATTCCTTGTTTTTCATCTAGAATTTATACATGACTGAACTGTGAAGGTGCTGCTCCTCAGAAGCTCCATGATGTACATCTGGTTTCACATTCTGTCATTTCACCCACAACCTAAAATCATAAGCTAAAACTCCATAGAGGCTAATGAAAATTATTCCCCTTTGAGTTGCTTTATTAAAATGCAACCTCAAGAAATACTGGCAAGTCAGAAAAGTGACCTTAATCCAATACTCGTTATCCTCTTCCACAGGTTTTAAATCACTCTCTTTGCTGCCTACTTTGAGCAAATATATCCTTATTGTTTTCCTAGTCCTGCTATGACCTTCTGGGACTGTTTTCATCATGTAAAGCAACCTGTAGTTCTCTACTTCATAAATCTCATTCATTCCAAGTGTTAACACTAACTAATTCTCTGCTTTAGAAAGAAAATTATGTTTGTTTTTTTGAAGAGTCTGCTGGGAAGAGGAATATTTGCATTTAAAACATTTTTTTCCATTTCATAAATTGTCTTGAGTTTTCTTCCCAGCAGGCAACAGAGGACTGTTTATATAAGCGAAGAGGGAAACTTGCTTTCCCATTACTTCCACAAAAGTACGATTAACAGCGATAACTATGCTAATTATTGAACTAACTGCACTTGGAAGGCACCTTACTGGCTGGAGAGGTAATGCGTTTGGGTAATAATTAATTCCTTTTTTCCTCAATTACCTTTTATTAGGAGAGCAGAAGGTGTCAAAGTAAAACAGCTGCATATCTTCCAAGAAAAGCTCATGTTTTCCGAAGGAATTCAAGCGGAGGTGCTTTATTAAGAGAACTAGGCAGGACAAACATTAACATGGCAAGCTTGGCTGTTCAGTTACTTGGCTTCTCCCTAAGCCTGCTCGGCCTAATTGGGACATTAATTGCTACTATTCTGCCACACTGGTGGAGAACGGCACATGTAGGCACCAATATTATAACAGCTGTGGCCTATATGAAAGGGCTTTGGATGGAGTGTGTCTGGCACAGCACTGGCATCTACCAGTGCCAAGTCCACCACTCCCAGCTGGCGCTGCCCCGTGACCTCCAAGTTGCCCGTGCCATGATGGTAATTTCCTGCGTCCTTTCCGCACTGGCATGCGTGATTGCTGTCATCGGTATGAAGTGCACGCAGTGTGCCAAGGGGACTTCTGCCAAAGCCTCCATCGCAGTCTCTGGGGGGATCGTTTTCATCCTGGCCGGTCTTGTCTGCCTGGTGCCTGTTTCTTGGACCACTAACGACGTTGTTACAGATTTCTACAACCCCATGCTTCCCAGCGGGATGAAGTATGAGATAGGTCAAGCTCTTTACCTTGGCTTTGTCTCTGCATCTTTGACGATCCTTGGTGGTGCTCTGCTCTGCACATCAAGCCAGTGTTGTGGGAATGAGACACCTTACCAGACGCAGCCCAGCAGCGTAAGAAGGATTGCTCCCTCCTATAGACCACCAACTGCCTACAAGGGAAACCATGCTTCTTCCCTGACATCTGCTTCCCATAGTGGCTACAGATTAAATGACTATGTGTGAGTTCCCTAACATTTGCCTGCGAGACACAGCTGCTTTATGATTTCTGTGCATGGCATGAAACAAAGCTAAGATAACTTCTAACTTATAAGGGTTACGATACAAAGTTTACCATTGTTCATTTCTTCCTTTCCTTTCTTTCTCGAGAAAGAAAGAATGTGAACATAAAACTTCTTGCTGCAAAACCTGGAAAACAAATACAAAGGAGCCTGTGATATTCCAGGGACAGCACATACCTGCCTAATTTCAATGAGAGTTTTGCTGGCAGCTCTAGGGCTGTTTTGCTTGAAGTAATGATTTTGTTTGTAGTTTCTGTCCTGCGACAAACACTAAAGTGGAACTGGCCTCAACTCGTCATTTGAACAGTGTTCCAACAAAAGACGCCGTTTTGCCTGAAACAGAGAATTGTGTGTTGAGACACAGTGATTTTCCAGCAGTGACTGCCTGCTAAGTTTCTCTTCTCCGTAGTGCATGAATGATTCGTTATGACAAGGTATTACTTTTGCTTTGACTTTTTGTTTGTTTTTTTATAGTCCCTTGAAATATGGATTTCAATAGCATTGTGACAGATGTGTTTGACAGTACATTATAGCCAATATTTTAAATTATACTGTAATGTTTTGACCTTATAAAAATAAATTTTTAGCACATTTTTTAAACAAGACAATGCATCATAATGGAAACAAACCATCTCTGTGGATCAGAATTGGGTTTTTAGAAATGACGGCAATAGAACAAAACTGGATATTTGATGTTAAACTTTTATAAAAAAAAGAAAAAAGTAAGTGTCAGCATTTGTCAAAGAATGGGCATTTAGCTCTTCGTCAGATTTAGCATTCTGTATGCATTATGCAGAGCAGAAAAACAATTTCTAGAATCCTGTCCCCAAAGACCATGTGATGAAATGTACTAATTTCTTAGGCTCTGTCCTGGATCTTTTTTGCCTGGGATCCTGACTGAAGGTGCATTAGGGTTAGTAAGAACATTTCTATCTACTCCAGCAGCATTTGGGGAGCTTCCATTCAGCCAGGCATAGGTAAACAGGGCAGCCTCTGTGCCAGCAGAGGTTATGCTCAGGGTCTGTAACTGTTGCCAGTCAGGAGGAGTATAAAATCAAGACTTTTACTTCTAAAATGTTTGCAAAATGGGATCATTCCTCAGTGTGTTCAAACAATCAAAAACTGAACTAATGAACAAAGAACCCAGACTTCTCCATTTCACGTTACAGCAAAGTCCAGGGCAACACATACTGTGGCATAAAACTATCACAAAAATAAAAGAGCTGTTAACTTTCTGTTAACCCCAGAAAGAGATAGGTCTCTCCACAGCAACATATGGACCAACACATTGACATTTAATAGGGCTAAAAAAGTACTTCCAAGACCTGTGAGGCAACTACACTTGTATACTTCATTTGGCAAAAAAAGCCTCTTTTCAATTACGTTGTCACCTTGTAGTACCTCCAGAGTTGGGATCCTTTCAACATTTCCCTTGGTTTCACTCTGACCCTTCGCTTTCATGCCTGACCACCGTACCATTTCTTTTCCTGTTGATTTGAATTGTGACAGTGTTTTTCAGCATGGGTGTAAGTTACCATCATCACTGGTTTTAAAAAACCAAATGGCATTTCTGAGCAATTTGCTGAGACCCACAGTAATGAAAAGGATCTGGGACCAGGCTTTGGTGATTGATCATTAACAATTGATTATAAACTCATGTTTTATTAACTGTAGCTATTACATATGATGTGAAAGAAAAACATCTTAATAACAGACTATGAGGTGCAAGGAAAAGAAACTGCTTTGTCAAGGACTTCTTACAGAAGATGGAGTCAAACTGTTCATAGCCCATTAGAGTTTTCTGGGATGCGTTTTTAGGACAAAAGGTAGCTTAATGAAGTTGGTTATTTATGTAGGGTTTTTTCTGTATTTACATTACAATAGGTCTAGCCAAGTGGTTACAACATCAGCTTCAAATAAGGGCTTTGGACAGCCATGGATACTGGAGCACAAGTTCAAGTATGGGAAATGGGCTTGTGTCTTATTAGGTAGTGAGTTTGTTATATACTGATACATTAATTCACTTGCTGAGATAATTTCTGCAGAGGGAATACTTACATGTAGTGCTATTCTTACCACACAAATTCCTAGCCAAGCAGGATATGTGACAGTAGTAAGAACAGTTTATAAAGTCTTCTCAAAAATACCTAGAAGTGCTCAAATGTCAATGAAGAGAGGGAAATGGCTTCTTTGCCAGGGGGCTGTCAATCAGTGGATCTCATTCCATGCTAATTTTTTTTAGCTGTTTTTTTTAGCTGCCATTGGAAACAAAAAACATGTCCATTCTAGCAGCCTCAGAAGTCTGGCTGCACCTACCCCAGACTGACATATGTGTTGATAACCCAAGCTCCTCCCCTACTCCCCTGTTACCGCGCAGGCCAGCGTCCAGACCTTGCTCCCTGCTTGTGTGGAGCCTGCCTTGGCAGTCCTGCACAGGCAATGTGACAAGGTACTGCTCAGAGACCTAGCCAAGGAGTGAGTCTCCACTGCACCTCCTTTTCTGAGTAACTCCTTGGTCAGTGGTGACATTGATACGTGACGAGTGCCAAGGAAAGGGGATGAGTTTCCTGGCCCATCGAGGTGCTGTTTGTGGGGACATGCTCTTTAGCAGCTATAACTCAGCAGCAGGGGAACTGGACAGAGCAATGGACGAGGGCTGCCACATGCTACATGCCATTCTGCCTGCACGCATCCACTGGGTTTTTGAGGAATCCTGCAGAGGCAGATTTTTTTGTTACTAATTTTTTTGGATACCTGCTCTTTGCCTCCAGCTCGCTAGAGCTGAAGTGCCAGCCTGCCCTCCCAGTGGAGGCACTGCAGGGAGGCAAGGATGGGATCCAGGGCAAGCAGAAATTCCTTTTAGCAGTGCAGGCATTGTCTGTGGGTGTGATTGTGGTTACACTGTGTTTTAGTCAACTTCAGTCTGACATTCCTAGGGGAGCAGGGTGGGAGACCTGGCAGGGAGGCTTAGGTGGAGGACAGGATTTGGCAGCAAGAGGATATTGTGGTTAGCTCTGCAACACCAGGACAGAGTGGGGATTCTGCTGCAGGATTGGGCAGAGATGGAAGCATCTGAGGTAGGAATGGAGGCTGGGCTTAGAGAGGGCACTTTGCTACTGAAGTGGTGAGATTCCATTTCCCCTGCCTTTGCTGCCTCAGCTCCCAGCCACCACTTTGCACTTTGGTCCTCCTTGTGGACCAGTTAGCCTTCTTTAAAACGCCGAAGACAACAACATCAAAGAATGGAATAATTTTCTGACACTGAAATTAGCTAACCTAGCTATTGGAAAAGTGTGAGGGGAGCCACAAAAGGGATGTCTGGAAGGGCAGGGGTTGTGGGAAAGGAAGAGGAGTAAGGACTGGAGTAAGTGAGCAAGGATTTCCCTTGCGGTAGCATGGAGTTAACTGGCCAACAGACAGGCACAGCTGTCCCGAAAGCTAGCACCTGAGATGCACTATGATGTTCATTGTCACAAAACCAGACAACGTCACTGGCAGACAGAAGCTCACTGGGTCATGAACTGGTTGGTATTTTTGGTCTGTTTTCTCCACAGTACCCAGTGCAAGTACTGGAGTGAAATAACTGATAAACCATAGCAAAACTTCACTCATTTCTTCAAAAAAAAAAGTCTGAGTTAACTAATAATATGAGGAAATTAACTAAATTCAGTCATTAGAAGTTCAGCCAATCTAAACCAGAAGTTATTTCCTACAGTTAGCTGGTAATTAAGGATTCTCACGTCAGTGTATTAAGAGTAATGAAAACTGTGTCCACCTGTAAATATCTACTGTTAGTTTAGTATTTACTTTGCTGTCTATCCCCCAAGATAGTTTGTGTATGTACGAATGATGGGCAATTGTAAGGTGCTTCACGAGGCTCAGGAGCAGCTTAAAGAAGACCTTTTCTTTTCTCCCCAGCTGATCTACTAAAAGATATCACTCCTTCCTTGCACATTTCGCTGTGTTGTGCAACATAAGAAATATGCCCTTTTTCACTTGTTTTCTTCAGAAATTATTCATACAGCTTAGTCCTGTGTTCTGATTATCCACATTTCCTATTCTTACCACTAAATAGGCACCTGTTCATGTTGATTCTCATTTTTATTTGTACCCTTTCCTATTCTTCTACCCATGACATGTTTGAAGCTAGTGATGATCCTTGAACCAGGCTTGATCCTGACCAAACATGACTCAGCTGAAGTCATGTTACCCTTGTTTCACAGTAGACCTAGATGAGGTATCCCCTTCACTGAGAAACCTGCCAGTTTGTAAGACAGCTTTCCAAAAACTCAAACATCTAAATGGGCTTAAAATGCTCCTAAGAGAAGAAAGGCAAAATATACCGACCTCCCTCTTTTTTCCTTCAAATATTTCCTGGGGGAAAAAGTTGTTAATTGTATTTTCTGCTTTAAGCATGAGGAAAATGCATTCATTTCATTAGCTCCCACCTAAAAGATCTTTGGTAAGCAAACTGTTAGAAAGCAGAGTAAATATAAAGAGGGAATCAATACACAGATTTGATCTGTTAAGAGCATATGAATATACTTCTTATATATGTGTGGATATATAAAATGGTGAAATTCTGGCTCAATCGACTTTACTAAGGTCAGAATTTCACCCATAAGCTCATTATTATTGTCAATACTTCCAGATCTATTACAGAGCTTTTAACTAAAAGGCCTCCAGAGCAAAGAGAATCAAAGTCATGGGAGTTTTGCCCCTGTAAGAGAAACGGAAAGGGAAGACTTGAAATGGCCCTTTCACAAAGTGTTTTATATTGAGCAGAGTAGTTGCAACCAGTGGCATGTACAAGAGCTCTCTCTTCCACTCAAGTCAAGGACAATCAATTTTATTTTTAAAATGTCATAATCACTGGTATTGATCAACACTCCCTAACGTGGGTGCATATGAATCCATAGTGGCTTGGGCTATTGCCACTTCCTAGTAATTCAGGCTCAATTAGGCTGCCTTGCTAATGCATGTCAGCTCCATTTAATTACTCTCAGACCCGCAATGTGAGAAAAGGGCAAGCTGACAGAGTAATCCCACACTTCCACTTTGCAGTGAGCTGCCTATTTTGTTTTATTTGTTCACATTTTAAAGGGCTAATCACTTGTTATATGGAAAACACAGGAGAGCAAAAGTCAAGAAGTATTAATAAGCCTTGGAAAACAGAGTTAGAACTCAATTGCCTGTGCAAAGAATTGCTGATGGTTTCAGTACTTTGAAAATAGGCTGGATTTTGTAGCTAGCATGCTAAGGAGTAGCATTTCTCTCATGGAAAACTTGGTAAAAATCGAGTGGAAGCAAATGCCTTCAAACACTAGGGAAGACAGCCTTTTCATTCGTTGTTTGGCTTATGATGATAACATGGCAGAAGCAACCTCTAAAGGTAGCTGGTAATGAGCTGAGGTTATGGTTTCTTCCATAATATTTAACATTAATGTTAACAAATGTTAATAAATTAGGAGACAGGGAAGAGAGGGATGGCAGCAATCCAGCAAAAGGGAAATAGCCATTAATCACCTCAGATCTCCAGTCTATGAGAGAAGTACATGTGCAGCTCACATTTCCCACAGCAGAGCAGCTGTGAACTGAAACAAAGAAATAATCTATGAGTACCAAAGTGCAGACAGAAGCTCTTGGGCCTTTGCATCTAGATCTGAAAGTAAACACTGAAGGAAGACAAATGCAGGTAAAAGACCTCCACGGGGACTCCCTAGGCCAGGGTGCTCCCTTTGTACTTGGCCTATATGGGCTTAGCCGCCTTCCCATCACTTGACTAGAGGTTAGGTTTGCTGAAGGAATAAAGATATCAGAGTAAGCTTAGAAGGTGGAGAGGACTCACTGTCACGAGTCCTGGACTGTCAGCTCCATGTTTGTATGCCTTGGGAATCAGACCTTCATCCCTTAAGAGGCAGACTAAGGTCTCACTGTATTTACCTGCAGAGCTCTGTCCTGTGCCACATCTGACAGAACTATAGTAGGAAAACATTAAAACGCAATAGAAAAAGAAACTCCGATAGCAAGGATGATGTGATGTCTTGCCTCTGTTTTCCTGGTTTTCATTGATTTCTAATTTTTTTTTCATTTCCTAGCTATGACAGGCCTCTCTCTTGTTCCTGGTTTCCTCTGCTCCAGACTCTCCAGGTTGCTTAGCTTATGAATTTACTTCTATTCTAGTTTTAAGCTTGCTGAGGGCAGTGCACATGACAGAAATACCAAACCTATTAATTTTTGCTTTTTAAGTCCAGTTTGTCCAGTTTTTAATTGCCTAACATGCAATCTATTCTTTTCCTCTGGTTTTTATTCTTGTTTTAACTGCCAATAACCCAGTGTTTTTCAGTATTCTTTTCACAATAAACTTAAAAAAGAGACAGACATTAAAATAATTCTTCAAAGCTGTTTTATGGTTTTGTTTAAAGTTATTTTATACACATATTTATATATTAATATATTTGTATGTATATATTTCACCAGCTTTAGTTTTCACATTTCAAATTAATGAAGTCTTATTATGCCTAGGGATGCTTTATAAAATTACCTTAAATTGATCACTGTGTACTCTTACAAACCTGCTTATGAGACGTATATGCTATGGGCATGGACTACAAATTATTTTTGTGGTACAGGTTACTAAATACAGGTCTTTTTAGACATTTAGGTGTAGAAAATGCAAACGCAGGTGCTGCATTCTCTTCCCCTCAGATTTTCTTCACCCACACTTTTGTGGAGTATGTTTGAGTTTAAAAAGTTACATTACACAGCTATTTCAATATAACAAAGCAAAGAGAAAATTCATAACTCCAGTAACATGATCACTGATGTCTATGGGCCACATGCCAGAAACACTAAAGCCAGTAATGTACAATTTAAACTTAACTACCATAGGTTATTAGCATAATAAATATACACAAATGTACCTGGTGAAATCCTCCTGAAATTAGGAGTGGCACTGTAAATGCCACCCATTTGTAAAACCACTCTATTTTACAGTAAGAACCTCAGCAAGAAGCTGCACACAATTCATTACGTGTGACCATGTTAGTGAACCTTTGAACAACAACCGTCATTTGGTAGAGGGAAGACTGCTCCTGTTCAGAGTCACAAGGCACCCAGTCCTGCCTGCAATGCCCCAGCTGGGGAGAGCACTCCCTCCGTACCTTCTCCGGCCGCAGGTGGGTGGTGAATGGCAACAACTGCGAGTTGAAGTCAGTCGCCCTCTTACTTGCACAGGGCTTCAACATAGGAGTGGTGTGGTAAGGACTCCAACATATGACTGAAAGAGGGGTCCTCATGTCGTCTTGCAGAAACCTCACGAACTCTCTGGGGGAGATGCTCCACATATTGGCCAGCTTCTACCCTCTGTGAAAGCCAGACATGGCAAAGTGTTGAGAATTAGGCCAGACCTAAGCATATTAGAAAAACCTTCACCTAAATGAACGCCGTCTTCACCCTTACGCCTTCAAACTACAGGATGTTCGTGGAGGGGCCTAGGCAGCACAAGGGAAAGGTACCAGCCTTGCTACAACAAGACTGCTTTCACACAAGACAAAGTCATCTCCGCAGTCCTTGCCTTGGTGATGAAAGCCAAAGACAATGAGCCTGTTTAAGCTTGCTGGGATATTAGCAGGAATCATTCTAAACGAAAAAAAAACAAAAGCACAGTATATTTCTGGCAATGTATCTATGGTGCTTTGTATTTTCCTTACAGTAACTGTCAGTCATGTGGTGCGCTAGGTTCTGTAATGTGCATTTCTGTTTATTTGAGTGACTCCTTTTTAATTTGCATTTATAACAGAAGGCTTTCCGGGCATCTGAAAGTTGGGAATTATCTTATTTTGCTGTGTTTTCCCAAAAATCCTTCATGTGTGAAAGGAGATGTAATAGGGCATTTTGTACCATGGCTGTAAAATATTCAGGATCTTCTTTAGAAACTTTGTCCCTCAGGCATCACAACCAGTGTAAAAGGGATTTGACATAAAAGCAGTTATTGTAGTTTATTTGGTTTCTGTTGCAATATAACAGATTTAAATTTTTTCCTAAATTTTTTAGTGTTTTTATCATTCTCAGCTACACAAAAGGTGGCTGATTGGGTTCGTTTTTTTTTTTTAGAGGAAGATTAAGATATAAAGTAAGTGACGCTTCCCTTATAAGAATGAAGAGAGATGATGTTTCAGAAGAAAAGAATAGACAGAAAGAAATCTTACTTAAAATTAAAAAGGTTGCTCCTATCAGATAATGAATATCTGGACTAGACTTCTGATAAGACTAAAAAAGGCAAGCAATTAAATGGATATTAAAATGGAGCAGAATTACTTGATGAAAGGCGTAATGGGACACTGCTCCCTTGGATAAAGGGAGATAGACTCAAGAAACCAGAAGGATCCCTCCTGTTTTCTTATCTGGCAATTAAAGTTTTAAGTAAAAAAATTTGATGGAATATGAAAACAATCTATTCAAATAGGGAAAAAAAGGTTTTAATTTTTCTTAGGGAATGGGTAGTGTCAAGAGGGATTTGAGAGAAGGGCACCATTAGTGAGAGGAATCAATGGCTACACTAAATGAGCAACAGGTATAAGGGCCTGTAGATGGAAATTTGTCTGCCAAAAACCAAAGATGGGCTGAGCATAGATGAATACTTTTAGGAAGTACTGGCTAGACTCGTTTCCACAATCCCCATTCCCTGTCCTCCTGCACTGCTGTGGGATGGAAGGTAGAGAAAACCAGGAGTGAAGTTGAGCCCAGGAAGAAGGGAGAGATGGGGGGAAGGTGTTTTAAGATTTGGTTTTATTTCTCATTATCCTCATCTGACTTGATTGGTAACAAATTAAATTATTTTCCCTGAGTCGAGCCTGTTTTACCCATGACAATAACTGGTGGGTGACCTCTCCTTGTCCTTACCTTGACCCACAAGCTTTCTGTTATGTTTTCTCTCCCCTGTCCAGTTGAGGAGGGGAGTGATAGAGTAGTTTTGGTGGGTACCTGGCATCCAGCCACAGTCAACCCATTACAGGGCAAAAAAAAAGTCACCTATTTTCTAAGATACCACTGACGAGATAGAGAAATAGAATGCAGCAAGATCTTTGTCAGCTGCTCAAAACTGGGAAAGTAAAATGAGGAAAAAAAAGAAAGAACTGGTTGGAGACATCATTCTATATATCCTTTACACAGATGTAGCGCCATGACAACATACAAACCATCCAGTCCTTTAGTTCTAATTTGAATGGAGCAGCTCAGGAATTTTCTTATAACCACCACTGACTAGTTGACATCACATCTAACTACTCTAAGTAAGTTGAAATGCTACTAAGCATGGATAGGAATGGACACAAACACAGCTTACATTTGCATAGTAAGAAATTCAACAAAGTAAATTGCACAGAAGAGGGTTGAAAGATATTTGGCAGGTTATTGGTCAAAGATATTGCCACAGGGTTTTTTAAGGATTTGGTCTGATGTAGTTAATAACAGAAAAATGGGATCACAAAAGAACCAAAATCTAAAGAAATACTCAGACAGGTTATGGAAACTTCCACTTAGCCAGCATGCCTGAAGTCAACTACAGAGAAACTTGAGTACAGAGAGAAAGAAGAGACCAAAAGTAGTAGTTGCTGGAACATAACCTCAAGTTCCTTTCCTTTCTTCAGGCTTGTGTGATGTAAAATCCAAGTTCCTACACCAAACCTGTGTTTGTGAAAGAAGCATCACAATTCTTTGCTTTGCTGCAGTCAAAGCTATTTCACAAAAAGGACAAGTTTATAATCTTCTTTGTATACAGTTAATCCAAACAGTTGGCTTTCTCTGAGAAGTTTGAAGAATACTGTTGTTACAAGCATGTATAGAAGGAATGATTCATGTAAACCTATTAACTGAGTAAACTCTTTCCCATTCTTTTTGTATATGCACCACTCAAAGGTAGCATTACCAACACTGAAGCACTCTGCAAGACAAAAAGAAAGAGCACTGACTTACACTGGCCATAATTTTTTTTCATCAAAAACATTGAAATTGCTTGAATTTATTAATATTGTTTGAAAGAGGAGGTAGATTTAAAACCATCAGCTTCCTACCTTTAATATGTGTTTTTAAACAGAGCACAGAAAATATCCTTATTTCAATATTTTGTTTACAGAATCAATTATTCTTAAAGATCAGATAAAGTTATATCAGATTTGGGTTATATCATGCATACAAAGTTTGTTTTCTCCTTGGTGAGTTCCATCACCTCCTGAGAGGAAGGGAAAAACTGGCCCTTTCTGTCCCAGGCAACAGCTCAGAAAGCTGCTTGGTGAAGCTCAGTTGTTATAGCAAACCACCCTCTAACCATCCCTTGTCTGTTGGTTGCTTTGCTAGCAAGATGAACACGAGTTGGCTGAGGTTCATGATATAGATATACATATAGTAATGAATATATTATGAAAATCGAATAGCAGCCTAAATATTGTACAGTCAGATTTCAAAAACCTTTATGTCTAGACTGTATCTGAAGTAAACCACTCACTATGCCTAAATGCTGAAACCAAAATTTTAACCTTTGGAGTCTCTGGGATATTATAGGACTGTATACACTGTTCAGAGATGAAGAATGGAGCCTACGTTTCTGCATCTTTCAGACACTAACTGGTGGTATCACTAGCTACTAAACAGAGCACCAAAAAAAATACGCTGTTAAGTTTACCATCCAAGCTTATAATCATTAATGCAAGGGAAATGCCAAACATGGGTCACCAAAGACAAATAGAAGAAAATAAAAAGTCAGCTTCGCAATTGGTTCTTTCCTGACTTCTCTAGCTTAGCTGCACACTCCTTCACTGATTTGGCCTGCTGAATACAACCCCTAATTTAAAAAAGATCTCTGCTGTTTGCCCAGCTTTTTAACATACTGGCTGCAAACTCACATACTAATTCTTATCATTTTTGATCCATCTTCAGCAATCAGACATGACCAGGGTTAGCATTAGTGCTTGTTCCTTTACTTATGGTTGACACTTAGATACCAAATTATGAATGTTGAAAATGTATGACATACAGAGAGGCATGTGGCTGACCCCATGCTTGCAGGAAGGTGCTACTGCATTTTAAAACATTACTGAGTAGCAGACAATTCTAAGGAAAATATACTCTGTAGTTCCACCTTCATTCTCTCTCTTTGTTTTCCTACACCCTAGATAATTTGTATTCCTTTTCCCATGCAATGGGTTGTTACTGCTACTGCATCAATAACTGATTAATAATCTATTTAAAGACAGTCTGAATTTATCGGCTTTTGTGAGTTGAAATTTTATCTTTTGCAAATGAAACTCTTATTCTACATCCACATCCTATTCACAAACACGGTAACTTTCCTTTTCCTGTCATCAATAGCAGGCAGGCATTCTGCACTGTTGGTCAGGTTAAAAGAAACCTGAAAGGAGCAACATTTCAAGTCAGATGCTGTGGGTGCTTTTGGTCAGAAAACATTACTCAAAAAATTATGGATTAAGCAAGGCTGCATTTTAACAGGTTTTTAATTGTCTTTTCCACCAGGCTTTCCTTCTTTTCACTGACCCTTCTAACATTTTCTTTTACATTAACAAACTGTCCAGTTGACTGTTGTGAGAGCAGAAATAAAATCACAGTTGACATCGAATTATTAGTATGTTACACACATCTACCAAGGGCTGTCCTTGCCAGAGGGTTTGGCATTGCCAATGGGTGGCTAATGGAAAAGCGTGCAGCTGACATTCTGAACTATTTATTTCACCTGCAGGATTCAGCAGATGTAAAAATTAATGTCTTCTGAAAACCAGCAGTGACCAGCTGAGATTTGATTCAGTTGCTGAAGAGTGAAACAGACAGATTTTATCTTTTCTTTAAGAGCAAAACTGAGCGTAAGCAGATTGGGGGTTTCTGAGGGAAGCCTGGGTAAAAGATTCTTACATGTTCTTAAAAACATCCCCTCTTCTGATGGTTCAAGACATCAAAGGTGACCCAGTTAATAATCACAACTTTTACACCAGCTTTCACTCTCTCTTTTTAAATAAAGATCTGCAAAATACAGAACATAGCTTAAACTTCTTGTTAATATGTCTTAAATTTACTGTCACCACACCCTTACATCTGGATTTGTCTGTGCGCTTTGAAACACTTCGGTGCATCAAGGGACCTAAAACTTTGCCAAACACGTTGAGCTCATCTCTCTGATAGTTATAACTGCTATTATAAAAGAAAGACAAGGAATAAAATAATCTTGCTGATTGGGTCTGATAGAGTAGAAACAAATGAGCTCCTGTGATAAGAACTGAATGGTGTTCTTAGACGAGAAAAGCTCCTAAGAAGCCCTGTTGAATGGGTTGTCAAACTAGTAGCAAGTAGCTCCGGTGACCTACCCAATAAGAGGCCTAGCATCGAAGCCCAGATATAAATTGCATTATATTAATAAATGCCTAATGTCTGCTCCATTGGTACCCAATGTTTGCACTGTCAGCATTTAACTCATTAACCCCAGGAAATCCTATGAGATACTTGGAATATGGAAGGTATTAGCCTGCCCTGTGGTATCTGCATGTGGCCTGCATCACTGGCAGTCTCACAAGCACTGATGGATTTAGCCTCAGAGCACCCTCAGGGGCGATGCAAAGGTTGTTATTCCCACTTTTTTATGATGAATAGCGAGCAAAGGGGAGAGTTAGATGGGTGCTGGCAAGTTCATTAGAGGGGTTTTAAAAAGTGACCGGCCTGGTCAGCACAAAGCGATGACACCCAGCCCCAGACCCTTGTGGTACAGGATGAGGCAGGTCTGTAACTGAACCCTACAACCCCCCTGAATCAGCCTGAGACTGTTGGAGCAGATTATCAACAACAGAGGCCGAGTACAGGGCCTCTGGAGCTGATCACAAACAACTGCTGTCAGGCGTAGGATACTCAAGAAGGATTATGCTGGAAAGCTGTACTTCATACCAAGTATCCATATGCAGCTCAGACCCCAATTGTGGCAGAGCACTACAACACTTGTTTCTGAGTACATGTAACACATCCTATGTCTGGGACAGTGGCAGGGATCAAATGTGCCTCCTAGATTGATGCCATCTACAGCGGGCCTATCTTCCATGTCCAAACGAAAGGAATATTTCAGCAGAGGTTGATCTGAGCTACTGGCCATGCCTGATTTAAACTTCAAGTTATTCAGTGGGGATCAACTTCAACTCCTGTTTCACCTGAATGCATGTGGAAAAAGCCACCTACAGGTCCCCCTAGGTTAATCACAGAATCCCAAAGGATGCAGCCAATAGCTCCTTTCCTATTCAAATGCAGTCTGAATTGGGTATTAACTACCTGCTGTGTTTGGCAGATCTCTCATTCCTAAAATAAATAACTGTATGAAAAGTCATAAACTCTATATTGGACTTTTTCATAAAAAAAAAAAATCAAAGTACTGTTAGGATTTTAGCAGCCTCACCTATTGCAGTAAATCTGGCTTCCACAGCTGTTCATGTTGTACTGTGTGCTTCAGCCAAGTGTAGCTACAGTCCAACATTTCCTTCTTAAAGTATCCCTTATCCAGAGCAAAGCCAAGTGAGTTTTGGACAGGACTAGCATGCTAGAAATTATGAATGTGCTCTTATTAGAGCAGGTTGCATGTTTTACATTAAATATTCATTCAAGTAATCCAGCAAAATGTTTGTCAGGATGATAGTTACTTTGGCTAAAGAACACATTTTTCCTCCAGTCTCCACCAAAACTCGCCCATATTTATCACATTGAGAATCTAACGACATTAATGAAGATCTTGCTTAAACTCGGCTGAGCTCCTTCACTGGTGCCAGATCCTGGTCTCCTGTTTTATAGCAGTACCATTTCAGAAATTGCTTGGTTCTCGCTAGGGACAATCCTTTTACAGGTTCCACCGCAGCTCATAAAAGGGAAAAAAGGGAATTAAAGAAAAAAAAGAAAAAAATGGAAAAAAAGGGGAATGCAGCATTTTCTCTTCCTGCCTGTTAAAAACCTGCCTGGGTCAAGCTGAGACTCTCAGAGTGCCTCATAAAGTGGTTTGGTTTCAGTGTTGTAGTTTTCTGGGCAGAACCAAACTTACCTCCACGCATCCCTGCTGCTGCCCACTGTTACCACTAGTGGCTCAATGTGTCTTTCCCTATCCCCCTTGCTTCAGGAACCAGCCCTTTGTGTTGGTATGTTCTCACAGGCATGTCTCCATTCATGAAAGAACCTCTCTTTCCCAGGACACAGGTGTCATCTGCTTTTTACCCCAATCCTCCTCTGAAGCATCTGCCATAAGCCTTTCTACGTTGTCCTCTTCCGTGCTGGGGACTCTAAAGGCACTTGATTTTGGCAGTCACTTCATGGACAGTCTGAAGCAGGCCCTGACCCTGCAGTGGTCTGTGTGGGACTGTAGGGGTACGTACCAACCTTTGCATGTTCTTTCACACAGAGAGCAAAAATACCTTTGTCACCCAATTTCATACAGCAATTGCTCCACAGGGCTTATCAAAAACGATGGACTGTAAAAAATTCTTTGTTCTCAGTGAAAACACCTTTGTTTCATACTTCCTTTCTTCTTTTTGTTACTTTCCCACTGTACAGCAAATGCATGTTTCCAAAGCCTCAGCATCACACACACACACAGAGTTCAGTACATTTAGGACAATGTGTTGTCACAGATCAAGGTACCACCATTCACTTTTTAACCCTGAAGTCAGGGATGCAAACACGGGCTGTATATACAGCAGGGTTTCATATATAGAAAGTCAAATCACGAACGATTTCCTCTAAAAACCAGAGAACCTCAGTATTCTAGTAGAATTACAGACCTGATTCTGAATCAAAACCAGAGCTAGCAAGTTGGTTAAATTAATGAAGTTAAAGATTAGCAATATTGCCATCATGTGGCTAGTTTGAGTAAATGCTTGGGCATGATCCTGAATATATTAAGCACGGAAAGCAGATTGCGCCTGAATTCTGCTGTTAAAACTAAGAGGCAATATTTAAAGATACTTGTTTCTGTTACAGAATATAATTATCCCGTTTTTTACAGTAATGATTTATATAGGAAGAATGCGTGCGCAATAGATGAGGTTATGTTACCCCTTCCACCACGACCCTTATCCTCCTGGATGTATAGGCTGTATTTAAAAATTCACTCAAAAATTAATCTTGAATTATCCAACCAGAAACTACCTAAGTGAAAATTACCTCCTACTGCAGAAAACAAGAAGGAAGAATAAAGGACAAGCACTTAGTTTAGATGCCCTTCATATTTGAAAAGGCTTGTAAGTAAAATTTTAACATTCAAACCTCTGAATTACTTTACCTTATTACTGCTATAATAATTTGTTATTTTCATTATTTTTATGATATTTCCTCTCTCACCCCCTCCCACTCCCTTCTCTGCAGTATCCCAACAAGCTCTTCTGCACTGACTGAAAAACTTATGAGGAAAGGGACTCACACAGCCTACATCAGAAGAGTTGGATTTTGCTCTGTTAGCTAGTCAGAAAAATAGAATTCTTTATATTATATTATATTTACCAAAACTGAGGTCCCATGCTGTCACATGCTAAGATATCTCAGCTCCTGGCAGGAATTAATATGAACAACATGACTTAGATCTGCCAATTTTGTAGAAATAGAAAGCACGTTCACACTTGACAATAATCCATGGTTGTCGCAAACTTGCAAGGCCATCTTGAAAAGTGCTTCACTATTTCTGGGAAGCCAACAAGTGAAATAGAAAAAACACTGTATTTACTACCTGTGCCTGCTCCAGCAACTAATACATACCAGGCATTTGCAAGGTACCCCGATTGCCTTGGTTGAAAGTACTACCTATCTAGGCACAAACTGTAGTTGCTTTATATGCCTTCTCCACTACAGAGGATTCACCATTCCAAAGCACATGTTGCCATAACCAATAACTCCTCTCTGTTACTGTACTGTCTGCTCTAAATTATGCACATTGTATTTAGACAAAATATTCCAGCAGAAGACTGTTTTGTGTTATTACTACATATGCAAGCAAGAAACACAGATTTAGCCAGTTGCTGGCTCCAGACATTGCCTCTTGTAATAGTCAATCATACAGCAGAGATACAGCATTTTCATGGGGTCAAAGCTCAAATTTAGAATACTAGAGCACATAGCCAACATATTATCTCTCTTCTACTTTCAGCGTAAATCCATACCTTCTTTCCTGCCCCACTATTTATTTGTAAGTATATCCAGCTGGTGCAATCCCACTGGTGCCAGGAAAAGGGAAAATAAAAATATCCATGAAGCTCCTACAGCTCCCAGTATGCAGGAGGCAGCACTCAGTGATTTAGCTCAAACCACCCCTTTAAACTAGCTCAGTTAAACAGGCTAAGATCACGCAGATAGCCATAGCCATTCCCATTTCAATCTGGCCTATTTCCATTTCCTTTAGCAAACAACGTTTAAGAATTCCTTATTTCAGCTTTGCTGAAATCAAAACAAAAATGCCTGCCCAGCTTATTTATTTACTTTTGCTGGCTAAATATACAGGATAAGTTTATACTGAGACAAAGCCTGACATTATTTATCATCATCATTGTTGTGCCTAAGAATCACATCATGCAGGGGAAGAATCTATGGAGGAATGTCAGAGAAATAAGACCCTTTAAGACTAAGCTTTCCCAGTGAATGTAACTCATAGCAAGAAAAACACTGTAAATGGAAAATATTAAAGAAGGACATCCACATAGGCAAGAGTATGTATGAATGAGTACGTCTACTCAATGCACAAAATGAACCTAACATTGCCCCAGACAGCCAGTTTTAAGTAAATGGAGCACAAAGAAACTCCTAACATGAAGACTTCGGGGCATTAAGGCAAACACCAATAAGCCCATACAGAAAAGATACCAACAGCTCCCCTGTTATAAGACAAAACCAGGTCCTTCTCCTTTCAAGAGCATCAGAATCAGGTTTTCACAGTCCCTGGACAAGCCCCGATTTATGACCAGTTTCCAGACAGAAAGAAATCTGTGGACCTTTTTAATTATTCATGCTCTAAGAGGCTAACCCTCTCGGGTTGCAGGCCAAGAGGCCTCAGGGCCATGGCTTTCTGGGGCTTTCAGCTGAGGGAAAGAGCAGCCAGATTCTCAGCAATATCACTTGGCTGAAAGCGGCTGTCAAGCTCAAGAGAAACAGCAGCATACGTTGCTTTGGCAGACACAAAAGGGAACCAGCAGGGGAAAAGCTCAACTGCACCCTGTTTGCATATTCCAGCTCTTCTGCTGATGTTTGAGCACCTGCAGCCTGGGCATCGGAGCACTTGGGCAGCAGGGCAGGCAGGGGCAGGTCATGCTGGCGGGATGCTCAGGGGGTCACAGAAAAGCTATTAGGCTGCTCACACATGGAAGGGGGAGGAAGGAGGGCAGGAAGAGCAGCGGCAGGGAAAAGGCACTCAGTAAAGGCCTGAGCAGCCAGGTCAGGGCAACCTTAACAGCTGTCTCTCTGGAACAAGCAGCTCTGCCAGCTCCCCAAAGAGCAGCACCGGGAAAATGGCAGCGCCACGAAACCCTGCGTGTGAGGAAGAACAGATCTGCTGTGTGGGGCTCTGGGCTGGACAGGGAGAATGGTAATTGGCACCATGTGTGGGGATTTTGATTCAGAGCTTATTGGCAGCATAAGTGCTGCCAGGAAGGGCTAAGAGATCTCCTGAGCTGGACTGTCTGGAAGAAGGCACGAAGCGGGCAGAAATACCTGGTGAATGTAGTTCTGTCTTGCACCTTGAATGCTCTTTGGCTGGTAGACTTTTCTCACTACGAAAATCCATGCCAGTTTCTCTGTTAAGGCTGCCAGGATCTCTGGCTGGCTGCTCCACAGCCAGAAGTTCTGCTGGATGTGTGCACAAGTCTCTCATGCTCCTGCAACCTGGGGTATGTGTCACCACAACCCAGGATGTTGGCTAAGCAGAGGTCAGCTGCTCGGATGCTCCTCAGACTTGACCAACACACACTGCTGGTGAGTGAAGTAGGAGAGGAGGGGAGAGACTCCGCTCTGCCACAGAGCTTGTGGCATGGAGGAAACCTCTTGATCAGTCTGCTGTATTTTCCTCCTGAAAACTCTTTCCTGCAGGAGCATATTCTAAAGCTTTATTCTTCACCAGGTGGAAAAGGACCAAAAATAATACCTTTTTTTAAAAAACAAACAAACAAAACAAACAACCAAACCCCCAACACTAATAAGATATAAAGATGACGAGAAATGTCTTTAAGTAGACGGAAGTCTGGAAGACATAAGTTTCTGCTTAGTTTGCTTATTTTTGAGGAATGGTGTCATCTACTGGCAGGAGACTGCAAAACTGAGAGCTCTGCGGCAAGAAAACCTTTCCATTCCAGAGGGGGAAAAAACCCCAAAACAAAACTCAATAGTATGACTACAACTCAGCCTAGAAAACTAGGTGCTATTGGATCATCCCTGAGCTGAGAGTCTTCCACAGGAACTCCAATGACACCAAACTCCCTCCCTGCAACCTACCACTATCAGTCTTTCTCCCCTTTGGTTTCCCATCCACTTCCTCCTCCCAAATGCCAGTTTCTTCTCTTCAGTTACCAACCTTCAAATTTCTCTCTACATCCCAGCTCAAAAAAATTAATCCACGACTGTGACTTTTCCTCTCCCGGCCATCTCCATTTCTACCTACTCTACTCTTCTCCTTTTCTATGTCTACATTCCTTTTTCATTTCATGCGGCGAACAGAAAAACAAGAGGTATCACTGAGCAGGGGCATGTTGTAGTTTACACCCAGCCAGTAGCTAAGTAGCAAGTAACTGTTTGCTAAACCCACTTTCCCCACCTCCCTGAGTGGGATGGGCAGAATTGAAATTGCTTTGGAGCAACCATGGGTTGAGATAAGAACAGTTTAACAACTAAAGGACAGTATACTACTACTGATAATAACGATGATAATGGAAATAACAAGGGGACAGAATATAAAACTAGAAGAAGAAAGGGAAAAAAAAACCAAAACCCAAACCAATAAGCCCAAGTGCTGCACAATATAATTCCTCACCACCCGCTGATAGATACCCAGCCCCAGCCAAGCAGCGATCAGTCCCATCCCAGTAACTCCCCCCAGTTTATATACTGAGCATGTCATCCAGTGGAATGGAACACCCTTTTGGCTAGTCTGGGACAGGTGTCCTGTCACTGCTTCCTCCCTCCTCACGGGCAGAACGTAAGAAACTGAAAAGTCCTGACCAGGGTAAGTGCTACTGAACAGCAGCTAAAACACTGGTGTGTTATCAGCATTATTCTAGGCAGCAACACAAATGATACACAAGTAAGAATCTGCATGTCTTTTTGCTCTTGCTCACAGAACACATTCCATGCCTGAGGGTTGCTTGCATATTGCTCTTACATCTGTCACACTCCATGGCCACTCTTAGGCTCCAGCAGCCTTGTGCACCTCTGCCCTCTTTTTCATTTACTTTTCAGGGGCTGGACAACAAATAACATGGCAGTGCAACCTTTTAACAGAGGTTAGGACATAAAAGATGGCATTGTTATGTGTACACGTGATTAACTGGTTTTGACTTATAGATGGGGCATGGAAACATTTTTCTCTTGCTCCTTACTCAGAGCAGTAGGCACTAACATTGGTGGTGGCAGCAGCAGGTCCTGGATGTTGAAATAGTCGGTGTACCTGTAGCAATGGGTGTACCACAACTTGGCAACTCACAGCAAGACAGTTGAAAGCTAGTCAGAGAGTACACTAACCAGATGCACCACCTGCCTTCCAGATCCCTCCTATTACCTCTTCAAAGTGCTTTTCAACAGAAATGATGCTTAAGACATTCTTGGAAAGTTTGGGGCTGCATGTGGCATTCCAGGTCATCATTTTACATTTTCCGTCAGAGAAGTGCTATCACAGCATGGACTTATTATCCTTAGTCAATTATAAAATGCAATTCATCAGAAAGCGAGCCCTGTCTTCTTAGAAGGAAGCATGTAGGAACAATACGAACAATTTATTTGCTGATAACGTACATTTGTTACACAGATTCACCTACAGCTTGTTTTTTTTTTTAAAGAAAACTAAGTTTTCATTTGCATCCTTACTGCCAGCATTTTTTCCCCATAGCCCCAGAAGGAGGAATCCTTTTAGAGGAGTGACATCCAGTGGTCGCTCTGCACTGTGTTTTTAGACTGAAGTTCCGTGCTTCGTGCGCCTGCAGCCTGGGATTTTTCAGTCCTTCATGTGCCTTATGAAAAAAGGCATACGGTTTCAGGTAATGAACAAACATTTTCTGACATGGAAAAGTGATTCCACATACATACAGGCACATACTTAAATAGGAAAGTATGCAGAATTGGGACATAAAGATGACCTTTTAAAAGATCTGCAATCAAGCCAGAGATGTACATGTAAGCCATGCAACAAAACCACTCTGAACGAGGGAAAGGATCACTTGCCCTTGACATGAACTCTGAGATAAACAGTCCACATAGATATTTAAAGTATCAGACAATGCAGAAGACTATCTATGCAGTAGCCATAGTGGATGTGTTTACTCCCCATTTTTCACTATATTTCATGCCCCTATGCAAAATCCACAATTCTGAGGAAGACTGAAAGAAATGGCACATGAAGACCATGTATCTCCATGGACTCCCATGACCAGTAAGTAACTTCTCCATCTTAAATGATAAATCACTTGCTCATTCAAGCTATGCCAAACTGGAAATGGCAGCATTCACAGAATCCTAGAAGGTTGGATGGGACCTCTGGAGTTCAACTGGTTCAACCTCCCTGCTCAAGCAGTCCCGTGTCAGCCAGAGGAAATTACTATGTGACTGCTCCTTTTTTGGTTTCCCAGGGGACTGGTGTGTGGGCTACCGACACACAGAGTACCAAACGTGTTGACAGGAGCAGCATTTGGACACCCCAGAGTTCCATGGTTCCCCACAGTAATTTGCTGCCTCTTACAGAAGTTAATTCTGTGAGTTCAGCTCCCTGCTTGTACTGCTGTAAGGTGAAAGATGCAGACAGGGCATTTTTCAATAATGCTGTCTCATCAGGATAGTACAAGCAGGACAGCAGTCCTCAAGAGTGGTTAAGAGCCTTACAGAAGGCACTCAGCAAAATGTGACACACCACATTCACAGCTGGAATATGAACTCAGGGTCCATTTGAAGTACAAACAATTCACATGGCCAATTAAAAATGACATTTATGTCAAACCTGGGCTGAAGAGCACCCTTGAAGAATGATGTCTATGCTATACTTCACCTTATGAAACAAAGAGTTTAAATAGGACTGGGCATGTTCTGTTTTGAAGCAGAAACTAGTTCATGACAGAAAAAGACATGAAACCACTCTCTATAAACACTGTGAGAATAGTTTTCAATGCCTTAAATATGAATGAGGTGGGGGGATGGCCCTTTGGAGACTGAAACAAATTACAAAAAACAGAAATCTACAATTCTCACTGTCATGGTGTTAAAGATAGTAATTTATTATACAAAAGATGGCATCCATTTATAGAAAAAGTTTTAAAACCTAGTACCATATAAATTTGACAAATAGCAAGTAAGCAACAAAATGAACAGAGAACTAGGAAACCATAGTAGCAAGAGACAACTAGTACTAGAAAGGGAATTCCTATTAAGGAAGTTGAAATATCAGGTATAGCATTCTGACAGAGATCATGATATAAAAGTAGACTCTAGCAGTGAAAGATGCATTATCTTTACAGCTCCAATTAGATTGTAAGGCAGAGTGAAAATAAGCTGAGCACCCATAGAAAAAAACATATGTAGATGTCATCTGAATGGCTATAGCATGAAATGAAGATGAATACTCTGGCAATTATTTGCATCTGAGGACTGAAGACTACAGAGACCTGGTATGCCAGTAACACTATAGTAATGTACCCAACCTACTTGTTTTCAGCAGAAAGAGTAGAGTAGTTTACACTGAAATATAGTGTAAAAAAACACACACACCCCCCAAAAAAAAGAAAAGAAAAAAAAAAAGAAAACCAACCCCCAAAAAACACCTTACCAAACCCAAAAGATTTCAAAATACGTATCAGGATAGCTTTGTAATTGCCATTTAGAAGTGTAAATTTCAATTCAAAGGATCCTTTTCAGTGCACAAAGCCCACTGCAGTACTGTACTAATGGGTCACTGTCACACAGAAAGATAAACCAGTAATCTCAACCTGGGCAAAACATAAAACAGCAAGTGCAGCAATGTATATTAGTCACAATTATTTGCTTCTGCTATCAATTTTCAGGTATCTCTACAAACTTCAATTTAGGTATCTATAATTTTTTTTTTGGGAAAACACAGTTTTAGATGTGGCTTTGTTTGGTAATTTCATTTACATTCCTCACTAGAAGAAAACCCAGGTTTGGGTAAATTTATTGAAGCTCCACCCTATTCTCAGTGGTTGAAGGCAAAGATACATTTAACGTCTTACAACTCTCTGCTTATTAATTTGTTGAAATCTAATTGTAGGCAATGTACTTCATCTGCCTGAAACACTGACACAAGTTATTATTATTTCCTCCCTGTGAAATTTTTATGAATCACTTCTGAATCATTTCTATTTCTGTTTTTCTGAAGTATTAATCCACTTTCTTAGAAACTGTCAGAAAACAAACAATAAGTAAATTATGCACCTTAAAATCAATCATATACAGGGAAGAATGAAAGTCAAAGAGCTTTAAAAGGAATTCCAGCTTTTTTCTCCTGTGCATTGTGGAACTTCAAATAATAGCCTAAATTATGAGAAGAAAAATCTGCTTAAAACTTCCACATGCTATCATCAACCAGAATGACTATCCACATTTTAACAATTATCTTTTTAAAATCAAGTTCATGATGTTAAAGAAAATTAAGTGGATAAGCTCAGAATACTGTGGATGAGCATTCTACTTGGGAAGGCTAAGTCTGCACATCACAGGAAATCCAGCGTAGTGATTTTCAGATATTTTGGTCTCACTGTTTTCAACCTGCAGGTCTTAGTTCAGTTTTTAAATGCTAAATGCTTAGTCCAAGAATTAAATGCTAAAAACAAACCAACTTTTAGAAGTCTAACATAACTGGATTTGTATTCTATTGACTGAAGAAGTTAAGATTTGGAAAAAAGGAAAGGGGGATACTTCTAATGTATACACTCAAATCCTGATGCCTCAGGGAAAGCTCATGTCTGCTTTGTTTCAATACAGAAACTAAACAATTCAGAACCTTCTTCTACTGTTTCATGCTTGTAATAGGTCTTCAGAGGGTTTCTTCCTTTTGTTTTCCTCTTTCTTGCAGTTAGAAGTTCTGATTTATGTTTCAATCATATCAGTCATACTGTATGCTGCTGCATTCAGACATTGTGAGCATCAGCTTCCTCTCCACATGTGCTAGAGAGCATGAATTATTTTGCACATTGCTAAGCATATAAGCCAAGATGCTTGAATGAAACTGTCTGTTTGGGTTTTCCGGTGGGGGGGGGCAGGCTTAAACCACAACAAATCATTATGAATATGTTTAAGTCCTTAGAAACTCAATTCTTTTGCCAGACAGGCTATTGGCAAATGTGACAATTTATAAACACCAACTTTGGGACTTTGATGTAGACTCTTCAGTGACCGTAATCAATAGCCAGATTTTCCTCAATTTCCTCAAGCAGTGGATTTCTTGAAGAATGCTTTCTTCAAGAAGCAGAAAAACTTAAAAGTCACTTCCCAATTAATTCTTCTTCAGTAAAGCTACCTTCCTGAACCCTGTGTCTTCTACTGCCATTTACTTTCTTCACAGCACTACATCAAATACACAGATGGTACTTTAATCAGGAATTAAGGATTTAAGATTTGCAAAAAGAAATGCACTCTCAGATACGGCTGCATCTCCTTCAGACTGTGAAGAGTCTACTAAAAGCTTAGTCTTTATTTGTTTGAATTACAGACTATTTGATCTTCAGTAGATGTAGAAAGAGCCATATCCTCAGTTCTAGGACGTTTTGACACTGGGGGCTTTTGAAGACTGTCATCAGATGGTAATGGCCTCTCTGAAACAGGAAGATAGGAAAATCATTAAGCTAAGTAAATCCATATTAAGAAAGTAAATTGGTCTGCTGAATAATTCAGCATTCACCAAAAAAACCCAACCAAAAGAAAAAAAAAGCCAACAACAAAAAACCCAAAACAGACACAAAAATAAATCCCAAAAAACACCAACCAAACAAACAAACCCAACACAAAAAACACACCAACCTAACCCCGGTTTGTGAGTCCAGTACATGAAACTATGGTGTGCTGAAAACTTAAGAGTCTTTAAAACCCACGTGTAGAACCTGAAGAACATTACATCCAAGTGAATTCACTTTTCTCAGTTTCAGTGCTACCTAATCATAGAATCATAGAATATGGTGGAAAGGACCTTTAGATCATCCAGTTCCAACCCCCCTGCCAGGGGCAGGGACACCTCACACTAAACCATGATACCCAAGACTCCATCCAACCTGCCCTTGAACACTGCCAGGGATGGAGCATTCACAACTTCCCTGGGCAACACATTCCACTGCCTCACCACACTTACAGTAAAAGACTTCCTCCTTATATCTAACCTAAACATCCCCTGTTTAAGTTTGAACCCGTTACCCCTTGTCCTATCACTAGAGTCTCTCATGAAAAGACCCTCTCCAGCACCCTTGTAGGCCCCTTTCAGAACTGGAAGGCTGCTATGAGGTCTCCACGCAGCCTTCTCTTCTCCAGGCTCAACAGCCCCAACTTTCTCAGTCTGTCTTCATACGGGAGGTGCTCCAGTCCTCTGATCATCCTCATGGCCCTCCTCTGAACTTGCTCCAACAGCTCCAAGTCCTTTTTATGTTGAGGACACCAGAACTGCACACAATACTCCAAGTGAGGTCTCATAAGAGCAGAGTAGAGGAGCAGGATCACCTCCTTTGACCTGCTGGTCACGGTCCTTTTGATTCAGCCCAGGATACGACTGGCTTTCTGGGCTGCGAGTGTACACTGAAACCGGCTCATGTTAAATTTCTCATCAACCAACACCCCCAAGTCCTTTTCCGCAGAGCTGCTCTGAATGTCCTCTCCACCCAACCTGTAGGTGGGCCTGTGATTGCCCAAAAACTGTAGTGACCTATTGTCACATAAGCACCTGCCCAAGGGCAACCATACTGAAAACACATCATATTATCAAAAGCTTTCAAATACTCCAGGGCATTGATGAAGCTTTAGAATCTGCAACTAGGTTTAGGTTTGTGCTTGACTATGCTTGTGTTATAGGCTTATAACATAAATCTATAACAGAAAGAATGACTGGCAAAAGACTGCTGCGTATTAATAGCCACAAATGCAAGTAACAGAACTTACCATGCTCTTGTTCTGAGGAAGGAGGTGTAGGAACTGCATCTGCAGAAGTTGGCATATCTGCCTTCAGTGGAATCAAGTTTACTCTCCTTTAAAAGAGTAGCAACAGTTCAATCGCTTTAAAGGAATTATTTCCACAAATGATTAAAGGTTTACTTTATATAGAATCAGTTTAATTTAAATGTAGATTAGATATATTACACATTTTTTCTTCTTGCTATATGATAAATAGAGCATTTTTCAGAAGTACTTTGAATGCCACTAGTGATCTTTTCCTCTAGAAGGTACTTTTGCATGTTTCTTGTGGCGCTCTGCTTGATATTCACCTTCAGAGCACAGTATCTTAGTCAAATATTTTAAAATTAAGACTGCCTGCACCTACTATTCCCTAGCCCTGTCCACTTTAGATTCATGTCTGTCCGCTTACTGATGCACACCAGTTCAAGATCTTATATTGCAGGCTGTTTGACAATCAGTACATGGATTACAGGTAATTTCTAAAAACCTAGGTCTTCATCCTAGGAAGTGACCTCAATCAATGCATGAAGTCCCACACCCATGACTGAGCGCACTGAGGGCCTGTCTTAGACTTGCACTCTTCATAAAATATTTCCTGTCAGAAGAGTCTTTAAATGATTCTCATCAGCTTAAGACTTCAGGTACCACCCTCATACTGAAAATAGAACCTGAAGACAGACACCTGTTACTGCCATATGGACAAGGCATAAAGGTCAGGTTAACTTTGCTACTAGGATTCAGAAGACATTTTGACCTTTCAGTTGCAATACAACTGGAACAAAAAATACCATGTCAAGAGAGCTACCACCAAGACATCACCTCAACCTTTAAACGTAGCACAAGCACAGCTTGTCTTGGCCTTCGTATTTATAACTGGAAACAGCAGTATAAATCTCACCTTGGTGTCCTGCTCCATGCTTGTAAAGTGTTGAGAGTAATTCTCCTGGGCTGGTTTGCTTTAGCGCTCTGGCTGGCTGACTGGCTGATTTTCCTCTCATCTGAGGATGAGACTGGAATGTTTTTTATGACAACAGGTGTGGAAGGCAAGTCCTTACCAGTAGCTGTGGGTGTTCTAGGTTGGAGAGTGACAGTGCTGGGATCAGTGACTCTGCTAGAAGGAGTCGCTTCTGTCAGCCTAGAACCTGGGGAAATGACTTTGTGTGGCTGGCTCTTTTTCACTTTCTTCTCTGTTACACCGTAAGTCCTGACATTTATCTGTGGCTTCTCCTTCAGTGGTATTCCAAGTTCATCCTTCTCAAAGGTAACAAATGAACAGTATCCATCCATGGAAGAGATAGCAAGAAAGGCTCCATCGCTGGACCTAGTTGGGATTTTTTTTTCCCCATTAAGAGTAAAGGTCAGAAATTTCCTTCAATCCTCATCCCCACACCTGTACCACATGCTGTATCTGTCTTTTCCTCCTCCCATCCCCACATACATGCACACATTTTAATAAAACTGCAGTCAAGTGAAAGACATCCAATTCACCTGAACAAAGACCTTCAATTCTGGCTTTTGCCTGTGATCTAATCTCTCTGGTGTCATCTGTGATCACCTGTAACACGCTGCTGCCAGCACCTGTATGCACAGGTACACCAATCTAGTCATGGTTTCTGAAATATTGCTGAACTCTCCTCTTCAGACCAGCAGAGCAATTCAAGCTCTTTGGCTCTGCTCCTAGCACTAAGTAGAGGCAATGCTCAAATCACCATGGTGCTCATCTGAATGGGCTCTTCATGCTTATTTCACCAAGTAATGTCTATCTATCACTGATTACAATCACTCGATTTTCTGGTCTCTTCCACTGCCCTTTCCCTGACACACCATGATTTTGACAGTGCTGAGTATCAATTACAACTCTGAAAGAGAGGCCTCCATGTGGTTCTCAGCTTAGTTATACTGGCTAGAAAGGCATAAGAAAAGAAGCCTTGTCCAATTGTATCGTGATTATAAGACTTGGGCTCAATTTTCAGCTTCAGTTCTGACCCACCACATCAAGTCAGATAAATTATTTCATCCCATAAATGAAAAACCACTGAGCAGAATTGTCCTGATAAAGCAGAATTTGGTCAGGATACAGACACCTGAACTCAGAGAGATGACTTCCAAAACCTCCAAATAACTCTACTAATGCCAGTTACACTGCCTGAACAATGAGCACTTTCCATGGGCACCTAGAACAATAGCTTTCATAAAAATTTTCATCTGCTTGTCCTCAGGATTTGCACCTTGTTTCTCAGCTGATAAAGAACCACAATTCCCTGGTTAACAGGGAAAAAAAGAAGTGGCTTCCTCTTCACACACTGCAATGACAATGATCACATGTGCATCATAAATGAAACAAAAATACAAGACACAAGATGTTGTGCAGAACTTCAACATACAAAAAGGACATTTCCTGCATCACAACAATCTTAGGAATATAATAATTACCTACCATGAAATATCACTCAGGGTGTGATAATGTATGTTAGAAACATAACCAAAGGGGAAGGACTGCTCAGTATCATAAAAAAGCACAGAATCTTCTGAAGCAACAGCAAACACCAGTCTATAGGGCAGATTAAATAGAGCAGGAGACGATTCCTGACCAATTTCATCTAAAATGCAAAGGAATGAACACACTGAGAATTTTTTGCATTCATTGAAAGGTAGTAACTGCAGTAGTTTAACCATGAACCTAAAGATTACATTATTAATCAGTATCAAGATAATAGCTCAGAAAACAGCACTTCTATAAAAACTAAAGTTTAATGTCAAGTACTAACAATTCTCTTGTCTGAAGTTTTCTCTCTATTGTCTTAGCTGAAGAGAGAGAAATCAGCAGCTTTGTCCACATAGATTCCTATTGATTTGGTTTGTGAAGTTTGTCATATATATTCCAGCTGGAATTCTTCAGCATATTCATAACAACTTTAAGACTAAAGTCCAAACAAACACACCTTAGAATATAGTGTAACTCAAGGTCACAACACATTTATACCACTGTGTTATATTTTGTACAACTCAGTCAAAACAATGGATTTACCACTACTTGTGTTACCTTGGGTTCAGCTCCTAGCTAGTCTTTTCATTGCAAAATTAGTTCTTTGTAAGGCCAGATTATTCCAGCTTCCAGTGGAAGCTGCATGCTAGCTAGCTGCTTTCGGAAATTTCCAGTATATAGGGCTTCTGTTCAGTTCTATGATGATTATGGAAGCTATGCACTAAGGCCATTAACATTAATATAATGTAAGGTCATCACATCTCTAGATTTCTAGACTACCAAAGATTTTCACTTTTCTGAGTACAGGCAGCAGAAACTAAACACTCCATTTAGAGGTGCCACAGAGGCCTACAACAGACACTCACCTCCTTTCTTTGCAACACAATATTACAATGATTCTAAAGATTATGATGAAAATAGAGAACACAACAACTGGTAATCTCTAAATCCTGCAAGGAATACTGGAAAATGATCCTGTAAAGAAAGACACAAAGCTCTGCCTTTTGATCAAAGACTAGTCTTCTTAAAACATAAACGCTCCTGGACACACTGGACTCGCAATAAGGCTGGATTTCAATTTCCAGGTAAGTTTTCATGCAACTTCATACGATCCTTTCCCATCCTCAGAACTCCTGTTCTGGCCAATAATACCAGCACTGCTTCGGGTTTGGCTTTCTTGAATAAACATCAATGGTTGTTGCAAACTACACCAACTCTCTGGTGCTTCTGTGATGTGGGTAGTTGAGACTAACAGAAAATATTTCAGTGGGTCACTCCTTTAATGCTAAGACAAGTTATTTACTTTTACTTACACTAAGCAATAGAAGTTTAATATTAAGCAGTGTTAGTGTAGCCTTAGAGGCTAAGTAAGAACATTTATCCACTATATCACAAGCTACTCACAAGGTACTTAAGGTGAATTCAGGGTCTTAGAGTCAAGAAACAGCTTCTAGGATGTGGTAAACACTATCTTAATGGAATGTTGAAAGGCTAGGGCATAAAATAGTGACCAGCCACACTGGCCTCTTCACATATTTGCTGTAAAATCATACTCCCTAAAGGACTTACAGTACCTTTATTAAATGCTCGTCTCAACTCAAAGTAGACTGGGCAGCAGCGAACAGCAAGAGTTGCTTTTCCAGGACATGGCAGGTGACCCACAGGCCTTTTATAAAGAATCAGTATTTTAAAAATCAACATTGCCATTTTATTTCTTATATAAAAAGATATTTTCATCTTATTAATCTCTACCTTTTAAGATTGTTTCTGGAGAAAACATACGTGGTGTTTGTTACATTTTCGCCTGATTCAACACAGCCAGCTGCAAAAATAAAGGTTAAAACATTACTCATCTACTCAAAAGGGTACTGGGTACACACTTTATGTCCATAAACATTCTACTTCTCAGGAATTAGGCTTGTCAATTGGGCAAGAGCTGTGCAGCCTGAACACAACTTAAAAATATCCCAAATATTTATTTAGTGCTGTTTTTGTTTTCCTTACATACTCCCCCTCAAAGCTTCTTTTTTAATGTTGCCAGACATCTATAAAAGCAATGCTTACATGGGCAAACTGATCCCCTCCTTGCAATATTATTTTTACTATGACTGTAGAGAGTTCTTAAGAAAGGATACAAACAAAGAGAGACCAGTCAACAGGAACTACCCATTATCCTTCATTTCTATTTTAACAGAGCTGTACTATTGCAATTTACATGTTTCAGTACAGAAAAATGCCATATATATTATTTTTATCACAGCAGAAAGTTGACATTCTGAACTGCTAACAGAAGAGTTTTGTGGAGTCTCTATTTGCTTCAACAAGAAGACTGAGGAATGGCTTAATTAAGATAAATAAGCATTCTCTAGCAGTTTGAAACCAATCCTGATGCATGTTCAAACTAGAGCATAATAGACAACAATGTAAGTTATAATGTACGTTCTCACATACCTGGAGTGAGTAAATAGGAGCCATCAGGAGTAAAACTGAGTCTGCGGAAAAATGACTTCATGCTGTCATCATGGAACATCCGATAGCTCCTAGCCTGTAACATTGAAAATAGACTGTGTAAAACGCCATGAATGTGTCAGCTGGAATTCAAGTGAGAAAAGCCATCCAGTTGTACAGGAACCCGATGGAACTTCTAAAAAAAAAGAGAAATGTTTTAAAAACACTGGCTCCTTCAAACTTACTTCCTGCTGTGCTATAAATTCTTCACAGCGAAGAAAAATAGTCCTTGATCACTTTTCAGCTACTAATCAAAACACCCCATGAGCAGTCACATTAGACCAGTGATCAAAAAATAGTACTGACCTGGAAAACAACATTTTTTAACAGTCAATGTAAAAGCCTGTTCCTTAAGCATTTGATTTTAACTCTAGTATTAGAGGTTTAAAGAGAACTTCTGTAATTGCAAAATGACCTCTCTCAGGCCTGTTCTTTAGTCTCTATAAAATCGTTACAAATGTTTTCACAAAAAAGAGAAAAGGAACAGAAGGAATTTAAAAAGTTATACCCATCTTGGTGGTGCTTTTTACTGTTATTTAAAACTGCTTTGGAGGAAAGAGCTGTTTTTCCCCCTTGAGTAAGCCAGAATTTCCTAAATTTTCCCCAGTTCATATTTTTCCTAAAACATCCAACTACTTTTTTAAAAACTTAAGGCTACTGACTTTAAGTATTATTGCTATGTAATATCCATTAATAAACCTACAGCTTCTGCAAGTCATATTTTAAGATTTTCCCGTAAGAATTCACTATGTAA
Source organism: Myiopsitta monachus (assembly GCA_017639245.1). Classification (NCBI taxonomy): domain Eukaryota; kingdom Metazoa; phylum Chordata; class Aves; order Psittaciformes; family Psittacidae; genus Myiopsitta; species Myiopsitta monachus. Next base: position 11,943,969 of record CM029927.1, on the reverse strand, counting down.
ATATTAAAAATAGCGTGGAAAAAATAGTATGCAAAGACATTTTGTTACTACTTTAAACTGCTGAACTTGCAAGAGATCTATAGCAGCAGGCAGTGCGCTTTCTTAGTCATTTCTGTAATGTTCCAGGAAACCTGTATCAGTCTCTAGCTATAAAATACAATGAGATAGAGACAAAAATGTCTGAAATACAGATTACATGAATGGAAAACCTTTGTGCCTTTGGTTTCACAGTAAAGAACAACTCATATAAAACAGCACCCAACACGTTCTCAAAAACCATTAGTAGCAGAACAATGTACCTCTCCTTCAGGTCCTGATCCAGATACAATCTTGGTAATATTGAATGCTACACGCTTGGTCTGCGTGTTGTATACCCGCAGGACCCTACACAATAGAGAGCACAGTTAGTGAGGAACTTCCTCCTTTCTCCCCAGGTTTCACACAACACTGCAGGATTTCACTTCTCAATCAGAATCATCAAATATAAATGACAATCACACATTAATAACTCTGTTCATGTGACGCTACCAGAGGGGCATGTTTTGACAGCAAAATAATCAAGGCATCACTAGCAATTATTTGACTCAATAAGGTTTGTGAAGTAGCAGCTTATGCATTCAGGGAGGAATAAGGAAATTTTCAGACAGTGAATTGCCACCCCATTCCTACCTCTGTCGCAGTAGCCAGTATTTTTCTGCAGAGTGGAAACTCACCTCAAAGACAATTAGCTACATCTCTGTGCTTTGCTTCCTTTGGAATAAATGTAAACTGGAGTACATCTCTGTACAGAACACTGGAACTCCCTGACTTCATCTCACTAAGACAGCAGGTAGCGTAAGTGAATGCAACTGCTCGTCTCACCACCCCCTCCTTTCTGCCAGCTCTAACCTTCACTAAATTATGTTGGCTTCGCAGAAAACCAACCTAACACAAAAACCTGACAGCTTTCTGCCTACTTACTGTGCTAATCCAGAAAGAATACTGTATAGAGTTAGGAATAGAAGATAGAAGGTAAGGCTGTGGCAGGTAGCTTGAGGCAGCTGTGGAACTACTTGTTTCTGGATGTCACACAGATAAGCTGGTCTGGCAAAAGGGGGAAAAGGTCTCCCCAGCCTGGGCTGATGAGTACCCAGACGTGGCAACTGGCCTGGCTCCTATTAAGACCTCCACTGAGCCGAAGCTATTCACTATCCTTGCAGAAAAGCATCTGAAACCTGAAGAGGTGGGAAATCTCCCCTCTTCAGATAAGTCCTTGTCCTTGCTTGCAACTTCAAGAAAAAACTTGTGTATCATTCTATTACTTGTGTTTCACTGCTGTTCATTTTAATAAAAGCACACAAATCTCACACAACAGATTATCAGAAGACCAAGGCTCATATGACCTAGTCAGCATTAACTTACAATTTTTCTGACCCTATTGCAAATCTTAAATCAAAACTACTTTTTTATTATTACAGCAGTTTTCTTTGCAGTGGGTGTCAGATGACATGCATTTATTAGCCAGCTGTGAACCCCTTCAGAGCAGCACACATGCCCTAAACAGTTTAAGCTTACTTAAAGTTCTGATGAGGGCAAAGTTTATAAAATGTGTGTTTAGGTTTCCCAATGGCATCACTTACAAAACTGTTGGGGGTGGAAGGAGGGAGAGGGTAAAAGAAAGATATCAGTGGAAAACAATTTTATCTGATTTCTTAACCTGTTTATATCTTTCTGTAAAATGACAAGGATGAACTTATTAGTTCATTAACAACCAGAGAATGCAGCACTCTCATAAGAAGTATTTGGTATCTATAATGATCAAACTCATGAAAGCTTATTTTGTGAAGAAAAATTTCTACAGAAGTTTACATAATCTTATTTGCTGCTTAGAGACACCACTCAGACTTCAGGAACCATTTACTGTAAGCAAAAGAATAACTAAAATATCGTTTTACTTTCATATCGAATTTCTTCAGGAACAATCTGAATAAAACTAAAAGTCAGATTTACCCTGTAGACTTGCTTTTAATTTATCCTCAAGTAAGAAAGAATACTAAGCAAAACACACAGACCAATAGCTCACCTATCACAACTCAGAGTTGTAATGTACTGGCCTAGAGGATCCCACGTTATTCCTTGGACATAACTCTTGTGTTCATTTAATATTGAAACCTTCTGTCCTGCAATTACAAACAGTTTCCAGCTTCTAAAATCAAATGTGTTTTAAAACATTTCTTCATATCAAGAAAGAAAACAAAACACTTAAACATGTAGAGAAAACACTTTTTAAGGAAACTTTTAGCTTGATAGTACCTGAGAAGAATATTGGAAATAGCTGCTGTATTTCTAGAATCTTCACAACTACAGTAAATTGTGACATACCAGTTTAAGGCTTGTTCCCTACAAACTTAATCAGATAAGCAGTTTAGCTTAGGCCTTAAATATGCAAGGTACGTATATTTCAAAACAGAAGCATTTCAAAACCTTTGTCATTTTAAAAAAGTCTGTAAGCTGCCAACAGTTCGTACAAGGATTTAAGCCAATTATGCTCTCTTTGTACTGAACAGCCCTATGGATTTTTACTATTCATTTTCTTCCAGCCATTTTTTAAAAACCATGAAAGCTTTTAGCCTGGGTATTACTGGAAGCTATCCTTGAATCTCTTTCCTTTCGTGTACGTACAATTTCCAGTTACAGAGCCTACATTTTCCAGTAATTGATGCTTACTTCCAACTTACTAGTTGTCTCTCTGCCTAGAAGACACAAAATGCCCTCTATGGTATTAATTGCATACTAAAAGAAAGCAGTGGGAATGGAAGACATTACACAGATATGACATATCAGCTTAAGAGGCTATTCAGCTTTTTTTAGTAATAATTCTAATAGATACCTGCCTTTAAAGTTGCTACAAGCAGTCTGAGATGCAAGAGACATTTGGTCACAACGCCACTACATATATGCTCTAAGCACACACTCTCTTAAGTGCATATTCATGTATTTATTAAAGACATTTGGAAAGGAGCATATGTAAATGTTTAGATGAGAGAAACATTAAACACCTAAACCAAGAACACAGAATGTCAGCAGCGGAACATTTGTATTTTCATGTGTGTGTGCACTGAAAAATTAACCTGGATTCTACTTTTTCTTAATTAGACACTAAATATTAGAAATGTGAGAGAAAAGATCAACTTTAGAGAAAGTTAAGTATTTCCACATGAAATTAAAAGTGAATGTCACAATAACACTGCTAATAAGAGAATATCAAGCCATCGTAAAGCAACCTAACCTAACTACCAGAACTTCTATAGACTGGCCTTTGTGGAAAATATAAGCAATCTCACTCCACTAGGATGAGAATGAACAGAAGTGTTTTGCCTGATGTAGCCTAAAAAAATAAGTCATATTGTGTAAAACAAAGCCTTCATCCTATACTCACTTCCCATTTTTTACATAGGTAGGTAGTTACCTGATACCAATCAAGTTTTGTTTCTTTGTAGGGGTGTGGGATGGAGTAACTAATATACAAGCTGCTTGTATAGGAGTTTATATTATTGTATTGTGTAGGAGTTTATTTTAGGGGGAAACTGGGTGGCTTATTTCCCAAATGCTACCAGGTGAAGAGATTACTTATGTGTAAGTTTTGCTGGCCTGAAGGTATCTCTATATGCTAGGCTATCTGCCTCACAATCCTAGAAATCTAGCAATCACAAAAAAAAAGACACTTCCAACTCTTTTGGTAAATACTATCAGGCACTTCCACCAGGACTGAAGACACAGAAGTGACAAAATGTAGCATTTACCTTTATTGACATCCCACATTATAGCTGTGTTATCTACAGAAGCAGATGCCATGTAATTTCCATCTGAGGTCCAACAGATATCATACACATCTTCTAAGTGGCCTCTTGAAGGCAGAAGAGAAGAAACAAATTTTTAATCAAAAAATTAACAGCTACATGCAAACATGAGTTTCATGCATTTTTAGGTTAAAAGCAATCAGAGGCAAATAAAGCATCACTGAAGTAAAATGAACAGCATGACTTTCAGCTTTTAAAAAACGCTTCCACATGCAGAAAGTAAAAGAACATTTTAAAAAAGCACATCCTACTGTTCAAAATAAGCCTGCCTTTTAAACAGGTCTTTTTCAATGATAATGAAAACCCCATATTTGAAGTCATTTATGAATTTATACCTACAGATCCAGGAACAAATATTGCTAGGATTTGTATAAACAGAAGATAAAATACTACACCAAAGCAATTAGGAAGTGCTGCTACTCAAGAAAACTTTTGTGCATACTTATGGGTTTCATAAAAGCAGTAAACAAACATTCATACTCAGCGGAATCATGTGAAACATGGAAAGTTAAGATTAATTTAGATATAGTTCAACAAACATTGCAACATATTCAGAAGCACCTAGAAGGGCTCCATCAAAACAATTTTTATTGCTTGTTCTTTGAAGGCTTATCATGCAGTGTGGTAACTTAGAATCATAGAACAGTTAGGGCTGGAAAGGACCTAGTTCCATTTCCCCTGCCATGGGGATGGCATGACACCTCACACTAAACCATGTCACTCCATCCAACCTGCCCTTGAGCACCACCAGGGATGGAGCATTCACAACTTCCCTGGGCAACACATTCCACTGCCTCACCACACTTACAGTAAAAGACTTCCTCCTTATATCTAACCTAAACATCCCCTGTTTAAGTTTAAACCCATTCTCCCTTGTCCTGTCACTACAGTCCTTAATGAAGAGTCCCTCCCCAGCATCCTTGTAGGCCCCCTTCAGATACTGAAAGGCTGCTAGGAGGTCTCCATGCAGCCTTCTCTTCTCCAGGCTCAACAGCCTCAACTTTCTCAGACTATCTTCATGCGGGAGGTGCTCCAGTCCTCTGATCATCCTCGTGGCCCTCCTCTGGACTTGTTCCAACACTTCCATGTCCTTTTGATGTTGAGGACACCAGAACTGCACACGATACTCCAAGTGAGGTCTCACGAGAGCAGAGTAGAGGGGCAGGATCACCTCCTTTGACCTGCTGGTCACGCTGCTTTTGATGCAGCTCAGAATACGGCTGGCTTTCTGGGTTGTGATTGCACACTGCCAGCTCATGTTCATTTTCTCATCGACCAACACCCCCAAGAAATAAAAAAGAAGAAAACAAAAAAACGCAATCCCCCACTATCACAAATTATGCAGCTGAGTTTCCCGCATTTGGGGAAATTACAAAGGTCAGCACACCCAGAGTGCAAGAGATGAGCCTTGCCCTGGGAAAACACCTGCTTGATCACGGTGTCTCCTCTGCCAGGCAAGCATAACTTCAGTAATAAATATTTGGAACACTAAGTTTAGAGAAGAGGGACTAGGTTTGTTTGCTTTAAGAAATTAATTCTAATGTTCCTAAAGGATCACACTGGTGCTTCAAACAATCCCACTAGCACTTTCAAAACTATTCTCACATAAACCTCAGCAGTTGCAATGAATATATTAGTTGTGGATAGCAGAGTTACTTATTTTTTTTAAACAAGTGTAAATCTGTAATGATTTTTATCAGTACAGACAGGTACAGACCAAACCTTTTAACAGATACTACACAGAAAGCAAGGCAGTGTCATACATACTGCTCATTCAAAACGCATTTCTGAGTCCAGAACCACTGATTTCTTTCAGACTTCAGCTGAGAGTGAGAACAGGACACTCTTGTAATTCACCTGCCAGTGGTGCTTTGATGCCTTACCATTATCAGCTAATAATTAGTCTTAGGCACAGTGTGTATATTCTATTAATCATCGTACACTTGCAACAAAAGCTGCATTATGCAGTAGATTTAACTAGTAAAGTGAATTAGTTGAAAAAGACTAGTCAACCCTCACAGCTATCATCTGGCAAAATTTCATGAATCCTTTTATCTACTGACACTTTTTGCTTTAATAATGACCAAAGTTTCCACTATAAAGCTAGTAAATAAAACTCCACATTTATTTTATATATCTCTGTGCTAAGCTTTCAGTGACTGTAGACCTTGGGAACCAAGTTCAGAGCACATCAGTTATGTCACAGAAATGCCAAATCTGCCTTAATAGAAGATGGAGGCTGGTGCTCTATCAAAAAAATAAAAGCTAAATACCATGGAAAGAAGGGGTACCACAGCAAGAAAATTTTAGAGGGCACTGATGTTCTACATCCACTGAACAGAAGTCTGTATCAGATGATAAAAGCCGCTGGAAAATCAAAAACACTGAATAGAGAAACTAATAAAATATGAAGCTACCTTAAAGTTTTAACGACTGCCCAGTTCTCTTTGTTGAGCTGAGCTTCATCTTCTTCCTGAAAAACCAATGGTTCCAATTCTTTGCTATCATTCAGCTTCCACAATAAAATAACAGCATCTGTAGAAGAAATCATATGGAGCTTCTTTCTTTCCCAGTCACCATTTTGTTAATGCATTACATTTAGTTCAACATTACAATTCTCTCCCATAAGACACATGAAAAAGCAGTTCTCACCATCTCCTCCAGATGCTAGGATCTCACCACTTGGAGAGAAGCGCACAACATTTACTGCTTTGGTATGGCGGGCAAGGTTGGACAAGAATTCCACAATTGCTTTTCCATCTGGCCCTTTTTCCACTTTCCATATCTAGTTAAGGAAACATTGCACACAGTTTTCAGGAACAAGATGCAATATATATGCATCAATTCGTTAATCCAGAATTTACTTCTTGGGCAGGCATTCTGAACTTATCTGAAACTTTCAGAGCTAAAGCTGCAGTTGCACCATAATTTTCCCTCTATGAGCTACAGCTGTGTACTGTGTGTGTGTGACAAGGTTTTGATATCCGGGGGAGGCTTCAGGCATCAGTTACAGCCAGCTCCAAGACTTTGTTCCACCTTTGCTCCACAGAGGTGGCATCTCTGTGATAACATATTCAAGGAAGGGTAAAAAACACTGCACAGCAGCTGCAAGAAAAGAGCAAGAAAAATGTGAGAGAAATAGCTCTGTGAACACCAAGATCAGAGAAGGAGGGGAGGAGGTGCTCCAGGTGCTGGAGCTGAGATTCCCCTGCCGCTGCTGGAGAAGATCAAGGTAACAGAAGTTGCCCCCCTGCAGCCCATGGAAGTTTCTAGAGGAGCAGATATCCACACTGCAGCTTGTGGGGGACTCCATGCCGGAGCAGGCAGGTGTGACCTGAAGGAAGCTGCATCCTGGGGACAGCCCATGCTGTAACAGGCTCCTGGGAGGAAATGCGGCCTGTGAAGGGAAGCCCACACTGGAGCAGGTTTTCAGGCAGGACCTGGGACCCCATGGGAGACCCACGCTGGAGCAGTCTGCTCCTGAAGGACTGCTCCCTGTGGAAAGGACCTACACTGGAGCAGCTCATGAACAGCCTGTGGGAAGGACCCATGTTGGAAAAGTTTGTGGAGAACTGTCCGTGAGAGGGCTCCATGCTGGAGCAGGGGAAGAGTGTGAGGGGTCCAGCCCTGAGGAGGAAAGAGAAGCAGAGACAATGCGTGATGAACTGACCACAGCCTGTATCCCTATCCTCCTGTGTTACTCAGAGAGAGGAGGTAGAGTCAGGAGTGAAGTTGAACCTGGAAGAAGAGGAGGGATGATGGGAAGGCATTTTTAGTTTTGTTCTTATTTCTCACTACCCTACTCTGATACGGATTTGCAATAAATTGAATTAATTTCCCTAAGTCAAGTCTGTTTCACCCATGATAGTAATTAGTAAGTGATCTCCCTGTCCTTACCTCGACCCATTGTATCACTCCCTCAACCCTGTTGAGGAGGGGGAGTGACAGAGCAGCTCAGTGGGCACCTGGTGGCCAGCCAAGGTCAACCACCACAAGCTGTAATTGTATTACAGATTTTTTAGTGTGATGAAATATATTACTGAGTATTTTCAATAAACTGAAAAAAACAAACCCAAAACCCAACAACAGACAACCAAACATGTAATATCACTCTGTCTTCATCCCTCAACAATCTCTAGCTTCAAAGGTATAAATACAAGCCTATAAATACAATGATTCAATAGCATGGAATTACAATATACCATTAACAGATCTATCAACCACAAATTGTAACAGTTTGAAAAAAGAAACCCTGATTACTGCAGGAAAAAAACACATTAGCTGTCTTCAGAAGCCTGAGGAAGTTGAAGAGCTTTGCAGTGCATCCCAAAGGTCAACAGATTTCCTGGTTTCAAACAGATTTGAGCAAGAATTATAATAATTCCAGTTCCCCACTGATCATAACCATAGCATTATGACAGCTGCATATATGGACACTTTTCCAGCAATGCTGGCTTAAGGAATTCCTGATCCTACTTGCTCTCAATTTTGCAGGCATAATAATGCCAATCCTACTGCTCTACTTGAGCACTGGTTCAGCCATGAGAGCAACAGTGTTATGCTCCTGTATTGTGGGACTAAGACACAGATAACTAAATCCCATTAGGTGTTTCAAATAATCTACTCTTGGATAAAGCCTCGGCTTAGTAAAACAAAGCAAGATGAAAAACAACCTAGCAATCAGGCTATGGCAGGAATATACCAAACAATGAAACATCATGAATTAAAACCTCTGTAACTTTTGCCAGTTTTCCCTCTTTATGCAATGGTCCTCCAAAAGAAGATACAGCAGCAGAAACTTCTATGTCAAAGATGACTGAAATTTTTCTGGCCCTAAAATATATATTTGTATAAGCATGAATACATACTCAGCAAACTATATATAGCCAAAATCCCTGAAACACATACAGCACCAGGTAAGAAGTCAATTTACCAGTGAGGGAAGGAAAAATTTTGGCTGAGTCTACTGGAATAACCCTCTAATTTTTAATCACATTTAGCCTCTTTACCATCTTAAAAAGAAAGAGGCATTGTAATCACGGACACACAGAATCATAGAATAGTTAGGGTTGGAAAAGACCTTAAGATCATCTGGGTGCAACCCCCCTGCCAGGGGCAGGGACACCTCACACTAAACCATGCCATCCAAGGCTATATCCAACCTGGCCTTGAACACTGCCAGCGATGGAGCATTCACAACTTCCCTGGGCAACACATTCCAGTGCCTCAACACACTTACAGGAAAGAATTTCTTCCTCATATCCAATCTAAACTTCCCCTGTTTCAGTTTGAACCCATTACCCCTTGTCCTATCACTACAGTCCCTCATGAAGAGTCCCTCCCCAGCATCCTTGTAGGCCCCCTTCAGATACTGGAAGGCTGCTAGGAGGTCTCCATGCAGCCTTCTCTTCTCCAGGCTCAACAGCCCAAACTGCCTCAGCCTATCTTCATACAGGAGGTGCTCCAGTCCCCTGATCATCCTTGTGGCCCTCCTCTGCACTTGTTCCAACAGTTCCAGGTCCTTTTGATGTTGAGGACCCCAGAACTGCACACAATACTCCAAGGGAGGTCTCACAAGAGCAGAGTAGAGGGGCAAGATCACCTCCAACAACCTGCCGGTCACACTCCTTTTGATGCAGCCCAGGATATGCTTGGCCTTCTGGGCTGCAAGTGCACACTGCTGGCTCATGTTCAGTCACTCATCGACCAACACCCCCAAGTCCTTCTCCGCAGGGCTGCCCTGAATCTCTTCTCTGCCCAACCTGTAGCTGTGCCTGGGATTGCTCCAACCCAAGTGTAGGACCTTGCATTTGGCATGGTTAAACTTCATCAGGTTGGCATCAGCCCACCTCACAAGCTTGTCAAGGTCCCTCTGGATGGCATTCCTTCCCTGCAACGTATTAACTGAACCACACAGCTTGGTGTCATTGGCAAACTTGCTGAGGGTGCACTCAATCCCACTGTCAATGTCACAGACAAAGACATTGAACAAGACCAGTCCCAACACCGATCCCTGAGGGACACCGCTCGTTACTGGTCTCCAGCTGCACATTGAGCCATTGAGCACAACTCTTTGCGTGTGGACATCCAGCCAGTTCTTTATCCATCAAGTGGTCCACCTATCAAATTAATGTCTCTCCAATTTAGAGACAAGGATGTCATGTGGGACAGTGTCAAATGCTTTGCACAAGTCCAGGTAGATGACATCAACTGCTCTACCCCTGTCCATCAGTTCCGTAGCCCCATCATAGAAAGCCACCAGATTGGTCAGGCAGGATTTCCCCTTAGTGAAGTCATGCTGGCTGTCACCAAGCACCTTGTTGCTTTTCATGTGCCTCAGCATGCCTTCCAGAATCCGCTCCAAGATTTTGCCAGGCACAGAGGTCAGACTGACTGGTCTGTAGTTCCCCAGCTCATCTATTTCCTCCTTCTTGAAAATGGGGGTTACATTTCCCTTTGTCCAGTCGTCGAGAATTTTACCTGACTGCCATGATTTTTCAAATATGATGGACAGTGGCTTAGCAACTCCATTTACCAGCTCCTTCAGGACCCACGGATGGATTTCATCAGGTCCCGTGGACTTGTATATGTTCATGTTCTTAAGATGGTCTCAAACCAGATCCTCTCTTACAGTGGGCCTAAGGTCTTCATTCTCACAGTCCCTGCGTCTGCCTTCCAAAATTTGGGTGGCGTGGTCAGAGCATTTGCCAGTGAAGACTGAGGCAAAGAAGTCATTAAGAACCTCAGCCATGCATATCACAGCAGTTATCATTCACAATAATTTGCTAATAAATACTTTAATAAATATTGGCACATTTGTGACCACTATGTCTACCTTCCATACAGAGATGCTGTTAACTAAATAGACAAATAAATTCAAAGTATTTCTCTGCAACGTAATTGTGCCTAACGTGGCCATTAACTCTGAGGAGTTGACCAACATCCAGATAAAAAGAACATGGTGTATGCAACGCACTCAATTTCCCAAAGCTTTCCAACTAGGGCTTTTTAGAGAAACCAAAAGATCACTGGATGATGGGAACGGTCCTCACATTAAGAATTTAGAAGATAGTAAACAACTCCCTGATTTTGCAAAGGTGAATCCTTCAGCCACATTTTGCAGGTTATGCTATTCAGCATTTTCAAGTGATTCTCAAAAGCATGAACAGCTGATCACAAAGTTTGCTAGCACCAACACAAATTTACTTAGCAGAGGTGCATCTGAAGCTGAGTGAAAAGGGCTACAGCAAGACCTGCTGAGTGGCTACTTCTAAAACGGCAGACAGAATTCAAATTTGATAAACAAATAAAGAGGTTAAACCCAGTTGATTCTCACTACTCTACGAGACTTTGACCTAAATTAGCAGTTTCTACTCAGTTATCACCCAACAAACAACTAAGGTAGTTTTCTAAGAATAACAATGCAACACTCAAAGACAGTATGCAAGGATAACAGTAATTTTCTACGTAGCTGTACCATCTCACACTCTCCTTAAGCCATTCATTGCCAGTGTCATGCACTGGTCAACAGTCTAATGCCTTGGATAACCAGTCATTTCATGCTCTGCACGAGCTATGAAACCAAAACAAACAGGTTTAAAACTTACCCGAACGGCGGTGTCCACGCCTGCTGAAGCCAGCCTATTGATCTTCCCATCAGCTCTGTGCTGGAAGTCCAAGCTGTAAACAGGCTCCTTATTATGCCATACTATTTCACAAGTGATGACCTTCATGTCTGCTAGAGAAAACAGAGTAAATGCCAGATAAAGCCTTGGTTTTTTATGACTAAATCAAAGTTAATGTAGATTTGGCAAGCGCCGCAGACGCATCCCATGACAATTTCACAGCGGAAACTGACAGGATGGTTTAAGTAAGATCATTTCTTAGCGCTAAAAGTGATTACAGCTACAGTTACTGCCTAAGCACTGCATGAGGATAACAAACCGCATCTCTGCGGAATCAGACACTGTGACAGAAGCGCGGGGCAGTTACAATGAAAGCACACCCGGGGGCACACACAGCAGCTTTCCGCTTTGAGCCTCGCAGTGCGCCTTCCCTGCTCCGGGCAGCGCCAGGCGGGACGGGCACTGCACGCGTCCTCCTGCCTCGGAGTAGTACCGCGGCGGTGCCATCCGAGCTGCACCAAGCAGCCAGCACCACGGAGAGGCGGGAAGGCATGGGGGGGGGCAGCGGGAAGGCAGTGGCTCCGCTGCCCGCCGCCCTCCCTCCGCGGCCTGGCAGCCCCTCCCTGGGCAGCACCGCACCAAAGCTCCACGGTGCAGGAAAACTGCCGCCGGGGCTGGCGATACCGGATGCCTGAGGAGGAGGATGCGCCACACGAGAGCCAGCTCCCCGCAGGCTCCCTTCCTGCCCCGGCTCCCCACAGCACAGCACCGGCCCTAACCGCCACTAACGGCCGGGGAGAGGGGCAGGATGCCCCGCGCTCCCCCAATCCTACCTGCGGCGCCCCGCGGCCTGGCCGGGCTTCAGCGCGGGGGCAAGTTTCCCGCGCCGCGCCTGCGCGCGGCCTCCTCGCCGCCGGCTGCGAGGAGCGCCCGGCGGGCGGCAGCGCCCCCTGGCGGAGGCGGCGACAAGGCGGTGTCTCAGCCGGCCCGGCCGCGGCCGGCAGCGCTGTGTCGTGTCTCCCACACCGGCCCCGTTTCGGCCCCCGGTGTGCTGCAGGGGCGGCATTGCTGTATTCGAGATGTTTTTACATTTAGGCTGGTTAAAGGGCAACCAGTCCCCCAAATCGCCATTTCTTTCAAATGCAAACCTTTCAATGTGAAGTAATAATAAAGAAATCACATCCTTAGAAACCCAGGCAGCGAGGATTGCTATGCAAGCACGGCTAGGCTAAAAGCCAGGACAGTGCAAGGCCGCGTGCTTGACTTGAAATCTCACTTGCAGAGCAGGACACACGAAGGCAAACCCTCACACTGAGCCCGGGAACTTGGAATTCAGTTAATGCACACCGCAAATCGTAACAGCACTGCTCTTCCCATATCCAGAGCACCTCTTGGTGCAACCTTTTACACAATGCCACCTTGCACACCACCATCTCTTATTAGTCAGCTGTATTGGACAGTCAAGTAGTGGTCACGGAAGAATGGTCTGCCTCAACCCCCCAAAACCACACAAAAATACCTGAAGGCCCCTCAGTCTCCCATGGCGGGGAAATGATCAACTTGCCAAAGGGTAAAATTTCATGAGAGCCAAGCCAACCTGATACAATGATTCTAGCACCTAAAGAAGTAGGGGGTCACACTTCCCCACTCTGTTGCATTCCTGTCACTTCTGCCTCAGCACCGGAACAACAGCTCTCTAACAAGGCTTTGAAACACAGTTTTGTCCCAGATCCTAGCTGAGGAACAGTCTTGCAACTGAGCACCTGAAGAGGCACAGGCCGGCAGAGAGCGGCTCTGAGACTTGGTCAGGACCAAGCCTATCAAGCATGCTTGCATCTTCTGCTCAAAACCAGACAGAGCCAGCTTTCTCTTAAGAATAAACACTTAAAATAAGCCCAAAACATCGGCTATTCGGCGTAGTCTTTATTTATAAACAAAACCATTGCATTTGATCACATACCAGTTTTGATCCTGCAAACCCAGATTCATACACTGTTTTTATTTTTATTTTTTACAAAAAATACATTTTAACAAGTAAATAAAACCCATTTCCATTAGTCCAACACTCTCCAAAATGTAAATGTACAGTGTAAATTCGCCATTTTTAATATAGACATATGCTATATTTTGCCAATTGTCTACAAGAAATTCAACTGCAGTATCTGATGAAGCATAATAAATAATGATTAAATGGAAAACTACACACCAATAAATGGAAAATATAAACTTTTAAAAAGTCATACAAAGTTATATTACAGCCACCTCTTCAAAAATCAAACATTCAATTTATCCGTTATAAAGTACAACAGCATTGCATTACCCTTATTGACGTAGTAGAACAGCAAGCATCTTAAAACAGAAATACTGTCCATCAAAAGAAACTGACTGAACCACAACTAAAAGGAACATAATCAAATTAAACCAGGACAGCAGCAGTGCGAAAGCCGAAAACCTTGGCTTTATACAAAAAGACTTCCTAGAAATGAGCATATTGAACGCTATCTCATGATTCTTTTCTTATTATTTTTTTTTAAAGCAAGTACCATTTTTCTCGATTACTGTTTGGATGACAAATACCACCACAGAGTAAAAGGTGGATTTGCTGTCTTTGCCACCTTTCTTCTCATTCCTGACGACTTCAAAAGACAAGCATGCAACTGACTGAGAATACAGTCACCACTGTAACAGCAATTTCTCTGGATACCACTTCTTCCTGTTTCCTGGGAAGTGTTTGCATGAGCACGAGGGTACACACCTGGACTTATGAACCAGCCCTGCTGCATTCTAATGGGAGCTACAGGTACAATTGAAGATCCCTGTGACTGCACTCAAATACAGACAAGCTCTTGGATGTAGGAAACAACTACCACATAGCAGGGGCAGGACACAAATGTGTATGGTTTCCATCACTGAAACAGCTGAAATATCCTAGCCATATCCCATGGAGTTGTTTATGCTGCGAACCTATGTACAGGTAATGCTCTTTAGTGACATCGGAAAGTCCAGAAGGGAGTTAAAGATCACCCGTGTTCAGGATAAAACCCTTACAGATTTTTTTCTTATTTTGGTAGTAAAACACAAATATTACCCATATGGCCAAAATTTTAATCTGCTAGTTACATTTCTATCCGATTAATGCAACATACCGCAATGAAAGAATACTGTAGAATACAAAAATGTTACTAGGATTTGTTCTGAGACGAAAATCAAGGAAGGCTCTTTTTTTGCATTTTTATATAGTCCACTACTTAGATCATCTACTTAGATCATAGAAGAGGAAGGAATTGCAAGTATTAATACTTATATAAGACCAAAAGTCAAAACACTTTTGTAGAAAAGTATTAAGATTCCTAATAATAAAAATATTTGCAAATTTAATTAAAAATACATTTTAAAAGCAAAATCCTTAATTAAGTACATCAATGTTGGTCAATATTGACAGTGTTCCTTTAAGAGGAAGCAAAACCACCCACCGACTGCATCTGTGGGAACACCTGAACGCAGAGTATATACACTTATTGATCAAACTATGTCAAATATATAAAGCAGCAATATATACAGTTTTGAACCTACACAAAGGTTACAATGGAAGATCAAGCAAGAGTATGCTAAAATCTTAAGATACTAAGTACTACTGATTTCATGCATTTGTTCTACAACTTGTCCTAAAATTTCATCTACTACATCGATATCATAATTTACTTGCTGCAAGTCTAGATCAGGCATGATCGTAGCCAGAAGCTGTCCAACATTGACTCGAAGAGAACGTAGTTTCAGGCTGTGAAGAAATAATTAGATATGATTAGATGTAGTTTTATGTTCAAATACAGAGTATCTTTTTAAACAAATATGGATTAATACTCTATAGTGGAATGGCTCCATACCGGAATTCCATAAACCAACAAAAAAGCGATGCAGTTAAAGCTGCATCAAGGTAACTTCAAAATCTACCAGTTTTTCAAAGCTGAGCCTCTCTAGTTTTAATTTTGAAGGTGTATATTTCCTTAGTTTCAAACAAATACTAAAGGTGAAACTAAATTCTACCTTTCCCAAAAATAATTGGAAGTATTTCTGAATGGTTTTATTTAAGTTCGCAAAAAAGCACTGGCACGATCTTTTATTCCACAACACTTTTTTATTGCTCAAAACATAAAAACCCCAGTGACTTTATACATTTAGAAGCACACACTACTATCACCTATGGGAACAAGAGAAAAAGAAAGAAGGTAGCAAGTAAGAGTAGTTTGTCAAAAGGCTTTAAAAGAAAGAGGAGATAAGGTAAGAGTTACAGTACAGCTAAAATGTTACACTTCCTCTTTCTGCTTTCTCCCCTGGATCCCCTTGTTCTGTCGTTTTCTTCACTGAATTGTTCCAAATCACCCATCCCTTCTCTTGAGCATTCCTTTCTACCACCAGTTCTTCCAGCACCTCCAGTAGCCAGTCTTATTCCAATAGGACTTGTGGTGGAAGCTACTTATAAGTCCTACATATATTTACTAATTCTTTTAGGAAGTGCAAGTCAGATGCTTTAGGAAGAAAATGAAATGCTGGCAGATAAAGGGGAGATAATTTGCTTATAATAAAAACAGATTTAAATGACAGTGTGGAAAACATCTGGTCCATTCCCCCCCCAACATACATTCAAAGCAGGGCTAACTCAGACTAGGTTGCTTAGGACTTTCTTGTGTTTTGAAAATGTCCAAATTTGGAGATTTCACAATCTTCTTGGGCCCCTTTTTCTGCATTTGATTACCCTTGCTGTTAACACTTTTTTCTCTCAAATATTTGAACAGGATTTCCCTTATCACACATTGTGTCTGTTGCCTCTCATCCCATCACTGAGAAGAGGCTAGCTTCATCTTTTCTGTACCCCCTCATGAAGCAGCAGAAGAGAGCAACAGGATTTCAAGGTAACCTACTCTGTGTAAGGCCATTTCTCTCAGCTTCCCCTTCTATATAATATGCTCCAGACCCATACCCATCTTGGTGGCCTTTTAGTAGATAAGCTCAATATGTCAGTGTCATTCATATTTCAGGGAGCCCAAAACAGAGAATACTGCGCCCAACAGTATTTGGTCTCACAGTGTCCAACAGTAGGGAAGAATCACTTCCCCTAAACTGCTGGCTTAACTCTTGCCAATATAGCCCAGTAGGCACTCCAATCTCCCACCACAAGAGTGACTCACATTGAACTTTTAGTTACCAGCATCACAGGCCATCTTCTTCCAAGTTGCTTCCCTATGGACAGTCTCTAGCTTGTTCAGCTCCAACACTGGTGCAGAACTTCACAGTTGCCTGTGTTGAATTTCCTGGAGGATTCTTTCAGCCCAGTTTTCCAATTTGTCAAGGTCCCTCAGCTGCAGCCTTACATATCAATGGCTCCCTATAATTTGATGTCATTGTGAATTTACTGAGTTAATTTTGCTCCCTCATCTAGGCCATTAATAATCACTGGCCTTGATATTGATCCATGAGCTCAGCAGTCCAGCCAATTTTACAACCCACCTCCTAGTTTACCTATCTAAAACCATACCTCACAAACTTTGCTATCATGATATTATGGCAGCCCACACTGAAAGCTTTGCTAAAATGAAAGTCTACAGAGGTGGTCATCTCATTGTAAACGGCAATGAGGCTGCAAATTCACAATATGCCCTCAGTAAATCCATGCTGGCTGTTCTTAATCACCTTGACTATTATGGGGCTGCAGGCGGCTTCCAAGGTAATTTGCTCCAGTCTTCCCAGGGACTGAGGCTACGCTGACCAGCTTGTAGATCTGCATGTCCAAAATAGGGGCACAACAACTGCATTTTTCCAGGCATCAGGAACGTCCAACTGTCACCACCTTTTGGAGATATCACAAGGCCAGCTCTCCACCCACTCATCAGCTCCCTTTGGTACATCTCATCTGCTCCCACGGACTTCTGTACACTGAATTCGCTTAAATGGTCCCTTAATTCAGTCACTTTTTATTACAGGTAATGCTTCACTCCCTAAGATTATCACTTGGCTCAGGGACCTCAGCAAGAAGAGGGCAGACCTTACCAGTAAAAATCAAGATAAAGAAGACACTGATTACCTCAGCACTCTGTGCCTCATGCAGCTCATATCCTTGGTCTCTAAGCACCGGCCTCACGGAGCAGCAGGTCCACACTGTTCTCCCATTGCTGCTACTATGCTTACAGAAGCCCTTTTGGTTGCCCTTCCCAGGCCTTGCCTTTGCTTTGGATTCCATCCTACCTGCACAGGCAGCATACCTATATTCCTGCTGGTCTGCTCATCCGTGCTTCCATCTGTTATGTGTACTTCTTTTGTGTGTTCGCTATTTCTACTAACCAAGAGCTGCCAGCTCTCTTAAAAGTAAGTTTAAACCCTTGTTTGGTTCAAGGATACACTCTGGACACAAATGAGTTCCAGAGAATTGGTCTGCAGTTAGAAGTTCTTATGGAAAAGGAAAAAGTAAGTTTCAAAACTATCCCCAAACTCTTTTCAGTACAGTACTATTGATCAAGAAAGAAAAACAGAACATAAAAGTGAAGCTCATCTACACAGCATAAGCTAATGATCACCTTCCTTCCTGCCTCCTTTCTCTCTCCTTTTCTGCACGTTGTGTCAAGAAATTATTTAACATTTGTGATATTTTAAGAAGTGTCAGTGGGGCATTCTACTGTGCAATGGTCAATCCTCACACAAATACCCAAATTATGAAAAAAAAAAAAAAAAAAAAAAAGTCACTTGATATTAAAAAATGCTACTGGAGTTCGGAGTCACAAGAAGCAGTAGAAAAGAATTCCAAGAACTGCATTTTATTATATGATTATCAGACATAACCTTCTTCAAAATGTTTCAGATACAATGAGCCAACCAAAATCTTGCTTGAAATAACAGTCTAGAAAGAACAAAACTGGTACCTTTCTCCATCAGAAAAATTTACAGAGTCTTCTACATTACTGGTGGTAGAATCATTTGCACGTGCTACTGCTTGTGGAATTGAAGCTTTTAACTGTGCGATTTCTGCTTTCAGTTCTTCACATTGACAGGCAAATTGATTTTTTTCCACTTCCAGTAGTTCAATCTGGCAAGTAAATAAAAATTACTTTATATGTCAAAAAAAATTGAAGTGGAATAAAATAAAAGCATCTTATACAAATTTACACCATTTTAACTTTCATGACTGCTTTTAACTAACTTTTCAGTGAGACTGTAATATATGACAACCTGGACAAACTCCTTTAAAATAGCCAGCTGTCAGCTGAACTACTGTATGTGTGTGCTCACTAAGCTTGCTCTGTCTCTTTTGTCTCAAGTCAAAGCCACTTGGAGCCTTGCAGTCTCTCCTAAGTTTGCTTATTTCTATCTATGAAAGCAAAACAGAAGATCCTAGGATGATTTAGTATTTCTTCTCACTTTTAGGTGGCTTGATTAGTTAGTGGACTGAAGCATACAACACCTTGCGTACGATAACTATGAAACACCCATTAAAAATTAAAAATAATTTAATTGGTAATTTGAAGGTTATCACTGCTTTAACAAACGTACCTCGCTTTTGTATCTGTCTCTCTCAATGCTGCACTTGTCCAGTTGCCTGAAAACATCATCCAGTTGCACAGCAATTTCATCTACCTCACTCTTGTTTTCACCATCTGCACATCTGCTGCATTCAGTTTTTAAGTTCTGCAGCGTACTACATTGTTCCTTTAGTTTTGCTATTTCTTCTAAGGCCTGTTCATATAGGATGCTCACTTCTGACAAACTTCTTTCACAACCACTTTCTTCTTTAAATGAA
Source organism: Myiopsitta monachus (assembly GCA_017639245.1). NCBI lineage: Eukaryota > Metazoa > Chordata > Aves > Psittaciformes > Psittacidae > Myiopsitta > Myiopsitta monachus. The sequence continues at coordinate 11,924,719 of CM029927.1, read as the reverse complement.
GGAACTGTCTCAGTCGACTGATGGCACATTTCTTTTTTTACATACTTATTATTCATTTCAAAAATCCTCTGTTCCAGTGTTTCTACTTGTTTGCTTAATACTTCACATTTGTTTTGGTACATTTCTTTTTCTTTGCTTAATAATTGCAGCTGATTTTTCAGTTCATTTCCAAGATCTACAGATGTCTCGGAAACAGCATTAACACTGTGCTCTTTAGTTTCCATCTCTGCCCTGGGAACTTGAATAGCGATATCATCTTCCACCTCTTCCTTTTTAACAACTAATTTTGGGAGCTCTGTCTGTGTTGATGAGGTCAGCTGTTCAGTTTTTGATTCTGAAGTAGCTGCACTGCAAGGTTCTCCGATGTCAGAGTTTTCTTTCTGCTTCATTTCTTGATCCAAATTAATACATTCAGTTTTTACTACAGGACTATCAGAATCTGCTGAAGGCTTTGGAGTACTGCTCTCCTCTAAAATAATGACATCTTCATCATCATCATCATGGTTGTTGAATGTTTTGTCATTTAACCGAGGTGCCTTTAAAGACACAGGTGTCACATAAGTAGGTGTCTTCCGTTTAAGACTGAGAAGCAAAGTATTAAACTGTTTATTATATTGCTGAAATGATATTGCAAAATCATTTGTTTCAAATTATGTTTAGTGTTTCTATAAGCATTATTAAAAGCTAGCATTCAGTAACTAGAAAGGGATGTCTCCCTGCATAGCATTTTAAGATGTGTAGCCAGAGTAAGTACCTTTTCTGTAAACACAAATGGCTCACATCCTCACACTGAATTATCATCTTCATACACTATTGAAAAACAGCCTAAGACTCAGTATTTGTGGGAACATCCCCACCCTCCCACCCCACCCCACCTCCCACCCCCATACCTTAACCAACAGAAGTTAAGGAAAATATAAAATGGAATGCAGTTAACATAATACAGCCTTTTCCTAAACAAACCAACCACTAAGGAACTTTCCTTGCCAGTACACACTATTTTTTGCTGCATTCACTTTTATACTTCATAAGGTTTCTTGGTACCTTTAATCAACCTGCTGCTTTCTATACTCCCAAAAGTGACATATGAATTTTGGCAGCTATCACCTGAAGACAGGATTACATCAACACCATGATTTTCATTAACAAGTTATGAATTTTAGAAATAAATAGGAATCTACTTTGTACAGGTTCACTAACCTGTTATCAGAATCAGAATGAGGTGAAGATACTGATCTATTTAAAGTAAGCAGGGATCTTTTGACAGCAGCATTTGATGTTTCTGGTAGAAGTGATCTTGGAACAGCTTCCTTTCCACTCACAGGTGAGAATGTTCTGAATTCTTTATTTGAAGAAACAGGTGTTTTTACAAACACTTCATTATTGACCTATAACATAATATTGATTAAGAATTAAGAGAAAGAGATGTTAGTAGGGTCTTCAGAAAAGGTTTAAGCAGTTCTCCTTACTGTCTGCCAACATGCAAAATTCTTACCAGCATTTATGTGTACTACAAATATCTCCTTTAACCTAGGCTCAGTATTCTGCAATAATTAAGGCTAACTTGACTCTACACTGCAAACCACAATTTTCTTACATATTGTACAACCCCTACCCCCAAACTCTACTGATACCTGTGAAGTGTTTCCTTCATGTTGGTTTAAGACATACAACATATTAGAAAGCAGCAAATTCTATATCGTAATTACAGACTTTTACCAGATTTCTTAGAGGACTTTGAATGCTGTACACTCCTCTCCATGGACAGAGATATTGCTGTCAGAAATCAGCTGTCTGATCTTACAAGTCTTTCTTTAGATAGCTATTTTAAAATTACTGTGTAGAACCTCAGGCAAGGGTTTTTCCCAAGCTGTATCTGTCTGAAGCTTGATCATGATACACAAAGAATGGGACAGCCCTCTCTGCAAACCTGCTCATAATTAATTCAGCTTGTCTAAAGGAACAATACTTTACTCATAGAAATTACTTTTTTGGTTGGGTAAATGTAACTGGAGAAAAATTAATACAACGCAGTACATAGGTTAAAACGGCACATGTAAAACATATACAGAAATTGAGTGATCTTCGGCTAGCACTTTGAAAGCAACTTCAGCCAAAATCATGCTCAGGAAATTTGATTCTGAGTTACAATCTACACACTCTAATCACTTCACCATGTTGATTCGCATCTGCATTTAATATGAATTTGAGTGCCTCCTTGCAAAAGTACAGCTACTACAAGTCTGCCCATCTCCTCACCCCACCCCAGTTTTAAGGGCATCTTTACTTTCATATCCTCATAGTATCTCTCTACAACAAACCCATTTTCAATAATTAGACATCATGCTGTCCTGGGTTCAGCTGTAGAAGCCATTTTTCTCCTTCTTTGTACCTGGTGCAGTGCTGTGTTTTTGACTTTCAGCCTGGGAACAGCGTTGATAACACTGATGGTTTTAGTTGTTACTCAGTAATGTTTACTCTGATCAAGGACTTTCTGAGTCTCATGCTCTGCCAGGGAGGAGGGGAAGTCAGGAGGAAGCAGAGATGGGACACCTGACCCAAACTAACCAAAGAGTTATTCCATACCACAGCATGTCATGCCCACTATGTAAACTGGGGACAGTTACCCGGAAGGGCTAGATCACTGCTTGGGTTGGGATAGGTATAGGTTGGCAGGTGGTGAGTGGTTGTATTCTCTCCCCTTGTTATTTCCCTTATCATTATTATTATTGGTGGTAGCAGCAGGGGTTTGTGTTATACCTTAGTTACTGGACTGTTCTTATCTCAACCTGTGGCAGCTACATTCTTTTGATTCTCCTCCCCATCCCTCTGGGAGCTGGGGGAGGAAGGGGGAGGGAAGTGAACAAGCGGCTGCATGGCTCTGAGTTACCAGCTGGGCTTAAACCACGACATGCTGGAAAACTACAATGCTTTATACAGTGTTCTGGGATTCCTACTCAGGTTCTTACGTCCTGATTTGAGCCCTGGATTTCAGTAGAAATCTGGGTGCAAAGGAGGCACTGGGCCTTGTTCCCAGAGCTATGCAGCAGGAAGGGGCCATGCTGTTTCCACTGGGTACTGCTGAGTAAAATGCCAGTTACAAAAAGCACCCACCCTAATAAATACAACAAGAGACTGGAAATACAAGGAAAAGTTTCAATACACAGACAATACCCAGAAACTTCTGCAATTGTAAGAGAAGACACAACAAAGCCTTAACACCCTGCTCCAACCTTAGAGCAGGTGGCTCATTGAATTTACTTTTTACCCATCCACTGCTCTGCTCTTTCTGCTGGCAAACAGAGGGCTCTTGCAATACAAAGAATGTCTCCATTAAACCACATATTTTTGAAAAATGAACGCAAAACCTGGTAGAGCTACATCCAGCCACAGCACATCAGACTTCATGTTGCAACAGCGTGCTACCTTTTATATTAAAACTGGTGCCAGTGATCACATTCTGCCACTCGGTCCACTCTGTGAGGTTGTATATTTTTTTAATGAGGATATGAAATCAGCCCCCTTCACTTAACTGACGGTCTGCCAGAATTATATCATCTTACCAAATGCAGAAATCATATGATCCATCTGTTGTCTGCAGCCATGCAGGGGAAACAATTTCCAAAGAGAAATGTGGGTTGGCCCCGAAAGTATGTAATTATCCTTATCCACATGCTAAAGTGTTTCAGATGTTTCAAGGTGCTATTAGACCTGATGCTGGCCATCTAAGCTCCTATGAAGTCTTTTAGAATAATGTACATAACTAAGCTATTCAGCTGGCACAAAATTTTTTGAGTACAGGACCCTGCTTAGCTTCCTGTAATCATTCTAATGCCATAAAAGAGCTAGGAGTGACTGATATCTTTTCTAGCATTTTTTTCTAAGAGGGTTTTGTCCCACTCAAGCTCCTTCTTAAATACTACATACAAAGCAGTGATGTGTTTGCCATCACTGGAGAGCAAAGACAGAAGATTGTTGGTTTACTAATAGTGCTCATAACCTGTATAGACATCAAAATGAAACAGGATGTTGAAACAGTCAGTTGGCCACCAGCTAAAGCAAATTCTAATTCAATGCCTGGCCTATTCAATCAAAGCACAGTACTGTTGTCAGCAAGAACAATTTCACTACCAAAATCAGTTTCCTATCAGCTTCAAGAGTTACCTGGTGGCTGAACTCTAGCCGCTTCTTCAGTTTTTCCCTGTCTCTGCACAGCAACAAGGAAGAAAAAAAAAAAACCAAAACCAGAAAGCTTAGATTCAACATGTGAATTCATTATAAAAACAATCAAGCCTCAAAATCTAAAGCAAACACAACACTCCTTTATTTCAGTTACATAGAACAGCTTAAAAAAAAAAATCTTAGATTGTTTATTTTAAAAATTTGAAAAAAACCTAAAAAACCCCAAAATAAGCCAACCCTGAAACTCCCAGTTCTAGAATACCAGCCAGTATTAGTTAAAATTACCCAAGCTAGGTTTTTTTAACACACCTTAGTTAAGAACTCTCTTATTATGAAATAGGTGTATTGAGGAATTCAGCTGGTTCAACACTGAAAAAAATCCTTGAATTTCAATTCTTGAAAAAGAATAGTTCCTTACACAAGGTTTCCTAACAGCCCTAGTAGCCTGCTTCTGTAACATCCCAAACTGTCTTCATCACCTACTACCACAAAACAGTGCTCCTCTAAGAGAGCTGTACTTGAACACCAATTGCTGCATTGCTCTCCTTAGTAGCTATTAAATGAAAGGCCCCTTTTGTTATGACTTCCCTAATTTTGATTCAGGAGGGCAAACAGGTATTAAGTCAGAGAGAAATCTGAATGTAATGCCAACATGCTAGTAGCAAAAACCACTGCTATTCATCCATTCACTGCTACAATCAAGTCTTGATTTTAAGGCACTATTTTCTGGCTGGATATATTCCCAGAAGAGTTGCAATTATACCACAGGTGACAGTAAAGGGCATTTAGTTTTCACATTCCTTTTCTGATGCTCAGACACTTGTAAGAAAGTCTCTAGTACTCACTTTTTCTTGTAAGTTTTCTCATATGTAGGATGTATTAAGTCATCATCTTCTGGTTCTTCTGGCACATTACAATTCCTGAGTCAAGGAAGGGGAAGGATTTGAGGGGTGGAAACGAAAAAGAGCTTAACATCCATGCTTATAAGAGGTGATAGGAACTAAAAGCACTACTGAAATATTCATCAAAAACTAATGTTACCGGAATTGTGGGTCAGGGTTCAGTGAGCAGTACCACTTTTCTGGCAAATGCTCTATTCCATCTGGCAGCTTCCGCCATTTCAGACATGAATCACATTGTACCCACGTCTGATCAGGTTGTTTTCTGTAATGAAAAAATACCAGTGCTTTCACATGAAAGGTTCACTTTCATGACTGAGTGTAGAACAGTACTAACAGTATGTAAATTTCTTCTATTTAGAAGTGATACTCACTGTATCTCCTCAACTGGCAAAGCTAAAGGATATTCTCCATTTTTCTTTGTTTTCATTTCATTCCAGTAATCATTAAGCTTCTCTCCTAATGCTGCTATTGTAAGTCTGAAAAGTTTTTAAAAGACCACCGTAAATAATCAAATCCTAGCACAGAAAGAACCTTTATAATCTACAATGAAAGAACAAACATGAACCGCTCTAATATTTCTATTTGCACAACAGTAAGCTTTTTGCTTTGAGAAAAGCCTAGAAATCAGAAATTGTGTGAAGTCATATTTGTCAATAAATAAATTGCTGAAAATATCAGCTGGAGCACAACAACTGAAATCAAAGAGTCCTCAATTCAGAAGCACCATGAATGTACAGAGCAAACCTTGAAGCTACATCACCAGTTCAACCTCAGTCATAGAAGAAACAAATACGAACCCACCTCTGTCAATTTAGTACCTAGCTGTGTATTTAGCTGATATTTCCATACATCTACGGAACTGCAGGTTCATGACTACTCCAAGTTGACATGCAACAATATGACAGGGAGATTGCAAACTTACCATTGCTTTCATGTAGAAATAAAGTCAACATGTTGCTAAAAGGAGCAGGCTAGTCTTACTCTAGGTTAATTTCTAGCTAGTTTCCTGATCAGGGCTCATTGTGCAGCTCAGTGACTACCAGAGCTGGCACACACAGGAGGGAGCTGTGTGTAACAACAACAAGCCCCACAAATGAGCAGAGGCAACAATGTCTCTTGTAAGCATGCTGAACTTATGTTAGGGCAAAATGGCTGGGCAACCAGAGTCAGAAAGCCAGTCCATCCCTGCTTGGCTTATTCCAACATCTAAATCATCCTGTGCCCTGAAATAATACAGATGTGTTTGCAGTGAACAAGTATGATGACCTAGAGAGTTCTGATATAGATCACCTCTGAACCCAAGTCATGAATTTCTGCGCCAAAGAAAAAGGAGTACCACAAAGGCAGAAATGAGCAGCAATACATGGATGGAATCACATCCCTCCTTCTGGAGGGGGAAGAAGGGCAGGTCATAGAATCATAGAATAGTTAGGGGTGGAAAGGACCTTAAGACTATTTGGTTCCAACACTCCTGCCATGGGCAGGGACACCTCACACTAAACCATGATACCCACAGCTCTGTCCAACCTGGCCTTGCACACTCCCAGCAATGGAGCATTCACAGGTTCCTTGGGCAACCCATTCCAGTGCCTCACCACCCTTACAGTAAAGAGTTTCTTCCTCATATCCAATCTAAACTTCCCCTGTTTAAGTTTGAACCCATTACCCCTTGTCCTCTCACTACAGTCCCTAATGAAGAGTCACACCACAGCATCGTTGTAGGCCCCCTTCAGATACTGGAAGGCTGCTATGAGGTCTTCACGCAGCCTTCTCTTCTCCAGGCTGAACAGCCTCAACTTTCTCATCCTATCTTCACACGGGGGGTGTAAGTTTACACTGATCATGAAACTGCAGCATCAGTTTTATGTTTCTGTGTTGGGCAGGAAAGTTACCTTTTGAAAACCATCAGCACTCTGCAGAGAAACCCGTATAAAGGAGATCTTTCAAGCATAGTATCTCTATGCCCATACTACATGGGTTTTTTTTTTAAAGAAACATGTAAAAAGCATTCAGTGCTCACAGTACCAGCTTGCAGGAATGTAATGCAAACCCTGGTCAACACAAATGACTGTACTATGATCTTCCCAATTCCTCCCTTTCTGCCAAGGGAACTGTTAGTGCCATCACATAAGAAAAGGTTCAGGGAACATCTGTATTGAAAAAACTAACAAGAGCTATTTTCCAGTTTGACTGACTACCTGATCTGCTTTACCACGTGTTTTTGTTAAGGGTTCTGCCAGCACAATGGTGGTAGAAACACAGGAACTTCCTAAAACTGGCAATGTCATTGCAAAAAGCAGCACAAACTGTGGGTACCATTTAAAGGTACAGGCAGATTGAACTGCTGTAGCAGCTATTAGGTCTGTTGCTCCTCCAGGGGGAATGCTGTTTCAACAGCAGGAATGACCAGATTTATCATGCTCCTCAATTGCTGCAATTAACAGGTCTGTTTATTACAGCCCCCAGGTGTGGTTTCTGGGTTGTCTTTATATGCCGAGCTGGATATAAATCCGCAATTCAGGAAACGCATGGTGGACATGTTGCCAGTGGAAGCTGAACCACAACTGGCTGAAGGGCAAAACATGCAGCTTGAAAAAGGTAATGAATTCTCTTGCCAAAGTTTACCCTACCTATGTTTGCAAGTTAATACCCGAAATTTCTAAGACAAAAGCAAATGTCAGGGGACACAGAAGGAAAGTACCTGATTCTTTAAGTGTATATGGTCAAAGGAAAAGAAGAACAGAAACAAACCTGACTGAACAAGGGAGGTAGTGATAAGAACAAACCTGGTCAGTCACAAGAACTGTTAAGAGTATGTGCAGTGTGAGAACGGTTTTTCAGTTGGGAGGATAAGGAAAAGAGAGGAGCACAAAGGGTCATAAAACCTGACCAATTAGAATTAACAAAGACAACCAGAAACAAACCTGGCCAGTCATGCTAATTGACAGTCTATCAAAAAAAGCAGGCAAACTAGGATTTTGCAACTGGTAAAGATGCAAACCTGAGGGTCCAAGATGCTTGAAACTATGCCAACTGATGAGGCAATGTGCAAGAGAAAGGAGGAGCAGGGAGGAACAAATTGGGGATTGACAGAAGAAGGTACAGAAGAAGCTGGTTGCATGTAAAACAGGTTCAGTCAGTACAGCTGTTTGGACTACAGCTTGTCCTATCTTCTTGTATATGATTTAGTAATTTCTTAATTCCCGACATATTCTTTATCCTATGTGTACGGCAAGAACTAAGTCTCTGCTACTGGTGACAGCTGTGTGAGTGGATTTGCTGCCAGCTCCTGGAGTCAAGGCTGAATGTGTCATGCCAGTTATTGGAGCAAGTGGAGGTCTCAGCTGCCACCCACTAAGGCAGGAAGTGCATCCCCAAAAAACCAGCTCCTGGGGTGGACCAGCGTGAGTTAGGGGCTCAGCACTGGCCGCTGGAACAGGACTGTGTGTCACAGCTCATGCGCCTGGTGCTGGTAGGAGGGACAAGTGTCTGCATCTTCACCAGTCCCAGTGTATTGGCGTGCATGGAACGTGCACAGAGCGTTCACAGGTACTTCCCTCCAAACTGGACTCAGCAGCCAATAGGAGGCCCCAGGTCTGGGCAGGGATATCAGGCAGGCAAGGGTTCATGTTGGTATACCATGGGGAACTTGCAAATATGGAGTGTCTGTGTTATGAGTACATGAGTGCACACACGTTTGCTAGTGAACAGCAAACCACCAGACAGGGCGTAGGGGGCCTTTGAAGCAGGTAAGAGAGCCTGGGTACAGGCAAGGACGCCAGGAGGACAGAGGGGCCATGCCAGTACTTAGGGGATCCACAAATGTACATCTGTTTGTGAGCCTACAGTGTCATGTGTGTGCCTTCACAAGTAAGCTTCTATCTCTGCCAGCCTAAGAGGAGGAGGGGAACTTGGCTGTTTATGTTTTATGGGAGTCCTATATGTAACACCTTGCCTGTGGCAGTATCTAACAGCCATGTCAGTGTCCTCTGTGTGCATTTCTGGGACACGTGCTCAGCTTTGCTACTGGTTAAACCTGCAAAAGGGAGAGTCGTAGTCAAGTCCTGCAGCCAGGACAGAGATCCCAGGTCCCCAGGCTGGGCTTCAGCAGCCAGGCAGGAGGGAGTCCTGGGACAGAGCTGCTGGAGGAAGCAGCTGCTCCTAATACCCCTTTTAACATGAAGCAGCACAGAAAATAGAATACAGCCAACAGCCTTGTCATGATGAAAGGAAAAAGTAATAAGAGTGTAACAATTCTCCAGGCTTCTATTCAGGAAGGTTTTCCTGGACAGTTGTTATATCTCAGCTTGAAAACTGCTTACACAACTCATGCCCTCTAGCCTCTCTCATCCCCACATGCCTCCCTTCCACAATGATAGTACATGTTGTGGTAAGCGTAGATCATTAATTTGCTGGAGTTGTAATAAATGTTAATTACTAATTGAGCAAGGCCCATACATGAAGCTTGGGTAATCACAAATTACAGATGTTCCTCTGTCTTTGAGAAACTACAGAAGCCCCTTATCTATGAGACTGTAAATTTCCAAATGCAAAAGAATTCGCATGTACAAGGAAAATTACTCAAGGTCTGTAATGACTGTGTAAAATACAATTAAACAATAACATAGTGTATTCTTGATAAGTATGTAACCACAGGAAAAGATAAATCCAAGTATCCTTGAGCATAGAGTCCGGGAGGATACCTAGTTTCCGGTAAGGTACTGATAATAACCGCAAAACTCTGCTTAATTAGCCAAATTTAGGACATAACAGCTGGATGACAATTGCGCATGTGGCAGACAGAAGGGGTAAAAGAGTTCAACTGAAAAAGTCTGTATAAAGGTCACTGAGAAAGACTCTTACTTCATCCCGAGACCCTCGCCCAAGACCACCAGGAGACAGTGCACATGCAGAAAAGACTCGCAGAACTAATTATCATATGAAGTGGGAGCAAAATTACATATTACAACATCCTAATGAATATGCATGTATAAGCTCTATAAAAGGAGTGACTGTATCATCCTCTGTGTGCGTGTTGGTGGAGCGGAGACTCCCCGTGCACCCAGCGCTGCTTTGCTTACTGCCTTTTTGTATTAGCTTACAATAAATTACTTTGACTTTGTAATTTGGACTCTGGCCGTTTATAACAACGTGACTCACAGCAGAGTGTATACAGACTAGGAAACTGGCTTATAAAACAATCATCACCTCTGAAAAATTCAAGTCAGACTACATTCCCAACCTGGTTCACAGTTTTAACTACAAGAAATATCACATTAGATACTGACTGATGGGATAGATGCAGACATGCAAAAAGTGGCAACCCTGAGTTAGAAATAAAAACTGAAACAAAGCAATGTCCCAGATCACCACTACCTTCAGGATGGCAGGTACTTTAGATGCTCTATCAGGTAGCAGAGGATTTGAGGGCATTCAAGCCCACTCTTTGAAATGAAACTGAAAGGAAGGGATCAAAATTATTCAGCAAAGCTATTTCAGAAAGAAACCAAACATGAAATGTTACGAAAAAAGTTAACAGTGTGGGATTCATGTTCACAATTTTAGTCATGTACCACGCATATCCATATCTTGGCAAGTTATTCTGTGCCCATTTTACAATCATTGAGGGACAGAATTGCAACCAACCACTTTTTAGGGCACTTGCTTTACAATGAAGTGGACTAGACACTCTAGACTTCACTGACTGAACAATATGTTCAGTATGACAAGTGTACATCCTACCCCTGCTGTTCAGAACAGTCATGCAGTTTAATGATGGCACATAAGCTTTTATTTCTACTACTTAGAAGTCTTTATTGCCAAGTATTTCACAGGGAACACTATTCAACAGAAAGTCTGCATAAAACGTACAGTTACCTGTATTCGTTTGTGTAGTCAAAATCTTGTTTGTTATGAGTTGGTTTTAGAAAGTTGCATTCAATGATCCCAACTACACCAACACCCATGTTGTTTGCCTGTAAGAAAATAAGATCTATCAGAAAAAACAACATATATTCTATGCTAATACTGCAAGAGTCTGTTAGAGGTAATCAGCTATGTATGCCAGGTAGGCCAGAAAATTGTTCTTACAACTCCTCTCCAAAACAGAAAATCTTGACACAAGCCCACCAAATTAATAAATAAATAACAATAATAATATATCCTCTGTTCCACCCCTCTTTTTGTCCTGAAAGATATGCTCAGACCTACATTTTGTGTATCAAGCTTAGTTTCAAAACCAAACATTAAAACAACCTCATAAAATTTAGTTTGATCAGTCATTAATAACTGTATTAAAATGGTGGGTTTGTAACTGATGCATCAAAATCCTGGTTTCCATCCATATTCTTTAAAAATCAGCGTTTGAGTGAAAATGATTTTTGAAGATGTTAAAATATTTTTGAGCTTTAATTTCTTACCTTTAACTGACAGCCAACTCTTTCATAAGCTTTGATAAGTCTGTTTTTATGGTACATCATTATTCCATAATGATCTTTGTTTCTGCAGTTAAATCCAAAAGTAATTCTTACTGTTTTAGCCTTTTACCAGATATTAAGGAAAAGTTTGGCTAATCTCATAACCACATAGAGTTACTCTAAGTGTTCATTCTAAACTGGGTCCTGGCACTCATTTTTTCTATTCAGATAATTCCTTCAGTACGTCTTAAAATAAAAATAAATAAATATAACCACATGAGCATAACTGCAACGTACCCAGCAGAATCCAGTTAGTTTACACAGAAAGTCACATTATTAAATTCAGCATGCAATAATGTAAATATAAGCAAAGGATACATTCAGAAATTTTGGCCTATATATATCACGTTCAATGAAGGCAAGGCTTTTGGACACCAGCTGTGTTTTCACTTTTTGTCCTCGCAGAATTATCTGCATCGTTGGCTTCAGATACAAAATACTGCAATAAGCCTACAAAACACAGAGTAATTGCTGTTACTAAAAAAACCCCTCTGAAACATCAAGGTATGAAAATTTTGCAATACACATGTTTAGAAAGACAAATTCAAGTTTTAACTCACTTCTATTAAGTGTGGGGTTTTTTTTCCAATTTAAATCCAGAAAAACAGGATACATGTATCACAAATTAAATTAATAGCAATTGAAGGACAACTTTTACACATGACATGTTAATCAGGTATCTGAAGATGCAGTTTTACCACTAAAAGAGCTCTCAAAGCACAGAAGCCTCTCATTCCGCTACTGAGAGCTTATTCTACTACAAACTTTAAAATAACAAACAAAAGCAAGTGTGTTAACTTTGTTCCAAATGACTATATATTATCATAGCTTGATAATAGCTACATAGAACTATGAATTTTAATTTACATTATATTTACAACTTCTAATACTTGAGGCTGATATAGGGCTTCAGCAAGTCAGAATAATTGAAGGTTTTAGTTCAAGTGGAATACTTCTGAGTATTATCCCCCCCAAGAAGCGTGCCCAGAACACCCAGAAACTGCAGATGCATTTTCTTACATAAAGGAAACTTCAAAGCTTATGAGAATCAATAGTGGAGAAAGTGCTCATATCAATTAGCTTACAGGAATGTTTTGTCCCTATCTGCATGAATGTATTCAAACAATGGGGCTGCTTCCCAGAAAACCTAGAAATGACACTTTTAAAATGGATAGGTTTTGTTTGACAAAGATCCAGATGGGTACAGCATCAGTGCCATATGCATGCATACGTAGCATGCACTACAATGGAATGTTGCTCTGCTGAACACCACCCCCCCTCCCATTTGACTTCTGAAGCTACTTATTGCATTTCCTGATTTGCCCCTTAGTGGATAATAATGGCTATATTTAACAACAGAAAGTATTTGCAAGACTATATAAACCTCAGTTTTTTCTAACCAGCATATGTCTACAGAAGTTCACAAATATATTCCGCCTTCAATTTCAAAATAGATGTTGACATACTGCCCTAACATTTAAATTCCGACATTTGTCTCCCTCCTCAATCAACACATCTGTAGTATAGTACATTATATTACGTAGTATTACATTAAAACAAGAACACATACCCTCCAGCTTCAAAAAATGAACAAACAAATTTTAAAGAACCTTATACATACTCTTAATGAGTAGTCACTTTCTGGAACAATCTGGTCCAGTCTCTCTTGTTTTTTATATCCTCTTTTCCCCGTTTCATCTAGGTCTTCTGGAATTCTGATGTCATATTTATCCTTGTCAAAGTCAAACTCTGTTTTTTCATTTTTATCTCTAAGAAGTAATATAAAAAAATATCCTTATTATGACAAAAAGAAAGCTAGTACAAGATAAGATACTGTGGTGGACCCAGGGGTTATAAAGATACAAGAGAAAGGGAATTCCTTTAAGCCATGGTGGTTTTCCACAGAGCCTGGAAAGAACAAAAATATTAGTGTGTACAGGAAAGTATTACCGCCTTTTGAAGTCTGGAGTCAGCAGCATCGCCCTAGGGGGATGTAGTCCTTTCTAAACGTCTTAACTGTTTATCATAAAATTAACAGAAAGGCAAGTAACAACAGCTGTATTTATTTACTTGTCTGAAGTAACAGATTTATAATGTACCTATTTAATTTCTCCTTCTGGTAACAGCAATGGTATCTTACCAAAGGAAACTATGAAGACCTTTACCTTTTCCTTCCTTATGCTTTGTTACTCGAGATATCAGCAACAGTTCTCATGCAACAATAGAGTCTTTTAATTGTGTGAGTTTGAATCTAGTTCCCCAATTACAGCTAACTGCCCACAGTCTTTTGGAATTATTCCACAAAAAAAAAAAAAAACAAACCCAAACTTGTATGCTTGCATGCACTGGAAGATAACAAAGTAAGTGAGGGATACAAGGAGACTGGACTTCACCTTACCTTCTAAGATTCCAAATGATAATTCTTGTTCCTTTTTTTCCTATTATAGCATCTAGCTCTGCCAGTAATTTCTCCTCAGTAGAAAATAAAGAATGTGTTAAGATGGCTTTCAGGCTGTTTTTGGATTCTGCTGGATCACTTATCTGTCGTAAGCATTATGTTAAGGAGAGTACCTTTGAATGAAGTAAGCTTTCAGAACAGGAGGATGTTTCTGCAACAGTATTCTGTACTCAACTTCACAGGTTCTCTCATTCCACATCTGAGAGCTCCTACAAATGGCAAAGGCCTTAACAAATTATAGCCTTTCTTGCATCTTACAATTTGAGTATCTGTAAAACTAGACAAGGAGATATCCTTTACTGATACTACCATCCAAGTTTTGCAGGTACCCAAAACTTTTCATTCAGAAATTGTTGAAAGGATATGATGGTTGTTAAATGTCACTATAGGAACCATGACATGTTCTGCTTTTGTGACTTCAAGGAAAGTCTGAGATAACAGGCCCACACTCATGGTTTCTCCATTCTTGGTGAAGACTATTGCATCTTTTCCCAGGCGCATTGACCCTGACTTAAACCCATTTCCATACAGTCCTACTGGAACACGACCATTCATCACAGACTTCTCACTGAAGCCAAAGCTGAAACACATGAAAATATTAGAGTGTAAAAGGTCCTACAAAACTTGAATACCCAAAAGATGCATGCAAGGCTTACCAAATTAGATTCAAGTAAGAGTTAATATCTTGCTCTAGAGACCAAGAACTACTGTACAATGACAATGTACAGTTAAGCAAATCCTGAAAGTTACCTTGCTAAAACCATACTGCAAGAATCCAGATAAATTTACTTTCATCTTTAAGTATGGAAAAGAAATATATAATCTGTCTGGAATTATGCAATAAGCATTCCCATGAGATTCTAATAGTTATCTTGTAGCATTACAATAAATACTCAGAAAAGCCCCTAAAGCTCCCCCCTACTTGCTTGAAAATGTGCAATCTACGTATCTTCCACTAGTAACTGCACATGACATTTAAAGTAAAACAGGTAACTGTATCTAGAACACAGAATTTAAGAAATAAGCTATTAATTACGGTGGCTAACAGAAAAAGAAAAGTAACAGTTTTAATTCAAGCTTGCTCAAGTTTACACCCAGAGATTTATATTCAGGGAATCTTTCATTCTAAAAGAGCAATAGAACAGCAACTTCTTTGCTAACTGTAAAAGCTACAGAAATATAATTTCAAACCCTATAAGATAAAAAAACCACATCAATGTAATTCCCTTAAGTTTTCCACAACACCTTCTATTTTCAATATTCCAAAGGTTTTGAACTGAATCCCTCTTCTTCCCCCTTCTTGCTTGCTTAACTTAAACTAAAGTAATCAAATTAAAAATATTAGGAAATAATTAAATTTTCCTTAGCTCCACTATAGGGCACTACAGAAAGTTTACACAGTACAACCACAGCATAGAATGTTAAATGGGAAGAAATGACAGAAAGGATAAAAGGAAATTAGGAGATAAAAGCACTGATAAAGTTGCGAGAGTTTTACTAGCAACTGCCTGTTCTAGAGTGTGTGTAGTCTAAAGTGCCTATTCTCACTTGTATAACCACTAGCCTTCAAAAATGCAAGTTTATAAACAAAATTAGTTGATCATATATGAGAAAATGGAATACCCTTAGCAGTAACAGAACTAGGAGCTGGAATTCTCACAAGGAAATAGAAAATGAAAAAGAGGTTATCCACCTTAGCATTTTGTGCAGCTTCTCTGAGTTCATACCGTTTCCATTATCAGTGAAGGTCAAGCATATAGTGTCATTTATCACCGTTTTGTCTATCCATATCTGTTTCGCACTCACATCTGGATCATAAGCATTATCTGAAGAGAAAAAAAGCAAATAAAGGTGAGATACTAAGAAGTAAAACTTAAACAGTTTAAGTGAGAACATATTTTAAAATGTTGTAATTCCAGTGAAGATGTCAGATAATAACTCTTCCAAAGTTACTTAAATCCAACAGAGCCTTATCTAGTAAGAACACATGTATAATCAACCTGCCAAACATCAGGCTTGCAACACTGCCAAACAGCTACATGGAATAGCTGTCCCTAACCTCACTGTAGTGTTGCGCTTGCACATAAGTTTATCTGGTGAATATGGCAGCTTAATGTAGTTCCCCAGTCATGGGCCCGTGACCCTCAAGAATCACATGCTAAACTAATGAAGCTCTAAAATTGCATCCATTTTTCAGCTCCACAGCTAGGTATGTAATACCAATGCAGAAATTTTGTGCTGGCACTGACACAAATTTCTCAGCTAAGTCACTGAATATTAGTCGACTTTCACACAGAAGCAAGAAACCATAGGTTTTAATAAAGTAAGTGTTACATTAAAACCTAAGTCTCCTAAAACACTATCTTCTTTATAGATGACAACACTAAATCAAAACATTATGATGTTCTGAGAGCTACATCAAAACTTGGCAAACCTTGCCTGGAAACAACACACGATTTCCCAGCTATTACAGATGACAGTAATACATAGGCAAAAACTTAGGCAGAGGCAAGCAGCTCAAAAATGAGAACAGAAAATGAAACCAAAAGAAATTTCTACTTTCACTTCCTGTCTCGCAAGCAGTTGTTGCAATATTTACTTTCTCCCAATCACACAAACATCTTTTCTGCCTGGCTCTTAGGAGGCTACAGTCCAGAATACAGACAATGTATCACTGATACACCTGGCTGCAACACCTGACCCGCTGCAGGGCTTTTTAACTGGGAAATAGATTTGAAATACTACCAGAACTTCAGATAATAAAATTTGAGATACTAAAAAAGGCAAGAAAAAAACCTGAAGCCCAACTCCCAACATCCCACACAGTTCTGTGAAAGCTAGAACGCTGACACCACAAGTGCAGGAGATATAGGTGAAAAAACTTGCTGCTCTGTTACCATGTCGCTTCCATATTAACAGAACTGTCACAAATATACATTTGGCTTGCGCAAGTTGGTCAAATTTGAGAAGTCGCATTTTCTTTCTGTAGAAGTTGTTTTAGCTTAAACTTCTACTTATAGGATTTGATAGACCTTGCAGCATTGCTACTGCAAGTGAAATAGAAACCATGGCTCCACAAATATTTCTTGCCAGCAAAGCTAGTTTAGATTTCATCTGCCCAAACACCATTTTCTCACATCTCTTTTCCTCCCTTTCCCAGCACTGTGCTACTCACAGTATTTGCAAGGGGGAAAGCACAAGGAGAAGGAGCGGTAGGATGTGATGGCAGAGCAGAAGGCAGTACCCCTGCCTCACTGCCTGTTTTGCAGGCTCAGCTGAGAGCCGTAAATAAACAGCTCTAGTCAACCCTGCAGCCTACAAGAAGGAGTCACAGCTCAGTAGCTTGCTTTCTATAAGCATAAAGTACAAATTACATTCACAGTGAAATTGCATCCTTACTGTGGATGAAAACATATTTCAGCAAAAGAGGACATTTCAAGTACAACTGAATAGCTGGAAGCATTCTTCCAAGACCATGATTTATGAAGGTCTCCTGACTTGTCAGGGCACAAACTCTCTCTAGATGTCTGATTTACCCTCTTCAAAGCAGCACCATAAGTTTACCTATATTTAATCTGACTGAGTAATAATGGGAGAAGCCAGCAATATAACCATCAAAAACTCTGGCAGGAGGAGCTAAAGCTTAAAAGGCAAATTTCAGCATACACACCATTACTGGTTTAGGTAAGTTAACATAAACTAAAACTCAGACCTCCATAACATAACAATCGGTATTATTTGGCATTTGGCTTATTGTATAGCCTTTCCTAGCATGTGATAGACAGATTACAAAATTCAGGTAAATCAACATGACTAACTCAAAGCCTTTACAACCAATATGTTGCTACAATGCTTTTGAAGCTTTGTTAAAGCAACACATATAACAAACCTGAGGCAAAGGAAGAAAAGTCTAGATGCCTTGCACAGCACATCTACCATCATTCAAGCCAGGCAGGGTGATAAAACAGCTGAGACAACTTAATATTGTTATTAATAACAATATTCATTGAGGGGTTAATGTTGTTACCCCCAAAACAACCAGCCCTTCCTTTTGGCAGTCACATGGTCCTGGTTTCCTCATCTGTGACAGCTCTGGCCTTATCTAGCTAAAAAATTTCTATTTTCTTCTGTTATGTTAATTTTCTAGATTAACAACAGCAAAATGCACACACAGGAAGTGAAGGAATGTGCGACCAGAAGAGCTGTTCCCTTTGGCAGCAGCAAACTGCTAAATAAGCTTGGCAAGCCTTTCTAAACCACACCTTTATTTTGAGGAACCAAAAGAAGTCTGCTAATCATCCCCTAACTCAGGAAACAAGCAACCCTGAAAATATCCAGTTAACTGCTATTCAAAATCAAAAGCAATATGATCAGCAGGAGCTAATAAACATATACACAGCCCTAGCTAACAGAGGACAGCAGAGGCAATAACATAAGCAGAACTCTTAAGACACTGACAGACAGGCCATTAAAAGGAACCACTCTAATATAATCCCGAAGATGTTCAGCCAGTAATTCGGTAATCCAAAACAAAATCAGGATGCTTGAGGAGTATTGTGACTGTGCAAAAATTACTACTGAATGCTCTGAGGAAGCACTGAATAAAAGGGAAAAGTCAAAGTGCATGTACAAAGAATGGTATAATGGGTGGAAGGCTGGGGAGAAGAAGATAATGCACAGATTGTGTGTAAGCTGGCTGCTGGTCAGTATGCTTGTATGGCTGGACTCTGTGCCACTCTGCTCCTACTGAATGCTACTTCTAATGATTGCCTGTGCTAGCATGAGCTCTATTCTCAGTATGTTCCTGCACACATTTGTTCTGCTAGCAAACATCAAGTTGGAAGAAACCAGCAATTGGTGAAATCTAAGGTCTAAGCCAGAGACTGGTAAGAAGCCCAGGACACAGGTACTTGAAAGACTCCCAGGTCTTGGCAAAACACCCCGAAAAGCTAAAAAGAATGAGTGATAAGTGAGTGAGAGTACACATATACGCCACTACTGAACTTTAAACCCAGTTAGGCAGGAAGCAGGAATAGGGTAAGGCCATATGTGCTGTTCATGTTTCGAGCACTGCTTGTGAGTTTCTGCAAAGTTACTGGCCTCCTGTCTGCGACAATCTGTCTGCGGCCAGCTGCGTTTACAGGATGCCAGTATGCATACATCTTTGGAATGTGCACTCAGCCTTAATACTCTCTGGGTCTGAGAAGAGAAAAAAGCAGTAGACTTGCATTTGATGGCACAGGAGAGAAGGAACTCGCTTGGTCCCACAGTCTTCTATATTTGGCAATCCTTAGAAAGCAACCTAGCAAATCCTACAAGACACCTGCAACTGATACCAGGTAGTACATATGCTGTTCAGAAAAGAGTTGTTCTGAAAATGAGTGGTTTGGGTCCACTATTTCTAGAGTCATAGGATGATTTGCTTTAGTCATCAATAAATTTCCATCCAGGCCTAACTTCTGTATCAGGTCCACCAGTTGCACAACTCCAATAGGATATTCCAAGTTGTCGGAGAATGACTGATTAATCCAAAAGACAGCCTTGTACAATCAGGGAGTACCCAACCCCAGCCCCATCTCTGCGTGCCACTCCCTATCTTTGCCAGGCAGCCATCGTTCCTGGTACAGCCAACTCCTTGCACTTAACAGGAATTCCTGAGGAAGGGTGGGGGCGGGAGGGTTGCACCACCACAAAAATCAACCAAAAACCAAACCAAAACAAAAACAAAACAAAACAACACACACCAAAGTAAGATTCCAAATGGTAACAGGATCAACTCCTCCCCCCACCTGAAGGAAAAAGTTTTATAGCAAGAAAAAAGTATTACAATCAAGTACTGAAGTACTGAGGCAAAATATTGATCACATACCTATAAGTTCAGCAATTGCACTGAAAGGCCAGGTGTGACTAGTAGAGTTGGTATGCAAGAACTTTGGGCAAAGCTGAAATAAACCACAAACAATGACATTAGTTTGCATTCTTCAATGATGCCAAACCAGAAGCAGTTTCCAAAATATAATAATACTAAATGAAGCTGTTTTGTACAATACTACCTAAAGGCTGTAATTTAATTTACTTTCTGATACTGGCATTCTAACACCTTTTAAAGGGAACATTAATATTGCTATTGAAGACAGAAAAGCAGTACAAAATTCAGCAGTGTCATACTATGTTCTGAGCACGAATCATATTGTTATCGTATCAAACCATTTTTATAAAAACATAAGGAACTATTCTAGAGGTTACATCAAAGCCTTAGCCCAAATTTAGTGATAGAAGCATATACATATATATGCTCTTAAATGTTAAAAATGTACCAAGATGTATAACCATGAGTATTAAACCTTACCTGAAAGGTGAGCAGCACCTAACATACTCAAGTGTCTTACTGTCCGAAGTCATTGCTCCTTTTACGCATAGTTGATCAAATTCACCTGCCAGACTCTCTCAGGCAGTGGCTTGTACTTTTAGCGATTTGATCTCATATATTTCATCCTCATGAGATGTAACCAGAGGAATGTAGCCACTACTAGGATTAGATAGGGATATGCAAATAAAGTACCTATTTATGGGATGTATTCAGTGACAAAAAGTATTTTCAAGTGATTTATGAAAGTCTGGGTTCATGTATATTCACCTAGATCAAAATACTAGGAAAACCAGAACTAAATACCCATTCAAAAGTTAACTGTTTGTCAGTGCAATGTCTGGAGAAATGTACGTATTAAACCAGATACAGTTGGCATTCACATTACCACTGAGGTTATCTGAAACTATATTTTTACAAGGCCTTTAACACAACCCACTGCATATATATGCTTAAGCCTCACTGGTATGTTGATGGTGTAAAAAGTGGTGCCTATGAATACTAGCACTAGAAATAGTCCTTGTACAGTGCTGTTACTTCAAAAAACATAATCCATGCAATATATATAAAATTGAAAAACACTTGAAAATAGCATGTATGTACCCATATTTCATAAATTTCACAGAACTACTACACTGACAAACACTTATGTAGTTAGTAAAATCTAAATTAAAGCAAGTAACCACTTCAAGTTCATGCAGCACCGAAAGTTAATAATAAAGCAATTTCTAGAGCCATGAGTCAGGTACTGGAGCAGGAGTAAGGCAACAGCCTTAGTTCTGATCAACACAAGTTACCACTAAATCTCACCTCTATTCTAAGGTTGTAAGAGCACAGGAGACGCTTCCAGACTGCAACTTAATCCCTGCATTTCTCCAATGCGCCAGAATACAAGTATGGACAGACATCTCATTCTTCATTGCCATCTGTGCTTTAAAACTCAACTTTCATAAAGCTAAGGCACTGTGCCTCTTTCAAATGCTTAACAGATATGTACAAATAATTTAGAATCCAGGGAGAAAATGATATCAAGTCTATTAATGGAATCTTGCATATGCCATGGCATGTGGTTAAAAGGACCTTCAATTTTCTTCCTCTGGCACACAGTAACTCAGTAGATATAAAGATCTCTGTACCATGCTCTTCCCTGCAACCTTTAACAGCACTGGCAGCAGTTGCTGTTTTGCTTTCTAAGCTTCATTATCAGAACACACAAGAAATAACTGGGGATTTTTCCACCTGAAATTCCTTCTCGGCAAAACATAAAACCTAACACTAAAACAACCTCAACAGCACACAAATGGACAGTTAAGCATTCAGAATCTACTCAACTTACTACTAAAGCATTTCTCTGCTACTAGCCACTGAAAAAATCCAGCCATACACAAGGTAGATTCAAGCTCTGGAGTTAATTGCTGGCATTGAAGCCTCAGCAATATGGACTTCTTGAAAAGTCTTGACTGTAGCTTTGACAAAGGCATAAACTCACAGTTGCAAGCTTCCCCTGGTCAGCAGGCAATGCTGATGTAGGAAGGAATCTCAGTTTCATCAACACTGAGATAACCACAAATAAGTGTCCTTGTTTCCTGTGAAGCAAAAAGCGTGCATGTGCATCGGAAGAAAATCTTAAGCCCATGTAATGCAAAGCTTCTCCATCTGTCCTTTCACTGCTGCATACCAGTGACAAACCTCAAAAAAACCCCAGCGCCTTAAAGAAACAGCATCTTCTATAAACAAACACCAGAATAATCCTGATCTTCTCTGGATCACTGTTTCAAGCAGTAAAGTTTTGAGAAAGGCTTGAAGGTGGTACACAGAACTGGGAACTTAACACATGTAAGAAATGAGAAGATTGGGGTTGGAACATGGGAACTGTAATAAACTGGCTCTAATATTCATTTCCCCTCCCCCCAGCAAAAGGGGACCAACTATCCCACAGAGTAGTTCACAGGAAAGCACCTTTTGTTCATGCAAAGCACAAAAACAAGGGCACATAAGAAAGTAAAATTAAAAATCCACAGAGAATAGTGGTTTAAGGCCATTATCTTTTTAGTCTGCTTCAGAACATATCCAGCTACCAGCAACAACTCGCCATTTCCTGATGAACTCACCAGGAAATATTTAATCCCATTTTGTTTCCTTATACTTCATTCAAAGCACCACTTTAATTAGCTCATGAATAACTGAAGTTCAGTAAGTACAGTAAGAAAGAGTTAGTTCCCTGGTGAACACTCGCTTTTAGCTATGTTAGGATGACTGGGCCTAATACATTTTGTTACCAAGTGAGTTTTGTCAGTGATTTCATTTTCCCTCTTGAGTCCAAATGCAGCCAAATTCCTTTTGGAGATATACCTAAACCTCCCTGTCCTTCAAACTGCATATACAGTGCATATTACAAGCAACGTATCAGCAACAAGAGGAACATCTCCTATGATTAAGACCCTCAAATATTTAAGAGTAGAGCAGCTAAACTCTCAAAAACAACAGGCAGTGTTGAGAATTTTAGCTTTCCAAGAAAACTGGAGCTCTTCCATCCCTGGCAGATGATAAGGCATGCACAAATCAAATTACCACTGAAAAATATATCTTATGAAAGCATTTCACAACTTCTTCGGGGAACAACCTCATTGCTATCTTCTTCCTCTCCCTCCTAGTTATGCAGTCTGGTTACATGACTGCGTGATGAACCCCATCAGGGAGCTGATCCAAATTAAAACCCATTTTTAAATTCTTATTTTTAACCTGGATCACCTCCCTGATCTGCCTCATCACACAGCTGAGCAGAAGTGAGACAATGCCAGCATGGGAATAGGTTACCAGGCCTGCTCACACTGCCTGCATTGTTTAGACATGCTTCTGAAACTAATGAAAATATTTTGGTGAAACCCACCCTATTTCAAAAGAACAGAAGCTGACAGAAGAGACTGTGACCATCAGCTCTCTATTGCTCCCTAGAAAACAAAGCCTTTTACACTTTAGGACACAACCCATTAAAAAGCTGTATCACCTGCTTCACTTCTTTAGCAAAAACCTACAGAAGTCACAGCTTTCACTGGAAATAGACTGTGTGTTTTCAGTTATGACATCTGACAAACAAACCAAACAGCATCCAAGAAATAATTAACCAAGTTACCAATTGCACCAACTTCAGCTTAGATTTCTCATCTATATCTATCTGTTCAGCTTGTCAAAGTGATTTCAACTTGTGAACGATTTTATAATCTGTAGGTTGACTTGTGATATGCAGGTTTTTTTGCAAAGGCTGATTATTAACACTGATGTATTCTCCCCTCAAAAAGCCTAATGATGCATTAAAACCAATGGGAAACTGCCTTTGTTTTATTTTTAAACATTGTGTTACCTGAAGAAGAGCACTTCAGTAATAAAATCAGAAAAACTGTGGATTTCAAACACTTATAAGAATTAAAGACCTGAAATGAAAGCGTAATCCTTGAACTTTAAGTACATGACATTTATAGCTAACCTCTACAATCATGGCAACTTATATTACAGTAATTTAAGCAGTGCTGAGAATTTACTAAAGGTGTTCCACTCAAGTATTTGGCAAGTTACTGACTCCACTGATCCAGCTTCTTTATACCATTCTGTAAGTAATGTGTTTGAAACTATAAGGGCGACTGACAGGCACAGACAGATGGAGTCAGAAACGCTTAAAACCCCATCCTGGTTCATCGATGATATATCAAAGAACTGAGAAACTCGCTCTAACCTCATCTGCATTAGCACAAACAAGGAAATGACAAACCACCACAAAAGGTTGCACGGCAGCGATCAACACTGTCACCGAAGAGCACAACACAGCAGTGGCTTTATCCGCACGCACATTCACCACCCTTGTTAAAATGCAATTAGGCCTCTTGCAAAAAGCACTTAAGCCTTTTTAAGTTACAAACTTCCCACTAGAGGTGACTGCGTTCCCAACCAACTACATCCCTATAGCAGGCCACAAAATCCCGCCCCCAGTACCCGAGCCAACCTACCCGCACACGAGAACTTCCCCGCCCGCTCAGCCCCAGCTAACCGAGCCGAGCTTGTGCCGAGATGGAAGGCGAGCAGCCCGCCGGCCTTTCCCCCCACCCCAGCCAGTGCTCCTACCGGCGGCTTCCCCCGCCAGTGCCGTGCCCGGGGCTGGGTGAGGAGCTGCCGGGAGCGGCACACGGCGAGGAGGAAGGTGCTGGTTTATTTCAGGCGGAGCCCGCTCCTCCCGACACTTGGCCGACAACTTTTTACCCCCCGGAGAGACCGAGGCGCCACCCCCAACCCGGCTGGACTCCGCTCCCCGCTTTCCCTGGGGGAAAACGACCAGCTCTTTCCCCGCAGCCGCCGCAGCGGCACGGCGGCTCCCTCCTCCCCACAGCGGCCTTCCCCCAGCCCGCCCCTCAGCTACTGCGCGCCTCGCACCGGCACCCCCGCGGCGACCGAGAGGAAGGGTGCCCGTCAGCCCACCCGGGCTGGGCGCCGCTGGCCCCGCACCACTCACCGCGCTGAGGCGGATGCCCCCCTGTGTTTTCGCCGCCATCTTTTGTGCCGCAGCGAGAGCCGGGGAGGGCGGGAGATTCCACAGCCCCCACTTCCGCCTCGCCCCCTCCGCTCACGCTTCCGGCACCGAGCGCGCCATCTCGCGGAGAGGCGCGGGCCTTGGCTCCGCGGCCACGCCCCCTGCTGGCGGGCGGGGCCCGGTGTGGGCTGGCGGCGGCAGCTGCGGGGGAAGGAGCGTCGGCCCTGCCGGCCCTTGGGCTGACTGACGGAGCCGGGGTGGTTCTGGCGCTGCCCGGCGGACCCGCAGCGCGGGCTGGGGGTTTTCAGTGCTGGGAGCCTCTGAGGCGCGGCGTACACGGCACAGCGTTACAGACTGCGGAGAAAAGGTGAACTATGGAAAGCGGCTTTCACGAAATCACAGAATGGGTTGGGTTGGGAGGCACCTTAAAGCTCATCCAGTTTCAACCCCCTGCCGTGGACAAGGACACCTTCCACTACACCGGGTTGCTCGAAGCCCCATCTGACCTGGCCTTGAGCACTGCCAGGGATGTGACAGTACCTTGATGGGACAATCCCTGTACCAGTGTCTCAACCACCCTCTGAACCTACACTACTCTGCCTACTCTAATCTAAAATCCATCAAACCACACTCCTCTGCCCATAGGTCTTCAAGCTCGGGTGTATGGAAGAGTTTCCTCCTTCCAAATCAAAAGGCTACACTTCCAGGGCACTTTCACTAAACATATAGAAATGCACAGAACGGTTTTTGGAAAGCCATGCACGCTGGGAAAGCCTTATGGAGCAGCAGTCCTGAATTTCTCAGGGGGAGGCACTCCCTCCATGGTGGGAGGTCATTGTGGAGGGTGGATGCAGCTTAGTCTCCACCATGAGCAGCAGCTGGGACTTCATACAGATGGCTGGATGCAGGCCTTGGGAGAGAGAAAAATAAAGAAGAAAAAAGGGACCAGGAGAAGAAGCAAGGAACTGGCCCTGAGCAAAAATGCAATGTGCAGATGCTGTGTTTGCAATAATGTGATCACAAGACTAACATGCGATAAGCTTGTGCAGAGAAAAAAAGAATAACATAATCTTGTGATGAATATTTTATATAGAAATAAGGGAAAAATTGCTGTGCTGCATTTTGCGGGGCTGGGGCAGGGGCTATAAAACTTGAGCTGTATCACAATAAAGTTGTGAAATATAAGCTCACTCCTCTAATCGAGATAACAGTTTTATTGAGGGACAAAGTCAATAAAGCAAAAGCAACAGTGCTGGGTGTGTGACCATAGCCAGAGGCACATGGTTACAGGTTTATATGCTTTCACTATTGCATTATCCATATACATATTCATAATTCCCACGTATAGACGGGGACTATTATAACTAGCTCCAGGAACTTATTATCATAAGCCTCCTCCTCTTGGCATCTGTGCACTGCTCTGCAGTGATTGTGGGCAGGGGTCTTGAGGATGAAGTAAGCCATCTTCCTCATGCAGGCAGCGGTCTTCAAGATGAAGTAAGCAGTCTTCCTCACGGTGCACTTTTCACTTTCGGCTCAGCTTGGATGCCCCAGTAATGACAAAACTAGCTGAAACCAGCCGTATCTCTAATTTTTCTGATGGCTGGCAAAGATTTAGAGCAGTGTGACCTTCCCGCAAAATTTATTGCGGGATGGGCAGACAAGGAGTATCCAAAGCTAGCAGATGTTTGGGAGGCACTGTCCCTAAACCAACTAATAAGTAGAAAGATGGTGTGAAATGATTCATTCATGTTTAGTGGGGCCACTAAATCCTGTTATCTCACTACAGACTTACAACACAAACACTGTTCTTTATCTTCGATCTAAGTTAAGCTAAAGGTACTTCAGAAGAATGGTGTGAAATAATTCAGTCATGTTTAGTGGGGGCACTAAATTCCACAGACTTACAACACATACATAATTCTTTATCTTCAACCTAAGTTAAGCTAAAAGTACTTTAACCCTACGTTTTCCAAGCACTAGCTTTTCTCATATCAAGACCCCCCTCTCCTTCCCTCCCCCCTTTTTCTTTTACCTTTACAAATTCTTTTGCTATTTGACTCCATTTTGCTCAAGAGTTCTGGCCATTTTCAATTTGTTATCTAATCTTGTGTCTTTAGTGAGCTTTGTTTCTGTTATTGCAAACTCATACAGTTATATCCACGTAGCAACACCAATAATTTGCAAAAGCCAATACATTTATGTGTTTATCACAATTGGTCTTCTCTTCACCTCATGAAAGGAGTCCCTGTCATCTGTCATTGCAGGTCATCAGTGACTCTCAGTCAGTGACACCCCACCCACCATTCTACAGTAGCAGCAGCTTCCTCACCTGATCCATGCAGCTCTTTCATACACACAAACCCAGAGAACTCATCCTGAGACCACAGAACAGGGATCCCAGGGTGGAAGGTTCAGGAATGCAAAAGGTAAGGACGTAGGAGTGAGAGGCAGTAGGGGCACACAGTAAAAGGATGACGAAGGCAGTGATGCAGTCTGTCCCCCAGGAAGCACGGGGCTTAGCACAGAGCTGCTGCTGCTAGGGTCTGAACTGTGGTCTTCAGGGTTCTGTACAGAGCCCTCATACACTGAAATTGAATCTGAGAGCTTTTACAGGGTCAGATAAAAACTGAAGTTGATGAGTGAGCAGTAAACGTAATTTGAAAAACACGACTTGCATTTGAAAAGGTATTTCAAAATAACATTTAATATTATTAGAACTGCATTCAAATAATACATTTAACCATTACTTAATGCTCTGCATTTCAAGTTCTCCTGTTCTATGGCAGTCACCTTGGTTGTACCTACTAGCTTCTTCCTTCAGGAAAATGAAATCCGTTTGAATATGCCTCCCTCTGTGTATCATGCATTGTGGTTATGCTATCTCAAAGCTGAAGTACCCAAAAGAGAAAGTTTGGTTATCCTGAAAACAACCAAAGAACTACACAGCAAAGCAAAAGCATTTTCTCTACTGTTCTTGATACTGAGTTCTAGGCAAAAGTGTTTCAGATTAATCTACAGTTAACCCTGCCTTGGCAGTACCAGCATTAAAGCGGTACAACCTTCCTTCACATGGATTTAACAGCAGTAGCATCAGAAGTAAAATGGCTAGTTAGTCACATATAGAAAAGGTATAAAGTTACATTGCTAGAGATACCTTTAGGCCTATGTAACTGTGCCCCTCCACCACCCAAGTAGGACTTGCCCTTTCCCCCCTTATTCACATGCTATTTATACTGATAAAATATCTGCTTATATACTAAATTTTAAATAATGTTTTCTTCTTCAGAATTAGATTCTTGTTCAGTGAAAGGATTCTGCAAGTCTTAAGTATCTATGGCCCTTTAAAGCAGCCATCTGCAGAACCACAGGACAGAGGTAAATGTCTGTATGAAGGCAGGAGTTTGAAGCAAGTGGTGTTTTGTAGAAGGTAAAATTAGCTTAGAAGTTAGACAGTTATAAAGACCTAAGTCACAGATTCTGTGATTAAAATTCACCACCACAGCTAAGGAGGAAGTGACTGATGTCTGATCCCCTGCACATCTGAAGTACAGGTAGCCAGAATGGGACATTCTCTTTGAAGGGCAAGGATGACAAACCCCTCTATCTAAGTAACCAGTTCACCACCTCCAGTTAGCAAAGAAACTATGTGAAGAAATGGGTTTACAGCTTATGGTTGAATGTAAAAATGGAAGGTTTGATGGCAAAAAGTTGTCTTAGATTTTAATAGCCCATTTGACAGCATCTCATCAGTATTTTAAGGGAAACACCCAAGTATCGAATGCAACCGTCAGAAAGCTGAAAGTAAAAATATCAAATCATCCTGAGTATTAGCAATATTCTCTTTAAGAGTTACTGAAGATGTGTAAGTAATGATCATAAACATTTCAAAAACATTCTGCTCAAAATTTCCAGCAATGCTTTAAAAGGATAACTTTTAACTTGTGCTCATTCCTGTAGCATTAGAGAACATTAACAAATTATATTAATACATTCACATTCTTAGTAACTACACAGTTTTATGCTTCAGTCTACCACTTTCCTTAACTAAAAAGAATCAAAGTAGCTGTAAGAATTCAAATTTTATCATTTGTTTAGCATAAGCCTGTTACAGTACCACCTTCATAGAGCATCACAGTATTAACATAGTAAAGCATGATCAGTGTTTCATTATTTTAGTTTATAATACAAAGGTGAAATTCACATTATCTGCAGGTAAAATGCACTGCAGAGTAGCCTTCAATGTTTTGAAAAAAAGATGAAACAAAACCATCCCTGACCTCACAAGCTGGGGACATCAAACCACACATTTTATATGTCCTTTTTTAATTAGCAAAAACAAGAGTGGTGAATTTCACTACCCAGCACATTTACCTCAGTTGCAATGTTCCAAATAACTCAAGTAGCACGTAACAGTCCACAGGTATATCTTACAAAACCAATTCTCTGAAGGCAAAGGTGTATTAAAAAAACCCAGCAAAAGCAGACAAAGCTTTTCACCATGAAAAATGATAAACATCCCTGCCCAGACAAACCAGTATTGCAAATTGAGTCAGACAGTCCACTAAGTATGAAAATTCAATGTAGTCCGTCTTCTGATTTAAAAAATATTCTACTAAGCCTTTTGTTGTGTGTGTTGCTATGATGGTGTTTATCAGATGGCCATCAGAAGCATTCTTTAGACGTGCAGCTGTACTGCTTGGTGGTAGAACTAATCCCTGTCTCCCATGTCCTGGGTGGTGGCAGCAGGGCAATTCAGAAATAAGCTGCACCTTGAGCATTACTGTAGTCACGGCACAGTGATGATCTCCCTACCTCTTTTAACACCTAGGAACAGCCAAATACATTCTTTTGTATTAAAAAAAAAAAACAACATAATTTTATTTTCATTTAATTAGGCTGTTGTATGCAGCAATTTATATTTATACAGAATTAAATTCATTTAGTTGCATTTCAGAAGTTGCAAAGTGACCTTAGCCACTGAAAGAACAAAGTTTTTTAATTAAAAAAAAAAATTAGAATATTTTTAGTCAAGTAATTCAAATTAAAACCCCCTCAAGTAATGTAAATTACAAAATGTTACTGCATAGGTTTGTCTTTTATGAGTGTTTAGCTTTTATTTAGGAATTGCTAATCCTGAAGAGTGCTATTATAGTACAGAGTTGAAAATACAAACATGGTAAATCTGCAGTTATTTGCACAGTGCTGAGACATATAAAATACATCTGTTTGAAATTTAGGTGATTTGTATAGAATAGATAAGTTTTAGGGCAAGTTAAAGAAAGGAGAAGTAGGAGCAGGCTTTAACCTCAGGAAATGGCTTATCTGCAAACTGATTGTACACTGACATGCAGTATTAGCTTTTTCTTCAATTTACTTTCAGAACACAATTCCAAAAGCAGTTTAAAATACTTACTTGCGAAGTTACTGAATAAATGGTACAATTGCTACTTTCACCAATGTCAAAAATATTCTTCTTCTATGTACAAAATCTCTTTAATCCTTCACATTGAAGACAAGTAAAATAATACAGTAACTATGATAAATTGCCACTAAACTGTATTTTTTTCTTTCCCCCCCCAGGAACTGAAGAATCCTGCTTTTTAACCCCACTCAGAAGCCTGGATTATTGAAGAGCACTCCATAACAGCAGGAAGAAACCCCAAAATGTAAGTTTCAAAACTGGGGAAAAAAGAATTGCAGTAAAGTTTTCCTTTTTTTTGCTGTTTGTTCACCACAACAAGGGTCCAACGTGTGGCTTAACTTTCCATGTTTTCAAGGAAGTCACATTCAACATTCTCTTCAAGCTGTTGCAAGACCTTTATGCCATTACTGCCAACATAGTTCACAGGGGGAGATGCAGGAGTATGTGAATTCTGGGGCTCACTCCTGTTTGTTGTAAATGCGCAACACAGAGTCTTGAAGAAGGGCATAAGCTGGGTGATGCTAGATATAGAGCGGAAGTTCAGAAGAGGAAATCTGTACGTCTGGGAAATTCTCTCAGTGCTATTCGTTTCCTGTAAGCAAACAATTTGAGGTTTACTAAAGGTTTTGCACTAAGACAATATTATGGCTTGTCTGAGCTCCTGTGCTATACAGTTTTTCATGCTAAGAGATCCACAGCCTACAACTGTATCATGATATAAATAGTATAGGAGGCATACAGAGTTACTTTCATATTTGGATTCAAGGTTCCATTATATAAAAGTCTCATAAATTCAGAAAACTGCAAATTCGGACTATCCTTAAGAATCAAACAACAGATTATCTCTGAGAAATACTAATGCCCGTAATTTTTTTCTGGAAGAATTAAAATGAAACCTTGATGGTAATTTATGGTAAAGTTTTTTGGCAAAGCACAGCATGCACTTTTTTATGAATACCAGTCTTGTCTGAGACAAATTGTTTTCACTGGGTGGTGCGGGAAGATTTAAGGTAACAATAGGAAAACTTCTTCTTGTTCCCTCACATTCAAATGCAATCATACATCTTCAAAATCTATATACAAAAGCAGGCAGATCATTTTTAAAAGCCTCATGAATTTTATTAGACTGTATAAAAACCTCTTGCCTAACTTAAAATCCTGTCACTTGTTTAGAAAAGTAAGTTAATGGATTAAAAAAATTAGAAAAAGAAATTAGAAAAAGATTCAAGTGAAGCATTCTTTCTTTACCCCATATTTCAACTTCAGCAAATCCATGATTCTTATAATGTGTGGTCTGCATTCCTGATGATTTTCTACCAGCTGAGAGGTCACGGTAGATAACTCTGTGTCCACCTCTGGGACAAATGCCCATTTGTACCTGAAAAAAATGGATTATTTACTTGATAAGAACACAGGCAGAAAAAAATCCTTGCTTGGCCCATACGTAGTTTAGTAGAACGCTGGTTTGTTTACAGAAAGGGCAATCATAACTACAGTTTTATGCCATCACCAGAGACGAATTTAACGAACAAGGACATTACTATCATGTCAGTATTTAAATGCAACTAGGTCCAAAAAAATCCCAAGTGTGTGCAAAGGGAAAATGAAGAACAGTCTCTGCCTTTTCCTTCTCCCAATTTCTCCAAGTTAAAGACCCTTCTAAGGAGGATGGTGAAATCCTCCTGCACCAACAAAACTGTTTTTCAAAATACCCCAAATTACATCTGTCTGAGTAACAACATCTGCAATTGTAAAAAGAACTGGTGGCAAAATTATGTCTACCAGAAAATAGATCTGGATTACTTTAAAGGATAAGAGTGGTAACAACCCAGAAAACAGATAAGTAATTAGAAGACTTACATCTGAAACAACTGCATCCTATCAGGTGGAAATGAAAGAGCTGTGTCCAAAAACTTACAAGCTGATAAGTACAAGGACAGCTCATTCTGGTGTATGTCAGATCCACTGCCATCACCTGAGACTTTCTGTTTGCTGATTTTGCTGTTGGATCCTGTGTTAGTTACAATTAGGAAAAGTACCATTAAAACCTAAATCTACTAAATGTTTTTCATTCAACAAAACAGAAATGTACATGCTTACACAAATAAGCACTCTCACCTGTGCACAACAAAAACTACCCTTATTCTGTATGAGCATTGTGATTAATATAAAAGGCTGCAGAAGAAAACGTAATCAAAAATATTCAGAAAAAATAGCAACACGTTAAAATATTCAAATGCTGACTTAGCATCTCTTCTATTTTTGTAAGCAACTGGTAAGTGGCGCTGCTTTTTTTGAACTTATCATTATTTCAATTGCTCAAAAGGGAAGTCCTAAACCATGATTCATCAGTACCAGAAATACACAAGTACAATAACAAAAAATCCCATTGTCCTTCTCCCTATCTTAGAAAATTAAGTAAATAAATAAATAGATAGATAAGCAAATCCAGAACAAGCACAATCATTGTCTGCTTCCACAAGTACTCTATCAGATGAATGGTAATTCTTACTTTGATGGTTCATCTTCCTCAGTTAAATCTTCTTCAAGCTGTAGGAATGTCTGAATCTTTAAAGAAATAAATTATGTTTTCAGGGATGCTGAAACATTCATACAACTCAATCACAAAAGAGATATCCTTCACACAGTATAAGAAACCACAGACTCTTAGCTTACTCTTATGACTTGCCAAAAAATAGCAAGTCATGCAAGAGATTTCATCATCAGCAACAACAAAATTAATGAAAAAGGTGTTTCCTAAAGACAATGTTAATTCTTTTCCCAAATTATCTCACTAATGAAAAACTATTAAAACATTTCCTTTTTCAAACAGGGAGTCTATTTGGGAGGAAGAAAAAGATGAAATGGGAAAAAAAGACACACTAATTAATTTCAAATTACTTCTTGTTTCTTACCAATTCAGTCACCATAATTGGCCACAATGAGGTTAGATGCTGAGGTGAAATCCTTAACAGAAGAACTCTGAAGAAGAGAAACATTTGTGCAGCAACTAGAGAAGTCTGCCCAATACGGAGGTTCTCAGTCAGCCGTTCTGAAGTAAACATGAAAAGTAAACAAACAAGCAAAGAGTTATATTTTCCAGAAAATGCATTGTTTTGGGAAACTAAAATGCAGGCAGTCACAAAACAGGATTTGTGCTTTATCACCTGTTTTGGATTGAATCCCTTGCACCGTGTTAACAAAATGGTGATTCAGGGAAAGTCTGAAGACATGGTGGTTTTATATTGGAAAAATTTTCGTCAAAACTGACATTTAAGGAGAAGAACAACAGCTCAAGAGCGGCTTGAAGACTGCCACAAAATAATCCTGTTTTCAGTTATATTACCAGACCAAAATCTTTGGAACACAGATTCCTGTCAACCTCGCAATGAGGTTATTTATTTGTTAGAATTCAGAGATTCACAGCACTATAACTTTTGCTAAAAACTTCTAAAAAATGGAAGTATGTGTTGGAAAATAGGTGACATTCTTTTCCTAAGCGAATTTATATATGTGTTACAGCTCAAAAAAAAAGGCAAGTGAATTTACAAATCTTACCTTGTATTAAGGGAAGATAGAGATGATACTGATCAATCTCTCCACTAAAGACAGCGAAAGCTTGCCGCTTTAGCAACATTGCTTTCTGCTCAAAACTTGGGTACAATTTTAAGGTGCTGCTCTGCATATCTGTAATAGAGATAACAATTATCCACCATGTAAAAACTTCTTGAGGTTTGGGCTGAAAATAATTCCTGTGTCCTGAAATGCCTTAAAAAGAAAAACTTGCTTTGGTTCTACTGATTGGTGAACTAGTCTTGCATTGTAAACCTTCAGCTGTTCTTTTAGAAAATCTGAAAAAGAGACTAAAGCTGCTTTTTCTTCTGAAGCTCTAGGCAAATTTAAGAGGTCCTATTCCACCCTTTCCCCCAGAACTTACTCCCCTGCACTCTCATGAAGCCTGAATTAGAGGTCAAAGCATATTGCTCAAAGGTTTGCTGTACTGGTGCACCACATTCCCACAGCTCAATGCCAGTATAGAGACACCTGCAAAATTAGCCAAAGCCTTCTTGCATTCTAACAGGGAACATCTGCAAAAGGTCACACTTCAGCAACTTAAAATTATGGTGAAATGTGAATGCAGGAGTCCAGCATTAATACTTCTAGAACAAAAATATTTGTGGCGTGTTTTAGACATGACCAAAACACAGAATTAACTTAGTATAGTTTTTACCTGTGAATAAAGTTGGCAATATTATCAATTATGGAGATGAAGCATTGTCTGTATTTACTTTATTGATATACTAATATGCTAAAAATGCACCCAATAGCTCAAAAAGCAAATACATTTCAAATTAAAGTAGAAATAAGTTATCAGTAGCTGATACTTACTCATCAAATCTTTAAACATAGTTTTCTCATGTGTCAGAAGATGATCGATAATGGATCTCCAGCTGAGTAAGATACAGAAGGAATTAGATACCCAGAGAAAGCTTTGGTATGGATGCACCTCAGAAAAGATTCTGGTCAAACCTTTCATACAATAAAGAGTTTCCAAACAATATTCAACATGCAGACATGGTTTAACACCTATTGCATTCTAGGTCCTCCAGCTCTACTGTATGCAGTTCCCTAATCACTAATGGGAGTATCAGCAGAAGATAAGTTTTTTCTTATGCGCTATAATGAGAACTTAAGTGCTTATAATACATTTAGTAGAATTAGTGGTTGAGACCCATTTCTAACATTATTACATTCTGTGAGAAAGTACTAAACAGAATTTTCCTTCCAATATTGGCCGTTCTCCTTTAAAGTCTTTCCTTGCAAATTCAGAATGGAATCTTGGAGTGCTACAGCCTCATGTCTTACTGAGTGCATGAAGTGTCCATCTGAAAAAAAGCTGGATCCATATACAACTCGAGAACTTCTTTTTTCCAGGCTCGCTTGGTATAGGCGTATCCACTCAATGAGCTGAGCAACTGAGCACCAGCACGAAAACTAGGAATGTTGTAGGCACTGGGGGAAGAGAATAATAATTTTATATATATATATATATATATATATATATACACACACCAAAGTTTAGTTTATATAAACAGAAAATAAACTTCAGGGCTCCCCACAACTTCTAACCAAATTCTCTCCATAACAGGCAATGTCTACAGGAGCTCATAACTCAGAGTAGCAGCAGATCAGCAGAAAATCCTCACATTTCTAGTGTAGCTTGTCAGGGGAGATATTTTCAGATGAGATGTGTCACAGCACAGTACTGCCTGTCTCCACTATAGGTGTGTTTCAAAACTTCCCTGAAAAAACTTTCCAATGAAATTTTGTACCCCTGTCAGCAGACCCCTTTACAAGGTAACACAGTAGGCTTCACCCAGATAACACTGATACGTCAGTTCTCACGTCATTATCACCTGTATAAAAATCTCACACACAAGCCTTTTTCTCCTTGGGCTGCCCTATGCAACATCCCACGCTAAATTTGGACACCATGCTCTGCAAGGTGCAGCAGCACATCAAGAATCTGACTGACCTGGTTAGGGGTGAAGCAGGCAGAAAACACTGTAATAGATAAAATGGAAAATGCACAAACGTAATGAATAGAAAATAATGTTTTCCCAAAATTTCTCTGCATCATTTTTAAACCAACCCTCCCCACCCCTGAAAGGGAACATGGAAATGTCTTCAAACCCTGCTGCACCCTGAGGCTTGCTGGCTCTGATGCTTTCTTCCCAGTGACTCTCGACCCATCATCCCTTTTAGGCATGGTTGGTTATATATTCCCTGACCCTCTCCACCCTGTTTTGCTCTTGACTGTATACTGGCTAGTGGTTTTGACTGCGACCTAAGTAACACCTGAGACAAAAATCCTCACTTCCCTTTCCCCCCACCCACGAGGGGTGGCTGGTGAAGTGCTGTTCCACACTTCAGTATAGATTAGTCTGCTCAGACAAATGTAGTAGCCAAAAGGTAGCAGCCAGGAAGAGGGGAAGCTTGATAGCAGCTACAGCAGAAACAGATGGAGCTCAGAAATATGGAACTGGTGGCAAACAGGGAAGAAAAGGGGATAGTTGCTTCCTTTCACTTGGCAGAGTGGCAGGAAGCAACCCTCAACAAACAAAAGGTTTCAGTTCCTGGGTGAAATACAGTTCATACCTTATTAGAACGGAAACAGAGGAGAGGACAAACAGAAGAAAAAGCAAAAGCGTTACAGTGTGGCCAAAAAACCAATTAGTCTTAAGAAAAATCACACATGCAGTGAGGGAAGTCACCTGTGGTTGCGTAGGTAAGGAAATACATAATAAAGCAAACGTGAAATCAATGGCACAGCTTTCTCCTTCTCATCGCTCCGGTAAACCATGTCCAAAAGAGAAGCAAGAACCTTAAAAAGGAAAAGAATGTCCCTTTAAACCTCCAATTGGTATTTCTGACAAAAGGGGAAAGCATGCCATATTTCAGGCTAGAATGTGTGTGCACACAGGATGTCTCAATACAGATTTAAGCTCCCATTCAATCTATCAGGAAAACCTACATATTCTCCTGCTCAATAATATCAATAAACAACCACCCCACAGATGAAAGCAGCAACTACAAAACTTTTTCCTACTTACTTCTGCAAGGAGGGAAAGAGCTTGGACACTGTATATTGAAGGAGCAGAGGCAGAAACCATGGAAGATGGTGCCACTGATGTATCTGAAAGAGGCAAAAATAATTAGTTTTCCCTTCAGACATGTGTAAATTTTTGCTGTTTTCTAATTTTCATTTGTTTGTTTCTTCCCAAACAAAACTGTTAACTGCATACTGGTATTAAAGTGAAATGCTTCTGGGTATGTTGCCACAATGACATAACTCATGCCCTATGCTGTTCTGTCCCATATGTTGCATGCATCGCTAGTAAGTTTTCCTCTGCATTATACACAATCTGCAGATATTTACTAAACCCCTTGAGGCTGACATTGTTATTGGAGAATAATGTTTTTTTGTTGTTGTTTTACTTTGTCTGTATTACTCCCATGTCATACAAACTACACACTATCAAACACCTTGTATTCTTCACTTAAACAGAAGGGAGGAAGCAGCAGAAAGTCAGACAAAACCACATTACCGTTCACATCTTCAATGTTGAAGCCATCTGGTAAAATCTGAGGCCGAGCTTTCACTTCTAAGTTCCGGCTCAGCCAGCTAGTCTGTTCCAGAGAAGAACCAGCAACAGTCCCTACAGCCTCCAAGATTTTTTGGGTCACTTCCTATAACATCACCAGATAACATGGGATCAGATGAAAGCTATTATCACTTAGCATATCCAGAAAAGTCTTTTTTTTATATGGAACATGTCAGGACAACCAGAAGTAGGCACTTTTATCTCTTAGAAATAGAAATACTTCTCTGATTTAACTATCTGTGCTCTCAAGATAACTAACTACTGCTCGCTTCAAATAAGATCAGGCAAGAAAATGAGAAGCAGGAAAAACTTTAAGTTAGCTTAAGATGAAGGTTTTAGTCACGATTTGCCATACAAGCCATCACCATTAACATAGCATCAATTTGGCATCAGTCCTACCACAATTTACATACTAGCTGTCATCTGTCAGACATGATCTGACTTGTTCATCCCCTCAAAAATGGCATATCAATGCCTTTATTGTTTTGAACACTGTTCCCTTTTATTCCTTTCACATTTGGAGAGCATCAAGTGAGACAGGGCTTTATTTTATGACAATATGTCTGCTCCTACTTCAGTCTTTCTATTAGGTTTAAGGAAGACAGCATCAAACTGTGTGCACAGTCACTTCAGAGTATTTAATTCCCAGAGAAATGAAAAGCTGGTCACTCTATCAAAACCAAATCCCAAGTATGTAAAGCAAAGTAGAGGTCACTTGTGAAAAGGCTGTAAGATGGCAAGAGGGCAAAACTGTCTTTTTATTATCATCATTGTTTTGCTGGAAAGCCTCTAAAGCAGAAGTGGAGATTTAATTTCTCAGTTGGCATATAAAAGTACTGTAACTGTAACACTGTCTCACCTCATACACAGAATTACTTTGACTCAGACCTAAAACTGCACTCATGTAGGTAGTGCTTTAAGTGTTCTGGTGAAATCACTTTGGTGTAGGAACAGAATCCTGCCCTACCCCGCCCCTTCTTTACATAAAAGGTGAGCTGACAGTCATTTACATTGCCAAACACAGCTATGAGCTTCAAGGATAATTTTGCTCCTAATTTTCCTAGATAGTCTCGAGATTTCAATGCTTACTCATACAATATAGAATCATATAATAGTTAGGGTTGGAAAGGACCTTAAGGTCATCCAGTTCCAACCCCCCTGCCAGGGGCAGGGACATCTCACACTAAACCATGTACACCCACGGCTCTAGTCCAACCTGGCCTTGAACTCCACCAGCGATGGAGCATTCACAACTTCCTTGGGCAACCCATTCCAGTGCCTCACCACCCTCACAGTAAAGAACTTCTTCCTCATATCCAATCTAAACTTCCCCTGTTTAAGTTTGAACCTGTTACCCCTTGCTCTATCACTACAGTCCCTCATGAAGAGTCCCTCCCCAGCATCCTTATAGGCCCCCTTCAGGTACTGGAAGGCTGCTACTGAGGTCTCCACAGCAGCCTTCTCTTCTCCAGGCTGAACAGCCCCAACTTTCTCATCCTATCTTCATATGGGAGGTGCTCCAGCCCCCTGATCATCCTCACGGCCATGAGCTCATGACATCACACTTGTATTATGATTTGAATTCTGATAAAAATCG
Source organism: Myiopsitta monachus (assembly GCA_017639245.1). Taxonomy (NCBI): domain Eukaryota; kingdom Metazoa; phylum Chordata; class Aves; order Psittaciformes; family Psittacidae; genus Myiopsitta; species Myiopsitta monachus. The sequence goes on along the minus strand of CM029927.1, from coordinate 11,885,627 downwards.
TAACATTACATAGGAAAACAGCTTTGAGAATTCCACAGTTACCACTGTGATTTCATGCATTTTTGACAAAATTTTGTTAGAGACATTCTGTGTATTACGCCTCTCACATTTGAGTCTCATATTTACCAGACCCAAGCCAAAACATGTGGATGCACATTCACACATTATATAAGCATAGGTGAATGCAGAGACAAAGTACAGATCAAGTCATCTTCACTTTTATTTAGATGTACAGTGCCAGATTTATGAATTAAAAGGAATACATTGTATACACTGTACCTGCAAGTCTTTTTGGTCTTTTTTGTTTTCTAGAGTAGGTGTCCTAGTCACAAAGTCATTCAGAGTGCTGTGGGAAAATCAAGTCACTCCAAGTTAGTAATTGGACAGCTCTATTCAATGCACCTATAAACCTTCTTCTCTCTTATACAGTACCTGAGAAGAAGAAAGTGACCAGGAGGAGCCAAGTTCAACTGCACAGACTCTTTGAGAAGTCCTAATAAGGACTGGAAGTTCTCCTGCAGGGCTGAGACAGGCAGTCTGTCAAAACCAAAACAAAACCAAAACACACACTGTCTTAGGTCAGTTAAGGGAAAAACAAGAAAAAAACCTGCAACATACATGGGTAACATCATGGCTGAAAAGCTTCCATCAGGATCAGATCAGTCCTTTAGAACCTGTCCCTTCCTAATAGGAACATGCTGGTCTGAATATACTCCAGATATTCCTCTCAAGAGCTATTGTAATTAGCCTGAGGGAGAAGAAGAAGCTGACAGAAGATACCTCCCCTCATAGATTGGCTCTCCGAGGAGAAAGCTAAAAGGTGTAATTATTAATAGTTCCGACAGATGTCTCCTGAAGTACAGCAATAACAGCAACGCTGAGCACACATAGCAGATTAGGTCTCACGATCAGCAATTTTATCATATCGTAAACCAATGTAACCCAACACAGCAAAACGATAACTTTAACCCAGCCTCCAGAGGTGATAAACAGCACCACAGGGAACACACACAGCAAGCAAGGCGTGCCATAATGCAACCCTGAGAACACACACAAAGCAAATAAAGCAACTTTGTGACCAGAGACTGTAACTAATACAGTGAATGCTTATAACACATTTGTTTTAACATGCTCTGCTCAGATCTGTCCTTATCTCAACCCTCTTCAAGAGTGCCAAAAAAGACTCTGGTGGTTTAAGCCAGCTGACAGCTAAACACCACACAGCCACTCGCTCACTGCCCCTGGTGGGATAGGGGAGAGAATTGGGACAAAAAACCCAAGAAAGTAAAACTAATGAGTTGAGATAAAGACACTTTAATAGGACAGAAAAAGGGGAAATAATAACGATGATAAAAGAATGAGAATATACAAAACAAGTGATGCACAATGCAATTGCTCACCACCCGCTGACCAATGCACAGCCAGCTCCTGAGCAGCAGCCCCTGGCCAGTTTTCCCCCTGGTTTATATACTGAGCATGATGTCACACAATATGGGACAGCCCTTTGGCCAGTTGGGGTCAGCTGTCCTGGCTATGTCCCCTTACAGCTTCTTATGCACCCACAGCCTCCTCGCTGGTGGGGTGGTGTGAGAAGCTGAAAAGTCCTTGAGTTCATGTAAGCACTGATCAGCAGTAACTAACACATCAGTGTGTTATCAACATTATTCTCAACCTAAATCCAAAACACAGCACTGTACCACCTACTAGGAAGAAAATTAACTCTATCCCAGCCAAAACGAGGACACTGATCCAACAACATGGTATAAATATCCCTAAGCACAGGCAATATGTGTACATCTGTAAATGCTAGCAGCACATGCAGTATGCCAGTCAGAGGGCTGTGTTTTCGGGAGGAAGAAAAGGAATAGTTTAGCCTACCAATCCACAGCATGCCAGCTTATTTTATCTCCATAGCTTACTGAATACAGTATATTGTACAGTCTGATATATCCCAAGGCTTCCATGAGGAAAGCCAAATACGTGAAGAGTTTTGGTCAAAGGAGTGTTTCCAATCAACTGCCTGACCCCACTACATGTCCAGCACAAACTGCAGCCATAGCAGTTTTGTTGAATTTTTACGTTCTCTATCCATTCAATCTGGCAACAAAGAACAGGTAAGAAGAAAGATCATAACAAATTATACAAGTTTCTTGCTAATGAGGGGCCTGAAGTACCTTGCAGTATTAGTATGAAAAGAGGCTTTCAGACTGGCATTATCAACAGATCAAACGGAACATAATGTCATAGCCCAGTTATTTTGTGTCTATGTGTTACTTAACAATGAAGTAGCAATAATCATTTCCTACACTGTGTTCTGTGTTCTGTGACATTGGGATACGAAGATCAAAGTAAAGCAGAAACAGCGACAGCAGCTGTTATCCTAACTAGAATCAAACAGTTCTTTTTTATAATGGCTGAATTACCTTTGAATGAAAGCATAACTGAACTGCAGCACAGGAATATCTACAAGAGAAGATTTCTGAAAAATAAAAGCAAAACCACAATTATCTGCCAGAAGAAAAAAAAAAAAGTTCCAAGCTGTTGAATATTTGTGTTCAATGCTTTCTTCTTAGAAACCACTTGTACTCCAACAGGTGACCAACTATGTCTATATAGCAGTATGAGGGAATTCAGAGCCTTAATAAACGACTCTAGTTCAGAAGCAGACATATCACTTTGGAATATCTGTTATAGTTTATTCGGAACTGTAGGAGCTCCTGCAATGGTGTGCACAGTAGCAAAACTGACTTCCTTGAAAACCAACTGGAAGACAGCAGACACAAAGTGAAGTACTGTTCAGGTAAGGGTAGAAAGATAGAAATGCATCATTAAGTTGTATATCTGCAGCAACTTCAAGAAAATTGTCAGTGTCTTTGGTACTGGAGGACCCCATACTTTTTCATTACCAGCAACTTCTCTAGCAAAACGTTCTAAAGAATGGACTTACATTGATGGATAAAAACACAGAAACCTATATTCTGGAAAACCTTGCTTATTCAGGAGCAAAAGAGAATCATACATTTTATAAAAACAACTTCAAAATAAACCCAGACTTTCCTTCTAGCAGTATTTAGCTGACACATTGGAATAGATCCAGAACAGAATACACTAAGAAAATGGAATTATCTTAATGGTTACCTCTTCGCCCTTGATTTGTGATGGTTTCTTGACTACCTCTTTGACTAGATGTAATATAGTGTCAATTTTCAATGTGTTAAGCGCACATATTAAGTCCACAAGAATAAGCTGAGACGCACTAGCCACTGGGAGAATCTGACAAAACAAAACAAAAGACACAGCCTTCAGATCACTGTAGCAGGCAAAACATGAAGTTGAAAAAACCAGCTTTTTCTGTGATTATTCAAATATCAATACTTACACAAAACATAAATTGGACAAGTTAAATCAAGCATGCAATAATTTACCATATGTGGATCTTCTCTCAACACCTTCATGAAAACAACTTCATTATGCTCAAATGAAAGCAGGAAAGAGGTGTTCTATGCCAAATAAATGCTAGTTTCATGGACTACAGCTCTCAACTTTCTATGGAAATAGAGCTGATTCAAAGTCTTTAAAATACAATTGAAAAATTGCAATTGTAAGATTAAAAGCCAGCATTGAATAAAAAAATGCCTGTTACTATCAGACCTAAACTGCTACACTGTCTTTTTTATTTGATTATTTATTTAGTTTTAACTGTAGCCCTGATGCTTCATGGAATTACGTATGTGATAGAACAGACTATGATTGGTGTTAAAGAGGAAATTGAGAAGTGATAGTTTGTTACAAAATATGGTGGGGAAAGTCATGAAACGCGAAACCATTAATATGGGGCGGAAAGTAACTATACCAGAGACTGAGTTATTATATCCACATAGCTAAGGCAATATTAATAAAAGGTTGGCATCCATAACTTCTTTGGGTATAAGAAAAGCACGTGTTTGGAAAACATGGGGTTAAAATACTTTTAGCCTAACTTGGAGAACAGTGTTTGTGTTGTAAGTCTGTGATGTGATAATAAGATTTAGTAGCCCTTCTACTTATCAGTCAGCTTGAAAACAGTGCCTCCAGGAACATCTGCTAGCTTCAAACACTCCTTATCTGTCCATAAGGTGTTGCTTATCTCTTGTAAGGAAGTCACACTGCTCTAAATCTTTGCCAGTTGTCAGAAACTCGCCAATAGGGCTGGTTTCAGCTGATTGTGACTACTAGGGCATTCAACCACCCTAAAGGTGAAAAGTGCACCCTCAGGAAGACTGCTTACTTCATCTTGAAGACCCCCGCCCATGACTGTCCCAGGGCAGTGCGCAAGTGCCAAAAGAGAGGAGACTTACGATAATGAGTACCTAAACTAATTGTAATATCCCTGCTGCTCTCTCGGGAACCTACTGAATGTGCATGTTTGTGTGTAATAAATAGCTGCTCACTTAACCCCTCAGGTGTGCGACTTAGGAGGAGTGATGACTCCCCCCCTGCTTGCTTATCTCCCATCAACGAGCACAATAAAGAAATTGGCTGCTAATGTCAGTGCTGGCGTTGAGTTTTTCTAACACATATAAATAGGAGTGTTTCAGATTTTTCAGTGACTTGCCATGTCACATGTAAAAAACCCTAAAGAATCTATAAGCAAACCCAGAGTTTAGAACCGATCATGTAAATGTAACACTTGTCTGGAAAACTAAGGGTGCCTTTCTTCAGTTTCACCTTGCTTTTACTTTGATTCCTATGAGGTTTCTTGCTATTCCATACTGCTGCAATTGCTGTCATCAGCTGGATTCCAAGTTGCGCTGTCAATGGATTTATGAAGTCCAGTATTTTCGTTCTTAATGTCTACAGAGGGGGAAAAAACAACTGTCAATGATCAACTTTGTAAGGCAAAGCCTATTCTATAGTCTGTAAACATTTTTCCTTTTTCCAAAGTATTCATAAAATATCAAAGAATCTCTTGATATACTTGGTAGTTGGACTAGTTTTAAAAAAGTTAGGTTAGTGTATCTTCCTTACATATGGAAGGAGCATTTGTTGTAAAACATTGCAAAATAGAAAAAAATAACTTCTGTGTTCTATTCTCTCTTCTCCTACAGATATTTTCACTACATTTTATCAATATCCACAAAGAATAAGGGAAAGTCTAGTATTTTTATTCCTGCAGGTATATGTTCTACTGTCCATGGAAGATGCTGACAATTAGAGGCGGTTAACTCTACAGCAGCTATTAACAGAAGCTCACAGAAAAAGCAAAACATTAAAGAGATCAGGTAAGGATGCAGATGGGCAAAAAAAAATAGGGGCAAATCTACTTCTGTAGGTAGGTACCGCACAAGTCTGTAGCTCATGAGAGTTCTTTGTGGCCCAGTATTACTCTGAGAAGGGCAAAACTATTCCTATGAACTCTACGTAAAATGCACTGGTGAGGGAAGGGTTGATAAGGATGATGAGATACACAGCAGTTTAACTCCTACTTTAGTTGCTTTAAAGTAAACTGAAGAAGAGCCTTTAGTTGTTCCAAAGAAGTCAGTTGGTCTTTTTTGAGAGTCTTCCCTCTTTATAACACTCCAGAGAAGAGACATGGTATTAATAATGCGAGGCAATTCTTCCAAAATGGCATTCCTAGCATTTCTCAAGTTTGCAGATTCAAATAAACATGAGGACTAGAAAAAAACCAAAAATATGAATATTAAAATACCTTATATTATGCACCACAGAGTAACTACTCTTAGGAGAGTAATAGACAATTAGGAGAATTATAGACAACTTTTGTAATAACTACTTTAAAAATAATTCAACTAGTCTATTTCTGAAATATACTGCTACTATTAGAACCTACTGAATTTGTTCACTGTTTTGGCACTGAGAACTGATTTGTCTAGTAAATTATTATTAGTATAACATCCTCTTCTGACAAATGTTATAGAAAATAAAAATTGTGGAGAAAACATCAGCATGCTATAAACTCAAAAGAAAATAGAAGACTTTGTTAATGACAGAGCAACTGTAGACAAGCTACATGGGAGTACTACTTGTGTGATTAAGATCATCATGAACATCTTGTACTTAGGATTAACTTTCCTGTCTTCAAATAAAAAAAATAAGTTCAGTTCCCCTCTCTTACACTTTTACTTAGTTTACTTCTTTTGGTTTACCATGAGGCTTCTTTTTAAGTTATCTTCTTGTATAAAACCTGCTTTACTATCTATATTCATCTCTGAATGAAAAATTTTTATGAACTGCTGCTAAGGCATCAAATAAGTGATAGGCATTAAGCACATACCTTTTTATTTTGATTAGGGTGATCCAGAAGGCAGAAGTGACCAATGGTTGTCAGACCTTCCAAAAGGGTTAGTGGGTAATCAGGTGTAACATTTTCTCTTTTAGAAGTTAAGCTTTGAAGGAAAAAAACCAAAGTAAAACAAAACCCAAACCAGTTAACAGGCCAAGTGTTATTTCCTTGATCAAAAATTCCAGTAGAAATCTGTTTCTATTCAATAGTTAAAAGAATACTGGAATCACCAGACAGGACTATCAAAACAAAGGATTCACAAACACTTGAACAACCCTGTTTGCTTGTCTAGATCTTTCAGAATACTATTCCCCACCTGACCACAAAACTTTAGCATTCAATTATATTTCCCTAGTCCTTTCACTTACTGCCTGTTCTGAACAGTATCACTGTATTTTTCTACTTCACTGTATCTCTCCTCAATTAGTCCTCCAAAATCCTCAGTCTTGTCAAAACTGGGAACTTCTCTTTCACTTGGATAGCAGGCAGAGGGGGACAGGAAGTATCACAGCAGCTGATCATCCTTGCTGCTGGTCCCCTTTCTTCTATTCCTCCAACTGCAGTGAGCCCGGCTGCAACAGTGTGTCCTCTGCCTCACCTGGGCTCAAGGAACAGATGTCTGCATACGCAGCAGGGTTTAAGGATCAAACTCTGGGAGCCACAATGCTAAACCAGAAACTTACTATGCACTACTCTGTAGCAAGGGGAACTCTTCAGCATAACAAATCCCACATTGCAGACTCTTACCTTGCAGGTGCTTTTGCAGATGTCTTCACAGCTTCATTTTCATACTGTTTGACAAGCTCATCCAGGTTTTTACATATCTGTACAACAAATGGTGCCACAGTCCAGCCTAAGGACTTCCCAAAATAGGGCAGGGAACATGTCACTAAGGCTACCCAAGTGGGATGCATCCCATGGCCATACTCTGGTTGCAATCCTCTAATGACAGCGGAGACAAATAATCCCTGTGAAGTTATTGGGTGTGGATAGACATATTGCATTGCACCAATAGACTGCTGGAAATTAAGAGCCTGCTGCCATTCCTTAGAGAGGTCTGGCTGATTCTCCTGCTCCCCATGAGTCTGTCCAAGATGGTGCTCCAAGACAATCAATACCTGCAAAAGCTTCAGCAACTCAATCTGGAGTGGGTGCTCACTCCATATTTGATCATGTCCAAAATTTATTAGGCTCTCTTCAAAGAGTTGTTCTTCAGGAACGTTATTAACTCCATCTGCCATAAGAAACTCATACCGCTTCTGGCTTATATACATAGATGCAGACAAAGAAAGAAGAACAAACTCCTGAATTTTGCATCTTCCTAGCAAATTGCATATGAACTCTACATTCTTATTCTCTGCTGCCTTTGCCATGGTAGCTAGCTGGGTCATCATTCTAATCAGGACTTCCACACTTTTAACCTGAACATCTCTGTTGCCAAGCACATCTCGGTGTGTGACCTTCAAGTAGCATGGATAATATGAGCGCAGAAAACTGAGACAGAGGTAAGTGAGCAGTTCTATTAGAAGAGAATGGGGACACATGGTTGGGGACTGAGTCTGGAGCTTGCCATAAAAACTCTGTCCTACAAGAGCTTCCTGATGGCGAGCTAAGAGATTGTAAATAAGATTCAAATGTGCTGTGGAGCTGGTATCCATGCTTGTAGTAGCTACAGCTTCAATAAATTCTTTAGGGTTTGTTATAAGCACTGCCTCCAGAACAGAAAAAGCATACAATACCCTCTTAGAATCATAAGGCTGCAAATATAGCAGCATGTGTTTGAACAGAGCTTCAATCATTTCCTGTTTTTCCTTCTGTTGCTTGAGCAACCTAGAACTGGTAATTTCCTGGAGCTCCAAGTCCACCTCTTCATCACTTGACAGAGACTCTGACGCTTGAGTCCTCTCAGAGTCAGCACGTACAAGGTTTAGCGCTGCACTGGATTTGGAGCTTTCAGGAAGGAACGCACTGAGCAAACTCACATGGTTTGTGGTCTCTTTGCCATCGGTTGCAGCACTGTCATTGTCCTCATTGCTCACTTCTTGCAGCTCCAGAGAAGGAGAAAAAGAGGACGTGTTTTCACTGTCATGGCCTGTGCTGGTGTCTGCCGATTCTGTGTGCTCACTATTATCTTGGTCACCATCTCCTTCATGTAAAATAACTGGACTACAAGAGCCATCATTTTCAGGCTGTTCAGTTTTTAACTCCAGCTTCTCTGGGTCTTTTTCCACTTCTGCCCAAATTGCTTCTCTATCCACAGTAGTAAACTGACTCAATGGGAGGTTTTCCTCGGAATTGCTCTCAGAGATGCCAGACTCTTTCAAAGAGGCCTTTTTCTTGCGAAGCAAATCATGTATATCTTCTGGAAAAAAAATCATTTGTTTTGGGGTTTGTTTTTCAAAAAAACCATGTAATTGTCAATTTCACTTACAGAAGCATAGAACAGTTTGGGTTGTAAATTACTTTTAAAGACCATATAGAACAAAACATACTTTATATTGAAGAAATCATTGTAAGAAAAGAAAAGGTTACAAAGCTCTCTGCTCTCATATTAATTGTAATGAATTAAGCTAAAAAAAATTTAAAAAGTAATGGGTTAAGGCAAGAATTATCTATCTTATTTTTAAGTGCTTGAGCAGTGCTAACCTGTTGTATGTGCAAGAGAATAGGATCAAAACATTAAGCTGTTTCACTTATGCTATGACTCCCTAGATGTGACAAATTTTTTTTATGCTTCCTGAGCATAAAATGTTTGCTGAGATCAGAAGGGAAATGAGAAGGGTTGTAACAGAGGAACTGTGTTTGTATAGCATCTAATAAACAGGTCCCTTTGGATGCTATAAATGTCTGCCATCTATTTGCCAATCAAGATAGAAAAACAATTATGCAAGCCAACAGCTGGATTAACAGTAATGAGACAGAAAGTGACAAGGAAGTTTCTTTACACAAAGCTACCAGACACTTCTCCACCATCTTCCTGCTTGGCTCCAAAACCAACCTTGGCTACTTGGGCCAAATGGTGCAGTGTCTCGTATCTATACCATTCTCAGCAATCCCAAACCTGAACAGACTGACAGCCTTCACAGGACTTTGAACTTGGAGCAAAAACTGGCTCCATGCCTGTCTAGGTCTTCCTCAGGTGCTCCCCACAGGTGTCTGTCACACTTGTCACACACATTGTGAATCGCATATGACACACAGATCATATGTGGTTCTCTATAGCTCTTACTATGGGTCTTAAAATGGACATCTTTCAGCTGTCAAATTCAGCTGGACCATGTAAAGATGCCCTGCCACATTCTTAATTTTGGGTTGCTGAAGGTCATCTTCAATTCCAAACATCTCTCTTTGCTTCTACAGCCTAGGTCTGGGAATCCTTGAGACACATGCCACAAGGGCTCAGCTCTCCCCTTGAATCAAGGTAGACCTTCTTTGGGCAAACACATTTTGATTTTCACAAGTCAGAAGAATTAGATGGGAGGTTTTGTGCGCTGTGCCCTAGACAGCAAGATGTTCCTCACAACCCCTGGTTATCAACACAATGCTGAACGAGTCGTTAACAGAAAATATTCCGAAAAAGGTAATTTGATATGCCGGCATCGTCCGCTGTACTGCAGGGCTGGCCGGCGGAGGAGCCGTGGAGGTGCAGGAGGCGAAGAGTCCCGTCGCAGACAAAGGTGGGAGCCGGTGCTGGGGACGGGCCGGGGCGAGAGGCGGGTTTTTTGCGCCCATCATGGGCTCCTAACGGCTGCCCTGGGAGCGGCCTTTGTCTTGAGGCCTGCGCCCCCGCTGCCCCAAGGGGTCCTGTGGGGATGGGTGAGCAGAACGGGTTCGGCAGGTGGTGGTTCTGCTTTCCCTGTTCAGAGCGCGCGGATTTAGGGCCACGGGAATGATCAGGGGGCTGGAGTACCACCCTGCCTTTCTCAGACAGACTGAGAAAGTTGGGGCTGTTCAGCCTGGAGAAGAGAAGGCTGCGTGGAGACCTCATAGCAGCCTTCCAAGTATCCAAAAGGGGGCTATAGGGATGCTGGGGAGAGACTCTTCATCAGAGGCTGTAGTGATAAGACAAGGGGTAATGGGTTTAAACTGAAACAGGGGAAGTTCAGGTATAAGATATAAGAAAGACATAAGGATATATGATAAGATACAAGGAAGAAATTCTTTACTGTGAGGGTGTTGAGGCACTGGAACAGGTTGCCCAGAGAAGTGGTATATGCCCCATCCTTGCTCAGGTGGACAGAGCCTTGGGTTACATGGCCTGGTGGGAGGTGTCCCTGCCCATGGCAGGGGGTTGGAACTAGATGATCTTAAGGTCCTTTCTAACCCAAACCATTCTGTGATTCTGTGATTCTGTGATATGAGGGTGCATTGTGCACGAGGGCAAGACTGGGTGGAGAGAGTAAGATTGGCATGTCCATCCTACCTAGACAGGTATCCTGTCATCCTACTGAGACAATTCCCGGACTGACACAGTCATCAAACTGCTCCTGGATTTCATTTGGTTGCAGACCTAGTTTTGCTCAAGAAGGGATCCTGTACACAGTGAACACACATGCAGTGTGGATCATCTGGGAATGACAATGAGAAGCGTGGCACAAGATCCCAAAGCAAAGCAGGGAGCAATCCAAACTAACAGTGGAGGTGCAGTCACCATAACAGAAATGATCATTAGGCCTTCAAGTAGCATAACTTACTCCTGAACTCTGTTTTAGGCATCGCTATAGGTACTAGGATGAGGAGGAATCTATGGAACTGATGCAAGACAACTCAGGGTAACAGGATGCCATTGTATTTCTGAGACTGTATTTCAGTAGGTGTTCAGGAGTATGCAGTGCTATATTAGCACTTACAATTTCAGTCCAAGAACAGTTTTACCTGCTGAATTTTTCTGTTTGATGTAGTGGATGGACGTGCGCTGTGTCTTTGGATGAAGCAACAGCAGCAGGACTGGTTCAAGAATCCGTGCAACATCATTAAGTGAAAGAGCACGGATCAGCCAGCCCTGTGCTGCAGCACCAATTGCACCATCTGAACAATTGAGACTGTCCAGTACCACAAACAGAGACCTGAGTGGAGAAATCAGAATGAAGAAGTACAATTGAAATCCCTAAAAAGGTTAATGCAAACAACAAAATAGTGGCAGGGAACAGACACAGTGCATGTTCAAGTAAGCACCAGTCAATGGCTTATGTCTGCTAACAACAGCTTGATCATGCACATTTTCCAGAACTGAGGTCAAGTACACATGCATTTGTAAAAGCAAGGCCAGACACATACTCACACTCTAGAAGAGCAGCATATTTTAAAGGTATTTCATGTATTTATTTAGACAGATTCTTAACGCTTTTGTCCCATTTTAGACAAGGTTATGGTCTTGTAAAGAGGAAGTAAAATTATAAGATCTTTTTTTTTTTTTAAGTAGCTGGTTCTATTTTCTTTGGAAATAAAAAATGCATTATGCAGAAACTTGTCTGCAACCTACTCATACTGAAGCTCTTTCTACAAAAATTTTCTTCAGACAAGAAAGTGCACCATGCATACAAGGTGCCCCATGCTTTGCAGATGTAATAAGATCTTCCTTTTGCTCTTGTTTCTTTTTTTGTCTCTACAGAGAACTTTCTCCTACCTCAGAAAAAAACCCATAATAAAGCATGATATAGTTAAACATATAACTGTAAGTCCAAGCCAGTGGAAATGTAAAATACCTATCAAAGGACCGATTGTGAGAAGTCACTCTGCTGCTTTGAATCTCTCTGGTCAGGTGCCACATGACAGAGAATCTGAACAGTGCTTCCAGCCTTGTCCTCTGTGCAAGGAAACAAGACAGATACATATTTTTTACAGCATTCATCTCTGAGTAAAGTTTTAGTGATTTTTAAACCTCTAGCAGAACAATAGCTATTGTGTAGGTGACTGCTAATCCTCAGGTAGTTTTCTATCTTGCAACAGACTAAATCAAAATGCCATATATCCATGAATGCACAACCAAAATGTAACAGCCACAGTGTTAATAGGAGCAAGAAAAGATGCGCTGATACACCAAAAATGTATTTCAGGGCTCTGGTGTATGAACACTTTAATCTTGGTTTGATGCTAGGGAGGTTTAAAAGTTGGATGACAAACGGGAAGACACTGGTATATAAGGTAGTGTTTGTTATTGGTAATTTTGTTTGAAAGCTTTTAAAAGATTTCCAAACTTTAAGTTTCACAATTGTAAAAGCAAATGTATGAAAACAGTACTGAAGACTGAAGGTGGCTATTTTAAGTTTTATTGTTCAAGGCCCTTCTCACAAATACACTGTAAGCTATTAAAGAACTGTTCTTACTTACTATTAAGCTTAGTCATTAAACTAGGTAAGTAAAATAATTAATAACTGGGTCACTTAAAATACAGCTTATTATGAAAACTAAATGCTGAGCCAACATTATGTTGACATACATTTACAACGCAATAACACCTTTTGTTGGAATATCCAGTTTACAAAATGAACACAAAATAAAATTGGTTTATAGTTTTTGGTGGAGCACAGTCAGTTTGGAAACACAACAAAACCTGCAAACTTTCAGATACTACATGATTTGGGCTGAAACTAAAAAAGCTTCAGTGACTGAACTTGTATCCAGGGATTAAGTTTAGCAGTATTCCTGTGATGAATAAATTCCAGGGAATTCTAAAGGCATGAACAGAGTCTGTCAGACTCCTAGAAGACAGAGAGACCATGGAAGTGAAGGCGTGGGGTGGAAGGGAACTGGAAGCAGACTGAAAAGCACTGGAATAACTCTACAGGGATGAAGGGACTTCAACGAATAAAGGACTTACTTTATCACGATCCAAAAGTGCATGGCAGATTATGTCTTCGCAGATATTTGCTGACGGTGCCAAGCAGTGCAGCCTGTAGAACAGCTCCACACATGCAATATGATGCTCCCGTGTCTCTTTGTTCAGCTGATTCCAGAGCACGCAGGCTACTCTCTAGGGAAAAATAACATCAGCAAGTAATTTATGTTAATAATAGTCATTTATTCCCTGACTTAAAAGCTTTCCATTGCGTAAACCCCCTCTACTACCAAAAAAGATTTCCAAATTGCCTTAGTTTAGCAAGGGGCAAAAATTCAGGTTATACACTCAGACCTAAAGGAATGTAACTCTCCTACCCGAGTAGGACAGATAATTCAAATGTATGTGCATGAGAAGGTAAGAAAAGCACTTCTGCTTCTATTTTCTGGGTCAAAACTTAACAGATGGTTCATGTGTCAAGCACAGCAATTGGAAACACAGTAATTAAGAAAAGGATCTTGGAACCAACACTCATACCAACACTAATATCAAAAAATGTTCAGGAGAAGGAAAGAATCTTTGAAATACATTTACTAAACCTAAGGAGGATTATTATTCAGCCATTAACATTTTCTCTTATCGGAAAACTTAGAGTGGTATCAAAGTTTTCCAAAGCATAGCTTTCAACCTAATGAAACCAAACCCTTCAAGTCAGAAATCAAATAAATCTACACTCCCAAGAATTCAGGCACAAAACCCAAAAAGCAATTTGAAAATAACTTTTCTCTTTTGAGCATTCTGTTGAGAAGCACATGCAGAAGAATGCAATTGCTTTGCAATGCTTGCGGAAGCAAAAAAAAGCAGTGTGTCACTGTTACACAAACATCCTGCCCATAACATCTATTCAAATAACATTTACTTTCCCACACCATCTTTACAGGTTCAAAGCAGTTGGGCAGTAAAAAAGGAAAAGCAAATCGACACCTGGTAGAAATCTGTTTTCTCTGAGATGATCTTTAGGACTCCGGGAGCAATGGGAGGAAGGGTGACCATCTGTAGCTTTCCAAAGAAGGGGTTGTGGCCAGACACTTTGTATCTCTTCATTCTATCTTCTATCACAAGTGCCAGTGACTGGGAATGGTTGATCACCTCCAGCAGCGTGAAGATGGACACATTCTGAACATAGCAGTCATTTACACAACAGCATATTGTCATTAAGGACTTCAGCCACAGAGGGAAGCTGGCATCACAACCTTCTCAGAGGATAAGTGGAAAAAGATAAATAAATTATTTTTTTAATACTCACAAGGTTGTGGTCAGATTTCCAAGAATCCTTCAACCAAGCTCACAGGACCAAGAGTCAAATGACTACCCAAATCCAACTGCCATGCTATCATCAAGTCCCTTACTTCAGGAAGGACTTGCTTCAGAGCAACTTATATTCTTTTCCCTATTTCTCCCAGCAGAAAGCTCTTGCAGGACCTTGGTGACCCAGTAACTAATGGATTTCTGCTTTCCATTTTATGCTTACTCACACCTAGTTTTTACAGCTGCTGCTTTCCAGCTCTCATTGTCAAAAACCACACTGGTCTGCTGATCCAAGGACGCTCTTTCACATAGAATTGAGGCATATCATTTCAGAAACCGTGAAGCACCCGAAGAACTGATATGTCTAACATCAAGTCAAGCCATCTTTGCTTCTCCTGACTGAATAATCAGAAACATTTTTATTAAGGCTTGACTGGAGATGGTCTGAAGCATGAGTTCTGGCTTCAAACCCATACACTTTAACTGCTTTACTACCACAACTACTCTTCCTTCTCCACATCAGACCAACTTCTGTATCGCATTTAGCCCAGAACTTCACTATCACAGGTCTTCTCTTTCTGGCTTTAAACCTTACTGTGCTCTCCAGGATGTGCAGTTGAAAAGAATTTTGAAAATAAACTTCTATAACCTTAGGACGATATTTCAAAGAAACATAATTATGAAAGCAAGCCTTCCAAGTTGAGCTACACTGCTGACCGCAGGCAAGGCACTGCAAATATGCAAAACTCCACGTCAGGAAGACGACTCGCCCATGTAGGTGATGCGCATACCATCACATTGCTGAGGAAGATAGCAGAAATTTGTAGTGAGGTGAGGATAAGAACTCAATTTATCCAGTTTCTCACCTTTCCATACACTACAAACCTATCTTGTCAACTAGTCTTCAGGCCAATAACTGCTTCTGTTAAAGCTAATGAATGAAATCGAACTCCCAGAACAAACAGGCCCACCAGTTATACAACATTATTCTTTCTTAGCTTGCATTGGACTGGAATCCTCCGAATACTGAGGTTTACGGAAAGAGCTTATTTTGCTCTTGGTATGGTTCAGAGCTCCCGTTTTCTACCTACAACCATCTTCCTTTAACACAATGGCTTTCCTGAAAACCCTGAACCATGCTACAAGGCTACAGGCCAGAAGGTCTTTGCATCCCTTCAGCTACAAGTTTTGTAGTGAAAGCTTTCAAAAGAATATGAATTATAAAGCTTGGTAAAAATTGTCCCTCAGCTGCAAGACAAAAAACACAATCTGATGTGGGTAAGTCTTTAGTTCACATGCAACTTGCCTTCAGCCCTGTCAAAAGGCATTAATACTGGCCCATGTCACATAGCTCACACCGCTATTCTCTAATCCTCAAGTTTCCTAGTAAAGAATCTTTTCTTACCGGGAACCTGAAACAGAGAGAGATACAACTGTTCCATCTCTTCCTCCGAAAGATAGACTGGGAATGTGGTACAATCCAACAAAAGGTGACAAGCTGCAGAGAAAGCTTCCTTGCAGTCACCTCTAAGGGGTCTCAAGACAAGCATCACTTGTTCAAAGTCCCACTCTTCTTCCTTTTCCTTTTTATTACCAGAGTTCTGGTCAGAAGGAAGAGGATTAGAACTCTTGTTCTTGAATGGTGACCCTCGAACTGAGAATAAGTCTGAAAGCATTTGTTTAAACTGAGGTACAGTAATTTGCTTTGCATCCCATGGGCTCTTCTTCTTGCTAACACTTTCAGGCAATCTGTAGCCATTCTCTTTTTTCTCTTTTCCACTCAGATTCATTGCTGAGATGCTTTCATTATTTGTTTCTTGAAATTGCATCCCAAAAATGTATTTACTGGAAAACTTGGCAACCAGCTCTTGGATGCAATATAAAGTCTTCTGAATACTCCCCCCTTTCTTCCATACATCATCTCTCTCAAGGGTCACAGTTGGCACCCCCAAGTGCTGGGAGAGCTCTGGAGAGGAAGTACTTAGACCAATGCCACTGTCTTCTGACTTCAGGGGAGGGAATGAAGTCTCATCCTCCTCCTGCAGCACAGACTTGGTCTCCAAGGTTATGTCCACATTTTCCTTTTTCACCGGGCTCTAAAACAGGAATATTAATGTGGTTAATGTTGCACTGCATAGACATATTAAACTACACAGAACTGTGGCAGGCACTAGGGAAGAGCAATGACAGAAAAAAAACCCACCCCAAACCCTAGTATTTGCAATTTCCAGATCACTTGTACAAAATCATGAGACACAGTTATTTGCAAGCAGTTAATTTCAAGTTGCATTTAAAACCTAACAAATGCTTGTATAATCCTCACACCTCGATTCACCAAATACCAACAGATCCATAGCTACAAACGGAAATGTTTCCTTAAAATCAGTTCACCACTAGAACACTATTACATATGTTGGATTATTTCTACTCAAATCATAGAATCATAGAATAGTTAGGGTTGGAAAGGACCTTAAGATCATCCAGTTCCAATCCCCCTGCCAGGGGCAGGGACACCTCACACTAAACCATGACATCCAAGGCTCTGTTCAACCTGGCCTTGAACACCACCAGGGATGGAAGCATTCACAACTTCCCTAGGACAACACATTTCAGTTCCTCACCACACTTACAGTAAAGAATTTCTTCCTCATATCCAATCTAAACTTCCCCTGTTTAAGTTTGAACCCATTACCCCTTGTCCTGTCACTACAGTCCCTTAATGAAGAGTCCCTCCCCAGCATCCCTATAGGCCCCCTTCAGACATTGGAAGGCTGCTATGAGGTCTCCATGCAGCCTTCTCTTCTCCAGGCTCACCAGCCCCAACTTTCTCAGTCCTATCTTCATACAGGGAGGTGCTCCAGTCCCCTGATCATCCTTGTGGCCTTCCTCTGAACTTGCTTCCAACAGTTCCATGTCCTTTTGATGTTGAGGACCCCAGAACTGCACACAAGTACTCCAAGTGAGGTCTCAGGAGAGCAGAGTAGAGGGGCAGGAATCACCTCCTTCGACCTGCTGGTCACGCTCCTTTTGATGCAGCCCAGGATACGGTTGGCTTTCTGGGCTGCAAGTGCACACTGCTGGCTCATGTTCATTTTCTCATTGACCAACACCCCCAAGTCCTTCTGCACAGGGCTGCTCTGAATCTCTTCCCTGCCCAACCTGTAGCTGTGCCTGGGATTGCTCTGACCCAGCTGTAGGACCTTGCACTTGGCATGGTTAAACTTCATCAGATTGGCATCAGCCCACTTCACAAGCGTGTCAAGGTCCCTCTGGATGGCATTCCTTCCCTCCAGCGTATCAACCGAACCACACAGCTTGGTGTCATTGGCAAGCTTGCTGAGGGTGCACTCAATCCCACTGTCCATGTCACCGACAAAGATGTTGAACAAGACTGGTCCCAACACCGATCCCTGAGGGACACCACTCGTTACTGGTCTCCAGCTGGACATTGAGCCATTGAGCACAACTCTTTGCGTGCGGCCATTCAGCAATGCGTGTATTTGCTCTACTGAAAAATTCTGGCAGGCTGTGCTTGTGTGATTGCTTTATGCCATCTATTCCTCACTCCCCGTCATGGTCTTTAGCACACAAATAATATCATATTGTGTTAAACTAAAACATCAATTAAAACCCTTGCAAACCTAACCAGCTGTAAAGCCGGGCTTGATTTGGCAACTTGGATCTTTAGCAACTGCATGATAGTGAGTGCTTTTTTAAAATCATTGAGATCACATTGTTCTGAAGAGGTAATATTATAGCTTCCAGTTTCAGACAAGACTATATACTGTCACAAATAATTCACACAGGTCAGAACTTAAAACCCAGTAAGACTAACAAGACAGCAGATTGCTCTGGAAGGGGCCAAAGAAGGTAGTTTCAAAAATCTTTATTGCTGCAGTTATTGTGTATGTTTAAGTTAAAAGAATCAGCATTTTAAAATGTTACGTCACGAATAATTTCAAATATCTGCAAGTAGTTGAAAACCACCTACCCCATTTCCACTTCCTGTCTCAATGTCCAAATAGGACGGAGGCATTTGCACTTTGCTAAGCACCTTAAAACAGGTCTTTAAGGCATGAGTGAGTTCTGGTAAATCTAATACTTCCATATTTTCCAGGAGAGACTGTACCATATAACTGAGCATCTGTGGAAGATACTGAGTCTGCACTTCGGAGTAGAGTTCCTAAAATAAATAACCGTTGTTTAAGATAGTTATCACATATTACTATTCAGCTGTTTAACAACAAAGGTCAGTGATTGATAAAGTCAGTTCATGAATTGTTAACCTGTACAAACGTACTTAAGCACTATTCCTTCTTTCTTCATTCTACATGATGAACACCAAATCATACTCTAAAAATCTTATGACAGCTAGCCAGCTACTAAGAGACCAAAAAAGTCCCAGGGTATTATTTATCAAGATGCAAAAGGTACACTTTTTCATTCCCTGGACAGAATCATCATATTTTAAAATGCAAATAGTTTTTAGTCTGCTAGGCAAATAGCATGGGCAGCCATACACAAGTCAGCACATAAAACTATACTTTGCAGGGCATAGCACGCATATGTACACATATGTCAATTTGCCCATTTTCATTTTAGGTAATTACAATATGAATTATTTGATTTTAAGTTTCTTAAGACTTCAAAGCAGTTAGCTTAATGTTGCCTTACCAAAGGAATTACATCAAGAAGAAACACCAACAGCTGTGCAGAGCTCTGAAATTGTAGGAGGAGTGCTAATATTTTCAAGAGGATACCTCGTCTGTGTGGGTTTGTTTCTGGATTGAGAAAAACATTATTATGTAAGCTTTTTTCTTGTCAAAATTCTTATTACAATAGAAAAGCTTCATTAAACCCAGCACAACACACTGAACAGCCTGGCTTTTGGAAGCAAAGTAAAATGGAACTTCTAATACAGCAAGATAAAAAATTCTGACAAAACCACTTTACTGTAGCTTGCATGTGGGATACTACAGTGCTTCTAATTTTCAGATTGAATCTCTGTATGCAGTCTTACTGAAGTATAACCTTCTCTCTTGCATTTAGAAACCAATAAAAAGATAGGTATCTTTATTCTTCTTCAAAACCCACTTATTCTTTCAAGAAAGACCTCTCTGCCTCCCTTTCCAAACCTTTTCCTCCTCTATCTGTCATTTTGAAAATAATTTCCTCTGTTCCCAGGTTGCTACTTTCCATCTAATCATTTACCTGTTTGCATTCTCAATTACTTTAGGATGCAACTCGCATATCTGTCTAGTTCTAACATGTTTTGTCCCTTCCAGAATTTAAATGTTTCAGTAAACACTATTATCCTACACAAATAGCTCTTAAGTGGCATTTCTAAGAGGAACATTACTGTTTGACAACATAAACACCTGAAACATTCTTCAAAACATTTGGTCATATAATCCCAAAGAAAATCTGTGCTTAAGGATGTGATCAACAAATTGACTGTCTTGACAATTTCTGAAGCATTTTTGTTCTCTTTTATTGCACTGTGTGAAAGGAAAAAGAAAAAGAAAAAAAGAAACAAATGTTAGTGAAGATTCCAAGAGCATGCACATCACACTACTAGCTGATGCATTCCGAAAACTTCCCCCCCTTTCTCTGCAGGCTAAATAATGATTGTTTTCAATCAAGGACGAAGTCATTCTGGAACAGCTAGAGTTTAAGCATCTTTCTCTCAGATGAAAGAAATCAAGCCTTCAACTTTGAAAATCGAAAGGAAAAGAGTTCTGCCACCAGACTGATTTTTGGCCAATGTAACTGGGTTAAATCAACACAAACCACACGCAATGTACTTTATTTGCTTCTCTTCTAATGAAGAGAAATCAACTGTGTGTGGGGAAAAAAGGGAGTAATAGAAAATCTAATTTTCTGTACAGAAGGTCATTTTAACAACCTGACCTTCCTTGAATTGGTCAGATTTTAGTAATTTAGCTTAATATAACTGATACACTTTCAGTTAATAATTGAAAACTTGTAGCTATACCTTGTAAGTATGTTGCCACTTTGATTGTAGCTAAGTTCAAGATCAGAACCAAGCGCATCCTTGCAGTAGGAATAAAAGGCTCTAATAACTTCAAGGAAGAGATCCCCAACAACCTGTGGCCCTACAAATGAAGGAAACAGGAATCTGGTAGTTGCACCAAAGTGATTGCTAGGCAGCTCAGTTGCAAACTTGTACAGACTTAAATTAGGGGTAGGTAAACGAAAAAAAACAAAGCAGTCAGCCAAGTAGGAGAAAAATGCTTTTTAAAATGACAGATTTTCCAGTTACAATAAACTTAAATATGTGGTTAAATATATATATATATATATATGCATGCATTAATTCTACTTAAATACCACCTGTTGTTCATTTCAGGAACTTTCATTAAGTGATGCTTGGAAAGCCATAGTACTGGTTCTACATTACACTAAGTCACTTCATTAAGGCATCTACACTGCAATCATTTATAAGTGGCCATAATCATAACCATGAATCTGCAGTTCATGTGCCAAAAATAATCTCCATGTGTGCAACAAAAACAATCAGGTTTCCCAATACACATTTAACATAGCAGCCTTGATTAAATTTCCAGAGACAGAAGCTGGAAAAATCAGCAAATTGAGACAGTTCAAATGCTGAAATATATCAAGATCACATATTTATACACAGTTTTAAGAGTAAGGTACAAAAGTTAGGTGTGTGGGGACAACTGCACCCAGCTTTCAAGGGTCACTTTAATTATTTTATCTGAAATTGTCTATAAAGGAGGTGAACCAATAATAAGTACAATACCCCAAACATGGAATCATTTAAAGTAGCATAAAAGGATTCCAATGAGTACTTCTCAAAAGTACTACCCTTAAGAAGTTGCACTGCTGAATCCATTTCAAAGGAAATGAAAGTCATATTGACTTAAGGCTTAATAAGTTATATTTTGTATGCTGACTGGATCAGAAAGATTAAACTATATAATGCAGCTCAGCCAAATAACCCTTGTTTTTAGTTCCGATTAACACTGATTGTCAGTCAAATAAAACACACAACAGTTATAGTATTTGTCATCTACTTTCTAAATTAGACTAATCAATAAATTTATAATGTAACAATCCTAGTGTCTTCTTCAACATTTTTGTCAGGAAATAAAAATGCTATATATAAGAAGTTTCAATCGCAATAGATTTTGGTTTTGATGTTTGTTTTTTGGGCTTGGTTTTTTTTTCCCCAGCTAAAAATCATCTAAAACCAGTAGAAGGAAACATTAGCACCACTGTCTTATAAACAGACTAAAAACTGCTTCTGCTAAGGTAGCATTCATTTGTTAGATAAGCAATAGAGTATTCTTATTTTTCCTGGCAGTGCTTTGATAACTCTTTAACAGGAAATGTGCTTAAAAGTACCTGCCTGACCCATGAAAGAGCTTACCACACACAAGATCCTACAAAACAAAATGCCACTCAAGGGTTTAGTCTCATCGCACGAGTTTTGTTCTAAATCTATGCTTAGTCAATGGTAACATCACTCCCCAACTCAGGATAACACCTAGAACAACACTTTGGGATACAGTCAGTTGTTAAGAATCTATTAGCTTCTAACAAATACCAATTCACCAGTCCATAGGCTTCTCATACCTGTCAGATTCACAGAACATAATTTCAAAGATTTGTCCATACATATAGAGTTCTTACAGAATACTATTAAATCCTAAAATTCTGTCAAATCATTCCAGCTGAGTTTTTACATGCAGAAAGGAGAACTTGACCTTTAAAATAAGGGCCAGCAGAGCCTCACCCTTCTGGCACTGGCAACTTCATGTACACAACAGGACAGACATGTGACAGGGAAGAGGAGGAAACTCTTCATAGCTCAGTCATGAGGTCTCAAACTATAGCTCCCACAGCAGCATCAGGCTGGCACAAGCAGGCAGTGTCACTGACAGAGGCACCCCTACCTCACCACACCCATAACAGGTTATTTACAGTTGGAACACCTGGAGGTAAGTGGTACTGTCCACTTTGGCAGCAGTACCACCATACAGTAGTTGCTGTGGGACTATGCTGTCTGGAAAAGCAACACGGTCATGAGAGTTTGAGGCAAGTGTCTAGGGAGGCCTGCAAGCACAACCAAGCACTGGAAACACCCATGCAAGAGCAGCATTGGTGGTTTTCTGCAAAGAAGCCTCTATATAAGACAGAACAAAAAGAGGCCTAACAGTGTTTTTAGCAAATAAGCTCCAAGGAATGAATTGAGTAGAATATTGAGACTAGGGCAGAAGTAGCTCTTTTTAACAGGTCCCCCAAATTGCAGTTCTGGGCACAGAAGAGTGCTATCCTGACTAGGATAAATCCATACTACAGTGGAGTGCTCTGCAGAAGAGCCAGAGGTAACCTGGAGGAGATGCTAGCTCCAAAGCACCATTCTGAATGAGGTCCAAGGCAAGGAACACAGTCCCCTGCACACTAATACACGATGCATGCATATTCAGAATTAGGAAGAATTGTGCAGCATGTGTCTTAAATCTTGCTGTCAAAGGCGATTGACAGCCAAGTTCTAACAAGCATTAGCAGTCGTAACAGAAGTGACAAGCCACATTACCTATTTCAGGTTTGTCAAGGAGACTAACTAGGATGCGGAAGGGTTTCAAATAAGCTTGATGCTGTTCCTCTGTATCAGACTCTGGGAATTTCTGCTGTAAAATTTCAATCAAACTCTAGTAAAAAGAAAACATCAGAATGTTATACAGAGAAGAGAGACTGCCATTTTACTAATACCTGAAGTGTTTCTAAATTTGATTTTGTTTAGTACTGACTACAATTGAATTTGTATTTCCCATTCAGGGTAGACAAATCAATGACATCTTCTCGTCATCTGTACTCGAGAGCTGTTGTGATTCAGAGAAGCATTTTTAAATAATTCAGGTAGTTCATCAAAGACTGCTACATTTTGGTTTCATTAGTTTCCATTTGTATTATAAGCACATCCAATATTGGGATAAATACAGCACAGCAGGCATTCAGATAGATAAAAATACAACCACCAAAACGACCCTATCTATAGGGACATAAAGTGAAGGACAAACCAAGGGGCAAAGTGAACCATTCTAGATTCAGCTGGTACTAACATTTGAGAGGATCACAAATACATCTGTATGCAGCAAATACCAACCTCAACTAAAAGATCTTTAGAGTATTTTCCAAAGAAATAAATAGCATGGTCTTCTGAAGTTGTTGAGTCTGGAGCAAAAGTACCACCTTTAATATCAGAGCCTACAAGATAAACAGAGGCATCGAGTACATGGAAACACTACAGTACAAAATGCTACACAGATGTCATTTATACAAACATTGAAATTATACTGCATATTTAACCTTTGTCATTCAACACTTTGCTTGAAACCAACCCACATACTTCCCAAGGACAACCCACATATCACAGTTTGAGGTATCCTGATGTGCTATACTGGACATAAATGAAAACCAAGGCCTGATCTGCACATGGGGTCAGCAAGGAATGCCTTCATATAGCTACTTAGCTGCAACTCTTTCCCTGATCACTTTTAGCATACTCATACCTTGTTAAAAAGAGGCAGATAGGGAGAAGCTATAGCTCTCTTATAGCTCCTCCTTGAAAATTAAGCCCATGGGGGAATTAATAGACTATTACTTCCAGAAGAGCAAGGTTAAAGTAGCACCCTACTCTTTTCAGTCCAGTGAATCACTTCAGAATGAACTGTGGATGAGACTAGAAATAATCAGATACCCTGTGATTCAGGACAGTGAAAGGAATTCATCTGTCAAAAGTAGACTTATGTGCCAAATAAATGCTTAGTTTTACTAAACAGATACTTAATAAATGGCAACTAAACAACACTTTATTTTATCGTCATTCATTAACTACTGAAAAGGTGTATTGCATTTTTAAGCACTGTGGTTTTTTTTTTCCTCTTAGGTATTCACAATATTGGATATCACTGTATATTGTACAGTACCTAGCAACCATGCATATAATCTTCTATTGAGTGACATGTCTCTTCTCAACAATGTCTGTGTAGCAGCTGACAGAATATAGACTAAATCAGTCCTGCGCAACAGAATAGAACTTTCATTGCAGTCCTAGGATGA
Organism: Myiopsitta monachus; assembly: GCA_017639245.1. NCBI lineage: Eukaryota > Metazoa > Chordata > Aves > Psittaciformes > Psittacidae > Myiopsitta > Myiopsitta monachus. Next base: position 11,861,145 of record CM029927.1, on the reverse strand, counting down.
AAAACAAAGGCATTTCAGCTGCTTATGAACACTGAAACAAGTCAAATAGGTAATGAGTTGGTTTGGGATTTTTTTAAACAGGTAATACTGATGCTTCGGAAAAAAAAATAAAAAAAAGCAACAAACTGTCCACAACAAAATATTCTGTAGAGAAAAAAAATCTCAAGAAAGGGAATCTGAATTCAATTGTGATAATTTTCATATTTAAGGTACAGAGCTACGAGTTAAGCTTAAAGTACTAAAGACTTCATTATGTTATAACTGCACACCTAAAATTACTTGCTACTTTCAAAATATTGGCTATACTACTAGGCAAGTTAGAAAATGATGGCAAACAGCTCTAGTTTCAAGTAATATTTTCTCTCTAGTCTTTAACAGAAGTACCTTTGTTTAGCACAGACAATTCTAAACGCTGAAATCCTAGTTGAAAAGAAGCTTGATATTTTTTCCACATGCATTTTCTCAGGCCTGAACACTTCAAGATTATTCCAAATATCATGCAGTAATCACAGTGAAAGCACGAGTCTAAGAAACAGCAGTCTCTGCTATTAAAACTGATGGAGGAACAAGAAACTGCAATATCTATTTGCTGATTTTGAAGGTACAAAATTCAGACATTTGGCAATAACAGAGGTAGAAGCTGGCCTGGTTTCACAGCAGACACTTTCCCGCACAAAGTGTGCATGTGACAATACTAAAATAGTCCTCTTACCAAAGCTGTAGAAAATGGGAAGAAGAAGAGAATCACTTCCAGAGTGTTTCTTTGCACAAGGACATTTGAATCCAATACTGATACACACAAAGACTTTATCTGCAAAAGAACGCACAACAGAGTTTACTTCACTGATAACACTTGAAGTACAATCACTGCTAATAGTCATAAGAAAGAAAGAAAGCAAACTAGGTTACATGTGAGCACTGTTTTTTTTTTTTTAAAGAAGCCATTTAACCCCTACCCACAAAGTGGGTTAAAAAAAAGAACAGGTAGAGAAGAAATGTCAGGTTTATCTTCTGAATTGAAACACAGTCAGTCTTTTAAGGTTGCATGCAGTACCTAATTCCTAAAAACTACAGAAGCTTCAGAAGACTTGCATTCTGCAGGCTAACCAAAACCTGTATGGGAGATTCTCTCCTATATTTCAGGCAAGATGCTCCCATGAAGTAACAATATTAAGCAATTCTAAGCCTCTCTTAGAGCCTCTCTTTCTCTCTCTCCAAAACTGTTAAGAGCAGATTATTCTAATTTAATACAGAGAAGGCATAATTTGCTAGTATGCTTGTATTGTGGTAGATAAAACTGTTCTTATGAGGAGTTCAGTGAACTTACTGTGAGCCTATAATCTGTGCCAAGCATGTACTTCTGCTGTTTTCCAGACAGCTCTCTGTTGATGTGATTGACAACAAAAAGAGAAGCAGGCAGCCTGATGGATGGGCCAACCAGGACACTGCCCCAGAGGGCTCCATAGAACACTTCCTGGCCCATTAATAAGGAGAGCTTCGTAAGCAGAGCATCTGTTCTGTATGGAAATATAGTTTGCATAGGAAACCAGATTTTTGTTAGTTTGGCTTTATACCATAAAAAGGTAACTATATACAGAATTAACACTGACATAATTTATTTGTTTTCCTCATCTTTGTATTATCAGTATTGCCTATTTCACATGAAGATGTCTGCATCTGATTATACAAAACCAGTTAAAAATCCTTTGTCACTGTGCACACTTACTGAAACAAAGCTTCTGTAGATACTTTGGAAACTTCGCAAGTAATTATCTGCAAGCCTTTAGCTCTGACTAAATTACTGCAGAGGTGTGCAATGGTGAACTGGAAATAATTTAAGATGGTGCTAGATTCTGAAAGACAATTTAATCAGTCTGGGATCTGGAAGATATCCTACAGACTTGTGCTTAAAAATGAATGGGCTCAATTTGTAAGTCACTGACTGAAGAAAAACATGAGACAAAATAACACACTGTCAGTTATTGCACACATACTGAAATTAGTTCACAGGTAATAGATACGAAATATATATATCATATATAATAAATATGAAATGTATACTGACATTAGTTTACAAGTAATCACATTGGAGGTCCTATGACTGAAGCTACATTTCCTGCTTTTGCCACTCTGTCAGTACCCAGTGGTTAAATCACAATATTTACTATAATGTAGGAATTAAAACCTCACATGAGGAATGTAGAAGTGAGAAAAGAGGAATATGTCCAGCACAGAAGAGGGAACACACCATCTCCCACCCCTTGCAATGTGATGTTCTTTTCCATTTCCTTATGAAGTAGCCCTTAAGCCATTTTTCCTTGTCTATTTTGTGTAGGTGTGTGTGCAAACTCATGCATGTGCATATGTTTAAGAAGGGAATAGTGTCTAGGTTGAAGCATGACCCAAGCTAGTACTTCTACCACTTTCAGGAACAGCAGATGATGTATTAGTGTTGGTTCTCAATGTTGAAGATTCTGAAAACATTCAGTGGAAAGCCTCTCATGAAGTCAAATTTAAAATTAACCTAACGTATGTTCTGACAAGATATCTTGATCTATCTTTCTTGCTCCAGAATCATTATGATAAGTAAACTAAAGACTCTTTCATGTAAATTTATATTTCACAGAATTACATTATATTAATTTTATCATGAATCTTTCACAGCGAAACGTACAGTCAGCTCCTGTCTGTGGTTCTGTCTGTTCAAGAAAAACAGTGCCACTAACAATAGGGGAAAAGGCATAAAAAGCACAAGTCACAGGTTGGAAGTTAATCTGCACTTCCATTAACTCACTACTTCAAATTTAGTCAGTTTCAAAATAGGTTCAGTCTCCCTAAAGAGACTTCAGATACACAGGAGACTTAGTTCCAAGGGAACTGCTTTCTCCCTCACATCCTCAGCAACTAGTAGGGGGAAAAAGAAAACTATACACCATCACTTATAAGCCCACCTGACAAAAAGCACAGTACTAAAATTTATGTTTCTACAGGAGATATGCAAGAGGTATATACTTGTCCATAGATCTGGTATTTCGGAATTGGCAACTAAATGCTATTCATCAAGTTGGGATCACATGCAATTTACTCTTTAGCCACTCCAGCAATTAATATGAGCCTTCAATTTAATACTTGTTTGTAAAAAGATGTAAGATGTTTACTTTTCAACTGTAATCTATGCAGCCTAGCATATCTCTCTCTGTGTTTTGGTTTTTTTTTTTCCCATAAAGAGTACACACTGCTATTAAGATTCAAAAAGAGCAGAGAGAACAGCCAGCACATCCAGACTGGTAATACAGAAGGAAGCACATTACCAGTGCAACATCTAGTGACTTTTTAAGCAAAGAAACATTTGGATGAAACCAAAAGTGTCCAAGTTCTTAAACAAACTTATAAAACAGTTATGGTAAGTGAAGTAAAACCACTCTACAAATGAGTGTAGAGCTGTTCTTGTCAGCACACTTCCTGATCCTGACTTTATTGTACTGAATGCCATTGTCATTACTGCCAGGGTACCCAAAAGTGAAAGAGACACTTTTTTCCACAACAGATTTTCTGAGAGTTTCCTCCTGCTCGTGTTTTCAGAACCTGAGGGTAAATATCTGATACAGAAATGCGGGAAAGAATTCAGCTGCTGTCTCGTGTTACAATATTTAAATGGAATTTATCAATAGGGCAGTGGTTTGGGAATTAAGGTTAATTATTTAGGAGTTCAGAGGAGCTTTGAGAAATACGTTTTACTTGTTTCTTTCAGCACTTCTACTTTTAACCCTCCTTTACCTCTTCTCCTCCTGAGATGAAAACAGAAGGAGAAAAGATTTTCTACTTTAGCACTACCTACTGCATCTTTTAGGGACTCACCATTTCTCCACCTTTAGAAACTCTTTTATCAAGCCTTCTATCTAGAGAGCTAAGACAATTTTCTTGAGAATTCCTCAAAAAAGCAAGATACTCTCTATTGTTTTTCATTAGCATTAGTTCTCACCTGTCATAAATTTCTGATCCTTCTTCCAGTCCAGGCAGCAGTCCAATTACAAAGGCTTGAAGACCAGGCAGGAGGGACTTTTGGAGGGGAAGGAAATATTTCTCGTACAAACCAAGTAGAACAGGCCTCACTGACATTGCTGCATTTGCCAGCAGAGGGAACAAACCAGAGCTTTATTAAAAACAAACAAACAAAAAGAACTATTAGTTAATTAAAATAGACTGTGAAATGCATATGCTTTTAAAGAAAAGCTTACCTGTACAAGAATAAATCCTTGGCAAGCCATCTTGTCCCAATAATTTTAAAGATTATTTCATAGGTTTCTAATGCCTTTAAATGCACTCCACTGGGTAGTGCTGGATGCAAACACTGAGATAATCTTTTACTGATGATCAGCCGTCTTGGCAATAGAGAGTACTTCAGGTTACTCTGAAGAGCCTGCGGAAGAAAGGAGATGAGAATAAGTAGTTATAATGTAACAGAAAATGCATACGATGACTGTGTGTCAAAGGCTTCCTACTAGCACATTGAAAAGAGCTAAATACATTCAAGAGTTTTCTCTCATAAATGCACTTTGTTACACTGAAACAGGAGAATTCTGCAATTGAGTTTTCATATGGAATCAGTCATGAACAATCTAGAAAAGTCTGATCTTTGCTCTTAGGCTGGAAAAGGAAGTCAAAGGATAGAACAGGGTATCCTTATCGTATCTCCAGGGGAACCAGGGAAGTGACAAGAAAAGCATTTCAGCTTTTAAGGACAGAGAATAAAGTATCAAAGAACTCTTTTCTCGTAAATTTTAATTTCATTGTACCTGAAATATAAACAAAAAAACCTTCTGAGCAAAGCTGGCATGATTAAATGGGACAATAGCATCTTAGAGTTATTTGTAGCTCTGTGTGGCTACATTCAGTAAGCTGTATTAACTATACCCACTGTACTGGGAAATATAAGTAAAAGGTCTTTACAACAGGAAATAGTTAACTAAGTATCGCAGACAGGCCAGGTCTCTGGAAAAAACAAACTGTAGCACCTTTCTTTGGAAAGGTTACCCTTTTCCTTTAATCATGCATGCATTTCAGCGAGGTTAAGAAGTATGTCTCATCAATTCAGAGACAATTAAAAAAAGATGTTGCAAGCAAATGGCACTTTAGCCTTTGATTGCTTCCTGCTACCACAAACAGATGTTTCACTGTGGATTGACATGTGCGATATTTTCAGGATTAGGTAGATTCTTGACTCTCCCAAAGGTTAAGTCATGGTCTTATCCTATGTAATGGTTTTAAACTTGAGGTTCTTCTATCCTGCCCAAAAAAAGGTTTTGAAAAAGCAGCAGACAAATGAGGCAGCACTTCCTCCCTCATTTCCAAGGAAAAACCAAAAACAGTTCAGCAGTGATTGCAGGATTCACTTGAATGCTGAATACTCTCATTGTCAGTAAGAGGAAGAGATAAACCCCACCATTTTTCAAAGGTGTGTGCAACTTATTGTTTAAGATTTTGCAGTTGGTGGGCATGAGAATCCAAGAATACAGCAACATTTCACACATGAAACTAAACTAGGTTATATGTGTGGAGTTGTCTTTAATATCTTATATTTGAGAGATTTGCTTATATATTACATGAGTAATATGAATTCAGCGGTAAAGATTGAAATCCTTAATACTTGTAAGAACTTCAAAGACTGCAGGAAAGCTGGACTTTGAAACATTCTGTTGATATTGGTCAGTATGTATTTGCCTACACCCTCTGTATATATATAAGAAGGTAATTATAGAAAAATATGCTAGTGGTAAATATTTTTTTCTCTCATGATTGAACCATCTTAATATTCTATCAGTTAAAATGTAAATATCAACAAGGTAGAAAATGAAAACATTTACTGTTTATAACACTGAGAACCTGATCCATTACAGAAATAATGCCATCTCATAAAAAAAAGTCGTTTAGCTTATTTCATTTCCTAAGGATGCTAGCAAATCTGCACCAGCCAATAAGAACTCCTCTTCACCAAACATCAGGGATAGCCAAGCAAAACATTTAGTCAGAACAGGAAAAAATACTCCAGGCATACTAGGAGTCAAATAGTGGATATTCAGGGATAATTCAATTTTAAGTATTTCTGCTGAGTAACTCTGAAACCTTCATATGTCCAAATTCCACCAGGTGAGACTAACTTAGAACAAAACTACATTCATGTATGTGTGCCAACTATACTGCTTCAGCTAAAGAACTGGAATACATCTCTGTCCAGAAAGTAGGATTTGAAGACATTTGTTATGATCCTCATAGATAAGCTGAGGAGAGTTTCAGTCCATCACATCAGAACAATTCCGAGATGAAACTCCCTTCTCAAAGGCATGTAATCTTTTTTTTCCTGACTTTGGTTGAAGAAATACACAGTTGGACACAAGCCACAATTCTTCTCAAGAGTGGGTGTTCCTAGTTAACAGTTGTCTCTGATCTTCCAGCACATGAAAGGAATCTTAAATCACACTGCAATAGGTGAGATGACTGCGGTTGCACCAAGAGCCATTCCAGCAGCGAGGTGGGCTGGCTGCTACTTTGCTGAAAGGTAAATTTTCAGATTCTTAACAGCTTCCCTGCTGGGAATGGCAAGGATCAAAGAATTTTAAAGGGTTGCAAGACATTAATTAGTGGGCTGATCAAAAACTGTTCGTTGAAAAAAGAGTGACATGATAATATACATATTTAAAATTGCTAATTCGTTTCTGTGAGCTGACAGGCAAAGCTAAGAAGCTTGATTTTTTAAATCGAGCTTGATTTTTAAATGAAGCTGAGCTCACACAACTAAAAAAGGGAATCACTTGTCTGTGAGATATAGGATTGCTGAAATGCCATTATAATTTCAGCTGCTACAGGTAGTTAAAGTTCTGGTAGTAAGCCTGTTATCATTGGCACTGTACACAGACAAAGATCCCATCCCAAACCATTGCTTCCGCAGTCAGAATCCAGCACAAATGACCACAGATGGACAACTCTGCTCACAGGTTTCGATATCTATTATTCACCCGCTCTTTTGATTCTTGCAAGCTTCATTTGATTGTCTTTGCTGGGCTGAAGCCTACCCATGATCTATTTCCCCTTCATGTCTCCAACTGCTTTCCACATGAGCAATTACAGGTGGCAGAAATGTTAAATGTCATGGGAACTGCTAGAAAGGTTTGGCTTCAGAAGCCTGAACTGCAAGCAAGTACTCCACACTTAATATATAATCCCAGGGTTTGGTTTTCACAGATCAGTGAGAAATCAACAATCTCAGAAACCCAAGAAGTACTTGACCTACCACTGGCTTTTAAAATAAAAGCTTTAATCAATAAGTCAAGAAAAAATGAGACGTGAAGTAATGACTTGTGTCCAGGTGCATGTTTAGTTTTCAACCTTTTACAGATTCTTTTTCTTTATGACTGACTAGAAAATACATTATACACACTAAAACTTTTCTAATGCATAAGCATGCTGAGGTTTTATTTGAATGTGGGCTCTAAAGGATAGAAAGGGAAGACTGTTCTTTGCAGCAGTGTATACATGTGCCTTAAAACAAAACACAGGCACACACAGAGGAATATTTGCATTTCCACATTACTGGTTTAAGTCATTCTGCACTGCTTTATAGCACCACTAGAGATGTTGCAACAATTTGGCTAGACATTAAAAAAAAAAAACCAAAACAAATCAAGTAAATATTTTTATTTATATAACTAGAATTCCAGGAAAAAAAAGCATACCTATATACATTCACAAGATTCTATTCAACTAGGAGATACGACGATGCTTGGTTTAGACACCACTGGTTGGGAGGAGAGGGGAAGAAGGACAGCCTGTGATTCCATTTTCCCCTGATAAATTTCCCAAGAAATAAATTAAAGAAAATCTAAACAGATTCCCTAAATACAGCAGCATGAAGTTCAAACACGGCTGTGAGAAAACTGTAAACGAGGAGCTGGAGTTATATTACAAAAGGGGGCTGGGGAGGAAGATGTATAAAATATCTCTAGGTCAGCACACTGCATTTGTGCACTGGGTGTGGTGACGTTCCATAAAGCAATTAGGAGCCAAAGCTTCCGTTCTTCTCAAAGATATAAGGCTTGCCTTCAACAGAAGGCAAATGGTGCTTGTGTTTGTTATTTGGCCAAAAGATGTTATAAAGCCATGGTAGAGTTCTCATATGAAGCAACTGGTGTAATTAATGACTATGCTTATTAAATCCATGTTTCAGAAGAATCCTTCTCTTCTCTCCCCTCAAGAACAGACATATTGTGACATAAAGTATTACTACTGAAACAAACAGTAATTGTGCGGCTGCAAGGATTTTTGGTCTTTCTTTCTCCTTCTCCAAACAGATAGTGTTTGGTGGAGATCATATTCACCTTGAAGTTTCTGAACCAAGAAAAGCCCACAGAAACAAAAAAGTAACATACTCACTTCCTACTGAAAGTCAAATTAAAAAATTATTTGAAATTGCGGACTAAATGCTAAAAATTAATACTGTAAGAACTTATAATCCATGCATTTATACGCTTGTGTTATGATCAAAGATAAAAAAGCAGTTTGGAAGTGCTTTTTACAGCAAATATTGCTATCATTACTGAGCAAGTCAACCATGCTGTAAGCATAAAATAAATCCCTCCAGAACAATTGATTTTTCAAATGTTACAATATTTGCTTTCATGGTGAACTCCAACTATAAATGAACCTCTTGTTCAGAAAAGGGATGCTGGCTGTCCAGCCAGGCTCAGTGGCAACAGTCACTACTGAAGCTTACGTACAAGTTACATACCACCGGATATCCAAAAACTGTTGAAAAATTATCGAACTAGGTATTTCTGCCAATATGTACAGCAAAATCCTGTCCATTATTCTTGTCAAACAGATGCAGGTTGGTGTTTTTTGGTAGATTGGTTGGCTTTTTCTTTTCTCTTTTAATATAAATGGATTAAACGAAGAAACAGGGGAGTTTCAACATGCACTTGCCAAAACCCCGGTAAGATTTGTGCTCTTCTATGAATAAGTAAATTTCAGAGACTTACTGAAAACTTCCCTTCATAATTTTCTTACACAAGCAGACTGTGAAATCCAGTATTTGCTACTGCTCAGTTCTCCATTTTGCCAACTGCGTCACTTATCTACTCTGCCTGCACCCACCGTTAAAATTTCGGAAAATATATATGCCTATAATCTGGATTAAAAATCCCAATGAAAACTATGCACTTGGAGCTTCCTAACTTCACAACATATGTAGCCTCTTAATTGCCTGAAGTTCTCCCTACACGACTACTTTTATATGTATTTTATGTAATATGCATATCTGTTTGAACAGACAGCAACAAGCACTTTGGATATAAAAACTGTGTTAAAAGTACCTATTTCACCAATAAACCCACATGTGCTGAACCACCACCTACTGCTAGGTTTAAAAAGACAGTACCTCTGCCCCCAGCATTTTCCTATCAATGAGATTTCTCAGAGTTGTATCTTTTTACAACATTAGAACACAGTGGCAAAATCTGCAACCGTGCAATCACATTTTAGTGCTAAGACAATTGAGAAGAATTACTGTATTCTGGATACAGCAATCTGTAAGAACACCTGAAAACACCAGTCACAAAACGGTGCTTTCCAAACAATGAACATACACAGATTTGCAAAAAGAACAGAAACGTGTTTCAAAGCTGTATTTGAGAACTGTGCTGAAAGAGGAATAATTGTACTTCCTGAAGCATGCAGTAGCCTATGCTGCAACTACTAAATCACTGGTTTATAGTAAATAGAGCTTGAAATGAAGCAAAGCACACAGAGACAGATATGTACAAGTGGAATATGTGTAAATTTCAGGGCAAAGCTGAAGACCCTCTTTAAACCATCAACATCCATATTTACCGCCTGTTTAATCCACCCAGCTGCATCTGCCCATTTATATTCTTCTGTAAATATTTACAAGCATTACTTTCCACTGTTTTCCCTTCACCATGATGAAAAACGTGCACTATTTAAATTAACCCCCCAGAATCTTTCCCTTACAACTTGGGGCGTAGTGTAAGTTAGCAAATTCTTCCAACTCTCCATTCTTCACTCATGTTCTCACTTGGTACCTGCAGTTCTGTTCAGAGCACTGAAGCCTAGCCTAGCCTTACAAGCCTAGGTCAGCTAAACAACATGGACAAAACCATAGTAACTCACCTCAGGCTTCCTATAAAACCAGTGAGGAACACAAGCAATTTTAGGACAGCATTCATCTGACCTACTTTAAATAGCAAGAGATGAGCTACAAAACAATAAACAAACTCAAACAACAATCACACACACAAAACCCTTCCCTTCCTCCCCTGCTTATTTCTGTCCCTGTCTAAAAGTGATTCAGGGTGAAGCTGTCTACACTGAAGTCATGTGAAGTTAGATAAGACTTATCCCCCTTAAGTGACAAAAAAAATACTGTTTCTAGACCTGCAAACTGACCTGTTTGGCTGCCAGTTCAGATTAAAGTCAACCAGTTTCTCTGTTGCTTCCCTGGTTCTAGGAAAGCATAGGACCAGGTTCTCCTATGCTTCTGGAACTGTAGAAGCAAAAGAAAAACTATGAAAAAAACCCTTTCAGTTTAACCTTGGTAGCTAAGTAGCAGTGGAAAGAAGTAGTAGAGTTGTCTCTTCTCACCAGGAGCAACAGCAGCAAGTGCTCCAAGATCACTTGCTTCAGCCAAGGCCAAAGGGATCTGGATCAGCTCCCTCCATTATTCTTCTCCTAAGTACCATGAGCCTGTGCTGCTTCCTCCAGACCTTGTCTTGAAAGAGTAATGCCACCAAGCTTCTGTAGAAATAAGTGTGTGTGTGTGTGTGTATTAAACTTGGTGGATTCAATAGTGCAAAGTGTTGTTGAAGCCTTCATACAGGAGAGAAAGCCTCAGAAAATATTAGACCTATATAAACGAGAACACCCACGATCAAAGTAAACAATACAAAGGTCCTTAAGAAACAAAGATCTTCCATGCTACTCTAGAAGCATGAAACTACTTCTGAAACGCCTTGACTTACACATCCTCTTTCAGCATTTTCACATTTGCTTAATAGGCATCACAGAACACCAGTTACTCACACCCAGATTCCTGAATATAACCATATGCAATGTTCAGAAACATTTTTATCATTGAGATACTCTCGACCTCCTCCCTCCTACCCATTCTCAGAACTGACTGTAATAGAAATAATGTTCTTACGTTAGAAACATGTCCCCATCCCCGCAACACTAACAGTACTCAACAACAATATTTATGGTTTAGGATGTAAGAAACCAAATAATCACAGGAGCTAAGAGAATAGATATTGACATCTAATTCACAATCTTCCTTTTGGCAGCACACTCCCCTGACATATCCCTATGTTTAGATAACAGACAGAAGCAGATGAACACTGGGAATGATTTGCTCTACCAATACTTAAGCTCCTAAAATGATTAAGTCTATAAAATACCACAGCAGATGGACTGGTGTAACAGCTAAAAGCTCTTTTGTTTGGCTTCTACTATGCTGCTACATATTTTAGCAATTCTGTACCTGAACAAGAGTTTCAGATGGGTGTTAATCAGTTCAGTGCATTCATCTAGGTCAAGATAAAAGATCAAAGCCTACCTCTTGCCAAAGGTAGGAAATCTCTCACTAATTTTACTTCTTATTTTCCCTTTTGGGAGCAGCATTCTGAAGGCCTCTAACTCTCCTTATTGACTCAGCAGGAATCATGATGAAACAGTGAAGGCAGAAATGCGTAAATCCTATTGCCAGAGTGATATTTAGCTTCTCTCCTCTGAAGAGGAAAGAGCATGGCTACCCTTAATTTGGCAAATGTTTTCTCAGCCATCAAGAAGGGTAGGAAGGAAGACCCTGGTAATTACAAGCCTGTCAGTCTCACTTCAGCACCTGGTAAACTGATGAAGAAAGTTACTCTGGAAGTTACTGAAAAACATTTGAGAGACAAGGCAGTCATTGGCCATAGCCAGCATGGGTTCATGAGGGTAAGTCATGCTTAACCAACTTAATTTCCACTTATGCCAAGGTCACCTATCTAGCTGACCAAAGGAAGACAATAGGCGTGGGGGGTTTACATTTTAGCAAAGTTTCGATATAGTCTCTCACACTGTCCTTCTGCATAAACTGCCTAGGACACAGCTAGACAAGTCCATGATATGCTGGTTGAGCAATTGGCTGATGGGTCGCACTCAGAGGATTATAGTAAATGAGGTTACATCAGGCTGGCAGCTAGTCAGCTCAATTTTAGGGCCAGTGCTCTTTAATGTTTTTATAAATGATCTGGACACAGGAATTCAGTGTACATTAAGTAAGCCTGCTGATGATACTAAAGTAGGGGGATGCGGACTCCCTCAAGAGTAGAGAGGCCTTACAGAAAGATACGGATAGATTAGAGAACTGGGCAACCACCAACCATATGAAATTTAACAGGACCAAGATTTTCTACCTGGGACAGGGTAACCCAGTAATACATACAAATTTGGGAATGAGAAGCTGGAGGGCAGCCCTGCTGAAAGAGGTATGGCAGTCTGGGTTGATGGCAAGTTGAATATGAGTCTCAACAGTGTGCCCTGGCAGCCAAAAGGGGCCGACTGTGTCCTGGGGTACATCAAGCACAGCATAGCTGGCTGGTCAAGGGAGGAGACTGTCCCACACTACACAGCCCCATCTCGAGCACTGTGTGCAGTTTTGGGCACATCCACATAAGGACATCAAACTATCAGTGTGCCTGGAGAAGGGTGACCCAAGATGGCAAAAGGTCTTGAGGGCAGTACTTGCAAGGAGTGGCTGAGGTCACTTGTCTTGTTCAGTTTGGAGAACAGTAAGCTGACAGGTGCCTTCATTGCAGTCTACATCCTCCAGGGGCACAGTGGAGGAGGAGGAGGTGCTGACCTCCTCTTGCTGGTGACCAGCAACAGGACACAAGGAAATTGAATGAAGCTGCATCAGGGGAAGTTCAGATTGGACTTTAGGTAAAGGCTCTGCACAGAGAGGATGGTTGGCCACTGGAACAGGCTTCCTATGTGTCCTGGGTTCAGCAGTAGCAGTCATTTTTCTCTCTCTTAGTAGCTGGTGCCATGCTGTGTTTTTGACTTTCAGCCTGGGAACAGCACTGATAACACCGATGGTTTTCATTGCTGCTCAGTAATTTTCTGAGTCTCATGCTCTGCCAGGGAGGAGGGGAAGCCAGCAGGAAGCAGAGACAGGACACCTGAACCAAACTGACTAAAGAGGTATTCCATACCACAGCACGTCATGCCCACTATATAAACTGGGGGAAGTTACCCGGAAGGGTGAGATCACTGCTCGGGTTGGGATGGGTATCAGTCTGGAGGTGATGAGCAGTTGTATTCTCTTCCCTTGTTATTTCCCTTTTCATTATCATTATTGGTGGCAGCAGCAGCGGTTTGTGTTATACCTTAGTTACTGGACTGTTCTTATCCCATCCTGTGGGAGTTACATTCTTTCGATTCTCCTCCCCATCCCTCCGAGAGCAGAGGGAAGGAAGAGGGGCAGAGTGAGTGAGCGGCTGCATGGCCAAGTTGCCGACTGGGCTTAAACCACGACACCATGGAAATGGTCATGGGACCAAGCTTGTCAGAGTTCAAGGAGTGCCTGGATGACACTCTTAGTCATACGGTTTAGTTTTAGGTAAGGAGCTGGATTAGATGGTTCCTATGGGTCCCTTCCAACTTGAGATATTCTACTATTCTACAAAATCTATGACTCTCCTCTTGTTTAAACCCACTGTAGAACCAAGGCTTAGCAACGACAGCAAAATCATGTAAGGCATCTATCGGGTAACAACAGATGTTTCCTTACGAATTCTGCGGGACTTGGCTCCTCCCACCCGTTTCCTGAATGACTGTAACTCCTCTTGCCCCATGTACACTCAGAAAGAGCATTATATTAAATCGGACCAAATGGGACACAAAAACATATACCTTGTTTCTTGAGCAGGAGGAGAGGACACACTTCCTAAGTGTTTTCCCTTAAGTCTTTTTCCTTCTTCCATTATTCAGCATATTTTCCATGGTCACACAAAAGACAACACCAGCAGCAAATCAATTGTTCCCCCAAATATAAAGGAAGGGCACGGTCAAGTAAATGTGATCTTTAAATAAAAAATTTGACTCAATATATTCCAAAACTGGTGACCTCCTGTTCTTTATAAAGACTTTTCTAGCTGCTGTAGAGTGAGTAACCAGCATCCTTAAGTGCTCTTTTGCTGCAAAACCTAAATTAACTTTTCTGTAAAAAGGAAACAAATGCCATTTGAAGGAAACCTCTGTTGGTTTTACCTGAAATACTCACATTTATACAAAAGACACAGACTTAGCAGAGTGATTGTTCAGTTTTGCTAACTACTATAAATTACAGTTAAGAACAATACAAAGATCATAAACAAATGAAGAAATATCCCTGTGACACTGTACCTTATTGAGTTTGCCAAGGGAAGATATAAGATCCGCCCATTCACTTGATGACTCAAAGTTTCTCAAAGCTTTCTCAATTGATGAAGAATAATTTCTGTATCTGTAATCACCAAGTAACTCTTGCTCTTCCGGATCCATCTTTGGTTCTCATAGCAAGGTGGAATTGCCTGGTAAGCTAAAACATGTACACAGTTACAAAAAGATAGCCCATTTTTAAATTCTGGCAAACCTAAAGTACTGTAGGATAGTAAATATGCAGAAGCTGTGATGGATCACAATAAACAGGTCACCTGATCAAGTTTCATAATTTAACACACGACTCCAACTCCCTGCTGTCTGTTTTACAAGTTTTGCAGTCATATTTTCCTATTTATGAAACGTTTTTTCCTTCCATGCGTGTGGATCTCTCACACAGTAACAATGAGAAGGAATGTGAAGTCTCACTCTAGACAGTCAAAGTACTGACAAGGAGATAGGGAGAAACAAGTAGTTTTCATAACCTGTTATCTGCGCAGTGATTTGAAAGGTTACCTGTAGCTCTGGAATGTGAAACATTTCATATCGAAATACAACTTTCCAAAGGAATTCCATTAAAGGACCTCTCAGCCAACAGCAGAAGGAGCTCTCAGAGCTCTGCATGTCAACTTGGCAACAGCAGCTGCTGAAGTAGAAGACTAAGGTATTGTGCCAAGCATCACAGCATGCATTCTGATTTTCCTTTATTTTACCACAGAGTACCTATATATCCTATATATATTTATGGACGATAAAAAAGTTATCCAGACCTGATTTTCTTACATTCTGTAATGCATTTAGATTAAAAACCCCAAACACACCTGCTTTAGAACAACTGGAAACAAGAATGACTGGGTTTTATGCACTCTATGAAACTAGTTCTCCTGTTAGCTAATATGAAAAGATAATAGGGAGATGCTTAGGTTTAGGAATGCCAGATTTAGGTCAATTTGTGCTACATGACTAATAAAGAAGAGAAAGCCAAGTCCTATAACAAAACATTTTATAATGTTTCTGAAAGACATCTTCATTCACTTTCCTGCTGTTAGGACACAAAAATAAACCTAGGCTGTCTCTATATTCTTTCAAAGTAGGTCATCTCTCAGAGCATTAAAAAAAATGAGATCAATAACTATTGTCATAAATAATAAATCTTTAATAAATAATCTTTAATAAACAATAATAGCTACATCAATGGTCGTAAACTCTCAGAAACAGAAAACTGCTGGATACACCCAAAAATGAGAAGGGATTTTAAACACAGGATTAAATACAGGTTTGCACTCCCCAGTAGTAGGATTCAACCTCTGTAAATGCAATACTCTGTCATCCAACCTAGACCCACCTCTGTGGAAAAAAAGAAAAGTGCTATCACACAATGTCGTCAGGGCTGGTTTTGGTTGGTTGGTTTCATTGTTTGTTTTGCTACAGTAAAGATTTAATTTTCGGTTTTCACCAGGGTGTATGCAGTGCTTCTCACAGCAGAGAGTAAAAAACCATGCAGGGTATAACATTCATCAGGCATACAGCTACTCTTGCTCCAACAAGATTTAAAAAGACAATGTCAACCCTACCTTAAAACCTAACAAAGAGGCAAACTTGCAATACAATGTCAGCATAAATTGCGAGTAATCTGATACAGACACTGATAAATTGCCCTGCCATGGCAATAAATTGTACCTTATTTCCCTCATCTCATGTAAGTACCTTAATCATTGGGCTATTTGTTTGTATTCATACTCATCTGAAAAAAGTATGAGCTAGGAAGCATTCTAGCATTTCCCTGCCAAGCCAAGAGTGCTGCCACTTTCATAAATAAGAGATTTGTCCAGATCATTTAGAATCCAGTCACCCTTTTGCTGACAGAACACATTGAATTCGTTCGTCTCTAAATGCAAAGCAGGGGCATAAATCCCTTAGAGAACAGGAATCAATGAAATTATCAGCAGCACTTAAAGAGGTTCTAATATTCTGTGAAAATCATGTCCTAAAGCACTCTCATAGCATTAAAACCTGGTCTCTTTAAGTAAGATTTAATTAGATCATGAGCATAAAATAGGATGCACAACTCAAGAAAAGCAAACAAAAATGCAAACAAACAAAAACATAAACATTTGGAGGAAAAAAAATGTGTTATTAAGACACTTTCTCTGGGCTGTGCTGTGAAAAGGCAGGTGAATGGTGTATTCCCACCCAGAAAAGCAGTGATGGACATAATGATTTAGTGTGCATTGATTGTTGCTAGTAAGGTTTGGAAAAAAGACAATAATTAAAATATGGCTAATAGATCGTGTTCGTGCCTATATACAAATGCAGGAAGATTAAAATTATAAGCAAAACAAACGCCAGTCACCTTCAGGTACACCTTCCAAATCCCGGATCGCAACTTCCACACTGAACGGACACGTTCATAGTTACCCGTCAGCCTTCCGCATTGTCTGCAGGCAGGTGAACGGGGCGGGCGCTTTGCCTCTGATCCCAAGGAACGAGGCTCTGCCTCCCCTGGCTGCGGGGTTTCTGCGGATTCCCCCCGCCCCGGACACCCCCGCCGCCGGCTGCCGACCGCTCCAGCGCCCGGCTGCGGCTTGGCAGCCGCGGGGCGCACCCACAGTGCCGCACCAGGCCCGGCCGCCGAGGCACCGGGGCCGCCTTCAGGGGCAGGCATGGGCATCCCGAACCCAGCAAATGGCACGTCGATTCCCCCCTAACCCCATACCCGACACACGCCCGCCGACGGCGCCCTTATTCCCCCTCCATCCCCATCCCCATCCCCGTCCCCATCCCCGTCCCCATCCCCGTACCTGCGAAGGGCCCCACAGACCTCCCGCGCCGGCGGCGGCTGCGACGTGTCCCAGCCCGGTGCGGGACGGGATGGTGGAAGAAATGGGGAGCGACACCCCGTAGTCTCTATGGCAACAGGAGAGAGCAAAATATGCCCCCCCCTTCCGCACCGCAAGGGCCGCGCCGCAGTCGGCAGCCGGGGCGATACCACCGGATGCAGCGCAGAGAAGGGGAAGCCCGTACACTGGTGCAGGAGGGCTAAGGGTGTCCCCGCCCATCGGCGGCCGTCCTCGGCTTCACCGGCTGCCAAGCCGCGAAGGGAGGCTGCCGGCGTCTGCGGGCGCTACAGCCCGAAGAGGGTTACCCGTGAACCCCCGCCCGGCGGGAAATGGTACGCCCTGGAGGTGAGACCGCGGCGCCGAGCGCCCCCTTGCGGCCTGGGCTGAGTACCTCGGCATTCCCACCATGCTCCGCCTCCGGCGCTCCGGGGCCCCGCGGCCGGGCTGGCTCCGGGAAAGCGTCGGGGCGGAGACCTGCCGGCCGGTCACGCCCAGGCTGCTCCCGTCTCGACGCGCATCAGCCGCGGCTGGGCTCGAAGTCTGATGGCGGCTGCGCGGAGCCGCAGTCACGCGTGTCCGTGTGCCCGCCGCGCCCCGGCGGCGCTCCGACGAGGACGGCGAGCGCTGCTACCCGCGCCTGCGGGGAGAGGGAGCTCGGCGCTTCCCGGGGTGTGAAGCCAGCACAGGCGCGTTTAACAGCTTCACTTCTCTTTCTTCCGGCTGGTTTTAGGCACGAAGCGCTTTCGGCAAACCGCGCAGAGGCGGCTGGCACCGGGGCCCCGCTGTCACGTTTGTGGTAGGCTCGAGTTCAGCAGAAGCAGCCCTCTGCTCTGTACAGCAGGCTTGAAAGAAAGCTCATGTGCTCGGGTCACAGTAGTCCGACGGCAAATTAAAAAAACCCAAACCAACCCTAAACTAGCAAAATATCCATGGAAATTTAAACACGTGATCTTGTCAGGCAAAGATTTATATTATGTGGAAACGTGTTACTTAACCTCAGTTTCTTTCTTTCTCTTTCTCTTATTACTTTTTCCTTTCCTTTTCTTCCTTTCCTTTCCCTTTCCCATAATCCTGGTAGTTCAAAATACACCCCCACCCCCCCCAAAAAAAAATCAAGGAAAACCCACCTGTTCAGTTATTGAAGATGAGAATACCGAAACTGATGTAAGTTTCTTCTGGAAGGATATTGTTGGAATACTGATGGCTGGCATACTGATGGACTCATCTGGAAATGGATACTGTTTCAACAATCATCTCCAGTAAGTTTTATGTTACTATCTTATTTTCTTGAGATCACCCGCCTTTCCCTTTTCCTAGCTAGATTTTAGTAACATTATTTGGTATGTTATTTCTTCTAACAAATACAAACCACAGTAAAATGCAAGCAGTCGTTTGCAGGCTTTCCTGCGGCTCCCAGGGCTCCTGCGTGTGCCCTCAGTTTGGGAAGCTGGCATTTGCAGTGCTGAGGTCAGTGCGGGTGCCCAAAAGGCTGGGTAACCTCACAGAAATGCCTAGCAGGTGTGGGAAATGTGTGTCACAAAACATCAGAATGTCCTGCACTGATTTACAGCTTTATTACAGATGCTTCATCATTTTAAAAGACAAATCTTCAGAAATGGGGTGGTATTAGAGCACACAGTCAATCAGGTTGCAGATTCAGGTGGGGGTTCCTCCTACTGCAACAAGCACTTGAATATAACATTTCTCTTTAGGTATACACAGCAGTAGGTACATTCAGTGCCATGGGCATCGACATAGCCTAGCTTTCTAAAATGCAATGCCAATCAAACAAAACAGACAATGCCCATCAGATCAGGATGCCTATGTGGGCATGTACCTGAAGATTCCTTTATTGTCAGCTCCAAAATGAAGTCTTTGCAGAACAAAAGAGAAAAATGAAGAATTTCTATTGTAAAATATCATGGTTGTTTCTTTTTTTCTTTTTTTTTTTTAATTTGAGATTAAAAAGCTAAAAACATTCCTTTACTAGTATGTGACTAGAGTTTGAATTATATTCTGCATTTATGTGTTTTAAGTTATACTGGATGGCATATACAATCTAAACTTTCTTGACACATTTTTAGGCTTAGAGGAAGACCACAGAGTCAGGACACTACATATATGTTGGGTTATGCTACTATAAGAGATGGGTTTAATTAAAATTATCAGTGAACATAAATGAATTTTCAAGAGTTCTCATCATCTTCATTATTTATATAGCAAGACACTTAAATGGAAAAATTCAATGAAACAACATGTTGAGCTAGGTATATTCTCCTCAGCATTTTAGGTAAACTGGCATCAAACTCTCGAGGCGTATCTACAGTTTTGAAAACAAATGCACTGCACTACACAGCATTGGAACCATCACGAATCCAAAAGTCTGTCCCACAGTACAGTTATCAGCATTGCAGGGGACCCAGACAGAAACGACCTGGTAGTAATCCCCTTTAGATTCAGAAAGTTTTAAGGCAGACCTGTCCTCCTTAGTGACTACTCCCACACCTTCAGATCATTGGCTTTCCAAAGAAAGCTCTGCCTAACAGCTGGCCTGCTACAGCCTGTGAAAATACTGGCTGTGCTGTTAACCAGTACACTGGGAGCTTTTCCTTCAGAAAGTCCTGAAGGTCTTGCACACCATCTATACCCAGCTGATGCGGCAGCAAGTGCAGCTTCTACTCCCAAAGCTTTGCCACTGCCGCTACGGCATCCCCAGGAAACTGCCTCCACTAAGCTCTCACAATTGTGAATCCAATTCCTTTATTGTCCCATGTCACCACGGCTACTGCACAGCCAAGCATTTTCTTTGGCTAATAAATTCCAAAGCACAAATGGTAGTGACACGCTGTGAAAAGAAAACTAGTAAACCATGCATAAAAGTTTTATACAGTACAACAGATCATTATTACTTTATTCCTTTCCTAACCCTTAAACTTTGAACAATTAAATACTCAGCAAGTGTGCCAGCATCTGAAAGCAGAAAAATACTTCCAACAAAATGGACATGGGAGAGAAGAAGGGAGGCAGCTTAAAAAGAAAAAAGAAACAAAAAAGCACACCCAAAACAAAACCCCACCATTTTGGTTGAACAATACAAGCCCTGTCCAAAGATCCAGCCTGCCACACACACAGCACAGCCTGTCCTCCAATGCTGCTCTCAGCAAACAGCCCTCCCCTGCCAGTCTTCCTGTGCTCAGGGACTCTTGGACTGGATTTGTGCAGAGTCTCGGCTCTCTCCCCAGGATACAGCCTCCTTCCTACCAGTGTCACCTCACAGGGGTACGTGCTCCTCCTACACAAGCTCCTTCCCAGCTCTTTGAACAAGTCTGTCGCACTTAAACTAAAGGCCTCTTGAAATCTTTTTTCCTCATGGAGAATAGATTATCATAAGAACATCTGGGGCAGCACTTGCCCTTCTTCAACAAACTCTGGGGCGTCTCATCTGGCGATACTTCAGTCTTCATGAAAACAATAGGTATCATATCCTTAAAAGACCAACTAATAGTCATGCCTTTGTGCTGTGCTTATAAGTGATAACCACACATTATTTATGTCCAAAGTCTTTCACCCTAAGGCTTCCCAGAACACAAACTGTACTGGGGAAGCTAATATAAACCCCATTCAGCTAAGCCACACTGGCAGTCTCGGCAGCTCCTGATTGTACACTACCAATCTGTCATTACTAATAACAGCTTTATAGGCAATTGTTTCCAGCTCCTTTAGCTTCTCACAGCAAGGAGAAGAGGGCAGTGGCCTCCTGCTGCCCAAAGCAGCAGTGTGGGCATCTGCTCTGCAAGGAAGAAGAGACAGGGCTCTGTTGGCTCTGCCAGGGTTTTCGCTACAGCTTTCATGTTGGCTGGCAGGACATAGTGGAGAAAGCACTGCCTGGTTACAGCCCTCATCGCTCCAGCCCCCTGCAGCGAGCTGCCCCACAGCCTGGCACTGTCCCAGGTGCCCTGCCCTCTCATTGCCCCTGCTTCCACCCAGTACCACCATCACATCTTGAAATGCCGCAGCAACCCAAGAGCTTTTGAAATGCAATAACCACAATCTAAAATGAGAAAGCAAATCTCGTGCTCTCCATATCACTGCTTCCTTTACTTGTGATTTTGCTTAGATGACTTGTTTTTATTGACATGATAGTTATGTATTTCAATCCCATCCTACGTTGTAACATTTGCATTTTCTCTACTATGTGAAGAGCACTTAATCTTTAGTTTTTCCTTATTAAGGTTTTTAATAAGGAAACTTCCAGCTGTGCAATAGATGAACTGGAAGTTCTGAGAAACAGTTTGCTGTATCAGATCTGTAGTTTGCTGTCTCCTTATATAAGTCCAAAGATCTCACATTCCAACTACAAACTTACCTGCAGAAAATGAAAGCATACTTTCAAACATAAATTTTTAATAATGGAATAAGCTAGTTGGAGGAATACAAATCAATAAGTAATAATTTATTGTCATACATATTAATAGAGCCAAATGATTAACAGACATATTAAGAGGCAACTGATTAAGTTTTCCTATTAATGGCATATCACAGCAATTTTTATTTTTACCCAATTCCATTTCGATGGCAAGAAATATCTATACATCATTGAGTCCATTTTGGTTTTCTTAGTCTTCCTCCAGAATGGTCATTCTCTAGGGCTAAGAAACTCTACTACAATCTCCAGAAGGAACTATGGTCCCCAGAAAGAGCTCTATTGCGCTGAAAAAGCGTAAGGCATCCACTCCCTCATCCTAACTCCATGTCAGAAATTTGTTTAGGAGGAAGTGGAAGGAGGGTTGGCAATGATTTAATTAAGAGTAAATTCAGGTAAACAAGGTCAGGTACCTCTGCATTAGGGCAACATGAAATTAGCCTGTATCATCTGGGCTGGAACACCCACAAACCAGATTCCGGGCTACAGCAATGCTGCAAGCAGGCTAATGGAGGCTGTTGCGAAGTGTGCCCTAGTGCAGACTCAACACCAAAGGAGTACTCTAACTGCAAACCCTCAGTGTAGTGGTAAAGGACTGCTGCAGTGGACAGGATGAGTCCACTCTGGCTTAATGCCCTACCAAGGAACAGGCTAATCCATAGTCATATTACCACTTCATGGGTCCACATAAACAAACTTACCAGGTTTGAACAGTCTTTTCACTAACAAACTGGCCATGAGGACCATCAGCATTTGAAGGCAAAAGGGCCAAGTAAACTGGGGTCTCAGCCCCTTCATCTGGCGATTTAGGGGCTTTAGGACCTGCCATGTCTGTTCTCACCCATCCAGGACAGCAGGCATTGAGAAGGATGTGGTCATCTTTTCTTTTCTCATTTAACACCCGGGCTTGAATCCTGGACAAGACTGTGACACCAATTTTGGAGACCCCATAGGCAGTATTTGGCCAACCCTCCTTCTCATGCACACCTTTTTTTGTATCTTCCACAAATTTAGTCATGAGTTCCACTAACTCATCCTCAGTGATAGTGTTGCTGCGAAACTTCTGCTGTAGTTCTCCGCTGCACTTTCCCAGAGCTGATCTACTTACCATACTAGAGACATTCACCACTCTACCTGCCAAAAGACAGTAAACACCAATTACTTTTACACACATTAAATAAGCCCAGACACTGAAGTGGGCTTGCTCTACAGTTATATATTCACTACCTAGGTGAATATCTGTAAAATATTTTTTGTGGGCTATTTTGTAGAGCTTCTGCCAGATCACTGTGCTGATAAGTGTTTCTAGTGAATTTCATTACAGAGGGTAAGTTAAGGTATGAACCTACAATAACTTCCTATCAAACTTCAGGTATGCTCCCAGGAAATTGCCTGGTACAATCTGTAGGATATTCATGGTAGGAAGTGGTTTTCTCATTAATGGCAGCCAGACTTCACTCTCAAAGTGTTATGGGAAAATGTTCTCACTTCTGCAACAGCTCAAATAAAGTGCTGTGAGAATATACCTCAAAAGCCCCAGAATAACATAGAATTCAACAACAGCAAACTATTTCTTAATGCAGAGACCCCACCAGCTTGTTTACAGAATACATGAGGATTTACAAATGTCAGCATGCAAAACTGCGGTAAGCTATTTATCTCTCAGCACTTCAGTACAGAATGATGAGTCAGCTGAGCCAGTAATTCACTTATCTCCAAACTTATGTTGTGCTGCTTCCCTGTTTCTTGCTAGTTTACAGCCATTCAGGTGATGAACTAGTGAATAAACATGAGGCTTTAGATCTTAAAGCCACAAAAATTAATCCTTTCTGTTAATGACTTTATTAACACACCCATACAATACAGCAAGATATACTCCTCTTGCTATGGGGCAGTGTGTATCTGAGACTGAACAGGATTTACCACCTAATGAAGACCAAAATTCACATAAGACTATTTCTCTACTTGTTAAAGTTACACGTACCATAAGGCTTCACAAGAGGCAACAATTCTGTGCAAACATTCCTCGTTCCAAAGAAGTTTGTCTTCAGTGTAACCTCTGCTTGGACCGCAAATGGAGTTGTGTCATGCACTTACGTAAGGGAGGGAAAAAAAACAAAAAAGAGCAACATTATTAACACTCACATTCTTAGTAATGAAAAGACCTCGCTTTGCAATATTATATTAATAATGAGCAAATTCTGTTTTCACCTCTCCTTAGCTGAAGGTTTTAGCTTTGGTCCAGGAAAGCTAGTTGCATCACTCTGCAGAGTCATTTGCAAACCCACAGGACATTTGTCTTTCTGCCTTTCATACGGAAGAGACAAAGAAAGACTGTGCTCACACGATATTCTGCCCAATGTGCTCACTGACCTGCCTGTACCTATTGGCACCCAGCACGCAGGGTCTGCACTGCTACCATCACATGCAAGTAAACTTAGAGGTGCCCTCTCCCCTTAAATGCATAGCACAACACTTTGCCACAATCCTGACACACCAGGCAAGGGAAGACCAAAAAGGCAAATCCTCAATTTAGGATGCTGCCACTAAAGGTACAAAAGTTAGACTATCACCCCAGTACTAACATCCAACAACAAGGCAGACAACTGCTTCTATATCCCAATTCTTATGTTGTCACATCGTGGGTTCTTAGCTGGGGCTTGAAGTTGGAGCAGTGTCAAACCACAACAAACACTGTAAAAGCTTCTATAAAGACTGCAGGGGTAAGATTTGGTGCATTTTGGAAAAACAAAACAAAACACCCTTCCCTCCCCCCTGAACCAAAACCAATCACCCCAAATCAAAACCCAAACAAAACAAAAAAAACCCCAACCAATCCCAAAACTGATTAATAGTCATGTCATAAACTACCCCCTGAACTGATGGATCTGTGCTAATACAAGAAAAGGAGTGGGAATTAGCAGCTAGGAAAGGGAGCTGACTTAGGTAAGCATAAGCAGATATAAAACCTGCACTGTAAGGGTATGATTTCATCAGACAGAATTGACAGCTTGCCACCACCAAAAGTGGGGTAGTATGTGTCATCAGCTGACAATCTGGTTTAGCAATAAGCCATATGCATTTTCCACTTTTAGGGGGAAGTAAGAGTTGAAGTAACAGCATTCCTCCTCTTCTGTTACACACTCCTTTTCTGGCAAGAGCAAGGCCACCTACACAGATTAGGCAGGTCTTCACTTGTCTTCATAGCTCAGACCTATGTTAACTCAGAAAAGCAGTGACAGATCATTTAGTATTTAACATAGTTGTGGTTTTATTGCAAAACACACGAGTGGGCTTTAACAACTCAGCCGTTCATACTCTCAAGCAATGGGCACTGATGGGATCAAGTTTTGCAAATCACTTGCATTTAAGTCTGTGACAGGATGCCGGATCATGCAAGAGTTAACAACAGTGGGAGAAGAAACTAAAAAACTACACAACTTCAAACTTCTTCTTCTGTATCCACCTTGGAAGAAGATAAAAAGCTTCCCTATGTTCCAAAACCTACTCATTTGTCTAACAAGATACATTGCTTATAACACCTAATAAATACTCCCTTGATTTAACAAACGTTACTACAATAACTGTTCTCACAGAAGCTCATCCAGAAGGCAACCCACATGTACATAATCATCTCATACAGGAACAGTTTTTGCTGGACTATCTGTAGCACAGCACAGAACTAGAACAATAAATTAAATGTAATGGCAAATCCAATCTTTGACAGCCAGCAATAACACATAATGCTACAATAAAGAAAGGAAAGCAAAAATTCTGGGATGATAGCAGAAACTTGGCAAGGCAAGATGCAAGCTTGCATAGAAAAGACAATCTCAGAAGCTAGAATTAAAACCAAAATAAGATAACCATCACAGCAAGTAAGAACTTTAACACATAGGTGTTAAACCCTCTAGCCTCTGTGCTAGATACTTACAGAACAGTTATGATTAAGAAATGTGATAAAGATGTCAGTTGTACGACCTACTGCTGACTCACAGTGAGTTGTCAGCTTGACGAAAGTCTAGGCTAAACATCTAGAAGGAACTTATGAATAGAAAAATCCACGATGTAGTAAAGGAAGTAACAGAAATGCCACTGCTCAGGCTATTTTACCTATTTACCTGCTCCGTGGCTCCACGATAATAAATCTTAGCTATCTCACAGATGAGCTCTAGCAAATCTTGCTGCAGCAATTTGAGGAGTTTTTATTTCATATGTCATGGTATCCACCTTGATGGGGCTACAGCTGCCCAGTCAGCAACAGAAACACACACTGCACTTAAATTGCTGTAGTTGCAGCCCAGCCTTGTTCCAACTCATTGTCACTAGCAGGCTGAGCTAAGGCCCTGATTATAAACAGAAGAAATACTGTTCTGGGCAACCCCAGGCTTTATAAATTATAAGCATGGACAGAGATACAACCTTTTAAGAGTTGCTGCAAGATTTTAACACCTATCTTGACATCCCAAAGCTCAATTACATTGAGTTGCCTCCTACTGAGCTATTCTTGAACACAAGCAACATTCCTGCAAAGTTCCATGCAAAATACACAGAGACCAGACTTCAGAACACCACTGCTGCACTCTCACATGAGAAGCTTCATCTTCAGCAGCAGATGAGGTTTGATCCGTACTAACTGACAGGCATTTTTAACTCTTGCTGTGAGCAGATGAGTCAGTACAACACTCTGTCTGAACAGTTAGATGTCCTAACTGGAGATTTGAAAAGCAAAACCAAAAAATCCAAACAAACCAGAAAATATAGAAAGAACAAGTTTGTACTGGTAGGGAAATGAACTAGACTAGCCATGCTTGTGATCTGCTCTATCTGGAGTTAACATGATTCTCAGCTTGTTTTCATAAGCACATACAAGGATAATGCACTCTCCTACCTTACAACTGCTGTGTCTTCCTCACTTTCCCTCCCTTCCTGTTTACTAGAAGATGAAAGGGTTACATTCTTGCTCAGCACAGCAAAATTTAGGTTTAATAGATCCATAGGTAACTGAGAGGCCTGAAGTAAAGATGACAAAATCACCCAAGGTCAAAGGTCCTTTTTTATCAACTGGAATCCTTGAGCAGGTAATACATAGAACAAAGTATGAGCTTTGCAGAAGAGAGAAAAACAATACGTGTTCCCTGAGGAACACAGCTGATATTAACACAGATGATGTGCTCCCTTGGGTGTGGTAAAACCCATAGGCACTGAGGCAATAAATACAACTCTGGTCATGCGTATTGTGTGCCTAAAGTATTTTCACGCTCTCTATGTGATGCAAATACAATACTCCAGGGAAGTGTCTTTACATGCACAGGTAGCCCAAGAGATGCTAGAAGAAAAGCCATTTCACACTGCTCTCTCAGCATGCTTAAGAAGGTAGGCAGCTTACCCAGCCAAAAAAGTAGCATGCCACTGGCACAGAAGTCCCATATAATAAGCTTTGTAAAATCCCTTATGAATCTACTATACTTCTCCACGTAGCTTTGCAGCACATTGTACTATCCCAGACAGCGTGCTTCCTTACCTTTGAAAGCGATCCCTGCATTGTTAACTAGCACGTCCAGCCCTCCATATTTCTCCTTCAGGAAGTCACGGAGAGTTCTGATGCTCTGCAGATCATCGATATCCAGCTGATGGAAGAGTGCACGTAGTCCTTCCTCCTGGAGCTTTTTCACTGCTTCCTGGCCACGGCCGGGGTCTCGGGCTGTCACGTACACGTCCCCTGGGAACTGGTGGCATAGAGCCCGAACAATTGAGAATCCGATCCCTTTGTTGGATCCAGTCACCACAGCCACTGGTACGCTGGACATAGCTCCTCTCTGAATGTATCTCAAAGTGACAGTAACTGCAAATAGCAAAGAAGAAAACTTCACATTCAGATGGACAAAGATGGTTATCTGAAAATAAATGAAAGTGTTTTTTCTTTAAAATTTTATATAGAATTACCCTTTGATTTATGTGAAGCTACATTAGAGTGCACACTAACATACTAAAGCAGTGTGAGAAAGACACTTCTGGCTTTAGTATTTCGAAGAAGGCCCAACTAGTAACTGGGTTAATAAAAAAAGCAAAAAGTCAACGACTGATCTGCAGTACTAAGTTAACTTTTGATAGGAGTGAACTCTCCTGCACATACACTTACAGTAACACATTTATGTTACACATACAGTAACACCATTTCTTTCTGAGGATATTCAGTTGGTTCAGTTCAAGCAATGATGCTGCCGAAGCTGAAAAACCCAGGTTCAAATACAGGGAGGAGTGGCTTGATCTTCAAGTGTCAGGCAGGAGAACCAACTCCGGCGTTTCAGAGGGAAACGGCAGACCACAGACTGACTACAGATATTTATTATGTTCACCGTACCAGACAACTCTAGATACAAAGTCTGCTTGTCCTTTCTTTTTTTTCCCCTAGAAATAGCACATTTAAAGAAGACATGTTTCCCCTATAAAAGTTTAAAACGCTAGGTTTGCTCAGTTTTGACTTAATTACTTCCTCCCTTCCAAATTAACTGGTAACCATCAGTAGCAGGCATCCAACGAAATCCGAACCAGCTCCGGCCCAGCTACTGACTGACTGCACCATGACGAGGAGCCACCCTCCCAGTCCACCCTCGCACTGCGAACGGGCACATTTCACACACTGCCCCTTCCTCAGGACCGTTTTCTCCCCCCTAAGGGGAACGCAGAGCACACCCGCCAGCCTCGATAAAGCCCGGGCTCCTCAGGCGGCTCTCCGCGGAACGGGAACGACCCCGGCCGTCCCGCGCCCCGCAAAGGGGCTGAAGGCGGCGAGGAGCTGCGGAGCAGGCCCGGCGGGGCAGCCGACATTCCCTCACTCACTTCCAGTACAGCGCCGTCCCCAGCTCCTCAGCTCTGCGCGGCGACGACGAACGAGCTCGACCGCTAGCACTGGCACACTGCGGGCGGAGACGTGTAACGCAGTTAAAATGGCGGCGGGGCAGCCCCGCCTCCGCGACCCGGCTGGGTTGGGTAGGGTAGGGGCGGTGCGGCGGTAGTGGGCAATGGCGAGGTCGTGGGCCTTGCGTCCTTTGTAGCTGGTGGGCCTGCGGGGGGCAGGGGACTTAGGGCGCTGGGCAGCGTGTCCACCTTTGTTCTCTGCCTCGTCGTTGTTCCAGCCCGGGAGGGAGTCTGGAGTCGAAGCCGCTGTTAGTGTCCTCCAGTGTGCCGGTAACTGGGGAAGGTGGGCCTTGGCCGGAGGAGCCCGTGTGCCGGCCGGTGACCCTGGTGAGGGGCAGCGCTCCCGGTCTCAGGCACCGCCTCGGCGTCTGGGGTTCTGCTAAAAGCTGTATTGACGAAGGGAACCTAAATGTACGTTTCCGCAACAGATTGGAGTGTAAGGAGTCAGGGTGGTGCTGTTCATCTGTAACGCATGCTGGAGGTGTTGTGGTATAGAGTCACGGTGCTGTATGGGACTGGGGTGTTTGGTGGTGGTGATGCGGGGTACGATTGTTTCCTGCAGTGCATGTGGTCAGGGAGCTCCATTTTGCTTTTATTGTTGTCCAAAAAAATAAATCATAGAATGGTTTGGGTTGGAAGGGACCTTAAAAATATCTCGTTGCAACCCCCATTCCATGGGCAGGGACATCTTCCACTAGACCAGGTTTCTTAAAGCCTTGTCTATCCTGGCCTTAAACACAGGGATGGGGCATCCACAACTTTTTTGGACAACCTGTGCCAGTGCCTCACCATCCTCACAGTAAAGAACTTCCAAATGTTTAATCTAAATCTACCCTTTTTCAGTTTAAAGCCATTCCCCGTTGTCCCATCACTACCTGCTGATGTAAAAAGTCCCTCTCCAGATTTCCTGTAGGCTGCCAAGCTTCAAAGGCTGCTTATGGCAACGAATTTTCAAACAGCAAATGTAATACAAGGATACAAAAATTTTAGTTCTGTGCACATCAACAGTAGTGTCTCATTTCCTGTTGAAGATTATGGCTGTGCCTTGGCAAAAGTGATGTTTGGAGGTAAAGGCTTCCCATCTTCCCTTAACCTTATCACCCACCCTTGTTTAGAGACTTGCTTGTAGTATGTTTTTTAAACTTTAAAGAGGCAATTTATTAAGCAGTGTTCTGATTTGTCTTACTGAGATTAACATGCAGTATTTGCAAGAGACTTTACATATTTGTAAGTAACTTTTTTTCATTCAGGTTGTCTAAAAAAGGTAAAATCTGTTTCTTAATATGAAGAAAAGCAGAGGTCGGACAGGCCGAAAGAGAAGAAGAAAACACTTGCGGAGTTTGTGTGCAGGTATTATCCCCAGAAGTACTGCTAAATAATAAAATAACCTATTGTTTGTCAAGGTGTCATTTTAGGGTGTGTATTTGTCAAACATTTGTGCTTTGAAAATAACATGCATAAATGTTAGGGTTTTTTTATGCCAGTATTCTAGCATTAGTTTACAATCCCAAGAAGAGCATGAGAATATTGTGAGCTCTCTTTTCTGGCTAATGGCAAGTACTACATTATTCTTAAATTCCTTGACCCTTAAATATGCTGTATAACTCCTGCAGTTCTAAGAACTCCTAGTGCCCAAGGGCACAGAACTTAGTAGGCTAGTTTGAAGGGAGCCTTTTTTGCTATTCTGTTATCACAGAGTCATAGAATGGTTAGGGTTGAAAGGGACCTTAAGGATCATCTAGTTCCAACCCCCCTGCCATGGGCAGAGACACCTTCCACTAGAGCAGGTTGCTCAAAACTCCATCCAGCCTGGCCTTGAACACTGCCAGGGATAGGCCATCCATTACACTATGTTAAAATGCTTTTCTGACCATACAATAAGATTTTTTAATTTCCTTTATTTTCTAAGTGAGTGTTATTTAATAGCATGAGTCTCATCTTTTTTTATTTTTAGTCAACTGCAGTCACAAGCTGGAATACGTTAAACTTAAGAAGTGGCTGAAAGACAGAGGATTTGAAGACAGTAATTTAAGGCCAGCGGAGTTCTTGGGTAATGTTTTAATTATTCATTGTTGCAACAAAGTTCCAGTTCTTCTAAGAATCTTAGATTTCTGCTTTCATTTTGAATTACACATGTGGCTGGCATAAGGAAAAATGCCAGTTACCATTAGTCTTTTGAGGACTTCTGCCAAATGCATGTGGATGTCATTTAGCATAAACAAGTAGATATGGAGGCCTGAAGTAGTGTAAACTATTTCTTGTAGAAAGATAATGTTGTGTAAAACTCTCGTGTGAGAATACTCTGGTATGCTGCAAAACGTGTTCACCTATTCATTGTAGAAATCAAGATTTTTTTAAGTGTTAGTAGCACAGTTTCAAAGAAGAAGTAATATCTCTTTAAGCATTTCCAGCATCAGAATCTAACCTTGTTATAATCTCTTCATCTTTTTTTTTGCCATGCAAGCTCCGCATATCTGATGATACACATAAGTAAATAATATTAGAGTTGGGATTCACTTAGTACTGTTTACTGTTTTTCTCTTTAAGTAGATTGTGTTTCAAAAACTTTTGAAATATTAGAGAGTAGAGATAATAGGATGAATCATAGAAAAATATTATGAATAGAAATTAAATTAGGTTTAGTTAAAACTCTGAACCAAGAACAGCAGCCAGTGATTAAAGATGTGTTTAAAGAAAAAAATGGGAAAAAGAAGTTGAGTAATTGCTAGAATTAGACTGCAGATGTTGCAAGGGGGGGTTGTTCACAGGCTTCTGTAAGGTGAAAAGAGAATCAGAGAACTAAGAAATTATCTGACACAATCCATAATTGTCTTTTATGATTTGTAATAGGTAATGTATGTTCTTTTAGAGCTTCTCTGTGCTGACCTGTTAATTTATTGAAGTTTATCATAGTCTCCTGTATTTTACAAATATACATGCATTTAAGCAATTCTCTTTGTTCCTGCTTCAGGTACAGGAAGAGGACTGATGACAACAAAAGCTCTTCAGGTTAGTGATGTTGATTCTAATGAAAGAGCTCCTTTGGTTCTTTTGAGATGTAATGACTTTTGCAACAAGTAAACCTCAAAATTCCAGACAAGGTCTTCACAGTCCCTGTTGTCAATGTAACTTCTGGCCTAGTATCAGAATTCGCAGTGTTGGTGTATCTGTAGGGTGGTGTGCTATGTATCCTGAGGGCTTGTTGGATAAAAACATTCCTGTACTTATTTACAGAGATTTAGTATGTAGTCTAATGTTTCAGTTTAAGGCAGTCAGTGGCTAACTGAAACCAGAAGGAACTGGCCCCTTCCCTTCTATATGCCTTCTCCCTCAGCCCTGGCTCCCACAGCTTCCTTTGCACTTGCTGTATCAGTCTTCCCCACTCATGTGGTAGGTTGCAAGCTAGACAGAAAACTTTTCAAAATAATTATTAGCTTTGCTCCTTCAAATCTCCCATCTTGGTTAGTGCTGGTACAAGGAGGAATGGCATATCAGGGAGGGGGATGAAGGAAATGAAGGGGTCTTTAAGCAGCATTTATCTTTAGATTATCTTGGCCATAATGTAAATCCACAGCTTTAACCTCACTTTGTTGGAATCTTCATTGTTAGTAGACCAGCTAACAGAAACATAATTTCTCAGATATTCCCAGCAGAAAAAGGGAATGATAGAAGAAAAGCTTTGCACTTTAGATACCGGCACAGAAAGACCGAACTCTTGACTGAAAAGTGCCTCTCAGAAAATAGACTTGTTGGAGAAGTTTCCTTACTGGTGTGAGAACAGTATATCAAATAATGGGGAATCAGACCAGAACCTTTTGCAAATTAGAGTATATCAGGAAGTAGGAAGGAGGTGCGTGTAGAGAACAGTGTATGTTCTTGTGCTGGCTCAGGGTTAGAATCAGCTGTTGAAGCCAGAGGCTCAGCTTACCCAAAATGCTGGGAGTCTGCTGTAAGTGAAATGAGAGCTGGACTCAACTGGGCTTGAGCAAGATACAGAAACTCAGGAGAGAAACTGGAAGGGGAGAGTGTTGACTTGATTCATGTCCTCTCTTTACAGGCATGGACATATATGACTCAAGCCAAGCATGGAAGCTAATTTACACCCACATAACAGCTTGGCAAACAAGGCCAGGATAGACATGACCTAAAATATTACTACCCCATGCTGCTGTGTTGATAGAAGTACAGCTGTTTGTGGGATCTACTTTAGAATATATCTCAGTACAAAGAAAGTGAGTAGCCAGGCACCAAACTTTTTGTGAACAGCTTTTCTCAGGTGACAGTTAATACTGACTGCAGTCATCCTCCTTTACTGGACTGTGACTGTCTTAAAACTATGCTAGTTTCCATCAAGTCAACATCACATCTCTTTGCTTCTTGACGTTAGTGTTCTCTGGGGAGTGTCTCTCTGTTCAGAAGTCATATAGTAGATGAGTCAAGTACAATTGACCTTTACTATTGTTTGCATATATGTTGTTTTTAATTCTTTCTCTCAAAGGCAGGGGATCTGATTATTTCATTGCCTGAGAAATGCTTACTCACCACGGGCACTGTCCTTAATAGCTGCTTGGGAGAATACATTATGAAGTAAGTAAAAAGTGACACTTCATGAGTAAGCTGGCCTTTACTGTTGGTTACTCATTAATCATCTTAAATGGTGGTAAGGCTTTAAACTGCATACCCAAACTTGTATGACTGTTGTGCATGTGGGATCATCAGATAAGTAAGATTTGGGCACAGAGCATCTCCGTTTAGTTAGGCAGAGTAGGAGTGATGGTGCAGGCTTGAACTTGACCTGTGTCTAGAGACAGCTTGGACCTAAGTGTCAGATATGAATGGTTTCTTGGGAATTTGCAAACATGATTCAATAGGAAAAGGATGATAAAATGGGATTGCAAAGCAGTCATGCAAGCATAGCCTTTTAGAAAATTTGGAACAAAGACCTACACTGGACATTGAGTACTTGTTATGTATCCTAAACAAACCTCCCACCCCCCAAAAACCCCAACCCAGCAGGTGACCCTGAAGTTGTTACTAAAACCCAGCTTTTATAGACCCTTTGAAATCATCAAAAGGACTTAGAGATGAACTACAGAAAAGTTTAAAATAGAAGCTATTTATAACATTTAAAAGAACTAGCAGAGACATAAAATACTGCTGCATCCATTTCCTGTCTCACCTCTTTGTATCTGCTGTGTTGGTATTTTTATTCTGTTTTCTAATAGATGGAAGCCTCCTGTATCTCCTTTGATAGCACTGTGCACATTTTTAATAGCAGAGAAACATGTTGGTGAAAAATCTCCATGGAAGCCATATATTGATGTTTTACCAAAGACATATACTTGCCCTGTTTGCCTGGAGCATGATGCAGTGAGCCTTCTCCCTGAACCTTTAAGAATGAAGGCTCAGGAGCAGAGAACGATGGTCCATGAGTTGTATGTGTCTTCCAAGGCTTTCTTCTCTTCCCTACAGCCTTTGTTTGCTGAGAACACAGAAACTATTTTTAACTACAGTGCTCTAGAGTGGGCTTGGTGCACTATTAATACCAGGACAATATACATGAAACATTCTCAGAGGGAATGTTTTTCTCTTGAGCCAGATGTTTATGCTTTGGCACCATATTTAGATTTGCTAAACCACAGTCCAAATGTTCAGGTAAGAAACTAAAAGCAGATCACTTAATTTCTTTATTTGTAAATGCACTACCTCAGTACAGTATGAATTTAGGTGATGGATTAGGAGAGTCAGTGAGGGATCTTGTAGTGGGAAAAATGTATACTGGGGACACATGCAGGCTGAGTACTTGTGGTTATAGTAAATACCCTGGAGCTTGTTTTCAGCCCAAGGTAGTTGAATAAAGATGATTCAAATGTTTCAGTTAATGTAGCAAAGCAAAGTTAAAGGGAGAGCCCACAACAGCTGGGTGAGATTTGCATCCAGGGTAGCTACTGGGAAGAGCTCCTGGTAAATGTAAGCCCTACCCTGCTCTTCCAAAAGGCTCAGCTCCTGAAATGAATCTGAAGTTATGTGGTTCTTGAGCTACTTCACCTCTGGCTGAAGCCTTTGAGCAGCCTTAGGAAAGTGTATAGAGCAGTCCTACCTCATGTCAGGGACTGCGTGACAGTGTAGAGTTGGGACAGCACAAAAGAGCGGCCAACTCTGCCTAAAACCATGTTTATTTGTGGATTTGGGGCCTCTGTAAGAAGTCTACAGAGTTGGTGACACACCCTGTGGTTTAAGGTTTTGATGTACGTTCTTCATAATGGGTTACCTTTTCAGACATCTGTAACACTATCTGTTTTCTTCCAGTGTTAGTGTTCAGTACTGTTGGATTTTAATATTCAAGGTCTGATTTCTTTTTTCACCTTGTCCTGCTAAGAGTAAGACCTTTCATTTTTAACTTCGTGAAGGTGAAGGCTGCATTTAATGAGCAGACAAGAAGCTATGAAATTCGGACAAATTCACAGTGCAAAAGATATGAAGAAGTATTTATCTGCTATGGGCCTCATGATAATCAGCGACTACTACTAGAATATGGATTTGTTGCCATGGATAACCCTCACAGCAGTGTTTATGTCTCCTCAGGTTGGATTTATAGATTGTCATGAAATTGAAAGGCGCAATAGTAGAGAACAGAGCATCTGAGCATGTTAGTACTGTCTGCATTCAACAGGAGATGTCAGTGAAAAAGGATAACTAAAGGATAATGAAGAAATTCACACACATGCATATACATAAATGCACGACATGGACAATGCATATTAAGGCATTGTTGGGTTTTTTTTTAGGTACCTTGAAAATGTTTGTATTTCCATGAAGTGGAATGGGGCTTGATACCACTTTTAACTGCATAGAATTGGAGTTTTAAAATTGAAAGTGTTCTTTGGTAATTTTTCCTTTTGTAAAATTGCAATTTTTAGCAGCATATAGGTAGAGATTCCAACTAGATATCTTAGATTGTACCATCGACTTGAGGATTGCAGTCCTGATGCTCACAAACTAAAGTTACTGACAGTGGTTCATAACTTCAGCTTCAATCAGGATTTCCATTATAAGGATGCAATCCTGGAGATTGCCGATGGCTTTTGAATAATAGATACATTTTTGATTATGTTAAAGTTCACCAGCATTGTAGCAGGTTTTGATCTTTGGCCTACAGCTACTTGACAAATATAACTGAAATGTCATTTCAGAATTGAGGATTGTGGGTTTCTTCTACATACCATGTATTTAAATATCTAAAATGTGTTTTTATGCAGATACTCTTCTCAAGTATTTTCCACCACTGGACAAGCAGAGAAATGTGAAACTTTCCATTCTAAGGGATCATGATTTCTTAGAGTAGGTGTCTGAAGTTTTTTTGTTTCCCTATGAGCTTTCTTTTCATTTTTTTCTGGGAGTCAGATTTTGCTTCTAGTATCAAAATTCAGCATTAAATATATATTTTTTTTAAACCAAACTGATTCACTTGCTATTTGTGAGAGAATGTAGAAGTAGTAAATACCAATATCAAAGCTTTGAGATAGGTTGAGATAGGGAATAACAGCAGAGTAGGGGGAGTCAAGGAGTCCTCTAGTTCTGAAGAGCAAATCTCTTCCTGACGCTTGTCAATAAGCTATCATGTTGTCAAAGATCACCTATACTTTCTGAATCTAATTGCTTTTGACTTTCTAGAAACCTGACGTTTGGATGGGATGGACCATCTTGGAGACTTCTTACTGCCCTCAAGTTGTTAAGTCTTGGAGCAGATGAATTGTAAGTTTCAGTACTCGGAATGTTTAGACAATGTGCATATGCCATTTTCCTTTATTTGGTCTTTGCTGGCTGTGTGTGAGATACTGGGACTATTGTTTTATATCTCCTGTATCTATATCATTGAGTACAGGTGAGAAGTGAAAAGAAGAAAGGCAGAGAACACCATATAATGTAAAGTCATTGTCTATTTGCTGCTTTTCTCTTTTGCTTTCTTCAAACACCCCATTGTTTTCCCTTTCTATTTTGAGAACCAGATATTACTTAAGGTTCAGGCTCCAGACGTTTTCTCTGTTGGTTTGATGGGACTTTAAATGCTATTGACCTTGCTTGATTTCTTTGAAGCATGTGTTCCACAGACTGCTTCTTAAATTTTAAGGCCAAGTAAGTTGCTGAAGTTCATCTCCAGTGACTGTCAGTGCAAGTTTGATCATTTGTTCTCAATGGCAAATCTTTCTCAAAAAATGTTTACCTGGGATTTGCTTGTAATAGTAAATAAAACCAAACAATTTCTCTTGTCCAAAGCTGTTTATGCTTTGAAGACTCACTGCTGAGTGGAATAAGTTGATTATAAGAACTGAAAATAAATCCTCATGATGCTGATTGCAAGCCTAGGTGATGTGAAGTTTAGCAGAAGCCATGCTAATAAGTTCTGGGTGAATAGCTTTTCCTCCTCACTAGTGCTGCTGAAGTTGGTGGCAGCATGGCAGAGCAGTGAAGACCAGAAGCATTGGCCTAATTGCAGCCTGTGTCTTTAGCTGAAAGGGTAGGGGTGGAGGTAGGATGAGAAAGTTGGGGCTGTTCAGCCTAGAGAAGAGAAGGCTGTGTGGAGACCTCATAGCAGCCTTCCAATATCTGAAGGGGGCCTATAGGGATGCTGGGGAGGGACTCTTCATTAGGGACTATAGTGACAGGACAAGGGGTAATGGGTTCAAACTGAAACAGGGGAAGTTTAGATTGGATATGAGGAAGAAATTCTTTACTGTAAGGGTGGTGAGGCACTGGAATGTGTTGCCCAGGGAAGTTGTGAATGCTCCATTGCTGGCAGTGTTCAAGGCCGGGTTGGACAGAGCCTTGGGTGGCATGGTTTAGTGTGAGGTGTCCCTGCCCATGGCAGGGGTGTTGGAACTAGATGATCTTAAGGTCCTTTCCAACCCTAACTATTCTATGATTCTGTGATTCTATGATTGGCACCACTGGTTCAGATCATTAAATCTCTCTTCCCTTTTACGTGCCTCATCAGTCTCATAGCTGAATGTTGTGTGCCTTTTCACGTATGCTAATCTTACTTGCCTATGCCAGTGATGTTATTCTTATATTAACCTTATGTTTATTATTCAGCTGGGGAATACAGCAAATGATTGCAGTTTAAACATTTTGGTTCTAGTACCTGCTGGAGGAGAGCGCTCCTTGGTGATGTAATTTCAGCCAGAAATGAGCAGCAGACTTTGAATATAACAGCAAAAATATGCCACTTTTTAATAGAGGAGACACAGCATGCCCTTCTCCAGGTAATTTGACTGGAAGAACAAAGGAGTCCAGATTGCTTTCTTTCCTAACATAAATGTACAGCAGTGTAATTTTTTTTTTGGGCGAGAATAGCAAGTGACGAAGGGAATTGACTACACTGAGGTGGTGTAGGATTTGTTTCCTGGCTGACTGACAGAACTTGTGGCTGCAGCAAAGAAAGGAACCGTATTAGAAAGCCCTGTGAACAAGTGAAAAGTATTTAACTTTTCTCTGCCTACATTATCATTGCATTTGTTGAAGTTACCTCTTAAAAGAAAATGCAGACTTGTATGAGGTGGGTGCATAAGATATTGCAGACCTGCCACGAGTGACTTGTTGCAGAAAGTGAAATCTGTGTTCATTAAAGCCAAGTGAACTACTTCTGTGAGGGAGGTCTGTGCTCTTAGAAAAACAGTCTCTCCTTCCTTTCTGAATTCTGGCAATGAAATGTGTACCTAATGTCAAGTTGGATAGCTATCATGGAAAAAGGTTATTAAAACCGCACTTTCATAAAGGAAACACATCTGTGCAGAGAATATGAGGTGAATCTGGTCTTGAGCAATATCTTGAGGGTAGTATGGGCTTAAGAGCATGGTATCAGATAAACATTGCCCTTCCTTTCCTTGTTTTCCTATCTGCTCCCTTTATTAAAAAAAAATACTATTTTGACATAGTTCATGAACTCATTAACAGGTATAAGCTTTCCACAAATGTTATATTCATGTCCAGTGTTAAGTAATCTAAATTTTTGGTAATTTCATCTCATTTGTATAAACTTTAGATTTCCCAGTTGAAAAGGAACAAAGAGAACCTGAAAACGCACCTGGCTTTGGTAGAAGCCTTGCGCTTGGAAAACCTGAAGATACTACAAAGATCAGCTGAGATTCTTTGTAACTTGAGTATGGCAACAACTTGACCCATCTGTACCTGTGGCTGATCGGAGGTCATTTGCCATGGATATGCCTTGCTGAACTGTTTTAATGGACCTGAGCGGCAAAGAGTAGTGTAAAAATCTTCAAAATATGTTTAGTTTTGATTACAGGGTCACAGAGAACGCAGTCTTATTTTGTTCTTTGCTGACCTTCTTCAGTAATGCAAAAGGTTAGCCCAAATGGTCGGGAAGAGCACAGGTGGCTTTCATCATATCCCATCGAAATTATGGCTGCTGTGAGCAAAACAGCTTGTGGGGTAATTTGAGCAGCCCTAGGATTGTGGGCTCGAGCAGTAGTAGACTTTACAGCTGCCTGTGTGACTGAAGCATGGAAAACAGAGTCAAGCAGATACTCCTCAGCATGTATTTGAGCTCTGGCACTTGACAGAGAGGAAGAGGACAGAGCCATTTATGTTTGTCCTAGTTCTGATCCTTCACCTTTCCCCTGTGTGAATTTCCCTCCTTTACTCAAAGCTCCCTCCAGACTTGCTAGTTCATATTCTGGCTTCTCCTGCTGGGAATGAGAAGTGAAAGGATACATCACTTTGAACACTGTTTCTTGTTTGGAAGACCACACAGGCAATTAGTTCCGTATCCATTCGGTTCTGATGATCACGTTGAGAAATGTTCCTATCCTGTTTATAAGGGGATAGTTTCATGGGCTGCCTTTCAGCATTAGTTCTACTTAAGTAGGGAGCTTGAGCTCCCTGTGTCATTCAGAGAAGAGAGACTTCTTCAAAAGACATTTGAGGGCAGGACCCTTATTTAAGCTGTACAAACTTACTTTATGGTTGTGTTGTGATTATTTTCCATTTTGTGGGGAATCACATTTCATAGAATTTTTCATTACTGTTTTTAGCATTTGTTAAGAACTATGTTTTTAAATGTTTATTTTTGTAAATATATTGCTTCATTTTCTACAATACCTCTATTTTTGAAATAAATGAAATTGCATACAACAGTAAAGGCATTCTAGATAATATAACTTAAGGAAAAAATACAAGTGAAAACTTAGGTATTCACATGCACTTTCAGACCTTCTTTGGTGTCTTGTGAACAAGAATGTTATTGTGTAAACTTACTTGGATTTGAGTATTCCATGGTTTTTTTCTGTCTCTGTTGGGACAGGAAATGCCTTGATACTTGGAGCTCTGAGAAGGGCTCTTACTTACCTACGAGTGTATGTTGGTTTAGCTTCAAAATTCTGTGGGAGCTGAGAAGTGTAACTGTTTGCTGTTTACTCAGTTTCCAAACCCAAAAATTCTTGGTTTTGAGGTTTCATCTTCATAAGCTTTTGCTAGGATTAGGAGGTTCTGAAAATAAGCTTTTTTTTTTTTTGCCTTGTTTACCCCAATGCACTGAGGTTTTTCTGTACTGTCGGGCTTTCTTGTGTTGTTCATATGGAGGTGCTGACAGTGTGTTGGTGCTTTACATTTCAGAGCAGAGGGCAAGGTGAGTGGGTTGGGAGAGGAACTGATGTGTTTTCTGGAGCTAGATGCACATTTATTCCATCTTTTGGGCCGGCTTACTTTCATATTTGTCTAAACTGTGTTTTTTAAGATTAAAACTTGCAGGGTTTTAATCCCTGCAAGTCACGTAGCACCATATTTTATAGTCTAGTCAGTCCCATTCTGAAGTACCTCTTGGGATGAGATGCCTTTCTAGATTTGGGGATGCAATCTCTAATAATCTCACCAAGAGCAATTCCATCAATTCAGCAATTCTATTACTGAAGGTTCTTCTGTACTGCTGAGCCTGTCCACAGCAGAGATAAGCAGGGCTGAGACTTGCCCATTCGTTTTGATTAGGTCTGCAAAAAGGTCTACAGAAGTCATGAGTGACATAAAGAGGGTGGATGGTGACTGAGCCTTCACAATGCAAGAAGTAAGGGTTTTCAAAGGAAGCTGGAAAAACTAAGGTTCAAAACAACTAGAATGTGGTAACAAATCCATTGATTTTAATAAGGGATATGGATACAAAAGTTGACATGGGTACAGAGCCCATAATACACAGAACACAGAGCTGTTGGCAGTTACCAGCCAGACAAACAACTTTGGTCTGTCCCCTGATCTCTAAATAGTTCAAGGTTGGGAGGATATTGATGGCAAGTCTTGTAAATGCTTGACCTATGCTTGCTCTTTTAAGGTCTTCCTGGATGGA
This sequence comes from Myiopsitta monachus, assembly GCA_017639245.1. NCBI lineage: Eukaryota > Metazoa > Chordata > Aves > Psittaciformes > Psittacidae > Myiopsitta > Myiopsitta monachus. The sequence goes on along the minus strand of CM029927.1, from coordinate 11,820,140 downwards.
CACTGGGAAACAGGGCACTGGGCTAGTGGGATGCTTTTTTGAATATGTCCTGCAGTTCTGAACGTGTCTGCAGTTTTGATGATTACAGTTGAACTGCTTGACCTCTCACTTTCTTTTAATAAGAACTTTTTCATTCTGTAAGAACAGATGTATTTCACATGTAATAATTTTATGAGATGGTACCAGAGTTAAAGAAGATAAGGATATTTGGTTGATGGATTTTTTTGTTTGGGTTTGGTTTTTGCTTTTTCTTTTTATCCTGGAGATGGCTATTTTAAAAAAACCTACGTACATTGTGTCTTGCAAGATGGATACTGGCTTATTTGCTTCAGTATAGCATTATACACTACACATTTATACCAGGTGGTTTGAATATGGGCTCTACTTGTGTAACTCCTACACTCACTCCAGAGAGCATAGGGAGGGGATCTGGCGCTGCAGGAGAGCAGGCAGTATGACCTGCTTGTCTGTCTCCTGCGTGGAAGTACAGCAGTAAGCCCCTAGCTTTACCTTAAGCAATGTAGCAAGTGTTCTGAATAAACCCATGTGTGTTTAATGTCAAAGGGAAAATCCTGCCTGAATAAACTATGGAACTGGAACTAGTGCTTTTGTAACACACATCAATAACAATAGAGTTTTAACAGGAATAAACCAGAGTAACAGGTCCCGATTCAGCATTTATGTGTATATATGCCTAGTAAGCAAAAGCTTAAATTCTTTTTTTGAGTCAAACCTAAACTATGTGCAAGGCAGGGCATCCTAAGGTGGGCTAAGAGCCTGAGGAGGCAACTGCACTGGGAGTGCTCTCCATCTGTCTTACAGAAAACTAATTAAAGTTTTCAAAGAGTGAAGATGCGTCCTCTCAACCTGGAATTCAACTAGAGCCCCTTTGAGCTGCAAACATCTTAATCGCTTAGTTTTAGTGAAGTGCTGTTAACATTTGACTCTGGCTCTCTGTTAGTCTAAGAAGGGATTTAGGTGTGATCTCAGTGTGGAAAGACATACTTTATTTCTCTCAAATTTCCTTTCAGATTATATCTGCAAATCTCAGCAATAGTAGGAATAAACCCCAGCTTTTTACCGTTAGGGCTACAAACTTGGCATAGGCCATGGCAGTGAGCTAGATTCTCTTCCATGCAGTGTTACTAAAAAAGAGCTGAAGTAGGAATGCATTCTGTGACTGCAGTGAACACATTCGGCTTAGGTAGGTGCAATGAGAAGTTTTATTTCTTGTAACAAGAGAGTGAGACGGGAATAGCACAGCTTGATTATTTTTTTTGGGGGGGGGGGTGGGGGGGAAGAGGCAGAGAGGCAGTTGATTTAGTGCAGTCTGAAGTCATTGAAAGATGACAAACATGAAACCTCAAAACAGTATCTTTCCTGTGTCAATTTATGTAAATACAGCATGGATTTTCTTTGGTCTTCCAGAGAGAGTGGCTTCCAGTTTACAGTTTTCTTCAGCTGTGGTGAGTGGAGATCATCCATCATTGCTAAGTGCCTTCAGAGCTGTCTGTTTCAAGACAAGATAAGGGAGTATCAACTCTCATACCCTGATAATTAGAGCTTTTAGGTCCACTATGAAAACATTTCAAAAATGACATTCCCAAAGAAAGGCACTTTTAAAAATTATGTCTCAAAGGGTAGGTAGCCCTCCATGTCTAGAAGGTAAAGAATACCCTTTTCAAAGTGCCACGCTTTATCATACTTTGAAGTGTTTGTTTGCACTCAGCACATCTGTGGCTGCAGCAATGAAGACTGGGAAATTCTCAGAGAGAAATTGTCCCAACAGAACTTTATGGGTTTCTTTACACAATAAATATGAATGGAAATCGTTGCAAGATTTTTGAGGGAAATCCTGATGAGGAAAGGATGAAGGAAGATGAGGGAAGTTGTTTCCCTCATTTTTGACCAGCAGTTGGAGCTGAACCACGTGAAATTCATGATTTTCATAAATTCAGTACAAAAGCAGGGAGATCGCAGCTCAGTGGCTGAATTCTACTGGAAGAACTTGATTTTATCTCCAACTAACAAAGCTTAAGTTGCATCAATCATCTGCAGGTTGGAGGGGAAATTAAAAAACCCCAAACATTTCCAATTCGTTCCACTCAATGTTGTAGTGGATATCTATAATTACAGAACTAAATTTGAGAGAGTGCTGCAATGAGCTATATTCAGTGGGAAGGCAAAGATACTCAATGAATCCTAAACTAAATTATGTAAAACTAGTGTAAAACTAATGCAATCTCTGTGTTGTCCACTAGATGATGCAACTGCACTGCGGAGAAATAAATTACAGTATATCCACATGCAATTCTAATCCTATGTAGTGTATTATATTTTTAGTAGTAAAAAGCATTGTCTTCAATAATACACCATGGTTTGTGTTGGATAAATAGTTGAAAACGTAGTTTTCTTTCTGCTGGTTTGAAGTGAAACTTGAAGCTTCGTAATCTATCTTTTTTCAGTTTTATTGTATTTTAACTTTATTGGAGTTGCTCCTCTCTCAAGTTGAATCATGTCATTCTCTTAAGCTATCACCTGAGACATAAGTAATAGTTCAAATCATCTTTGTTACATTAACTTGACCCTAATGGTGTAGCTAGTGGAGTTGCAGCGGAGAACTGTCTGCTCCTGTGTTTTTTTTTCCTCAGAGATTAGGGGCTACATTCATCTTAGAATCAGAATCATAGAATAATTAGGGTTGGAAAGGACCTTAAGATCATCTAGTTCCAACCCCCCTGCCACGGGCAGGGACACCTCACACTAAACCATGTCACCCACGGCTCTGTCCAACCTGGCCTTGAACTCCACCAGCGATGGAGCATTCACAACTTCCTTGGGCAACCCATTCCAGTGCCTCACCACCCTCACAGTAAAGAACTTCTTCCTCATATCCAATCTAAACTTCCCCTGTTTAAGTTTGAACCCGTTACCCCTTGTCCTATCACTACAGTCCCTCATGAAGAGTCCCTCCCCAGCATCCCTATACGCCCCCTTCAGAAATTGGAAGGCTGCTATGAGGTCTCCATGCAGCCTTCTCTTCTCCAGGCTGAACAGCCCCAACTTTCACAGCCTATCTTCATATCGGAGGTGCTCCAGTCCCCTGATCATCCTTGTGGCCCTCCTCTGGACTTGTTCCAACAGTTCTGTGTCCTTTTGATGTTGAGGACACCAGAACTGCACACAATATTCCAAGTGAGGTCTCAGGAGAGCAGAGTAGAGGGGCAGGATCACCTCTCTCCACCTGCTGGTCACGCTGCTTTTGATGCAGCCCAGGATACGGTTGGCTTTCTGGGCTGCGTGCGCACACTACTGGTTCATGTTTGTTTTCTCATCGACCAACACCCCAAGTCCTTCTGCGCAGGGCTGCTCTGAATCTCTTCTCTGCCCAACTTGTAGCTGTGCCTGGGATTGCTCCGACCCAGCTGTAGGACCTTGCGCTTGGCATGGTTAAACTTCATCAGGTTGGCATTAGCCCACCTCACAAGCGTGTGAAGGTCCCTCTGGATGGCATTTCTTCCCTCCAATGTACCAACTGAACCACACAGCTTGGTGTCATCGGCAAACTTGCTGAGGGCGCACTCAATCCCACTGTCCATGTTATCGACAAAGATGTACAATATCTGCATAGATCTCTTTCCATCATGTACTTTGATGTGGCTGATTGAACTCTGGAGTATTTTCTCTGATTAGGGTTATTCTGTGGACTTTCCCTTGTGTCATTTCTCTGGTGTCTAATAGTAATAAGCTAATGTTTGACCCTTTCATTCGCTGGGGATTTCTTCACTGCCCATTTTCATTGCTTCTGTCTGCTTACTACTTTTGATGTGTGTGTTTGTTGCCTTGCTCAGTTTCCCAGGGGCTTCTGAAACAGCCTATGTGTCTATACTCTTCATGTGTTTAGAGCCCCTTCAGATCGTCCCAGTTGCCCTACAGCTGAAAACAAAGCTGCTTGCAAAGCTACTGTTTTCTCCTGAAGCCCTCTTTTGTTTTCCCTAGCTCTTTCTGCTGCCTCCACTGCTGGTCCATACTGCAACATGCCAGTCCTGAGAGCGCTGAAGTGGACCGGGCTCTAGTGCCACTTGGTGCATTGCAGGAGGTAGGTATTTGCAGTGGACTTTTAATGTGAGAATGTTTTTCCTCCTTATATACACCTGTACTTGCACCAAGTGTGGCAAGGCCAGCTGTGTTCAGTGTTGTACCTCTCCACTACGGTGCCAGAGTTGGGCTGGAGAAACTTAGATGAGCACTTTATTCCTTGCAGATGCATTCAGCTGGCACTGGATTTGGTATTTTAGTAGCTCCTTCCTTCTGAGGCAGCTCTAGAAGGAGCTGGCAGAGGCAGTTTTGCTCTTTTGATCCTTGGCAGGCAATGATGACTATGGGGAGAACAGAGGGACATTCTCAGCATGAGGTTGGTGCCATGATTGTCTGTACCACCCTGCCTGGGCTCACATCCAGACCCTCTATCTCTACCCTTAAGAAGCCAGCCCTCTTGGCAGCAAGAAAGTGCGTTTGTGCATCTTTCCCACAAGATGACCTTTGCATGTACAGAGAGAGATGCTTGGTATGGGTGAGTCAGTCTGCAGAGGATGTTGGCGAGAGATCCAAAAGGACCATGCCATCTTAACATGACTCATGCTGCTCTGAACTGTTTCTGATGAGTACTTAGATGGTGGGCTAGCCAGTTCCTGTCTCAGGAATGGGGAAACACTGTACTGTTTGGGAGACTCCTAAAGGCCTGCTAGGAATGCAGTGTGGGCTGAGCTGCAGAGGTGTAAGGGGAAGAGTGAGCTAGGACAGCAAGGGTGGAGTGATCCCACTTGACAGGGTATGCCTTTTCTCTGCCTGTAAGTTCAGGTATATAACTGGACAGTCCTGCTGCTCCATCAGAAATTGTGTGCTGGCCAGGGTGGCCATTTCTGTGCAGAGTGACGGTGAGAAGGGTAAACATATGGTCTGGACAGTAACCCTTAAAAAAAGTATACCATCAGGCAAGTACGTATGTGTGTGTCTGTGTGTGCCATACTGTGTCTAGCCAGTGCTATCCTAGCTTCGCGAGAGCAGGGCTATATGGTTTACTCAGTTGTGTGACCCTGGCTTTGCATTTTTTCTGCAGGGGAGAAAGAGCACTGGTTTTGCTAGAGGGAGCCTTTTGTTTGTGCTGGTTTGTCTGGGTTTCTCACTGCTCCATGCTGTCATGCACAGGTGGAGATGGGTGTGGAACCCTCAGTGTTGCCAGGTGGGAAATCTCTCATATCAGGCATCTGATACAGCAGTGTAGTCTGCCTCTTTGTCATGGACACCCACACCATGCCTTCCACAATCACACACTGGTGGGGTTGTCCTGCTGTGTGGAATAGGCTTTAGAGGATGTAAGGTGCTCTGGCTGGGATGCTCTTGGATGTGGAGCTGTCTGGTGAGGTAGGGAATGTGTATTGGAGGAAATAAAGCAATGAGCAGTCCTCAGATTTCCTCTGGCAGTTCAAATGGGGTGCTCTGATGATCATTCCTTTGAACATGCTCCAGGGCTAAGATGGGGTGTATGGTCAGAGGGCTGGGCTTTGTGCATACAGCCAACAGCATTAGCAAAGGTGGTGTAGATACGGTGGTTGACTGTTCTTTTGAGTCACATTTGATAGAAATTGGCAAATGTGCTCAGAAAATACATGAGAGTGGAAGGGAAGAGTAGCATATTGAGATATACAGAGATTTGTTTTCTCCTGCATCCAGTCTAAAGTCACAATAGAAAGTCAGAAATTTTGACCCCAACCTTAAGCTTAACCATGCTGGAGACAGTAGGCTATGATGGGTGCTTGTACTCATCCAAAGAAGTACCTGCCTATGGGAATGACCATTCCTATTCTAGATACAGTCAGAGAAACACATATGCTTGGCACAGGCTCTGAGGAACACAGCAGATCAGTCTGATCTGAACCTCAGGAGACTTAACATTGTCTCTGTCCCTGGCTGCTTCCAGCAATAACTGTGAAAAATCAGTTCATCACATGTCTATTTTACGCTGAGTTAATTCCACTTGGCTCAAATGGAGTTACACCTTGCCTTTGATATCTGGCCTCAGGGCTTCATTAGGCATAGCTGTAGTCCAAAGGCTGCTGACAGAAGTTGGTTTATGTGAGTTCAAGCTCTCTTTTTGTTGTTTTTTGTTTTTTTCCCTAAGAAAAGAACAAAATGCATTGCAATTACAGGGGAGTTACTACAGCCTGATAGGAGGATCAGAGAGCACAACTCCTTTTCCAACCTGCTGTTTGCACTGGAAGCACCAGGGTGTAGGCTGAACTCTTGCACTTGGGGAAAGCTGACTGTGTTTGTGTGAGAGGGAGAGCTCAAACTCCCCTCTGTGCAATGTGGCTGGATGGGGTGAGAGGTGGCCAGGCATGCTATGGCTCAGTCTGTCAGCAGACATATACCCCAGCCATGGCACTCCTGAAGTGCATTACACTTGAGTCGTGACTGGGATAACATCCTGCAGTGTGAGTGGAAGCCTCATGGTCACAGGTTTGCACCACTTCAATCTCATCGTTCTTGAGGTAGCTCTTAATCTCTCCTGGTGCAAGTACAAAGGCGAAGCCATGGAGGAACAGCACATGGCGCAGCTGCAGTGCCATGGTCAGACTGCTGTATACCTGACTTTTTACTGAAAGGAGTGTTGTTCAGGTAGGAAAAGCAGAACTTGGTTCTTACTCTGGGACATGCAGAAGGCAGAGAGCTCCTTTAGCACATCAGTGCCTGGAGTGTGCCTGACCAGACACATCTATGCAGTTGAGCAGTGCAGGAAAGGTTCCTTACCTCCCATGAGAGCAGCACATGCTAGTCTTAATGTATGTGTGCCAGGCAGTCGATCTACCTCTGTGCACAGTCTGATAGATGTCACCTGCACATCCTCTGGATACCTGGTCTTCCATAAATAAAGAAACACGCGCATAGTAAAGCCACCCCATTTATGCCTGTGGGGCTTGTTGGCAAGGGAGTCCCTGGTTTATGCCTCCCCGAGAATAATCAGGGATCTTAGGGCAGGACTCCTTTCCTAAAGTCTGAAGGAATATCCCTGCTGAATTTTGAGCTCTAACATGAAGTGTAGGTGGAAACTCATATCACAGCATTGATTATTTTTATTAACATATTTTTTCAGAATTCTTTGGTGAATCACTTGATGAGGATAAACTCCTTCACCTTAAAGAAAAGGGAAACAGTGCTGGGAAAACGGTGGGTTAAGCATTCCTACTTTCAAAATAGAATGTTTCTGTTAAAGAAAACATGCAGAGAATTGTGAAACAAAGAAACCCCAGACCATTGCAAAATGAAACAGCATGAAAAATTTTCTTAATGTACCCACATTCTCTAGAGTTCCCCCCCCCCAGCTTTCCCCACTCTTTCAAGATGAAAGTGAGATTTGAATCTAAGTCAATAAGAAGATGCAACTGTTGAATGTCAAGTAGAGGGGGGAATGTAAGCATTACTTGGATAATTCAGAAAACAGCTGCTGCAGCTACGCAGTGATGTACTAGTTAGAAGAGGATGCTACTCCCCTTGGGAGGAAGAGGCAAATTTCTGGTAACTTGGTGTCCTAGGAACAACAGGCAACATGGTTATGATGCTGTAGGAGCTCCGGCCAGGCAGAGATCGGGGTGGGGATACCTGTCTGGGCTTTGGGGTTTCTGTGCCACGCTTCCTCCCATCTAAACGCTAACCTGCCTCTGTTGGGGTGTAAAGTTAGAGATGGTGTGGCGAGCAGATACCATGATGCAAGAACCTGAGTCAGATAACCTTGACAGTCTTAGGTAGTAAATCTATTGCTAAATAGACCACAATCCTTTGTTTAAAAGGAGAAAAGGTCAAAAGAGGACTACTAGTCAGTTACTGACATAATTCTTTAACTGCCTCTTCCAGCCATATACTTTGAGCTACTTTTGCTTGTCTTGAGGCTCTCCATGACTGATAGTTATTTTTAAAAATATGGTGTATGCTGACTGTTACTGGCTGCAGGTTGCAGCTTACATGTAAATCAAGTGCTGCTGACAGAGAGTTCCACTGTACACCCTCTTTGCACTCTGACCACTTCAGTATTGGAGAATCATTCTCTCCGTCCGTGCACCTCATATACTATGAAGAGAGATGTGGAACAAAGGTGTTAGCAACTCCTCCTTTGTTTATAGCTAGAAAATATCTGACTGCTTAAAAGAACATGAAAACGAGTTCCTTTCCTATTACTGTTGAGTAAACTTCACCTCTGCGCTCAACTTCACATGGAATTTGTCACTGGCAGGAAGCATAAAGCCTACCTTGTGAATATATAACTTACAGTCACTTCACAGGGAAAAAAAAATCCTTTCATCATGTTCGTTTTTCTTCACTGTTTTATTTCACTTAAAACATCACTCACTACCAAATGGTATTTGTCAGTAGTAATTGGCAAATGCTGGAGGCGGTTTTCAAGGCTGTCTGAATGGAAAATCTCAAAGCAGTTGTCTGCACTGAAAGAAAATATTACATTTGATCTTTTTATGAATCCTGCAGACATGATGTATGTCTGCATTCCTTCGCTTGAAGAATTCTTGGTGTTTGGGTTTAAATGACAGGAAGTAACACTTCACTCTTATTTTGCACTATTGTCTGAGAATTAACCACAACATAATGGTAATGTACATTTTTTTTATGCTTTACAGAGATTCGTTTTTATTAGCCATTTATTGTGGGTTTGCTTGTTGGCAGGGTTCAGATCCTCTGAATGATAACCGTGGCTATTGCATTTCATCTGCATTTGTATTTAGACGTGTATTTCTTCTGATGTCTTCTTTCTAAGTAATGTCTCCCTCAAAGATTGCCTGCAATACCTCAGCTTTCCCCTAATGCAATTGTACAAATGTATTATTGCTCTTGTCACCTCTGCCCCTGCACTTTTTGGTCATCAAGACAAAGGTTAGATAGCATGTAACAGTAACCTCATGGTACAAGTCTGCTAAACTGGGATATTCCTAGTGCCAGGTGAAGCCCAGTTCTGGGGAGTGGCAGACACAATATCGGACTAACAGCCTCAATCACTGCTTAAAAAATGCCACTGCTGGGCTTCTCAGCATTTAACAACCTAATGGCATGTAAAGTGTAACTGGTTCCCACCTTTCAATAATTTTAACTTTGGTTTTATATATAACAAAATGTCCATTGAGGAATTATTTTACCTCCAGTGTTGATGACGGCTAATTCTGCAGCATACTAACAGCCTGGTAGCACAGATCAGGCATGAAAATATCCCTCTGTCCAGAGGTGAGCATGTTGTTACTGGCTGCAGACCTACTGCCTTGCATCTGGAAAAGTCACTAATGTGCTGGCTGAGCCATTTCCAAGCATCTGAAATCCCAACCTGATGCCTGAGCTCCCTCAGCACTGTTGCATAGCCCTGAGTTCTCTGCAGTAAACGAGACCTCCTCCAGCAATGACTTGATGGTACCATGGTGTTCTCAACAAAAAGAGACAAGTGAGCATCTGGCTTTTCCTGGGATGCTGCTCCCATGGAGGGTGGCTGCCTGACCCTTCCTCTACTCCCACACCATTGAGGGCCTCTGCTGTCAAGGTCTGCATGACAGGACATGCTCTTTCCTGTTGTCTCTTGCTGGCTACTGGACCAGAAATTATCGCTTTTAGGTCCTTCTAGAAAAGGCAACGCTGCTGAAAACTTCTTCAGAGAGCACCTTTACTGTCACCTAAGGATCTGACATGTGCCTCTTTCTGCCATCATAAGGCTGGCCTGAACATGCCAGTGTTACATGAAAAAACCGTGTGCTGATTTCTGGTCGTGCTTTACTTGCGTTCTGGTTTCCAGCTGTACTGAAATTTTCTTTGCAATAATTGCAAGAAGCAAAGAATGATTTTCACATGCAAGCTAGAAGCTTGATTCCACAAATGGAGGCTTTGAGCTCTGCAACAAGCAGGGGTTGTGGACAGTTCTGAGGTATAGCATCTTGGTTAGATCACCACAAATTAACGAAACACTAAAATCCTGGCTGTCTCCTGTGAGAAAACTGTGCTATGTGGCTTGTTTTTTTGCTGTCACTCATACAGAAACAGTGCTCCTAGTGAGACGGGTGGTGTGTACAATATATACACAAACATACATGAATATGCATACAGTTTCCTTTTAAATGTCAACATACCCTTCAAAGCATAGTGTAATACCATGGGAGGGAAATGACAGCTTATTTGCAAACATGATGTGTTTGTTTTATTTTGACCCAGAAATGAATTAAGCTGTTTTTCCTCCATGAAGGATTGTGGGTTTCGCACTGAGTCATTGTGGGACTGTTGGCCAGGGGAGGTCAGATAAGGCTTGTGTGGTTGCAATGAGAGACTTGGTAAGATAAATTAGGTGTCTGGGGGGCCCCTCTTGGGGTGCCTGTGGGATATGCAGGGGGGCTGCAAGTGGGTAGAGTCAGCTCACAGGTTGGGAGAGGGGACTGAATGTGTTAACCAAGGTTGTGGCTGCTCCTCAAAGTGCTAGAAACACTACGGAGAGCTGGGGAGTGTCAACCTGTAGCCATGCTGCCTCTGCCCACACCCCTCCACCTGCTCTCAGGGATGCTGCCGCACTGGTCCTTCCATGCTGCAGTGCAAAGCACAGAGAGCCAGGATGCTTCAAACCCAGCCGTTCCCTCTGCATGTGGGGCACCGGGCTGCTGGGAGTGGTGGATTCAGACTCATAGGAAATGGGGGTTGTTACTTTTGCTGCCTATGGAATAACTTGGGGTGTATCACTTGGTATTTTATCTCTCTCGTTCATCTGCGGTGGGAGCTCACCCTCTCCTGTGTGTAGGGATGGGCTTCCGCTCTTTTTGGGCAGAATTCAATGAGCAATACCGATTTTTTTTTTGTATCCTTGTTACTGTTCAGCCACATCTGCTGTATTCTGATGATTGTCGCTTTTCCACAGTTCCCAAATTAATGCCACATCACAGATGCCTAAGCCAATATTACAGTTAGTTAACAAGATTACGCGAGATCATGAGCAAAATTAAAGACACACTGCAACAGTCTTCTATCCCCAAAAGTTCTGTGGGCCTTGTTTAGTTAGTATCCTCAGGCAGTTGCTGTTGTCTTCTTGTAAATCTTGTGTGACAGTATTCAGGAATGTTTTGCTTTATTTTTGTTACCAATCAGCAGAACAATAAATGCACAAAGAACCCTTCATTTTTCTTCCCTCTGCTGACACATGGAGCGAAGGACTTGGTGATACGCGTGAGAGATGATCAGTCTTCTATAAAAAGTGGCAGTGAAATGTTTTCACCAGGAGAGAGTGTGATGCTGGACTGAGCAGAATAACTCTGCCTCATGGCACTTAAGTTCTTACTTTGTGTGCAATGCGTGGAGGGCTGCGTGGTCAGTGAAAAGGTGTGAGGACCCACAGTGATCCATGGAGATGTTAGAACAACCTTAAGGTGGGAAGTCAGGCAGGAAGGAAGGAAAAGAAATCATTGTGCTGAAAACATGGGCGGCACAGTACAACTAACTGGTTCTCTATACTAAGAAAGACATAGATGTGACTGTGAGGCACAAGAAAGAGGAGAGTGTATGTAATAACCATAGGGATTTCAGAAGCATTAGTCTTGGTTTTCACATGAATGATCACTTCTGAGTATGTGATGCACTTTTTTACAGCAGAAGCATTCTGCAGAAATGTTAGGCTGCTGTTGTATGGAATCATAGAATGGTTTGGGTTGGAAAGGACCTTAAGATCATCCAGATCCAACCCCCCCCCCAGGAACACCTCACACTAGACCATGCTGCCCAAGGCTCTGTCCAGCCTGGCCTTGAACACTGCCAGGGATGGAGCATTTATCACTTCTCTGGGCAACCTGTTCCAGTGCCTCACCACCCTCACAGTAAAGAACTTCTTCCTTGTATCTAACCTGTGTAGCACAGTATCAGCTGGCTGTGTACCTTTCTCCAGGTGCCAGTCGGTGGGATATGTTTTTAAACAGCCTTTTGAACAAAACCAAAAACTGGGCTGTGATTAATCGATTCATTATGTTTGGAAGTACATTGAAGTTCCAACCAAGATCAAGACTACTTTGATTTGAGGCAGTCATTACAAGTTGTTCTTTCTTCAAGTCAGTTGCTCTAATTTTTACACAATATTTTAGAGCTTAGAGATTCTACAAATTCATATTTGAATGTTTTAGTAATTCTTACTTTGCTTTGATGGTAAAATTATAATTTTTATCATTAAGTATGTTTAATTTTAAGGTCTGTTTCCAAGTGTTCATCTCCCTTTCACAATGCATACAACTGAACTCAGATTGAAATATTTTATTGATTGAATTAATTCATTTAGTGCCCCTCTCAGATAATATGTGTCCATGCTCTGCAATATAATTTCTGTGTTCAAGAACCATGCAGATCTGCAGAAGTCCATCAGAACAAAGTAATGTGGAGCTAGAAAGTGCTTCCTCCTTTCCTAGAACAGTTTTTTTATGGTCAGAATGAGCAAAAAGCATTTGTATCTGCCAAATGTGCACTGTTTCTGACCTTTTAAAGGTAAAGAAATGAAGCCTGTCTTGATGGAACTAGAACTGGTTGGGAGTTCAAACTATTTGGGGTTAAATTCAGTTCTGTGTAAAATAGCTCTTCTTCCACTTCTTTTCTAATACAAGCTATTTGAATAGGAGCTAAGAGATGTGCTGGCCATATTTTGGCCTTTCTTCAGGAATAGATTCACTCCATGCACATTTGTTCTTTGGTGGAGTCCCTTTGAAGTCAATGGGGTTTTTAAATTGGTGATCAGACTACTGTCAGGAATACGGATGTCACCTTGTGACTGTTAGTTTGTAGTGTATGAAAAAACTGGTTCAGTGCTCAGCAGCAGTCAAAAAAGGCAAATAGGCTATTTGAGATTACTGGGAAAGGGAGAGGGAAAGAACTGATTTTCAACCTCTGTATACCTCCTTTTAGGTAGGAATAATATAACATAGTATAGTTTAATATCATGTGTTGTATTATAAATAATATAACACGTGCTGCTTTGGTTATTACTTCTTGGTTACAGCAAAACTAGTGAAGGTAAAGAGAAGGTCAGAGACTGAACTGATCCCTGCAGAAAGTAATTTTAAACACACCAATTTCCATCCGTTTGGGAAAACAGACAAATGGGATAGGAAAGGGTTATTATAGGAAACTATAAAATCCTGAATAGCATGGGGAAGGCAGATAGGGAAAGATTAAATATTCTTTCTCAAAACACAAGCAGTAGGGGGTGCCTAGTGAGGTTATAGAGCAAAAGACAAAAGGGAAAAGTTTTTCACAGTAGTGCGCAATCAGTTTATTTGGCTTATTGCTGCAAGATGTCCTCAAAGCCAAAAAGAGAAATGGTTTCCAAAAGGGTCAGGACAAGAACAGAGCTGATGATCTGGATGCAAACTGGAACAAAACCATCATGCTTGTTCTTGCGTTATGCTTTTCCCTTGAGCATCTGTCCTGTCTGCCATCAGAGACTGGACATTGGAATGAATTATCTTAGTTCCCATCCAGAATTGCCATTTCTTTCTCTGTATTTATATTCAGAAACTTCTAGATGGTAGCTTCACCGGTGTATGTTTTGCTGATCACCCTCTTCTTGTTCTATAAGCACGAAAGGTGTGTTATATGTCTGTAAGCCACAAATGAAGCACAGGAGGTAATTTCAGCTTTTTGAATGGATAATCTATGTGCTAAACTCTTACCCAAAGCCGCTGAAAACGTGAACATGCCACTCTATTTGTCAGTAATGCAGCTAACAGTAGAGCTGGTTCATTACAGCTAATTTCTGAAAGATGTCCGTGAGGTTGGACTAGCACAGTCCTGAAGGAGTACTGTGAGATTGAATGTGGTAAAATAGCTTGTTTCCAATTTTGAGAGTATTAACTTAAGAGAGAAGTCCAACTAACAAACCAAATTATTCAAGGCAGAATGAAAGGAAATGATAATATAGCTTCCCAGAATGATGGACTAATACTGTGGTACTGCAATAAATATGTGAAAGTTGAAACAAAAAGGAACTGGCATGGATCTGCAGTTGTTTCCAAAGGACCAAAAATGCAGTGTGGGGCCCACACATTAGCAGGTGATAGGGTTGCTTTTTGGAAGCTTGCAATGTCTACTCCTTTACCTAGACAAATGTGGTTATTAAACTGTACAAGTCTCCTGTGTTTGCTCTAAGCTGTCTCACTTTGTGACTTACAGACTTCAGAATTGCTCAACATTTTTATTATTTGAGTATTAAGGAGTCTGTCTTTGGCAAATCCTTTCTGGGTTACAGATTTTATTTAGTCAGCATAAACTTCTGGGGAAAAGCACTGGCACTGTAGCAGTGTCCTGCTCCTTCTTAAACCGTACATAGTTTTAAATCCTATAATGCTTAAAGGAGAAATATGAACTGTTTAGTGGATTTCTGTGGCATTTAAGGATCCTAGTCTATATCAAAACAAAATGGTGTTTTATTTCTGCCTTATAGTTCTCACCAAAATGTATTGAGACCTAAATGGAAGTTTTTAAAAATTGAATTAGTCGCCTTGGCAAACTGTGTCTCTCAGGCAAATTTTCCTTTCTCGATTTAAAATTATTTAAAATAAGAAATGCTAATGAATAGTTGGTTTAAGCTTCTATGGCTTGGATTTGGTGCTTCATCACTTAGCTGCAGACAAGCGTATTTTTAAGAAGCTCTTGTAAGGAAATGTATATTGAGATTTAAATGTCAGATCCCAAGGGAGCTGAGAACTATGCACAATTGTTTTTAGGTTTGGACGTGTGTGATGTTACTTAATGACGTGAATGACGTTTTTTGCCTTTTTCTGCTCTTTCCAAGATGCCTTTGCAATGAGATGCTTTTCTGAAATAAGATTCTCCTGTTTGTGTTGTCCATGCATTATTTTAGGAAGAAACCAAATGAACAATTATGGAAATGTAACTCTGGGGTGCTAAGTGACAAGGAAGATAGGGTGGCCCGGTTAAACAAGGAAGAGGAATCAGAGCAGCTGACTTTGAGGTCTACCACTATGTACCCTTTACCTGTCTTTTGCCTGGTTCCCTGCTTGTGAGAGCTGGCACAAAATCAGTACAGGATTTTCTGGATGCTCTTTTGGCTGTAGGGAGAGCAGATGTTCATTCTCTGCCCCTAGCAATCTCTATATGAGATACCGTCATGTTTGTTCATATTTGTTGTTCATTTGGGGGAGGAATAAAAGCACTTGCAACACCTTTTCTCAGTGTAATGATTACTCTGTTGAGTATTCAGCAGTGGGGTATGAATCACAACATTACACAGTGCTGTTTGCTTTCATAAAACATGCATGATGCAAGAGGGGTCACATCAGATATTTGCTTATCTCTCGGCTTGTTTGAAGACCAAACCACAGCCATGTTGGGATAAAACAACTGAGGTTAGATAGTGCTAGTAGCATGCTGTTAACTCTTCTCCCAGCTTACCACGAAAACCTCAGTGCTGATACACTCTTGCAATGTGTACAGACCAGCAGAGTAATTAAAAAAAGTAGCTTACTATAATATTGCAGTTGGCTCTCACTGAGTAGTGTAAGGGAACTGCAAGGACACAGTAAAATGTCCTTGCACCTACTCCACTGGGACAGCAAAAGGTGTAATGGCAGTGCCTTTCCTAGCATGGCCACACTCCCATGGGGACACATCTGCTTGAGGAAGCACAACAGCTGGGGTTTTCAAAGGTGTGCCCAAAGAAAATCAATCTGTGTCAAGTGCCTGATTGCCTTAGGCAT
Organism: Myiopsitta monachus; assembly: GCA_017639245.1. Taxonomy (NCBI): domain Eukaryota; kingdom Metazoa; phylum Chordata; class Aves; order Psittaciformes; family Psittacidae; genus Myiopsitta; species Myiopsitta monachus. The sequence continues at coordinate 11,804,364 of CM029927.1, read as the reverse complement.
CTTTGAGAGTCCAAAGTAAATGTGATTATCACAGCTTACTATTGCAATGTATGTACAGAGCCAAAGAAATGTCTTAAAGACAAAGTTTACAGCTTTTTCACTGTAATAATATTTTTTTATTACACTTCTGATGGATTTATAGAGGACTGTATCAAGGAAACAAGACATGGCCTATGTGTTATGACAGCTCCTGCAAACATACCTGGGGTGGTGCAGTGCTGGTTCCAGCGCTGGCTGGAGTGCAAGGAAGCATTGGTCACTAGTCCAATACGTTGATCACTTCTCAGATGATTAGTTATTAGATCTCCATCATGTTTAGACAGCCAATTAATCAGAAAAGCATTTAGCTATCTGGCAGTCATTTTGATTATGAGGAACTAAGTGCAATTATTTGTAAGCAGTATGCGTGCAACAAAGCATAGACACATCTTTTGACTGCAGTATCAATATACGTGACCTAAGTTATACTGACACAAACTGCTGCATTTTGGTCATGCTGCCCTGGCCTCACACTGCCTTGTGTAACTTGTGCAGGATTAAAATCTACCAGATGAGGATGATTGTGTTTCATTCCTGTGTTGGACACATCTAGAGGTCTGTGTGAACCACAATACCACCACCTCAATGTCCCTCATACTACCAGGGCATCTTTGCTCTATGAGATGTTTTAATGTGAAGTCTATAGGATTTGAGCACTCTCTGGGTTCACCTGGCAGCTGAGCACTGCTCAGACCATGATCTCAAGTCCACAATGGAGTTATATATTTCAGTTGGATGTTAACAGCAAATTTCTGGATGAAACTAGCCATTTGTCTTTGTGCCACTAAATGGAGAGACAGACCCCTGCCTTAGCTCTGCTTACACATGGGATATTTTGAACCCTCTAGTCTCCTGAGCTAATTGCTTCTTATGTCATATGCAAAATACAACAACAATAGGACAGATACATTCAGCATGCCCTCAGGTGTGTATGGTGTAGATCTTAACCAGGTTTTTTAGCATCTGCAAGGGCTTTGCTGATGTTTTTTGTGGAGCCCGTTCTGTGAAGAGAAGATGCTGTGCTTTTCAGGGTGTAACACTGTCGTGGTTTAAGTCCAGCCGTAACTCAGAGCCATACAGCTGCTCACTCACTCCCTCCCCTTCCTCCCTCCCGCTCCTTGAGGGATGGGTAGGAGAATCGAAAGAATGTAACTCCCACAGGTTGGGATAAGAACAGTCCAGTAACTAAGGTATAACACAAATCACTACTGCTACCACCAGTAATAATAATAATAAGGGAAATAACAAGGGAAAAGAATACAACCGCTCACCACCCACCGACCAATACCCAGCCCGACCAAGCAGTGATCTAACCCTTCCAGGTAACTTCCCCCAGTTTATATAGTGGGCATGACGTGCTGTGGTATGAAATACCTCTTTGGTCAGTTTGGGTCAGGTGTCCTGTCTCTGCTTCCTCCCAGCTTCCCCTCCTCTCTGGCAGAGCACGAGACTCAGAAAGTCCTTGGTCAGAGTAAACATTACTGAGCAGCAATGAAAACCATTGGTGTTATCAGCGCTGTTCCCTGGCTGGAAGCAGGGAACCTTCTAGTTCGTGACCGTTGGCCCCATTGTCCCAGCATTGGAGCAACCAGGTGATGATGTGCTCCCCTTGTTGACGGGTAAAAGCTTTCCACATATTCCGTAGCTCAGTTGAGGTCCGGGGTCGAGACGTCACCTCTTCTTCCTCTTCTTCCTGTGATTCGCATACTAATATCTCCTGGTCAGATGCTGTCCTGGGTGGTGAGTACATTTTTTCTTCATCTTGCTTCATCTTTCTTGCCTCTTTTTTGCTTTTCTCCTTGCATACAGGGGCAGCAAATGCTGGCATAACTTTGTCCTCTGGTGTGGCTGCTGTACTTGGAGCTGGAGTAGCTGCATTGTCTCTTGCTTTGCCATCAGATCCAGGGACACTTTTTCCTTTTGAAGGTGCTAGATAGTGTTGAACATGGGCTCTGTAAGCACAGGCCAAGCCCCAGCACGTTGCCATGATTTGTCCATCTCTGATATGACCAGAATGACAACACGCCTCATTTAAGTGTTTTACTAATTTTTCTGGATTTTGCAATTGTTCAGTGATGAAATTCCAAAGCACTGGAAGGGCCCAGTGGACTAGATACTTGCCCATACTATCCCCCACACCCTGCCACTCATGACTGTCCAGCCTCGGGGAAAATCTCTTGGTCTTCCTATATCGCTGTCTAACCCTACACAAGGCCCAAACCCAACTCTGCTTAGCTCTTGAGATCAAACAAAATGGTCGTGGGTAAAACACACTCTATGCGTGCCAACATGGTGATCCCCATCACAATCAGCAGGCAGGTTTCAAGGGTGTCTAAAAGCCATTCAAAACCTTCAGAACTCTCAAATGATGCTGTAAACAGTCTGGTGGGGAGGGGAAAAAAGGTGTGTAATTGCTAAACACTGCTATTATATACCTCCCAAGGTATAGAGGTGGTGACCACACTGGGAATGCAAGCCAGATCAGTTTCATGGTCAATGATTCTATTGTATTACAAGTCATTACCATAAAGTACCATGAAACCAGAACCTTAGCCCAAGGCCCCCAGCTGATAAACACTAACACAGCAAATACTGGCTGTAAGTAAGGTACAACTTAAACTGTGAGATCAAGAGCAACAACTTTGAGAGCCAATAAATCAGCAATATGACGAGTTACTATTAATCCGAAACAATGAATGCTTATCACAAATATGATTAGACACACTCAGGTCAGATCTGTCATTCTCTCAACTGCTCATGCCCCACGTTGGGTGCCAAAAAGAAAGGTCATGGTTTAAGCTCAGCTGTAACTCAGAACCACGCAGCCACACACTCACTCCCCCCTTTCTTCTTCCCCTGTTCCCAGAGGGATGGGAGGGAGAATTGAAAGAATGTAACTCCCTCGGGCTGAGATAAGAACAGTCCAGTAACTAAGGTATAACACAAACTGCTGCTGCTACCACCAATAATAATAATGATTGATAAGGGAAATAACAAGGGAAGAGAATACAACCGCTCACTACCCACCGACCAATACCCAGCCTGACATGAGCAGTGATCTCAGCCTTCTGGGTAACTGCCCCCAGTTTATATAGTGGGCATGACGTGTTGTGGCGTGAAATACCTCTTTGGTCAGTTTGGTTCAGGTGTCCTGTCTCTGCTTCCTCCCAGCTTCCCCTCCTCCCTGGCAGAGCATGAGACTCAGAAAGTCCTTGGTCAGAGTAAACATTACTGAGCAGCAACTAAAACCATTGGTGTTATCAGCGCTGTTCCCAGACTGAAAGTCAAAACCACAGCACTGTACCAGCTACTAAGAAGGAGAAAAATGACTGCTACTGCTGAACCCAGGACAAACACTGGTCTTGGGACCTTCAAATGTGAACTTCTTCAGCTTGAGCTAAAAAATCAAAATCCTGACTCTTGAAGTAGTAGCAGACAGTCATGTGGCCCACCCACTGTGTAACGCTGCCAGAGCACCACACTGAACATGTGTGTCTGGATGAGAAAAATCCACTCTGGCAAGCGCTCCTCTTCCCGTGTTGAGGTTTCCATCTGTTTTCACTCATTCTGAAGGGATGTGGGCAACACGCCTCTTGAATATTTGAATATAGCAGCAGACTTCCGCTCTGAAGAGCAAAAAACTCCTTGATGATAAGATCTTTGATGACATACTGCAGTTTTATGTAGTGAAGGATTGTTCATGTCCTGCGCTATGAGGCACTGCACATGGAAGAGCTGCTGTTGTGGCTGGTAATCTGCTCACTGGAGATGACATGCCAATAGCCTTCTTCTTCCCAAGGCAGGGGTGGAGAGCTGTACATCCCAGTGCTGAGGAAAATTGCAGCAGGTGGCAGAAAAGGCAATCAGGGTAAGTTCCTATGCTGAGACATTAGCTGTGCTTTGGCAGCAGTGCTATTCACTTAAAAAGGTAGCGTGCTTTTTTGTTTTCTTTTTTTTGTACTGTAATGTGGAACGTGGAATTTACCACAGCACTTTCCAAAACAAACACACCCTCCCTTTTGCATCACATGAATTTTCTGTACCTGCTGCAATATAAAACATGATAAAGAATTAGCTCAAACAGATTGTAGGGCAAATTGTGGCAAGGGTTAAGAAAGATAGCTGCTGCTGTTCTGCTGAAGTCTTCCTGGAGCTGGATGTACCAATATAAGCCACATTTCATAATTTTACTCACTTTGAACATTAGACTCCTAACGCACAAATACTTCTGGATTCTGTGAAACGATCACCCAAGGCTCTGTCCAACCCTGCCGTGAACACTGCCAGCGATGGAGCATTCACAACTTCCCTGGGCAACCCATTCCAGTGCCTCAACACCCTTACAGTAAAGAATTTCTTCCTCATATCCAATCTAAACTTCCCCTGTTTCAGTTTGAACCTGTTACCCCTTGCTCTATCACTACAGTCCCTCATGAAGAGTCCCTCCCCAGCATCCTTATAGGCCCCCTTCAGATATTGGAAGGCTGCTATGAGGTCTCCACAGCAGCCTTCTCTTCTCCAGGCTGAACAGCCCCAACTTTCTCATCCTATCTTCATACAGGAGGTGCTCCAGTCCCCTGATCATCCTCGTGGCCCTCCTCTGGACTTATTCCAACAGTTCCATGTCCTTTTGATGTTGAGGACCCCAGAACTGCGCACAACACTCCAAGTGAGGTCTCACGAGAGCAGAGTAGAGGGGCAGGATCACCTCTCTCCACCTGCCAGTCACACTCCTCTTGATTCAGCCCAGGATACGGTTGGCTTTCTGGGCTGCGAGCGCACACTACTGGTTCATGTTCATTTTCTCATCGACCAACACCCTCAAGTCCTTCTGCCGCAGGGCTGCTCTGAATCTCTTCTCTGCCCAGGGCTGCTCTGAATCTCTTCTCTGCCCAACTTGTAGCTGTGCCTGGGATTGCTCCGACCCAGCTGTAGGACCTTGCACTTGGCATGGTTAAACTTCATCAGGTTGGCATTAGCCCACCTCACAAGCGTGTGAAGGTCCCTCTGGATGGCATTCCTTCCCTCCAAGTGTACCAACTGAACCACACAGCTTGGTGTCATCAGCAAACTTGCTGAGGGCGCGCTCAATCCCACTGTCCGTGTCACCAACAAAGATGTTGAGCAAGACCGGTCCCAACACCAATACCTGAGGGACACCACTCGTTACTGGTCTCCAACTGCACATTGAGCCATTGAGCACAACTCTCTGCATGGGGCCATCCAGCCAGTTCTTTATCCACCAAGTGGTCCACCTATCAAATTAATGTCTCTCCAATTTAGAGACAAGGATGTCATGTGAGACAGTGTTGAACGCTTTGCACAAGTCCAGGTAGATGACATCAACTGCTCTACCCCGTCCATCAGTTTCGTAGCTTCATCATAGAAGGCCACCAGATTGGTCTGGCAGGATTTCCCCTTGATCTTGAGGTCCTTTCCAACCCTTACTATTCTATGATTCTATGATCTTCTACATCTTCTCCAGGATTATCTCATTTGTATACACAAAGTTAATCTTCATTCTGATGAGTCAGAAGTGCGCCTCTGTAATCCAGGCCATCGCCTTCTGTCCAAACAAAATCTTGCTGCCTGTTGGCAGTCTTCTTATAGGTGTCTAGCTGTTAGCTCAATGACACCATGACTGCAAGTTTACAGTAGCAGCATTTTGCCTGTCATTCAGTTTATAATCTGCATATTGATACAGGGCAAACTATTGTCCAATTCAAACAGTGGCAAAATTCCCTTTCCCCCACCAAAAAAGCCAGAAAGCCCCAAAGATATTCAGTTACAACTTCTGTACCTTTCCCTGACTTTAATAGGTCTCCATATGTTAACTGCAAAACAGATTACAGACAGGACGAGATGACTACATTTTCTGAGCCACCATTTTACCACTCCTTTGCCTTACTGCGTACAACTAACTGCACTTGTTTTCCTCATGTTTCTTGCCTGCACGCCTCTTGTTTTGTATTTCAGCTGCAGATTTTTTGGAGCATGGGTGGATTTTGCATGCAAAGGATGTACAGTACGGAGCACATTTGGGCCCTACGTCGACAGAAAGACTTGAGAGCACTTAAAACCAAAAATCCACACAAAGTCTATAATGAGAACTGTGGAGTATTGTCTATTAAACCACGGTACGTGGTCAAAGCCTGCTCATTTTTAACTTACTGATCTTTTGCAATTATATAAAAAAATTGGCCTTGTGTCATTAATTACTAGTTGAATTGAAGGACTGGATCTTCTGTGCAGACACACTGCTGCTGTGAAGCACTTTGAGGTTTCTTGGTATTGCAGGCACCCATTGACAGCCATGTTTAGCTGATTCAATCTACAGTGCTTTATATATCTCTTAAATCTATCTGGAAAACCATTTTAAAGAATAATCTTTTAGGTTGTTTTTCAACCTAGGCCATTTTTCCTATGTTCCAAGGCGCAACTGCAGGAAAAGGGCCACTCAATGCTTTTTCTGATGTTTGTAGTTTACAAAAGATCCACTTTGCGATATGACACTACCATTTTGTTATTCAGATGGCATATGGCAAAATCAATCTTGTATTTTTTTACAGACCAGATGACTATGTCAACAAAGGTATCTATAATATCACAATTCAGGCCTTAGCCCACACTCTGGACAGCCAAAACTGCGATGATAGGCACCAGCCTTTGAATCCTATATGATTTATAGTAAACTGGGCTGGATATTGACTGGTCAATATGTGTCCTTGCTCTGGGCCATCACCGAGCTCCTTTATGTGCCTGGGCAGTGTGACTGTCATTAAGCCACAGAGCTGCTGAAGCATGTAGTTCAGGCTTTCCAAGCATCTTCTACTAAGGTGCTTTCTGCAGTCTGAGGCAGATCTATTTGTATCCTCTTAGGTTCAAGTGACATGAAACTAAGGAATAGCTAGCCTTAATAAAATATTTCTGGATGCATTCACTGTTGAAAAGCAGAAGAAACAGAGACCAAAGGAAATTAATAAACCTCTGAATGCAATTCTGCAACTCCTCCTCTGATCATTTCCATGATGATTTAATTGGAACATCTGCCTTGCTCTCTCCCTTATCCTCTCTTAGTAGGGAACAGTCCTGGGGACAGCTGTGAATGCTGTCTCATGCATGTTCTTTGCTTTTTTCCAATTTTCAAGCTTCTTTTCTCCTTCACTCTTTTGCTTTTATTAAAGGCTGTTTCAAGTTACTGTGGGTTAAAAACTTGGCTCCTTTGCTGGACTGAAGCCTCCAGCATTGCTGGACCTTGACTCTTCCTGCCATCCTTCCCTGGATTTAGGTTAGTTATTGCCTCCCTGTTATGAAATAGATGCTGTAAAGTCATGCTGAAGGTGACTTTTAAAAAGAGGCTGTCATGGCTTTCTGTAATAAGAATGGCACTCATAATCTGTTGCAATCATTTCCTTCATTCTTCACAGGTGGGAATAGCATAACCATGTTGGCTTATCAGAGAAGTCGACCTCAAGGCACAGGAAGTCAGAGAAAACTTACTGGAGGTTTGATACTGCTGTTTGGACCGTTTCTCATGTTCATTCGATTATTAGGAAAACATCCCCTAGACCACAATCTGCTGCTGTGGATTTCAAAATGCAGCTTCTTCCTGGGCACATAAAAGAGTTCAAAGGAAGGGAGTACCCCTCTTGTGGTTAGGGTACACGATCACTTTCTGGTAGTACTGCAGTTCGGGCAGAGGAAGAAACCAGCCACGTTTATTTTCATTGTTGGGAATGAGTTGCGGTAGCTCAGCAACGAAAGCTGGAAACACAAAAGATAGGACGGCTGCCCGCCCGCTTTGTAAACTCCGTGCAGGTGGCTGAAAATAATACCTGAGCAAATATCACCAGTCGCTTCTGAAACTTTCATTGTATGAACATTTGCTGTAGGTGGTTCACACATCTATTGGCGTTTGCTTGGCAAACAACGTGCTTGGGAACAAAAGAGAAAGGCTTCCAAGGAACAATTATGCATTAATTAGCCTTATAGATAATGTTATCGGTGTTACTTTTTCTGCCATTACTGAATTGTAATGCTGTTCTCCATTTTAATCTTAACATTGGCACTGCTTGACTAACTTCAGTGTTTAAAGGTGGTGAATTTTTTGGCCTGAATGCTTTAGAGACTCCTTGACTACTTCCCCTTTTTCCCTTATCCCTGAGACTGCATTTTCCTAGGGAGGAAGAGTCCAGTTGGTCAAGTAGCAAACTGTGCAGTGTCTACTCAGCTCCCTGACTCTCCTTCAGGGATATGAGCAACCTTTTAATGTTTGCAGGTCTCAGTTTTCCTCTGCACAATTGAAAAACTCCATTGTCCTAGCCTCTGAGGACTGTAGAATTATCCATAGAAAGATACATGTACTGTAGATACATATTTCTGCCTGTAGGTAGGTTTTATTCAGATAGGGAATTCATAGTTTTGCAAGCTCCATTTTAGATAAAAATTCATTCATATTACATGAAGTGGTCTACAGGGTAGCCTGGGAAAAGCTTTCTGTAACTGAAAAATCTGGCTTTCAGACTCACTATGAATACGGTATTTGGAGAAGGAATTACCAATTGCATATTTTCATAAAGAAAGGAGCCACAGCCTATTTGGATTGTTTTCTTTTTCCCTGTTCAAGTTCAGCCTTGAGTGATTAGGTGTGACCCTGTCTAATGTATTAATCAGCTCAGAATGTTTAATTAAGATCTTCAGGAAGAAAATGTTTTCCAGATTGATTTTGAGAAGGCCGCCAGCAATTTCTTTTAGCCCTATTATATAGGAAGATAATTTGAAATATAGAATCACAGAATGGTTTGGGTTGGAAGGGACTTTAAGATCATCTATCCAGTTCCAACCCCCTGCCATGGGCAGGGACACCTTCCACTAGACCAGGTTGCTCAAAGCCCAATCCAGCCTGGCTCGGAGCACTGCCACGAATGGGGTAGTCACAACGTCCTTGGGCACCTGTTCCAGTGCCTCATATGGCAGATGCTTCAGAACATTCCAGAATGAGACACATTTCCTTGTACTGCCCTTTGAGTTACTTTTGGGCTTGCCTGAAGTGATGAAGATCCCTGTAGAATCAAACCTCCAGGACCCCCTCCCTCCTTGCTTCTTACACCAGAAGGAAGGTGCCGTCTATGGTTTGGGTGCCTGTGCCTGTACCCGTGGGCTGATCCTCCTCTTGTGCCTGCAGCTGCAACCCTCCAACTCCCTGTCACTCCAGCGTTGTGTCTGTCCTTCATTTGACTGCTGTGGCCAGCAAGATTAGGAGAGGACATAGCCAAGCCTCCTTGGTGCCCAGGTCATAAGTAATAAAAAGGGAAACCTTTCCTCCTGCTCTGACTAGTGCCACGGAGTGATAATCCCACAAGATGATGTTCTGCCTTTAAAATAACTTTGTTAGTGCATCTGCCAAATAGCCAGAGCTTCATGCTCACAGATGTGAAAAGCAACTTTTTTTTAATAGGAGAAATACAGCTCCTCTGGGGATAATTTAATCTCCGTTGGCTAAAGCACTGCCTGCGCCTGTGTTTAGAGATGCTCTTGCTCCCTTTTTTTAGATTAAGAAAAAACAGCTCCTCAGGCTCCTTCCCCCAAGGCTGAAAGCACTTGGGACTGCAGGGCTCTTCTTGTCTAACTGATAAATATTTTAAGGTTTGAGCTTCCTTTCAAAAACACATTCACAGAAGCAAAGGTAGAGCTTCAAACACAGTGGATCTCACTTCTGAGGCAAGCTTCCGGCTTTGCCCTGGTGTTTGGTGCTGTGGGATGAGTGTGAGCCCAAAACAATGGACATGGCCTGTGACACTGGCTGGAGGCTCCAGCTTTCAGAATGTCCCATATCCTTGGATGGGGCATGTCAGCACAGTAGGGAATGAGGGATGTTCCAGTGCATGGGGTCTATACTCACACAAGTACAATGTTGGCAGCAGCAACAACAACCCCAAAAACTTCAGTATCTCCATAGGAGTCTAGGCAGATGTTAATGCTCATAAGTGGAATAAACCCCAACAACATAGCAAGAAACAGTTCTCGCTCCACAGAATTGTGGGGCTTTTTTGTTGTTGTTTTTCGTGTGGGTTTGGGTTTTTTGGTTTTTTTTTCTTGTGTGATTTTTTTTTTTCTCAGAAATTTAATTTTTAAAAATACACTGAGTAGCTTTAGTTTATTGGTTTATTAGAGGTCAGAGGTTTGTACTTAGTATTTATATTTGTCTCGGTTGGTAAAGCCCCAGAACATGATAGTTTTATCTTTCTCTTTTAGCATATGTCTCTGTGACTACTGGAAATGCTCACCCTGGTAAAGCTCCTCTGTTAAAAAACCTTCTAGAAGTCTTCAGGAAAGGACCAGCTGTGATTGTTGAGACAACTGCTAGTGCAGGTTCCTTTTACTTTGGAGGCCAAAAATGTATGGACTTTGCTGCACCATCAGCTCTTCCCAGAAAATCCCATACTACTAGTTATGATGAAGTAAATATTTGGTGGAAATAATTTCCTGATCTCTTTGTTACATTTTTCTGGCGCTTTTGGTCTTGGTGGCTGATCCATAGCAGCTACCTGTCTGAAGTGGGCTCTGTTTGCCAGTGGTTATCCCAGAGACATCATGGCAAACCTGGGTCTGGGACCATTTTCTACTGCTCCAGCAGCAGAAATTAGAGCTCAGTTCTGCTGATGCTGTGTCCTTCCTTCCAAAGTCCCCTCCAAAGCTGGCTTCCTCTGGCTGTAGGTGAGGTTTGTGCTGCTGCATTGTTCTCAAAGTCCTGAGCCCTATTTACCCAGCTGGTGTCAGTTCAGAGCACTGTTTGGATTGCTCCATAGAAAGATTTGCCTGAAAGGTTTGCATATTCCAAGAAACCGCAATGATTAAGTACACATGAAAGAAAGCATTATGATGAATAATCAGGACATAATCAATGATACCCTTTTTGCATTATAAATGATGACGCTTATACTCAACAGCTTTTAGGCAGAGCGTGGGTGTGACAGTTTGAAAAACAGCATATAGCATGACATGAGACCTGTCAACTCTTAAATGAAGTAATTAATGACCTGCTAAGCATGCAGATTTTAAATGTCAGTCACTTTTTTGAAATATCTCAAGAGTAAAAAATTGTTTTCAATTTATCATTCCTATTAGTGAAATCTCAGAACACACAAGGGCAATGAGAAATAAAACTGTTATGACAAAACAGCTTCATGCTTTTACCACTAAAAAAATAAACCTCCTCTGAGATTCCTCTCACTCAACATCCTCTTCAGTGTATCATATTAGACATAGACAGCTTTATTTTTGTACTACTCTGACTGGCTATATTTTAGGACATTGTTCTCAAGGTCAGAACCATCTGCTTGAAACTCAGCCTCAAAAGAAAACCATGGATTAGTTTATTCCGCCAGATATCTGTTCCTGATCCTGCAATATCTGAATTCGTGTAAGCCTTCTTACAGGAGTTGACTGGTATCATGAAAAGGACAGGTTTCAGTTTGAAGGGAGTTTATAAGTTTTCAGGTGTCTGTCAAGTCTTGTAGTGTACACACATCTACCAATGTCCCCTTGCTCTGCTGCTGGCTGCAACTTGTTCTGCTAGCTGCGGCTCACTAACCATTGTAGCTCTGTAGTTTTTTCTCTATAGTTTTATTTTTTGGCAGTGAGGCATGGAAGGTGCAAAATGGACAAATTTCTTCTCTGCAAAAGACTTTAAATATCTTCTTCATGGACTAAACAGGGTTTTTAGCAAAACTCCACATTATAGGCTGTGGTGCTTGTACCCAGTGCTGGAAGCTGATGGTGTGAGAACTATTCATCCCATACATGCTCAGGGGCAGTTTTCAACTCAGTCTTCTGTCTGTTGATACAATCCACTTCCTGGTGTGTGACCCCTTCTAACAGAAATCCCTCTAAGCATAAACCAGATGTCCCTAAGCTTGTCTCTTGGTCCCTATTCGCCACCAGACATTAAGAAAGTCTTCCTTCTCTTCAGATGCTTTTCCCCTTCTTTCATGCTTTGGAGATTGCTATGGGGGATGTTGGCTAGATAGTGGGGAGGTGTGGGTGTCACCTCCACCGTAGCACTTACATTTGGCCTAAAAATCACCATGCAAACAATTTTCCAGAATTTATTAGCATTAGCTGTCTCAAGTCTGGCTGTTAATTACATGCCCTATTCTTATGAGACAGTTCTCTGCAAATCTCATTGCCCATTTTCTTTGAGTCCTTGTTCAAGTGGCTGTTCTGGTTGTATCACTTGATAATGATGGACGCTGTATCTGATGTGTGCATGTCCGTTTCCTGGGAAGCCTGCGAAAAAAGGAGATCTCAGAGACTCATGATTGCATAAGAAGCATATGGTATTGCCTGATAAGTGTAATATAGAGTCCTCATCCAATGGTTATGTACTCAGCCTGGGGCTATTGCCCTTGAATGAATTCTTCCATTTCCTAAAATAGTCGTTCCTTAGACCTCATTTCACTGAGCATTACTGTTCTCCTTTCTCTCCCTGATTTTTTTTAATTCACATGTTCTCCTTCACATCTTTCAGCTTTATTTGTTTAATCTTTTCTTGCCTTTCTCTGATCTTCCGTAATATCTGGGTCCTCAGTATTCAGCCTATCCTTATCCATGTATTCTCAGTGCTTTCCTTGCTCTTTTTCCCAATCTGTGTGCCAGTTTTCCCTCCATTCTTTAAACTCCTTTGCAGTTTTAGCTCACATTCCCACAGCAGTACATACTTCGGCATCTTCAGGGTTTTCCTGCTTTGGTGGCCAGATCCCTTACTATCGTACATCCCACTGCAGAGGGCACGTAGACTGTGTGTCTCTGCTAGCGTGTGGACATGCATGGTGCCTAAATTGCTAACACTATTGGAAAGGGAGTGGGAGTGCTGCAAGCCTGCAGCATCTGTGAAGGAATAGTGATGCAGGGTGACCTTGAGAGTCTAAAATGACCCATGAGAGCACATGAATGGGCAAGTGCAGCTCCCAAGGAAGGGCAGCACCAATGAACTGCAGGAAACAAACACTGTGCTGACAATACCGAACACACTGGAGAAGATGGGTGATTTCCTTGAACAGAGGAATATACATGAACTCTCCCAGGGTTTGTGCATAGCTCTTTTCTCTTAGTGGTAGCCCAGAAAATTGCATGCTATGTGATGTGTGTGCCGTGTGTTGAAGGCCAGTGGTGTCGCAGTATGTCTGCAGGGCACTGTATCCTCTTGGACAGTTTGAAGGGAGGCTGTGAGGCTGAGGTGTCCGAGGGCAGGCACAGGGATATCTGATCTCCCCACCAGCTCATGGAACCACCTTTGCAGGGGTTGCAGCCTGGGCTGCCCGCAGGCAGGGCTGGGGCTTCAAACAGGGTGCCCTTGGTCTGGGATGATGTCAGGGCAAAGGGTGTGCGTGGTGCCCCAGAAAAGGAGATACAGGTTGTGTCCTTGAGTACAATGGTGAGGCTTGGATAAGATCATCTCTCTACCATGATGTTGAAGAACTGTTTTTCACTACTGCACTGTTCAAGTCAGTGACTATAGCCAGTATCTTCCTTGTCTGAATGTTTGGCTAAACTCTGATCATGCACCAACCCCCCAAAAAATAAGAAAGAAACAGGCTGGATAACAAGTGAACTGTTCTTGTAAATTAAGAAGGCTTCTGATGGCTGAAATAAGCACTTTGAATACTTCCAAACTGGAGTTAACATATCAGTGGCAGTGTATAGAGAGACTCCCTACATAGTCTCCCTCAAACAGCACTATGCATTTGTGTTTTGGTACAGTAAATCTTACCTTTTATATGGTTTTGAATTCTGAATGTTTAAAGTAAACAAGGCACAGAAAAGGTACTCTTTAATCTCTCTAATGACATCTAGAATACAGCATGAAGCTCAAGAGATTATAATGTAACAAAAGACATTTCTTAAGTGGTATCTTAAGATTGTGTTTACCCTATGCATGCATGATGAAATCTCATTTAGATGCTTTAATATATGAAAGGAAAGAAAATAAGAGCTGATATGGTGTTTGAGGCACTTTGTGCCAGGAATCATAATCACTAAAAAACTAACAGGAAAACTAATCCTGGTTTAAAAATCAAAATGCCCAATTTTGTTTAGACATCTGTCTTGTAATGTTCATGTGACCAATAATAGCAGCTTTGCCAGCTTATTACTTTTGCCAGTAATAAGAAGATTTCCATAAAGATTAATACCAACATCTTGCAAGGCTAGATGGATATTTTCTTCTCAAGGAAGAAGAAAGGATACAGGTGTGCTTCTTTAGTCGGCTTCCATAAGTAAGTACTGCCTGGGGGGAAGAGCTGCCCTGATCCATCAGGACAGCATGCTAACAGGGTGCCTCTGACTCTGCCAGCTTTTAGTACTAGCATAGCACTTAGTTTATTAGTTTGAGTCATACAAAAGAAAAAGGCATCAGCAATAAAATAAAATACAAAAAATATGGAAGCAGTGGTGTCAGAGAAAAGATACGGTTTGATCCATTTATTTCGGGGGTTGGTGCTGGCTGGTCATTGTGGAGATATATAAAACTTCAACTGTGCCAATGTGTAATATTAATGCATTCTAAATTCCTGTCAGCTACAGACAAATCCAAAACTCCAATGAGATGAGTAAGAGCCTTCCTACAAATTTCAGCAGGCCTCATATGAGAATCCACATATCTGCACACAAATAGGCAGGTGTGTGCCTTACACAGCAGAGCAAAACTAATTTCTTCAGGTGCTGGAAGACAGCTCATATCACAGAGTGTGTGAGCCAGAAGGATGTCAGCTCCAGCTAGTTCATTATGACTCAAGTTCCTAAGTCTATATGTTAGTAAATGTTGTCTTTTATCTAGTTACTATGTGCACTGGAGATCCTTATCAGGATAATAAAATAATGGTTTTAAGGTATAATAATTTTCCCAGCAATCTCCATTCCTATGTCAGTGCATGTGGTAAGCTGATGGATACATCTAACCTGACTTTTTCTTTTTTTTTATTCCTTTTTTTCATTCCTTCACCTGAAACTTTTACTGCAGTTTATGTATCTTCTTGCAATTACAATCTGGAAAACAATCCCCTGAAGGAGCATACTATATAGTTTAAAATAAAAACAATTATGTCTTATAATGCCAGGGGAGTAATTTTACTTCAGAATAGTTTAAAAATGCTTTCCATTGAACTGCAGATTCAGATAAACTCACTCTATGCAGAATAACCTGCACTTCTTAGGGTTGGAACTATGGTAGAACTGACTAACATCTGGGAAAAGTCAGGGTACCTCTTCCCAAAGCTTCTAAGTTTGTGGCATCATCATGTAGAGGTATTAGCATGAGTGTCTGCATTTATTTTAATGGCATTGCCCTCATCAGAAGGCAGTGTTTGAGATTTCATTTTATCTAGTGTGTCCCAAGCCCCCAACCTTGAGCTTTTGGTTAAATGCAGTTGTGCTGTGTTTCTTTGCCCTCTATTCAACATAAATATTTATGGCTTTTCTCAGCCATCCTGGTTCACATCTGTTTTCTCATGTTAAACCATAGACAAGTCAAAATTAAAGTTCTCTTTATGATCCTGGTTTTCTCTGAAGCTGACAGGGGCATGCTCATTGGGAGATACACTTCATATTTCCTTACAGTGTGTAGGAGCCAAGCGTGGAGATCTGAATGAAAATACCAGGTACTTGTTTGAAAGATTACTTTGAGGTTTTTTTGTTTTCTCTTTTTTTTTTCTTTTTTTTTGCTCAGCGCTTGCAAATTAAAAACCAAACAACCAAACAACAAAACAGCAGGATTCACTTCTGGGAATGTGCCTTAGCACTTGGAGAATTCTGTGCTGTGCTATGCTGTGCTACCTTAGCCTAGCTTGATGCTTCCCTATGTATTTTTCCATATATTTAATTGCAGAAATGTGCTCTTTAGACTTATTCTGGTCTCTTTCGCAGAGTGCTGCTCTGCAGCAATGATTAGTCTATGTACTGGCCAAAGAATCCCATGCTGTTTTCTGTCTCCAGCCTGATATCTAAGCGAAAGGTTGGGCTGGAAGCTCTCAAGGTCCTTCTGAACTGAGTTATTTGAGGCAGGTTCTCTTTTTTCCCCCTAGCAGTATTGCAGTAGAACATACTTAACAGCATAATTAGCTGTAAAATGTGGCAACATTAACAATCAAATCTTTATCCTGTTGTAGGCTCAAAGGACTTAGCAGCAGACTAGGCTGCCTGATCAATTGTTCAAAAAATGGCTGAACTTTGAGGAAGAGCCAGTGATTTTTGCACAATGGATTCCCTTTGCTCTTTGGTGAGAAAAGAATGAAATGAAATACGTCTTTCATTGCAAATCTTGTCAATGACATGTCAAACTGTAACCACAGTGGTATAATAACTGGAACATCATGGGCTGACTCTCTGCTGAGCTCATTTAGAGCCTATTTAGAGCCTGTCAGTCCCCAGCGACAGTACCAAGAGTATCCAGGGGAGATTAGCTTTCTAACTTTGTCACCTAGCTGAGGTCTAACTTTGCTGCAATGCCCAGAACAATGTTTCCTGAAGAATAATGCTCTGGAGTGACTCCCAAATGTTGGTAAGAATATCCTGTTATCTCCTTTTTGGACACAAGCACTTGGGAAGTAGTTTGGGCCCCACCAGGTGTTTTCTATTAGAGTCTGAGGCTTGAATCAATGTCATATGTCTTGGATCAAGCAGGAGTAGCATCTTTGCAACAGATTCAAGACTTTTCTGACAGTGCTTGCTTTAAAACCTCTCTCTCAACTTCTCTGCATTATGCTGCCACAGCTCCTGTGTTTGGTGCTTCCTTGCTGCTGCATTTGTTAACTCTTCTTCCCCAAAATTCCTAGCAAAAGGACAGAAGAAAAGGCAGCTCCACTGATCAGTACACTAACCTGTCCTCTTTTTGTATTGAAATCAAATGCCTTTAAGCCAGATGTTTTCTGCTTAGGACTAGCTCTATGCTGATGCTTTGATCAACACTGGGTGCTCTCACTCTTTTAGTTGACTGGTTCCATAATCGTGCTTAATAGCTTCTTTACAGACCTCTGCATCAAACCTGGGCATTAATTACACTAATCACTGGTTTAACCTGTAACACTATTTTTTAGCATGTCATGGATTTAAAACCGAGAACATTTTCTCTTGCACTAATTGTTGTTTCAAATGTACAAATTGTTGGTGAGTCATTTTGTACATGCCAAATCCTGAGCCTGTTTTTGAAGGTGTACCAGCGCTGTGGTCATCTGCGCTGCTGTCAGTGCAAAAGCTGTTGTGAAAGAGTGAACCTGTTGCACTACCAGTACTGGCTGGGGAAGACTAGAAGACTGTGCAATACAGCTTTGCTGCGCAAAGGGGAGCAGTCACCTGAGAGGTTTCAGCAGAAAGTCAGTATTCCAGAAGAAAGCATGCTGCTATGTTCTTGTCCTCTAACTTGCAGCCTTCTTGTTCTAGGAGGGAGCAGATATTCTCCAGAGGGCTGCTGAGATGATGTCACCTCATGCTGGCTGGTGTGGTGGCAGGGTGGGAGCTCTGTCCAGAGCAATGGGAGCAGGTATTCATGCAAACTGGTTTTGATTTCAAGGCTGGATATGAACTGGTTTGGATGGCCAAGCTGGTGATGTAGAGGGCCCCATTTTGGTGTTTCACTTCAAAGTGTCAGCTAAAACATTTGTTTTTTCTGTCATTTAGGTGAACTACACATTAGACGTGTGATGAACATTGGCTGAAAAGAGAGGCTATCACAATGACTTTACAGCAGTGGATTTTATAGAATGCCTCAGTTTGCCCAAATGATTCTGTTTTGCATCTGCTGTAAGCAGCAGTAACCCAATGTGGAAAACAATGCAACACACTTGAAAACCAAATGAGGCCTTTTTCTTCTAAAGATGACAGTTGAGTCTATTTTTTTATGATGTCTTTTAAAGCTGCTAAATTGTTGTCTAATCCTTACCTCAGGGCTAAAAGCCTTTCAAGAGAACAAACACATGTAATATGAAAAAGGAAAGGTCTGTGCTGCACACTCTCCAAAGCAGCTTGTGTGCAGATAGCTCCTGAGAGGTTGCATTCAGATGAGCAAATGTGACAGAAGTGCATTCGGTAATAACAATATCCTCAATCAAAGGCATCGGCTGCACTAAGCCTGACTTCTGAAGTCTTTGAAAGAATGAAAATTGGCACATGTGGATACAGCACGGCATTTGTGAGGAGGCTTATGAATATACTCACGTTATCAGAAAAGCATCTGTCTGGGAAAATTTGAGATGTTTCACCTTCCTGCCCCCCTGAATTACAATAATTAACTAATTTTTCTATGTGGCTGGGTTATACCATTTTGTGGCAGCTATTTTATTCAAATAGTTAGATTAACAGAGATGTTATCTCAATATACATAGTAATATTTAGATTCATAGAGCCTGCTTTTTTGCAGTGAAGAGCTTAGGGGAATCTTCTGCTCTCCAAAACTGGAGTTTCATCCAGTTTGTTCTGTCAGACAAGTCAGCCTTTGGTTTGGAGTAATTTCTGGGCAAAGTCACAACAGAAATGCCTCAGAACAACTTTCACATACTTAAAAATTTCTGGAGGCTGGGGAACTTGGACCCCTCATCAGATGTGCAAAGGTGTGTAGAAGGAACCTCTAGGGCTCTTTTTCAAGGCTGGATATCAGAGGTGTAATATGAACTAAGGCATACAAGCAGAGAGTATGCATGAAAGAAATGTGAGTTGTACCTCCAGGATCAGGTGAGCAGACTCCAAACCTAAAGTTGTACCTGATTTGATGAAGCATGGTGTGTAGTCGGACCCCTGCATCCCCTGACTGCCTCTCAGATGGGCTCCTGGCGCAGGCACTCTTGGCTGTGGATACAAATTTACTTTCTGCTGTATCCTACCACGTCAACTGGAGAGCTGCTGTCTTGGTGAGCATTTTTGCTAGTAAAATTATTTATGAGAACATGTGTTCAAAAGGTCCTACGAAATTAATTTAAATAGACAAATGAATTTTCAGGGGAACTTTCTATTTTATTCATCCAGAATTTAAAATATCAATAATTATCCAATGAGTTGCCCCATGTGTCTGGGAAGGAAAAGGTACTCATGAAATAGCTAATAATCAGTTTACACATTCACCTTTTAATATACATACAGCACACATTATTTGGGAAAATCAGTGCTTCACCCATGGCAAATGGAGGGTAATGTGAGTCTTTGAAACTGACCCTAAATACTTTCCCTGTCTGTCTCTTGCTATGACAATGCTTGATTTTAAGGAAACGCAGCGCTCTGGCATAAGGTGTCAGCTCATCACACAGGACTGACAAACTGACCTGAGACCACCTTCCAAGGTTTCATTTTTCTCCCAGGCTGTCAGGTTTTACACCTAGATAAAGAGATGATGCAAATGAACAAAACCTATTTCTAGCAACAATGCTGTGAAGAAGCTCCCATAACAGGCTACTTTGGGTAGCAATGCATAGGTTCTTGAGGTTTGTCTTCCCTGTGGCTGAGCCAGCTGTTTTGAATGGTTTTGGAAGCTTGGGGCTGGACTGTGGGTGATCCATGGAGGGAAGGAAGGCTAAACAGAACTTCCCTTCTGTAGATTGTCACGAGATTGCTCAGGTAGCAATCTTGTGACATCAGGCTTCGTACTCTTGAGTGGTTTTGTTTTCCTTTCTACAGTGCAATAAAAAATACCATGATCAAAACATTTTGGATGCCTTTTTCCAGGTTTTTCCAGCTATTCTTTTTGGGTGTCCTATTTTCAAGCTTCTTCTGACAGGAGGTCAGAGAATTTATTTTAAAACATCATGTTCCTTTCTCTTCTTGCCGTGCCTTTCAGGTAAGAGTATGAAAAGGCCTATTCTGCTGGACCGTTCTCTGCTGCCTGGTCTGCTGCTGCTTCCCCTGCCACCGGCAGGGTGCATGATTTTGGTGGGTGCAGACCTGCCTGATTGGGATGATTAGACATTTGTTCTTGCCTGATTATAGTGAGGCAACCTGAGCTTTTACTGCTGTTAATGCTACCCCTACCCAAGTCCAATGTGTATCTGCCACACAGACAGGTAGGTCCCACATGAGTGATGGACAGAAAAGCTGCTCTGCCCCTTCTGGCTAATGATATGAGAATCATTTGTATCATTCCTTTCCTAAGCAAATGTAAACTCTTCCACAGTAGGCTTCTCCTGGTATCCTTAGCATGTTTATACTGTGGAGAAATCTGCTTGTCTTTTAGTGTCTTTGCGCAGAAATATGACTGAGAAATGAAATATTATGGAGGGAAGAAGGAGAAACTCACCGAAGGCCAGTAAAAGAAAGCAATGAGAGTGGAGCATTAGCCATGCTAGGAAACTGCTGCTTTGCTCATCATATTTGAGCACCTACTTCTAATTTTTTCACACAAGATAGCAAAAAACCACCAAGACCCTCATTTTGTGCCTCTGCTTGTCCACCTACTTGAGACCCTCAACTCCATATGTTCTTCCAGCACTGCATTTTGGGATTGATTTGGCAGGAAAAAAAGGCAGTGGAAAAGCCAGCAGACAAGCCGTGCTCGTTTACTTGTGGCTTCTAAGCACAGGTAAGAAGCAGTTATCCCTGGGGATATTTGCACCTCACACTGAGGCTTGTAAAGAGGCTTAGAAATTTGTATTACTCAGAAGCAGCTTTGGCTTTATGGGACAAAGTATCTTTGGAGCCCTCTTAGATATCTCGAAGGCTGAACTGTATCTGTGGTTAGATCTCCAACATTCAGGAGCACAAAGGAGCAATCAAGCTGGGAGGGAAGAATTTGGCATACGCTGGGAGGAGATATTCCCAATCTGACTCTCTGTGTCTTCCTCCTGTGATTTTAGTTCTATGTGCCCTGGAGGACTTGCTCCTTGAGTTCTGGTTCCTTCTGGGAGAGCTGTCCTCAAAAGGTTATTGTCATCTAAAAACTGCTAATGCATCCAGAGCAAGGTGTTGTAATCCTGAGTTAAGAGTTTGTTCTGATTTTGCTTTAAGTTTCATTTCTGTTTTTCATTATTATTATTATTATACTTTATTTCAATCATCAAACTGTTCTTATCTCCACCTGTGAGTTCTACCTTTTTCTGATTCCCCTCCCCATCCTACCCAGGTTTGAGAGGGTGGGAGTTGTGTGGTTGCACACACTTAGCTGCATTCTGGGGTTGAACCACAGCAGAGATGTAGACATGGGGCAGCATCCAAGAAGGGCTGTTTTGCTTCGAATTTGCATCCTATCTTCATTGGGATTAATTTGCGCAAGTGGACAGGCGCTCAGGTTTGTGGGTGTGTAACAAATTCAGAATTAGGCCCCAGAGATTTATATCTGAAATTGCTGATGTACACAGTCACAAATGTGCCACTTTTGTCCTTTTGCCGGTAATTTGTTTACCCAAGGAATTGCATGTTTTTCCGCACTGGTCTTTGATAATATGGGAAACAGCTGGCCAATGGAACTGGTTAAAAAAAGCAGAAGAAAGTTTTCTGCCTTCATTTACTTCTTCCATCAAATTAAAGTAATATTTAAAAAGTAAAGAAGAAAAAAAAAAGAAGAGTTCTGCTGCTTACATTTAACTCCAGCACCCACACACAGTCAGGGTAGCCACCATCTGTTAAACATATTGCTTGAAGCATCTCATTGCCTGTGTTTGAATAGGTTATATATTAAATTCTGAACTTCTAAATAAAGATACAGCGTAGTTCTCAGTCCATATCACAGAGATCTCAATGGTTCTACACCAGCAGTGCTGCTTTAAAGTAGGGTGTGACACACCTATTTTTTATTATTATAGCAACTATTTCCAAGAACTTCACATTCCTTTTTTTGACCTATATGGCTGTATAGGATTTGGGATTTTTTTGGGGGGGATCTTTTTTTTAAGGAGAGAGAGTTTAAATCCTGCATTTTATGCAGAAATGACTTGATTTTTATCAAGAAAAAAACCTTGATGGAGTGAGAGCATAAAATTAGCATTTTTGCTTACCCTTAGCCTCAGACTCAAGCGTGTCATTCCTAATATTTTCCTGCATTATTCTGATCTGGTCACTAGATGTTGCTAGGTATCTACGTTAGTAGTCATTTTGGCTGATTTAACTTCACCGTTCTATAGGCGTAAGCAGAGAACAGTAATATCTATAACAACTTGAAGTTATTTCAATCAGTTTAAAATGGAATCAATAAAAATAGCCCCCACTTCCCTCATTTCATGGTAAAGTTGTGTCTTTCCTTATTAAGAGACTACTAAGCAAATCAGATTTCCTCATTGCCCAAAACCTGGATTTAATTTTTAATGCTTCAGATGCTTTGTAAAATGTTATTTTCCCTGCAGAAGCCAGACTTTAGGCAAATAGCCTTTGTCATTTAGGACCTGAGTGTGGCCTATGAGGAACAGCAGGCACGACCTTACTCTGGTTCTGCAATGGGACTGGGGGACCTCTTGCCTTCCCCCAGGCTGCTGGAGAGTCATTTATTCCTCCTGAGACCTTTCTCCTCCGTGGCTTCCCAATTCAAACATGTTTAATTTTCCCAGTATGTGACTGCTTCCCAGTGCTTCTGCGTAAAAGCAGTTAAATATATATAAGCTAACAGTACCAAACAGTCTCTTCAGTTGCTGATTGCTACTGTTTTAGAAAAGGGATTTTGCAAGAATAATGCAGTGTGAGGATTTTTGGCTAATAGATTACTTTCATGTAAGAAGATGTGCTGCCTATCATCTTTTACCTGACTAGTGCTTAGGAAAGGCATAAATATGGTCACTGTTCTCAGAATCACCAGACAACTGTGGAGATAATATCCATTTATTCCCTGAACAAGTGTGCTCCTTAAATTTCAGTCAGATCTTGAGATCCTAGTCAAAGTTTAAGCAAAGCTTAGTCTCTCCATTGGTAGCTACCTCTGGACTGATGCATGACAGACTTCTTTCTTTTTAACTGCTGAGACATGCCCTTTTCTTCAAATATTTCCCATATCAACAGCTTGTATAAGTGTCAGGTCTTGAAATCAGTGGAGTACTTCAGTGAATAGCAATTAATGAGCAGATTTATACTTCTTCAAAATGAAAATGTAACTTTTATTTCAACAATATTTTGAATTCTTAACTTTAAACTTAATTTCAAAATGGAGATGAAGACCTCACGATTTCAGGAAAAATTACAGAATAATTAGAAAAAATAGGAAGGGTGAAGAAGAGCATTTATGTAAGTAATTCTACATTAAATATATTAACAAAGACTTACCAGTTTAAGTGTCCACATGCTTCACTTAAATGCACTTGAATATTTTGTGGCAAAACCAGTGGTATTTTTCAGAATGTGTATATTCATTGTGGATGGAAATCCTCCAGCCAAACTTTGACTACCTCAAGGTTCAGGGCTTAATCTAAGCCAGCAGTTCAACCCCCCAGCTCTAGCAACTGTGATTCATCCCATCCTAGGAGAGGTGACTAAAGATTGGGAGGTTGAATTCACCTGGGCACATGCTTGTCTCTTTTGACTATAGAGCGAGTCCAAATGGCTGGCTCAGTAAATGCCTAACTTCTGGAAGGCTGATATTAGTCGAAGTGAGGCTGAGCCTTTCTATAAAAACATGCCAAAGCATGGCAGGTAGTGCTTTTCTTTCATTCTTGCATGTTCTCATGTTGAAAATATTGAAACAAAATATTTTGCTTCTTTTTTTGTTGAGCATCCTAAACCAAGAAATACCTGAGTGGCCACTTGCTCTTGGGTGTCAGGGAAAGGGGAGGAGAAAAAGAAGAAACACCTCTGCCCGGGGTAAATTTTGATAGGCATCAGGGAATTTGAAGAAAGAAAAAAAAATAGAAAAGGGAAGGACTCTGAGGAAACCTTGAGAAAACCCAGAAAATACCCAGAAGGAACCTGAAAACTTTGAATGAAACTCACTTTTTCATTAAATGGTATCTGCCCAGTGAAAAACAGGCTCTCTATTTTTCTCAAAGCCAGCTATCGTCAGAAAGATCTTGCTGAATTGGGCTATCTGAATCTTTCAATTTATCACTGTTCTCTACAAGAGAAATATCATTTATCTCTTCTTCCCTTCACTAGAAAGATTTGAATCAGTCTGAAAGAAAAGAAAAATGTGAAACCCTCTTCAACACTTTTTAATGTAGATAAGTGCTAAAGACCAGACTAGGAAAACCTATGTGTTATAGCCCTGATAATCCCAGCATACAAACACCAGCTATGATTTCCTTCACAGGATTTGATTATGTGCACTCACATTGCTCTCCTAAGGGGACTGTAAGTAAATGTGCTTTGCATCCCACCTGGGAATCTCAGGCTCTCTCTTGTAATTGAGTCTGAGACTATGTTCAGCAAAAGATCCCCTAAGAAAGTATTTTGCTTCAGGATATAATCTGGGAGCAACTGTTCCTCTTTCACTATTGGGAGAGAGGGAAACAGTGTTGACTAGCATGTGCTTTTAGCCCCTCACATGTAGGCATTTGTGGGCTTCTGTCTTTAAGAGGTTTGCTGAAGGTAGCAGAATCATTCAGGCACAAACAGCTGAAAAACATTTGCCTATGAAGTTGGGTATATTAGTGGGCAATGAAAGAAAACACTTTCTCTTTCATTTCATTTTCCCCCAAGACAATAAAGAGCCTATAAAGGTGAGATTTGTTATGTACTTTTTTACAGTTCTTATATATATTAGTTAATAGTAGGGTGCATGATGTTTTGCAAAGCCGATGTTGCTTTTTTTCTTTCACAGGTGAAGTGACTGAAGGACAGAGAGGCATACTGTGACTTACCAAATGCTGAAGGGGTCATTCTGCATCTCACATATGCATAGTTGCCTCAGTTCAAGGATAGTGTTGGTTCAAAATGGGCAAAGCCGGCTATCCTGAGCTCCCCCTCTGGGTTTTGGTGCCCCAAGTACCTTGGCAAGGAGGAGGTGGGGAGGCAGTGTCCGCACAGGATTTAGTTCCTGTTGGGGATGGGGACACGGGGCAGCAGTCTGGCCCGGGGTCATGCTGGCTGCTGGACCACGGGCTGCTGTGGTGCAGGGAGAGGGGCACCCTGGGGAGCCAACCTGCTCCTTCTTGCTGCAATACCAGCAGGTTTCTAGTTTCTCCTCTGCCCAGGCTCTCCCACATGCCAGTCACTCCTCCTGATGCTCCCTCTCTGACTCTTCCTTACCCTTTTCAAGATGGATGAGAGGATGGGGTATTCAAAGGGATGTCCCAGGGAAATGTCAAAATTGTTCCCTCTGACTGTCCTAATTCTTGGCTGCCCAGTCAGTGTCCTCTTGCATTTCCAGACCTCATGTTCCTTGCCTCTGAACATGGGGTAGAAGAGCCCAGCAGCTTGGGTAGTTTGTGCTGCTGGGAGTCCTCTGCCACCACTGGTGCCCGCATGTAGAGACTCACCATTTCCTGCAGTACAGCTGACAGGTTATCTACTTTTCCCTTCAAGGGTGTGCTTCCCAAAATTGCTGACCATAACATTTTTTCCTTGACCTCCTGACTCTTTGATGCACCCACCTTTGCAAATCTCCTTTTCTGCAATAAGTATGCTGTAACTATGTACACATGACATTTGTAGTGCTGTTTATGTATTTTTTAGTTCAAAGGAGAAGGAAAAAAGAAAACTTCCATTTGTAACTAAATTTTGCATGTATGAAGAGAACTCCACAGATTCAGATGTGTTAAGTATCCACACAGTTAACAACATGTCACTTCGTGAGAGAATTTTCATAATTAATGAACTGGTTCAATTTGCTCTGCCGCTTGACTTTGATTAATTCATTTTTGAGTGTTCCCACTGGGACTCTGTCCAGTTTGTTTAGTAAGCTCTTATGTCTGTATCCAGTTCATGTGTATGGATCAAAGTGTAAGCACCAAATACTGGCAATATTAGGCTATGGTGCAGCCGTTCTGACTCCACTTAAAAAGAAGATAGCAATATATCTTAAATCAAGTTCGATGTGACTCATTTAAACATAAAAAAGAAAGAAATTTCACACTCTATTGTGTGGAAATGCTGTGATTTAAAAGTTCGCCTCACGCAAGCTTTGCCAATTAAAGAGGTATTTATCAATCCAGACAGTAATTGTGCAGCCCCAAACTGGCAATTTGTTCAATATTAAACACTGAGCTGCAGAACTTCCATAATTAACTCACCTAACGAATGTTACCCTTCTTTGCTCAGCTGCTGAGACAGTGTTTACACGCTTTCCTCTACACATAATGCTTTGCCACCCCCCTCCCTCTCAGCCCAAATCCATCACAGAGCGCAAGGATGTGCACCAGGTTTTAGAAAGGGGTCAAACCTGGACTAGGTGAAGGCAGGAGGAGGAACAGGACACAGGTGCAGGGGGCTGCCTGCAGGGATATCCTAGAGGGGGTGGTGTGCGGGAGTGGCTGCTCCCAGGCACTCCCGAGGACCCCTCCAGGGATCGATTCCCTCTGCAGCTGCCCCCCTGCCAGCACAGGGTAGCCTCCAGCCAGATGGGGCCAGGGGACATTCATTTCAGGAGTCTATTTCTGTCTGAACAGGGTGGTCCAAGGAAGGAGAAGGATCTCATGGCTATGTGGTGTTAATTCTCTCCTTGCTTGGTCAGGTTACAAATAACCTGTTTCTGTCAGGAGCAATATTTAGCATTAGTAGGATCCCAACAGGGTGCAAAAGGGGCACAAGTTACAGATATGAAAGTTTACTTTTTAGCAAAAAGCTCTGGTGTTCAGAAGGAAGCAAGCAATTCCTTTGGTTTTCATCTTAAAGGAGATTGTTAAACATCATTTACATCCCAATTGTCATATTATGTGCATTTCTGCATATTCTGTGCTTTGTGTAGGTGCCTAAGCATCACTTTGCCTGATCAGCATTAATGAGGATGTTGAGGAAAAGGGAAGTTTTGCCATGTAGCGCAGAGGGCCGGTCTGCCTGTTAACTCAGCTCTGTCCTAGCCTTATTTTGAAGGCTGACATGTAGTGCTGAAGTACTTCTCTGGCTCTGTTTCCTGGGGTAAATGTCATTCCCAGAGAGCTGGAGGCATGAAGAGGATCAGTGACAGTGTCAGAAAGCCCAGAGAGAAATCCTTTGTAGTAAGAAAATATGAGAAGGCTCAAAACAAGTTTTCAGTGAATGCTGTGTGTATGTATATCCACAGCTCCTCAGTGTTCCCGGCTCTGTGCCCTTGGCTCATGGCACTGTGCTTCCAAATGAAGGCAGTTGGAGAACCATATCTTAAGCCTATATGGTTTAAATTAATTAATAGAATTCCCCTGAGCTCAATCTCCGCTTTCCCTGGAGGTGACGGGGACCAGGCAGTTAATCACCAGCAGTAACAAACTGTCATGCTTGCTGCCCTGGTTTTGTTCAGATGTTATAAGGCTGAATGATATTGGATAATGAACAATGGGAGACAAGCTGATGGAAACACAGAAAACACTGGCAGATTTAAGTGCACATTGTTTAGCTACTAGTAGGAGAACAGCCTCAGAAAAAAATGTATTTTGTGAACTTTTCCCATGGGGTTCCTGCTCCCATAATACTCCGGCAGGTTTTATAGCCTTTTATTCCTGCTCTGCGAGGACACCAAAGCAGTGTTTGTATCTAGCGGCTCCATTGGCAGCATTTGTTTTACAATTTATGTCTTGTCATTTACGCACTTGCAAACAGTCTTTGATCCAGCAAAAGGAACGCATGAAACACGCTGCATGTAGCAAATATCCTGCAAATACCTTGTAAGGATGAGTCCTTGTTCATTAGGTGCTTTTAGTCAAGTGGTTGTTTTCATTACATACATTGCAGGTGACAGCAAACTCTGAGTTGGTTAATGACCGTTTTCCTCTAGCATATATTGAAAGCACTGTAAAACCAAACCATGCATTAAACTAAGCGTGCTGTCTAATGTGGTATACACACAGATTTGTCTACCAATAGCTTACACATTTGAGGGACTCCATCTTTTTCTAATCCTTACCTGCAAGCATTTTCTTTTCTGAAAGAGCTGGAGCCACTCTGATAATGCAAGAGTGAAATATAGCTCTTTATTTTCAAGACAGTGTATGATGTAAAAAAAGTCCTTTTAGCATTGGCTGATTTTTTAAACCTTCTTTTATATGGAGTATATACGAATACTGAAACAGAGCACAGAATAAGTGCTTTCTCTTTTTCAGTTTATTTGATTTGGCATATGCTTTTCAGGGGTCCATTTTACTCCTTGCCCTTATGCTTTATCTCACCAAAATAATGTAATTAAACCAAGGCTGCTGTGCTGCTGTTGAGTATGTAGGAACTACTGCTTACGTGATGACCTTTGAGATATATGCATAGCCCCTGGGGTGAGCAGGGGCTGTGAGGAGCCCAGGCTGTGAGTGACTGTACCATGTGTCCTCCATGAGGTCTATGTCAAGTGCATGAATATTTGATGGTTCTACATTCCAGGTCTTGTCTCACTGTAAATCACTTATATTTGCTTTACTTTGATTCTTTTGTGGCATTCACCACAAATCCTACACCTTTAACGTCCCTTCACTCCAGGCACACCAAAGGCCCAGCTCTGCTTAAAGTGTGGTCCATGACTAGCCCCCTTCCCAACGTGGATCAGTTCTGGATCTAACTGGGCATGTGTATATGCTTTAATAATGTTGCTTTGGGTCAGGTTTCATTCTGTATTTTTTACACCAGGATGCATTCACATCTGGCTTTTGTCCTCCTGAGAACTGAAATATTGAGAGGAGTTTCTAGTTGGGAAAATAGTTTGCAAACTTTTTGCCTTCCAAAAATATCTGGTGTTGATTTCAGTATTATTGTCACCTTTATTTAGGTTCTTCCTCTGTCAGAAAACATGAGGAGTTAGAGGAGATAAGGTTTTAAAAGGGGGAAATACCAAGATATTTAAGAGAAGAGGAAAATTGGCATCATTGACTGGAAAAGCCAATGAAGTCCTGGAAAGAAAATTAACAAGGCTGCTGTCTCTTCTGGTGCAAGAAGAGGGGAGGGAGGAGGGGAGCACAAATTAAACTAGCAGATGGAAGATTTACAGTCAACAAAAACATCCCAGTGCAGTGTGGGGTGAAGCTGTAGGTCTTGCTGTCACAGACCAGAGGTGACTGTAGGAATTTGCTGTGTTCAAAGATACAAATGGCAGGTGCAGGCACCACCTCCACCCCAGCCCCCAGGTGAGACC
The DNA here is from genome assembly GCA_017639245.1 of Myiopsitta monachus. Classification (NCBI taxonomy): domain Eukaryota; kingdom Metazoa; phylum Chordata; class Aves; order Psittaciformes; family Psittacidae; genus Myiopsitta; species Myiopsitta monachus. Next base: position 11,775,194 of record CM029927.1, on the reverse strand, counting down.
CTTCTTACCCACAGGAGCAAACACTTGCTGGATGAGTCAAAAAGGGGCTCTTCCTTGTCTAGGGCAGGAGCAGTTAAAATTCTTCTTTGTGCATCTCTGCATCGGGGCTCCAGTTGTGAAGCATCCTAATTAATTTAGATGATTGATCCTTTTTTTTTGTGATTAATTCAAGCATTCCTGTAGCATCGTTTTCATCATAATATGATATCATTGTAATGTTTAAGCACCTTTGCTACACACCCCAATGAATTCAGCAGTAGGAAAACAAAGGAAAAACAATAGTCCTTACCACCCAGAAGCAGTTTCCTGTTCAGTCTAATAAGTGTCTTACTACTTCAGGGAAAGCAGTGTGTTAACTTAGAAAATGCTGTGCTAACTTTTCTGGTCTCAGAAGCATGTGCAGAAAAAGTAGGGCTTGATCAAAACAGGATCTGTCACTGTCATCTGCTAATGAAACACTGCAATTGTCATTCTGTGTTTCTAAGAATAAAGGAGAAGGACTGGTGCTATTTCCCTGCATCTTACGGAACACAAAGGTCAGTGACACGCAGAAAATGGCATTTCATTAACTAGACATTTGTATTATAAACATTATTCCCAGACAAGCAGGAAAGTCCCAAAAATCTGAGTCACTCCTGTATGAATAGATGTTTTGTAAGGCCAAGAGCAGACTTTTATAAATAAAGCATTGATGAAATAAACAATCACTTTGTATCAAAAAGGGAAAGTTTTCTACATACACATGCAGTTTTCATAAAACAGTGACATGATTTAGAAGCTTTTTTAAAGATAATGTGTAATTCTATCAGGAGGTTTATTCTGTCTAACCAGCATCTTATCTGGTTGCTAGCCTGAGATGTGTATTTTTTACCGAGTGTATATCTGCCTCAGCTCATACTTGCGCCTAATTTATAACTAACTTCTTAATCTTACTTCCCCTTGATCTTAGTTATGATCATGACCCTTAAATGATAACTTTGAGCTACTGCAATGATTCAGCCTGTGACCATTGAAGAGAGGTAGATGAATTTCAGGTCTTTAAAACCTGAAGAGAGTTTCTGTTGCTTAGAAAGTCACAGCAGCCTGTGCCCTCTGTCTCCAGGCAAGTTGTATCCCATTCAAGACTTCCCTGAAGACACTGTTTATTGAACACTAGGATTACATTGCTCCAAAGCTCAGCAGGTGCAAAAAAAGGGACTCTCAGACTTGTGTCCTGCCCCACCAAGGCAAGTAGGGTGCAGGACTAGGAAAGCAGATCTAGTTGCCTTTGCTCAGCTGCTGGCCTGCTGAGCTATCTTAGGTTGGGCTCCTTCTGCAGCTTCACTTGGCTTCTGGCTCCTTCATCGCTCTTGCTCTTGCTGTGGATGCAAGCAGAAACTTTGCCCATCCATTTGAACAAACCCTGCTGTCTTATTGCTGAAAGTGTCCCTGAGTGAGGCTTACTCTAGAGAATAGAAGGTGAAAGAAGCATTTGAAACATTTCTCTTGCCTTATTTTTACAGGGTCTTCATTTTCCCTTGTGTTTATGCCCTGATGAAATTGTCCTGATTCTCTGCTGCCTTGCACAGTACTCTTCTTGTGGTTGTGGAAAAGGAGCATCACAAGAGCTTTGGTGTCAACCGGATTTTGCTGTGGACAGATGTGCTATAGCAGTGGTAGGGATTTCTACTTTCTACTGCAAGATGTATTGGCAAAAGTTTCTTGATATTTCCTTGACAATAGGATGAAGTTTCTCATAGAATCATAGAATAGTTAGAGTTGGAAAAGACCTTAAAATCATGTAGTTCCAACCCACCTGCCATGGGCACAGACCCCTCCCACTAAACCATGCTATCCAAGGCTCTGTCCAACCTGGCCTTGAACAGTGCCAGCGATGGAGCATTCATAACTTCCTTGGGCAACCCATTCCAATGCCTCACCACCCTCACAGTAAAGAACTTCTTCCTCATATCCAATCTAAACTTCCCCTGTTTAAGTTTTAACCCATTACCCCTTGTTCTCTCACTATAGCCCCTAATGAAGAGTCACTCCCCAGCATCCCTATAGGCCCCCTTCAGATATTGGAAGGTTGCTAGGAGGTCTCCATGCAGCCTTCTCTTCTCCAGGCTGAACAGACCCAACTTTCTGAGCCTATCTTCATATCGGAGGTGCTTCAGTCCCCTGATCATTCTAGGAAAAAAGAGGCGTATAAAAGGTGAAAGCAAGGGCAGGCGGCCTGGGAAGAATACAGGGATGTTGTCCAGGAAGCCAGGGACCAGGTTAGAAAAGCTAAGGCCCAGTTAGAATTAAACTTGTCCAGGATACGGTTGGCTTTCTGGGCTGCAAGTGCACACTGCTGGCTCATGTTCATTTTCTCATCAACCAACACCCCCAAGTCCTTCTCCGCAGGGCTGCTCTGAATCTCTTCTCTGTCCAACCTGTAGCTGTGCCTGGGATTACTCCAACCCAGGTGCAGGACCTTGCAGTTATCATGGTAAAACTTCATCAGGTTGGCATTAGCCCACCACACAAGTGTGTCAAGGTCCCTCTGGATGGCATTCCTTCCCTCCAGCGTATCAACCGAACCACACAGCTTGGTGTCATCGGCAAACTTGCTGAGGGTGCGCTCAATCCCACTGTCAATGTCACTGAGAAAGATGTTGAACAAGACCAGTCCCAACACCGATCCCTGAGGGACACCGCTTGTTACTGGTCTCCAGCTGCACATTGAGCCATTGAGCACAACTCTTTGCATGCGGCCATGCAGCCAGTTCTTTATCCATCAAATGGTCCACCTATCAAATTAATGTCTCTCCAACTTAGAGACAAGGATGTCATGTGAGACAGTGTCGAATGCTTTGCACAAGTCCAGGCAGATGACATCAACTGCTCTATGCCTGTTCATCAGTTCCGTAGCCCCATCATAGAAAGCCACCAGATTAGTCAGGCAGGACTTCCCCTTAGTGAAGCCATGCTGGCTGTCACCAAGCACCTTGTTGTTTTTCATGTGCCTCAGCATGCCTTCCAGGAGTATCTGCTCCAAGATTTTGCCAGGCACAGAGGTGAGACTGACTGCTCTGTAGTTTCCCCGCTCATCCATTTTCCCCTTCTTGAAAATGGGGGTTATATTTCCCTTTTTCCAGTCATCGGGAACTTTATCTGACTGCCATGATTTTTCCAATATGATGGACAGTGGCTTAGCAACTTCATTTGCCAGCTCCTTCAGGATCCGCTGATGGATTTCATCAGATCCCATGGGCTTGTGTATGTTCAGGTTCCTAAGATGGCCTGAACCAGATCCCCTCCTACAGTGGGCTCAGGGTCTTCGTTCTCACTGTCCCTGTATCTGCCTTCCAAGACTTGGGTGGTGTGGTCAGAGCATTTGCCGGTGAAGACTGAGGCAAAGAAGTCATTAAGAACCTCAGCCTTCTCCAAATCCAGGCTAGCCAGTTCTGATAGCTTCTGGAGAGGGCCTACGTTGTCCCTAGCCTGTCTTTTATTCGCTATGTACCTATAGAATCCCTTCCTGTTATCCTTAACATCCCTATCCAAGTTTAATTCTAAGGGGGCCTTAGCTTTCCTAACCTGGTCCCTAGCTTCCTGGACAACATCCCTGTACTCTTCCCAGGCCTCCTGTCCCTACTTCCACCTTTTATAAGCCTCTTTTTTCCTTTGGAGTTTCCTCAGCAGCTCCTTATCCATCCGAGGAGGTCTCCTGACCCTCCTGCAGCACTTCCTTCTAGTGGGGATGCATTCTCCCATTGAGATAACTCATGAATTCAATTCTGCTCTCATCTGAGACAAAGAAAAGGATCAGAGGGAAGAGCGCTGTTTTGGGAATGAAAGCTCTTTGCAACTGCAAAACATCTGACAGTAGCAAATGAAAATGTGTGAAAAGGAAAAAGAACATTAGGTTATGAAAGCTTTAATGTTGGGGGGCTTAAAGTAAACTGCATCTCACCATTATTTTATGTTTCTTTCCTTTCATTTGTGTACCCCTGAAGTGTAGATGGCAGAGGTACTGCAAGAACAAGTAGTTTCGCTGGTAGATCAACTAGGAAGAGTAATTCCTGAAGGGAAACCAAGAGTAGTATGTGCTCATATGATTCCTGTATTGGGACTTTAAATGTCAGGGATTTGCCTACCCATCTGCCAGGGCAGCATCAGGAGGCTTGGGAGAAGCGTCCTGAGAACAAACAAAATGTTCTATTTCCTCTGTCACAGGAGAGTGTCTCTTCTTTCCTGTTTGTTGGCTTCTTTAATTAAACTTTAATGACAGCAGATGTTTTGCTTTTTTATATAAAGCTAAAGCATGTAAAAAGTTATTTGAGTCATGCAGAGATATAAACAGACACTTGTCTGTCAATCTACCTTTCTTTCTTACATGTTTATACTATTTAGGAACAAAACAGATAACTCCAGGCCCACAAGTGGCTGCTAAAAACACATTTGCACAGCACTGCTAATGGGAAAGTGTGCTATGGGATGTGGTAACAACCCAAGTACTAACAAAACAAAAACAGCGTATTTGCATGGATTTCATTTGCTTGCCTTTTTCTTGATTGGGCAATTTGGGGCTGAGATTTTAGGCACAACTTCAATCAGCTAAGAATAAAAATAAAAACTCCTATCCAGAGGGCAGGAGCAATTGAAGACAACTGTGGGAAATGTCATTTGCAGAAGAACATTTCCTTTCTGTATAATTTGTACTGGAGTTGTGAAAGGGCACTGTGTGAAAAGGTAGGAGTCGTGACTAGAGACTTTGGTATATGTGCTTCCTCTTCCAGGTGAGCAGCCTCTATAGGCTTCCCAGGATTCTCTCCTGTTTTCCTCTGTGCTGGCCCTCATCATGACATGGCTTAGCTATGTTGGCAGATGCCCAGAGGCAAATGAGAGGGTGAAGATTATCTTCAGCTACGTTTCAGTTTTTAGGTACCTGGCAGGAAATTGAGCACTGCAATAGTATGCATTTCAGGACTTCTACCCCATACAACAGGGCAGTTTTGACAAGATGATGCCCTATCCATACGCCTTTCTTCTCACACTGGTAATGTCGCATCTTTCTCTCCCCAGGTGGGGAGACCTGTCCTTGCTGGTGGGGACATGCAGTGGGTTGCCTCCTTTCCTGAAGGCAGAAGACATGGCTCCAGGACATGCTGGCTACAACTTGTGCCTGTCCTGAGCCTTTGGGAAGTCTTTACTCCCCTCTACATTCACCCCTGAGACCTGTCCTTGTGCATATTGCATGTTAGGGAAAAGATTCAGTTTATTCTGACGTGCTGAGAGATGAAGAAGCTTTGCAAAACACTGTGTGGTCAGAGGAGGAGCAAAGCCAAATATACTCCAAACATCCGAAGACAGCCTGGGGATGGAAAACCAGGAATGTGGAAATCCTGCCTGCAGTTCCGTGAAACAGCAACTGGCTGGCAGGAACAGCTGATGCAGGCGGTTAAGCAATGTACTCTTATTTAAAGGACATAAAAAGTGGATATCAGAAAGATGTGCGGCTCATGAGAATGATGTCCCATTGTGGATGGTGGTATTTGGCACGCGAGCATCCTATAACTTTGTGGTGCTGTGGTTCCAGGATGCAGCTCTATTCAGTAGGGTGGTTGGCAGGTTTCCGTCCTGTTTTGATAGGACCTGCAGTATAATGCCTCCTCTGCTGATCTCACTAGACTTGCACATTGCCTCACTGCGAACAAGCAAGTTATTGCACACCTCTTTTCTCAGCTCAAAGCCTGCATTTCAAGCTCAAAGTGCTGCATTTCATCCCTTACCTTGCAACATTTGCACACCACATGAGTGTATGAACATACGGTCTTAAGGAGTTACGTTTATTTCAGAGTTGCTTAATGCAGTGTTTGAAAGACTTTTGATGGATGTAAGTAGGTGAGTTTTCGTAACATGTCTAGAAAGAAAGAGGCTGAGTTAAATAATTGCAATGTGAAAAAGTTGGCAAAGGTGCAGATAAGCTGTGCATCGCTATGGAGTAAGGAACTCTCTCTATCCCATGTGAAATAAACCTCGGTGTTCCTTGATGCAAAGACCATGAACACCTCCTATCCATGCTTGCCACTCAGCTTGACTTCTTTGCCATGAGTATCCACGATGCATATTCCTGGTACATGCTTTGCTGGCATTAGCTTCAGCTCTGCAGGAGGGGATGGGATGGTGCCAAACATCCTCTTGTCCCTCGTGTCTACCCATGTCTTGCCCCAGGGGTATTTACTGGGATTTCTGCTTTCTAAAATGAGCAGTGGGCAACAATCTCCCTGTTATTTATATATCCTGTGCGCTTCCTGGTGCTTAGGCTACAGGTGGAGTGAAGTTTTTGGATCTTCTACTATGATGTGAGATGGTACCCACAATTCTGGCAGATCATATAATCACAAGGAGGTGGGATAAGTTACTCTTTAAATATGCATAGGGAAATATGGCTTGAGATCCTTCTTACAATACTGAAGTATTTTGCTATTGAAAGTGTTGCTTCAGGAGGAAAAGAACCACATCTCCTTGAATAAAGAATATGTCCTTCAGATTGGTCTGTCTTGTCATTAGATTAGATTATTAGAATGGCATTTCTCTCTGAGCTGGGATTCCTAGTGTTGCAGGAGAGATGTTTTGTTCCTCTGTGAGAGGAAATTAGTTCTTACTATCACAATATTGCCATCACAAGTCACATTTTCATTCATTTGGAAAGGTCTAAGGCAAAACAGTGACATATCACCCATGACATGGGCTGAAATTGTGTGCTCAGCATGGAGAAACTGACTTGTACAAAACAAAGCCATGGTATGTTTCTCCATAGACTTCAGAAGTTCAGACTAAACCTAAACTTATTTTGAATCCTTCTGCCACTTTGTCTTCCACTTGCTTGTGTGTCTGGGTCCTGCCTATGAGTTGAAACATATTACCAGACTGAAGGAAAACGGCTGTCACAGCATCTCCAGACCATCTTCAAGGTAAGGTGTCAGAGGAGATGTGCATCTATTAGATCTTCAGTTTTCCTTTCAATCACATAAGAAACTAAGCTATCTGCAGTGAAAACTTTGAGCTTTCCCCCTGTTAGTTCCCTCTTTTTAAAAAATCATAGCTGAAAAACTCTGAGCTGAACTGAAGCAACATGGAGGTTGTGCTGGTGGTGCCTCCCTGTCAAAGGAAATGAACTGATGAACAGTCTGCAGTTTTCTTTGGTCAAAATGACTTACCTCTCTTAGATAGGAATGTTCATGATTTCCTGATTCATTGCTTCTACCCATGAGCTAGAAACCTTGGAAGTTTCAAAGAGGAGAGCTAAGTCAAATGTAGTGCTTTGGTCCTTATCTTCAGCACACTCACTGACCTAGACAGAGATTTTCTAAGTGTTCGCTTAAACCTCTGAGAAGCAAACAGCTGTGAAGATCTATGTGAAGATGGAGATTTTTGCCATAAATCATAATTTATGTTTTTTTCAGGGGCTGGTCTGAGATTTCAGGAGAAGTCCTGCAAGAACTGAGAATTACCTTGGGATCCACTGTGTTCAATTACCTCTAATGTGCCTTCTCTAACTTAAATCTAAGGTGTGCTGATATTAAGGGCAATTTAACCCAAATAAAACATTGCAAAAGTTGTACAACTTTTGTGTGTAGAGATGATAAGATCAAGAACAAAGCTACGTGTCAGATATTATGTAAGACATGATATGAAATACCCTGCATGTTCTACTACTGGACTTTAAGTGAGCATTTGCAATTAAGTGAAAGTATTAAAATGATAGCATCAAGTTAGTGTTTAGAAAAGTTATGGAAAAGATTAAGATGCTTAACATTTAACATTAACTTGAGGCTGCAAAAGGTATCGTGATTTGATTAGCTCTTAAACCATGACATTAGCTAAACTTATAAAGCCTGAATAATGAGGAACTGTTGTTCCAGTTCTGTTTTCTGTCTTTCTTATTCAAGGACAGCTTCTGGATCCATGCTGTCTGTCTGTCCATACTGGTCCTGGTTAAACCACAACACTGCCTTAAAACTGGATGAATTACACTTAAATTCATGGAGGAAGTTAACATTTTAAACAGGAGATGTTCTGTAGCTACTTGTGAAAATTTAAGGTTGTGTGAGGGAGAGAGATTTGCATTAACACCACACTGAGAGGAGTGCCAAAGCACAAATGCCACTGTTACATGATTTGTTTGAATTACCAGATACCCACTCAGCACCATTCAGGCTATAGCCCCTGCCGTGTTGTTGTAAACCAGTAATTACATCGTAGGAAGAGCAGATGAATCTAAGGTCTGCTAGCATGGAGGGAAGTTACAGATGTGGCAGAGGGAGTAAAGACAAGAGGAGAGTGAATGAAATGAGAAATTGTGGGGAGCTGTAGGGATGGATCTGTAAGAAACCATGCTTTATTAGTTCCTCTGCTCAAAATATGGTTTCTAAAATTAAATGGCAAGACTCCAAACCTTGCATCTGAGATGTTCAAAGGACCTTAAAGGAACTGGGTATCATATACTCATTGAAATTCATTGATTTTGTGAACTTCTCAGGATCTTGTATCAATCCCAGTCAGCAGAAGCGCAGTTGGGCTAGCAATGATGCAAGTTGCTAAAGACATTACTGAAGACAATTCTGTAGATAGCATTTTAGTTGGTGATCGTGACTTCTTCTCAAATTTAGTGAATACAAAAAAAAAAAAAGAGGTGAAAACTCTGGGGGATTTAATACGGTTAAATAAGGCATGATGCAGCCTCCATTGAGGCTTCAGAAAGACTCCCAGGATTTCCCTAGAAGATGGCTACCCTGGACTGGAAAAAAAAATTAGCAGCTCTTCTGCAATTTTTTTCCGACATTACTAATTCCACTCATGTGTGAGCTTTGATGATCATTGTGAGCCATTTTGAAAAGGAGAATAGAATGATACCTGCTACCTTCCTACAGTTTGCAGTGGATCATGACCACTTCCATGCATGACAGCAACCCATTCACGAACTGGGCTTGCACTGTCGTTCTGGCTGTCCCCAACTGCTTTTTCTAAATCTTTAGTTGTGAAGCTGGAAGGGGGGGAAATTGTTTTTTTGTTTGTTTGTTTGTTTTTCCATTTTGTTATTCCTCCAGTTGCCTGTAAATGAGCAAGTATGAAAGGAAAGTGGAATGCAGTGGTGATGCTTGCTATTACCAGTAAAAGCAAGATAATGGAGAATCAGGTCTCACAGTATCCTGATATGAATAGCCATAAAAAAAGTGAGCAGCCAGATTTTCAGGATGTGCAAATCATGGAAGCTTTATTGTTGTCAGCAGGTCTTCATTCTTTTTACCTCCTTTCTCATGATTTATATGGCAAAAAAGTAGACACAGCAGCAGGCAGAACTTTCTGACCTATCTCTGAAATATTTGTCTTGCCTTAGAGTTGTCTGAAACCAGAGATATCAAGAGCTGCCAAGTCTGGAATTTGGATTATGTTAAATGCTGTATTGTTCCCCTTGCAGGGTGATGTGTTTGCTACACTCTTCTTCTTCACACCAACGAACTGTAATGCAGCTTTCACAGGAACCATGAGTTTCACTGTAGCCCTGCAATGAAAAAATTATGTTTCTGCTCAAACTGTTGCTCAAACTGTTGCACTTACTCTCAAAAACCTCTGCAGCTTTGCGTCTGTCCATCGCTCCACCTGATTTACCATGTCTTCCCTTGTGCCCGTGACACTGCCAGCACTACGTGGTGGGACAGCACCATCATCTCCTTCTCTGCTCCTTCTTCCTGGATGTCATCTACAAAGTTTTCCATAAAACTCCCATATGTTCTTTACATTCTCCATATTCAAATCCGTCCCAGAGGCCTACTACTGCTCTTGTTCGTGGTTGATTGTTATTTTCTCCCTTGTTTTTCTGGTTGTTTTGATGCTTGTGTGGTAATCTATACTGGGGAAAGGGTCACTGGAAAAAAACAGAAAACATACATCTGCTTCTTAGAGGCAGAGCACAAAGTGAAATACCAGAGATGAAAAATAATCTAGAAAAGTACATTCTGAAAAATGAAGTTCAGCTTCTCAAACCGAGTTAACATTGATGTTTCTCCAGAGAGAACTGTTGCTAGAAACTTGGCCCACTTGCATGTAATTAGAGTATGATCTACTGATGTTTATCATCTTCTAACATGGTTCTGTAATTCTGGGACTTATTAACCACTACTCAGTGTTATTTTTTTGGTTAAGATAAGGAAAAATCAGGGTCCTGTAAAGTGAGAGTTATTATAATTTGACAGAAAGTCTCCTGGTGTCCCCAGCGTATGGATTTCCTACTTGGATATGACAGGAAAAAAAGGGGACTGTTTGCAAAATGGGTCAACAGTATTCCTTGCACACTGCAATGCTGGTGTTAACATATATCATAGGCTTTGTTTTTGAATTTCCTTGAAGTAACACCAATAGGAAATCTCTGTTATAAAACTAGAGACATCTCTGTATTTATCAAGGAGCTATTTAGTCCAAGTTGTTAGCTTCTAAAGTCCAATTACTTTTCAAAACCATCAGAACAAGCTGGATTTCTTTTTCTGTCTCTTATTTTCTTCATTGGGCATTGAAATTCATTAGGTTTCAGTGATCAGGACAGACAGAAGTAATATTTTGCCACAGAACATTATTTATTAATTCAATAGTCACTTTAATGGGTCTCAAAAATCTCATTGTAATTCATATGTCATGCTATAATAGTTTTTATTCTCTTTGAAAACAAATACAAAGATTGCAAAACATTTTAAAATTGTTATGCTGACCTTGTTTTTCCTGGGACATAAAGTATTTTGAAGAAAATCTAATGTGAAAGTTGGAGATGACCATTTTTCTCTGCAATAGAAAAGATACGGTTCCTAGCACTGCCAACTCCTTGCCTTTTAACATGCTTTTGATATGTATTACAGGTTAAAGATTGTAATTAGATAGCCTTGGCCTCTGTTGCATGATATTAGTAGAAAATATTGAGTATTTGTATTCTTAATAAAGTCCTACATTAGTCTCTCTATGTGAACACTTAAATATTGGAACACCTAAACCCAGTTAAACCAGGCTATATGATCAGTGGGAAGAACAACGTAGTTCTGCATTACAGTCTGAAAACTGTGTTTTTATCTCACCAGATATTGTTAAGTGTTAAATGCACTGAGATTTGGTACTGAAAAATAATTGTTCTTACTACTTTAAAGCATTCTTGGATTTATGCAAGCAGTAATTTCATTCTGTAGGGGATCAGCAAAAGCATTTTCATATGATACTTCTTGGGGTGTAGCACTATTTGCTTAAAGTAAATACATAAAGACAGAGAAATATTTGTACCGTATCTTTCCCTGGGGCCCAATGTTCTAAAAAGAGACAAAGATATTTCATGGTAAAGTTACTGTGTGAATTCCCACCCCCGTACATATTAAGCTTTTCAGTCATTTGTTCAATATGGGGAAGCCTGAGATACAAAGCCCATGAAAAAGCCTTAGTGTGTGTAGCATTTAGAGTTGCCTTTACAGAAAGCATTATTTGTGTTAAAGGTGATGTCACAGGTGTGGTGGGAGAGGGAGGAAGAAAGTGGTCTTCCAGTACTTTTACCCATCATTGGGTTTGCTCCAAATTGTTGCCATGTGTGAGAGAATAAAGGTAGAGAGATATTTGTATCCTGAAAAAATAGGTGCACATATTAATGATGTGATACATGACACCTTAAGAAATGTTTTCAGCCATAAGTAATTGTTAAAAATGAAATCTAGCTATTGATTTAGATCAATGCTCTTCATTGCTAGGAAAACATTTGAGTAGATTGCTTTTTTTTCCTGCAAATTCAAGATTTCCAGCTCCGTTTGGGTTGGAATGCATTGATCTACCATTTTAATATTAAATTCATTGTTTGTTAAGTTACTGATAAAATAGCTAACCGCTTGCCCAGTAAACTGAAAATTCGGTATCATTGAATTTGGAATAAGGCTGACTAAGTGGGTAGAGAGAAGTTATGTAGATTAGTAAAAATGTGAAAAAATATAGGATACAGTGTAGATATGGGCAAAATAGGAGTTTGGGTTGAAATAAACCTAAAAAGGAATGAATGTATGAAATAAGTTAGCAGAGAGAATAATTTCACAAGTGTAAAACAATTTAAGGGGTTGCCTTGATTTGTTTCTGAAACAAAATAAAAGTTAAAAAGCAAAGTAATAGTCTAAGGAAGATGAATTTAGATATACAGAGCATGGCTTTTCTGGAAGACATCTTTTATACCAGTTTAGGCATAACTGGCTTTGCATCTTAAACTGTATATGTAAAGTACATGTTTGCCTTATGCAAAATAATGAATCTTTCCAGAAGACTACTGACTTAATTATTCCATGAACAGATGTTATCTATCTAAATCGTGTGTCCAATTAGTTAACCCAGGTCAAGTCATATCACTCTAAAGGTGTGAAGTCGATTATCCAGCTTTCACAAATTAATTCTCCTGCTATTTGAAATGAATTATATTTTGATAAACAAGCCTTCATTTGTTGTTACATACATCTGAAAGTTACTTTCTGTAAACTTTCAGGTGACCAAACCTGTAAGCAAATCAAACAAGCTACTGCCTGTGCCATTATCAGTTTAAATATGCAAATAACACTAAAAAATACTTTTCCTTTTAAAAGCTTGACCCAAAATGGTTTGATATTCTTGATTTTCTATCCAGATCAACAGATGTGTTTCCCATTGGCTCTAAGAAGCTTTGGGTAGGACCTTTATGCTTATCTTTAATTTCTTAGTTTGCCTGAAGACATTTGGTGCAAAATGCTCCGTATCCCTTCCTGGGCTGTAGTAGTGCTGATGATCAGAAAGTGAAGCCTTCTACAGTATTGCTCATCCTCATCCCTTCTGGTGACCCTTCCATACAGGAATGCTGTAGAGAGAGCACTTGTGGATGATGTTCTACCACTTTAACAAATATCATATAAAGGATGGAACACACTTAACTTAGCTAAATATGGCAAGTGTGGGTTAAAATACCATTTAACACAATACAAGCTGAGTTGCCAAATTGAAGTCACTGATACCTTTTGGTCATTAAGTTGAGCTGCTAATTTTGTGGTCAGAATCAAATTTGTTGTGCAAATTAGGGAAGTGTCTCCTAACCAGCAAACTATGCTTTTCTACATTAAATTGTAATTAAGAATTTTATATACCATGTCACTTAAAGCTTTCTAGTAAAACATATTGTACTGTAATGATATATGCAATGCGACTTATAGGTAAATACATATATGTGAATATGTGCTATGTATGTTAAACAGAGATTGTTCTTGGAAGCTTAAAAGCTAAACTGCATGTTGCAAACTTGGAGTGGTGCTTTTTGTCACCTTTTTCCCACACAGTAAAGGAGCATATACCCTTTGCCAGGACAGTTACTACATTTTACTTTTATGTCACTGAAAGAAAGACTCCCTGGATATGCAAAAGATAAATATTGTCTTTACAAATGAAACTGATGTATTACAGGTGATTGGCACTTCAGATGATGGGCTACTCTATTTATTCTGAGCTTTACCGTGTGATCTTCCTGAGGGTGACTCAGTGGGAAGCACTTTGCCAGATCTCTTAATATTAAATCTGTTGGAACTGCTTCGTTCATGCCTGGGAGCAGCAGTGAGAGCCTGAAATTGCACTTCTTGTTATCTGGATAAGAGCAAGAAATGCCAGGTGCCCAGTGTGGGTCTTGGACCTTGGCAACAGGTGGGTGAAGGTTATTGGCAGAATTTATATTGTCAAACCTGAGTTCATCATTGACAGTGCCCTGTTCTGAAGTATTAGATGTTGAATAAACATCTAAGAAGTATATAAAAAGAACAGCCTCTTCCCTATGGGGGTTGATGCAATACACAGAAGTAGAACAAAAGTCAAAGCAACAAAGATATTTATAAATAGGAAAATGCCAGTTTCCCAAGTGATCTATCACCAAATTTAAGCATTTTTTTAAACGAACCATGTCTCCTGGTTGAAGATCGTTGAATAATACTTTGTCTTCTGCATAGCTCTGCTTCTTTAAAAGATGCTTTATCTCTCAAACTTCTCTTGCTGGAGTGTAGAAGGACAGGATGATTCTGTTCCAAAGAGTATTGTGATAAATTGGCTGGAATCCTTCAGGTTTTCCAATGTTTTACTTTCTCTACCCCAATCCACTCTCCCCCCCCAAAAAAATAAAAAAAAATGAAATGCAGATAATTGTCTATTTCTTTTTGTGCCAGTCATAATACAGCACCCTATGCTCTTCTCCTGTATGCAATCAACCAAAATATCAGTATTTCTATTATTACAATAGCATCAGAGTTTGCTGGTTTTAGGCTCTGTGCTTCACAAAATGCAAAGAAGGCTGTGGCTCTCTATGAAACGGTTTGTTACATAGATCTCATAATCCTGAGATTTTTGAAAGAATTCAGCCACCATTCAAACGTACAAATAAAGTTCAGATCTGTGGAACTGCTCTGAACACAACCGCACTTGCAAAAACGTTCAGATGAAGGTTTTCTTCTCCCAGAACAGTTCCTCACACAACATGGTAATATTACTCATCACTACGGTCTTGGCTTGTTATTTTTTTATTACCTAAGTAAAAGCTGAATGCTTTTTTAATCTGGTCCATATTCTATCTACTGAGAGTTGCTTTCCTCCACCCATATGGTTTTGCATATTGCTTTTTGTAATACCTTTCTCCACAGCTTTCTGTCAGAGATAGGTGTTTTCCTAGGCCACCCATGTGTAGGAGATGGATCATGTTGCACAGAGGTTTTTTCAGGCTTTCTTCCCCGCCACTTGCCATGAGTGTTTGTACATGTCACTTTTGTTGCTTGGTATCGATGGGAAGAACTGAAAGGCTCAGAAGCAGAGGATACTTCATTTGGCAGTTTACAGCTTTGGAAGAGCATACCTGAGGGTACACTAAGTCCACTGCTAGCTGTCCTCCACATGATTGGCTTTTCCATCCATCCCTTATCACACATACCTTGCCCACATGGTGAAGCAGGACGAAGTTGGCTTTGAACATCTTGCTTGTGGTGTCTTTATCAAGCTGAGTGTTTGTCAGACTTGTAATTCCCACTAACTTCTCTCGTCCAGACTTTCAGATTTCAAATAATTTTTTTAAGGCTTGAAATGGAAAGAGAGGCTCACCAGAGATAATGGGAATGGGAATATCCTTTGGTTTCAGTGAGTCCAGGATTTCTGCCCAACATCAAAACTGGGAGGCTATTAATAAAGGGAGTCTTGTGTGAACAGGAAAAATATGGGGGTGAGTGTGAAGCTGTAAGCTCTCGCAAAACTCAGTGCTTGAATTGTGAAGATGATGAATGGCTTTTGGATTTTTAATTTCAGAATATTCATTACTGTTTTCCTAGGAGGTGTGTTCTAAGACATTCAACATCATTCTCAGGCTGCAGCTTTTCATTTCTTTACTTTGGCAATGCAAAACCATCTTAAAATGAAAGATATGATTGTTTCTGTCTTGCCTTTACTAAGGCAGAGCTTTGGCAGGGTCTGTTCCCGGCCATCAGGGATGATGTGAAGACAAGGAGATATAGGTTGGGTGTCAGAAAACCAGCCTGAGTACTCCACACTGTGGCTCTCCTCTGTTATCCATGGATCAGGGTTATCAGACCTGGAAGCAGCATTGGACATGCTCACAAGGCAGCCATCTGTGTAGACCAGCCCTTCATGCCAGCTGATTAGAGTCCGGGGCTGAACTGGATGTGACTCAGGGATGTTATTCCTGCAGGTGAACAGCTTAACTCAGTCACAAATGCCCAGCCATAGAGTCACCAGCCAAGTTCTTCCCACTGTGGGTGCATCAGTGCCAGCAACTACAAGGCATCACCTGACAGTTTATATTCCTGCATTTCTCCTTGGGAATGTGTCTCAGGGCAGCTTGTTTGGCAAACACCGTTACTTTTATTTCTTTGTGTATCGATAGGATATACTTAAGGAAGCATGGTATGCTGATTAATTTTGATTGTCATGGGACACCACCACAGGTATCACTTTGCTTCATATTTGGTTGTTAAAAGGATGTGGAATATATTTTTTTCTTTATTTCTAAAGCAAGTAGAGGAAAAAAATCTAGTTTATAAATGTATAAAATTCATATTAATATATATATAACCCCTACTTTAGAATGTCTATTGCAGATAGCTGTCATCGTGTTAGAACTTAAACACTGACATAATTGCACTATTTTCAGTGCAGTTGTAATGGGAAAGTAGACAAAAAACACTCATTACCAATCTTATTCAATGAATTCTCTTTTAGGGTGCCCACCTATTAAAATCAGAAATATCTCCATCTTAGTTTGTGGAGCTACCCTTGTGAAACACAGGTGGTTCTCCTGAGTACAAACCAATGTCCTGGGTTCAGCAGCAGCAGTCATTTTTCTCCTTCTTAGTAGCTGGTGCAGTGCTGTGTTTTTGACTTTCAGCCTGGGAACAGCGCTGATAACACCAATGGTTTTAGTTGCTGCTCAGTAATGTTTACTCTGACCAAGGACTTTCTGAGTCTCATGCTCTGCCAGGGAGGAGGGGAAGCCGGGAGGAAGCAGAGACAGGACACCTGACCCAAACTGACCAAAGAGGTATTCCATACCACAACACGTCATGCCCACTATATAAACCGGGGGCAGTTACCCAGAAGGGTTAGATCACTGCTCTGTCAGGCTGGGTATTGGTCGGTGGGTGGTGAGAGTTTATATTCTCTTCCCTTGTTACTTCCCTTATCATTATTGTTATTGGTGGTAGCAGCAGCAGTTTGTGTTATACCTTAGTTACTGGACTGTTCTTATCTCAACCTGTAGGAGTTACATTCTTTCGATTCTCCTCCCCATCCCTCCAGGAGCAGGAGGGAGGAAGGGGAGGGAGTGAGTGTGTGGCTGTGTGGTTCTGAGTTACGGCTGGGCTTAAGCCATGACAACCAAGAAATAAAAACACGATAAGAATCAGACCCTAGCTCCTGAGAGCATAATCTGTTTTTATGTGCACAGCAGGAAATATTTTGTAGAAATCCTGAGTATTTCCAAATATCTGACTTCTCAGAGGAGTGAAAATGCAATCAAAGTATTTCCTTTCAAAACGGCAGCACTTTATTAATCAAGGGGGTTTTGTAACATGAATTTCCTTTTCAGAAATGTTTTCTATTACATCTGTTTTTGTATTTTTTTAAGCAACCCAATTAGATCACTCTTTCATCAGGAGAGTAAAGTTGGTGCTGCTTATTAAAAAAAATAAAATATATATATTATAATATGCATGGCTACCATAGGAAATGTTTGAATAGTTTCTGGGTTAGCTTTAGCCTGTCAGTGCTAAAATAGATCACAGTTTGACCAGAGCAATTATGACTATCCTTTTCAGAATATTCTTTGATTCCCTTTCCTTCAAATATAAAAGCTTTGATATGATACATACAGTGTCACAGATTTTATTACTCTAAATGATCCCTGGCACATCTGGATCCCAATTTGGATTGTCTTGTGATTTAAGATCCTTGTCATTTTTCCTCATCTTATGCCTTTTACTGTATGTTTATGTGCTGGCACACTTTCTCCAATACGTTTTAAATTCAGACCTTTCGAATAAAAATTATTGCCCCAGTTGCACAATTCAGAAATGTTCCAGTGTTTATGGAATAGTTTTGTCCACATTAAAGGACAGAGATTTACTTTCTTTTGCTTTAATTTATTATGGTTACTTTAACATATAAAGAGTCCTGCAATCTTCCCTCTTAGTTTTTGAATCATTCCTGACAATCTGTTCAGATCACATTGTAATATGAATATTCTGGGCCGAACGAAGGATTGGCACCCCCAGCAGATGTGCCCTGCTCTTTGGTCTCACCATGTGGCTGGAAGGGCTATCTGGCTGTGGCATAACTTCCCTCAGCTGCTTCTCCCTCCCTGCTCCACGAGCCCCATGTGGGAGTTTTGTGGCGAGCCTCATTTTTAACATCACTCATCCACTGCCCTCCCTCAAGACCACCATGCTTGGGAAGGGACAGCGCATGGGAACATGCTGTGTAGTGCAGCTTTGTTCCCAGTAGGAGAGCACTGTTGCTAAGGGGGTCAACTTTTGGGTGGGAGGTGGAGGCTGGTTGGATATACCATTGTGAATGGTATATCTGTTGCTTTCTCTGTTGACTGAGGCGTATTGTCTTTCCACATAACGAACGAAGTAATGATACCAGTATGTAACGTGCCTGGGTTTGCTTCGTGGCAGGTTATTGCACAGGCAGCCAGCATCTGACCTTTCTTGCAAGACATACTGGCAAAAGAGTAGGTTTTTTCTGCTAGTTTGGTCTTATAAAGGGAGGCCAGGTAAGAGAGGCAAAGGTTTGTGGCTTATCATACACAGTAAATGAAAAAAATAATGGGAAATGAGGAGAAACCCCTGAAAACAGAAGTGCTGAATATTTTTGTCTTTGGCTAGGAGCAAAGAGGCAGTATGAACTCCAAAACAAGTATTCAAAATCTTGAAGATCTTTTGGGAAGCTCCTCCATTGCAGAACATAAGACCTAGAGGCCATATACCAGGCTCTTGAAGCACACTGCAATCTGCCACAGAGAAAGCAAATTTCTAAAGCCATTTGCCTCTGGGGGCATTGGTGAGGCTAAAGATGTGCAGTACTGAATGGCAAGACCTTGCCTGGTGGGGCTGATGGTGCAAGCCATGGAGAACCATATGGAGAACCACCACAGCTGGCCAGAGGCAGCAGAGAGGACCCTGGGTGCCTGCATGGATCCCACAGACTCCTACTGCACCACTCTGTGGCACATCTGGCACCCCCACTTCTCCTGGCATTGACATGCTGACTTTGGCATTTCTCATTCCAGTTTGAAAGGAAAGGCTCACCCACCAGCTGGCTCCCCCAGAACACTTTTGCATGGCATGTCCCTCACCACCACTTCTCATGTGGCTTTAATCCTGCCTCACAGGCACGCCTATGGCAGGGATGTGATTGTTGAGGAGGGCTGAGTGTGTATCTTTGGCTGAGGGGCTGGGAAGCCTGACATGCAGATGGTCCCATATTTATTTGAACTGGCTGTAGTTCTTCGTGTCACTGGGCAAGAGTGTTGAGCGCTGGCAGCAGCACTGAGCTATGCTGAGTGGGTTGCAGCCCCACCAAGGGAGGAGCCAGTGCTACTGGGAATGACATCTGCTCTGGGACAGAAGAGAATACTGTAGGTGGCGGAGGAGGAGGAAGAAGAGGAGGAGGAGGAGAACCATCAGGGTTCTCCCGGAAATTCAGGGCACTTGAGGGAAGTAAAAAAAGTACATTGAGTAAACCTTTCCCCTTGCAAATGTGTTGTTACTGTTGGCAAAATACGTGGGTTGCAACATTCTGGTTGCTTCTGCTAAGACATGAGCTATGTGCACTCTTCTGAGAGCACCTTAAAATAAAGGCGGACTTTGGCAATAGCAACATGCTTGTAAATAAAGAGGTTTACTTTTGGGAAATGTTATTCTTAACTGGAAGCATTTGAACAGAGCCCCCGAGGCTATTTTAATTTCTGCTATGTACAAAATAAAGATTCACAAGCAGGTCAATATGCTTTTTGCTTTTTGAATTAGTGTTTCTTATTAACTGGGTGTAGCTGAAATCACTGTCCTGCAATCCAGTGACAGTTTTCCAGCAGAGATCTTTGGCAAGCTGGGTGCATACTGCAAAAGCACACACTGAGCAACAGGGACCTGCTTCAGAGCTGGCTTAAATGAAAGAGCAAATTAGGTACACAAGACAGCATAAGTAGGTATGTATACAAGACTCAACTTGTCTGCCGTGTTGGTAGAAGCAGGGATGTAGCAAGAAAAGGGAAGGTAGAGATTTGCCAAGTCCTTGGATGGCTTGATTTGAGAAGCAGTGGCTGCCTTTGTATTTTAATACAAGTTTTGTCTCGTGACAGCACTGCTGAGCACTGAAACCCTAAGCTGTGAACCACAGCCTATCGGCAAAATGTCATGGCTACTGCTGGACCGCAATCTCATGTCTTATGCAAAGTCATGGGAAAGAAGATGAAAAAAAACACTTTCTAGGCTAGGTTACTAGCAGGCCCAAAGACTTGGCCAGCTTTAGCTCCAATCCAAAAGCTTGGGAGCGACTATCTGAAACTTCATGAGATAGACACCACTGGTTTAGAGTCTTTAAGCTGCACATCCCAATTAAACCACAACAAAAGCTTAAAGAGGAAAGGTCAGACCTGTGAAGTGCTATTTGTTTTCACTGAAACTTCATCTCCCACTTATCCCCAGCCTAACCAGCAGTGGAATCAATTACCACTTGTCAGACTGAAACCTGACCCCAGAAATGAAAGAAGGACACGACCTCGGGGGGGAGGAAAGAAACCACGAATGAGCCACTTTCTCCTGCAGTGAAGGGTTAACAGTCCTGATCCTCTTCTCTCTCCCTTTAAGAAAAGATCAATACTGCTGTTCTCTACATTTACTCTTCCTTTCATCGGGGATGGCCAGTAGGACAGTGAGGTTATTGAGATTAGGTTTCATAAATTACTCCATTTAATAATTGAAGACAAAGAGGTTCCATACATTTTAATAGCATTTAGCGTAACTGTTCAGATTTGTAGGACTCATAATAGATCAATTTCAGCTGCCATTACCACTTGAGGTAATGGTGCTTTCACTTACCAAGCTTCTGTTAAGTATAGGATCAGCTTGTCAAAAAGTGGTCAGGTCTAAGGCAGTATCTCCCACCCTCCCATTTCACACAAGCCTAGAACAGCATTCCCAAAGGGGTGTCTACGACACACTGGGAACAATGCTGTTAGTTTAGCTTGCCTGCAGTCTCTCTGCCAGCTGAGAATTCAGTCATTTCAGTGTGTAAAATAATGTAAGAGCATTATTTCTGACATCTGGAACCAGCATGTACTATTCCTGTCAGAGCATCAGAAATGAGTCAAGGCAGGAGAGGAAGAGTACCTTCCTATGTTTCCATTTGTGATTACAATAAAGTGAAAACCCTGCATGGACCTGAAAAAAACCTCTTTTGGGAAGGAGAAGGTATCCCTTTGAGCAGTGGGAGATAGGTAGCTTGTGATCAACAGTATGATCTAACACTAGTCTTGCAGGATTAAAGACACTACTCTTTTTCAAGCACACTCTTCTCCACTCCCCATCAAAACCACCTAGTCTACTTGAGCATTCTGTCATTTGGGTTTTGTTAGCATACAGTCAGCATGCTGATTTTGGCTATGTTCCTGTGTCTTTGCAGGCACACTCCTGAGTGATGCCTATGGACATCTTAGCTTTGCATTTGTTGCATACTGGTGTTGGTCTTGGCTTTATTCTGTCTGTACACTTTGCTTCACTATATTTCCCTTCAGTTATGCTATTTCTGCCACTGAGGATTCACATTTTTATGTGTTTAGCTTTATTCCCACAGCCCTGGTTTCTTCCAGAGCTGCTCAGGGTCTCTGATCGTACTCCCTGCTAATTTTCCCTAGGAAAGAGTTACCTACACAAATGTTAGTAATGCCTCTACAGCAGATAAGAAGCAGATACTGTTTTTGTGGTATGAGTTAGGTGCTGAACACAGCCCACAGAGTAGTCTGAAGAAAGAAGGCCTCCCAAAGGGGGTGTTGAATGTACTCAAACATACACTGAATTTTTTAAGACCTGCTGCCAGGACCCTGCTGGTGCATCAAGCATGAAGAACTGCTTGGCATCAGCCATTTCTCAACCAATTTTTCCTCCTGTGTGTTATAGAAAATTCTGTCAATTTGCATATTCATTTTTATGTTTCTCTGTGTAAACAAAGGGATCTTCATTGTGTCTGTACTGTGGTGTTACATTATCTATTCTTTTCCTACAATAGTCAGCCAGGAAAAGTAGTTTTCTGAATTTTGTTGCTCTGCACTTCCCTGAATAAAGCAGCTTTCCTTGCTGCTTCTACCTCAGGAAAGAAGAAATTTCCTAAGGACAGGAATTGTAGAAACATCATCAAATCAAACCAAGTAAATAGAAACAAATTATCTTCTCCCATTCCCACTCCCTTCCCCCGTTCACTGAAAAGCAAACGAACCAGACTGTATTCTGAAGGAGGCAGGAAATGAAAGCAAAGAGGGACAATTCAGAAAATAAGACACTTTATTGAGCTGCATGGAAAAATGTCTTCTGCAGTCCTGATTTTGCAGCCTGGTGCTAATCTTGTGGTGATTCAGAAAAGACTTTGTGCATAGTGCTACAGAGGGGAACCTCTCTGGTTCCCTATTAAATCAGAAGACTGTGCCAAACATGAACAAGCAAACACAACAAGGTGGCCCATGGGGTCTCCAATCACTGGCTGAGCAATATGTGGGATGTGATCTGGCACGGATCAAGTTAGGAAGTAGAAAATCCATGAAATGTATAAAACGGGAGATGTGAGCATCTTACCTTCTTATGGCCTTCATCCTTCTAGTCTTCATTTGTGAGAGAGGTCATGTGTCCCAGAAATCTTTACCCTTGCTATTATTTCTTGAAGACAATGGATTAACCCCACAACCTGGAATCTCTTATGGGCTCATGGAGTAGTGCTGCATACAACATAATTAATCAAGCACACCAAAAAAGGATTGCTTTCTACCTGAACCTGGCATGACTTTTAATTAAAATCATGAATGAAAAGTCACTGTGGAGAGATTAAAATGCTTAACATTTGTCAGCTACACCCTGCTAAACATATAAATTTACAAAATATGTCCGTAAATGGATCTGTGAGAGTCTATGAGATGTAAAAATAAGGCTTTTGGGGGAAATATTTTGAAACTTTTGGACTTTTAAAAACATCGACTGTTTTTCAAAGGAAATGTCTGAAAATTCTACAAAACCCATGTTTTTCTAAATAGCTGAGATTTTTGGCATAAAAAGATAAAGACAGAAGAAAAGTTTCAGACTTAATACCTACTTGGCCTAACAGTCCATTCTGTGATGGATGGATCCTTCAACAGGGCTCTTCAGGTCCCAGCTTTCCCCCTTCCAAGACTCCTGCATGCAGGGTTGGATGCACTCCTCTCTTTTTTACATCTCCAGAGTCTCAACTCTACTTCCTTTTGCTCTGTGCTCAATTTTACAAGGCTAAGCCCCTTCCGGGCTTCTGTAAACCCTTTCTTCCCTGTTGATGGAGAAGGCTGCGGAGAGGCCATATCTGGGGTGCTCTGCACTTTCCCCTGCTCTCACATCTGCTTTTGGCCCATTGCTGGTTCTTTAGCTGCCTGCCAGCTGGGTTTGGGTTTTGACAATGGGTTGGTGTTGTGGCCTTGCCTGGAGCCTGATCTTGAATCTCTCCTCATGATGCTTTACCAGGGTACTTCAAAGAGAAGAAATATGACAGGGGAGTCACTGCCACTCACACAGCTGTTCCTTTTCCATGGATGCTATCACCACTTCTCAGCAGGACCAAGAAGCAGACCATCACTTTCCATTTTCCATCCAGCACTCATGTTGAATTTCAGCAGTACCGGTTCCCTATATTTTCCCTGCCCACTCCAGACAACAGACTTCATTGTCTGTCCAAATCCATCCCTTTGGTTTATGAAATACTTACAAACTGATGAAGACTTTTCTAAAAGCTATACATTGCTTACAGGTCGTTTTTGTCCAATAATGTCTTCTTAGCTTGTAAGTTGCTCAAAAGCAATCTCATGAAAATAGGAGTTGGACTTGATGTTCCTTATGGGTCCTTTCCAATTCAAGATACTCTGTGATTCTACTGGGGCATTTACCCTAGATCCTTGTGTGCTTTCTTTTCACGCTAAAGCCTTTTGTTATCTCACTCTTCATCAACCAGGCAAGCCTGGAATCATGTTTGTCTCACATAAGGATTTAAAATTTGCTCTAAAAATGTTCCGTGATATTCTTTCAGAATTTTTGTGTTTGGGAAATATTTGCCTGCCTATGGAAATCCCTACTAGAATACTTATCAGCAGTGAATCCAAAACCTGTGTGAGCAGAACTGGAGTATGGACTTCATATTCATGAAGGTTTCTTTTGCCAGCATTTGTCCTGTTCTACTTTTGTCTTGTCACATGTCTGGGTAATCAAGTGACTGCCCAGTCATGATTACTTATCCTGATTTATTTAATCTCAGGCAGATGGAGGCACAGCGATTGCAATTTAGGAAAGCTTTTGAGCATGTGGTTTTCTCTGTCCCTGTTGCAAAATAAGACCAATTTCCTGAGCAGGACGTAGGAAATGGTGAAGCTGCTCACAGATCTTCCCATTGCCTACAAAAGAGAAAGCACTTCTGCCATCCTCTGCAGATGCTCATATGCCTAAATTAAGGTTAGGTCTAACATCTGTTAAATCTGTGGGGAACAGATGATACAAAATGATCAATGTGATTTTTGTTAGGTAATCCTTTGCTCAGTGCTTTGTTGCCACTCAAGTTTGTTAAGGATAGATAATTCAGCTCATCAGCCACTGCTTTTGCATGTCCTCATTAGATATGCTAGGGACAGGCTGACCTCCAGTGCTGAGGCCAAGCCAAGTGGATTGGCTGTATTCATGTTGCTGAGCACTGATCATCCTTTTTCAGAAGCTTTGGCTTTGAGAGAGCCAGAGAACAAGGTAATATTTAAGTAGTGTGGTCCAGCATAGCCCTGGTGCTCCAGCTCCCTTCTAGGCTCTCTCTTGCTCTCTGGTATAGATACATGTGAGCACATCACTAAGCAGAGCCTCTGGATAATGTTGAAAGCCTAGAAGTAGTCTCTGGCTTTGCCTAGCGCAGTGCTCTTGTGCTGAAGATGAGGGAGTGTCAGCAATATGTATTGCACAAGTACCTGTATAGCATAGTCAATAATTGTCAGCTAATTCTTTGCAACATGAGCAGCTTGCATGTCTGCAAAGTACTTTTCCTTTTGTTTGGTGAAGCATTCTAGCTGAGAAAAGATTGCCACAGTATGCAGAGTGCAAGTAGTGAGATGTAAACGTGTCCAAAGCGTAATTCCATAATCCTGACCAGAAACAGGAAAGATTTTGATTTTCCTGGAAATGAATATTTTACAAATGGAGTGAATTGTCTTTCCATCTGTAGAACTACAAACTTTCCAGGGCTGCATGATGGGTCATGAGTTTGAGAGCAAGCTCCTTCACTCACTAGGATTAACATTGTGAAAACAATCTTGGCCACCTGTGGATTCAGCTCATGTTATAACTGTTGTGGGAATGAACATAAAATAAGTGAATTTGTATTTCTTGTCTTTGAGGTGCATGCAGAACCTGTATAGCAAGAAGCTGTTCTCAGGATGGAGGTGCTAGGTTTGGCTCTGCAGCTCGTACTTGTCAAACTGCCAGTTTTGCGAGGTCCTGACTGGGAGGGTGAAAGGTATCTCACTGCTCAGCCCTATTCATGGACTGTTTATTGTATTTGGCCAGGAAATATTCAACTAGGTAAGCTGAATGAAGCAAATTACCTCAGTGCCTTAATGTCTATTGCTGAATCCAAGTGGTGTTTGGAGAGAGCCAGATGACTACAGCGCTGGTGTTTTCTGCTGTGTTTTCTTATTATCAGGTGTATTTATAGACAAATACCAGTTACAGAAGTAATATGGAATATATCCCAGAGGGAAAACAGCATTTCTACTCGGAGTTATTTCATACAGCTAATATTAAAAGTCTGAATTCAAATTATGTCTGACTAAAAATCTCACTGGAAGGATGATTTTTAATTAGTGTTCCCTTTTTGTCTTCTGCCACAATTTTAAATTTCCACACTGATTGTTGCAATCAATTCACATGCATTCCTTTCCTCCTCTGAAATCACATGGGTCTTTAGCATAAGCGAGATGATGTGATGGAGGTGATGCAGTGGCCTTTTGATCCCCATTATGATTTAGAACAGGTTTTGTTCATGGCTTCATATATTATGCAGATGACTGAGTTATGAAACTGGAAGGGTTAATTCTCAGAATATGAGCCTCAATTTTATTTGCAAATTTTTTCCCCCTTGGATATGGTCATTCTGCTTGTGGGTTAGGAAATAGGCTTATTAGTAGGAGGCCTATTGTAGCAAGGTGGCTGGATTTAGCTAGGGTAGTATTGAAACCTCTTGAAGGGGTCTAGAATGTAGACTTGCATACATCATTAACTCCAATGAGGGTACCTTCACAGTCAGTGAGGAAAAAGGAGCCCTGTCAGAGTGCTATTTAGGCTGGTTCTTAAAATAGATCAGTTAGAAGGGGGGATGAACTGTACCTTAAAAGTATAAAGAGTGTAAAGAGGGTATGGGCATGAGCCTCAATGAATACCAATCTGTTACTGTTCCAGCCTAAGTCATTAGTGGGGAGCATTTGCATCATTGTCAAAATGCCTGCTACACTGTAGTAGCAAAGGAATGTGCCTAATAAACTCTCTGTATGGCATTATTTCTAGAAATACTGTCTAGGAAATAATGATATTATCACGCTTGCTCTTTGGTACCGTTTAATATTTGTGCCCTATTTTTACCATGTAAATGAATTAATCCTCACAGCCTCCTTCTTTTACCTCCCCTTTAGAGATGGTGAAACTGGAGCAGAGGCACATCGGAAACCAGAGATGCTGAGCTTCCTCCGATTTCAAGGGAAAGGATGTCCCAGAGTGACTCAATCAGTGTTTTGAATGCTCCAGCATGATTTCTGGCAATATCTCTGTGGTAATACTTGGGATGATACAAAATGCACCCTTCTCAATTTGGAAGAAGGTGATGAAACCACATCCTCAGGCTTAAACTAGAAGCACATATATTTGTGCATATTATCTCATTTCCTCTGTGCAATTTTTGAGGCTATGTGTGGAGGTCATTGCCTAGTGAGGAAACACTAGTTCCACCCTTGAAGGCAGCACTGTTCCTTGATTTGTTTGCCTTAAAGAGACCATGGATTCCTACAACCCTCTACTCCAGACCCCTGGGGAAATCCCCCCCCTTGCAAAAGCAAAGATCTGAAGAATATTTTCAATGGTAGCTGGCTTTTTTGAAGGCTATTTCTATGTCTCACGGCTGTGGCTGTACTGAAGTTCTTCACAAGAGAACAATATCACTGCCTACAGGAATTTTTAGTGTGGGTTTGAATCCTTGAACATCTCAATTTATGCTTCGTTTGATATTAAAACAGTGCCGAGAAGATCATTTGATATCTACGTACCTAGATAGACTTAATATCAGTTATAGTATGGTTTCAATTTCCCTCCCCTGAAGAATGCACAATCTAAATAGAGGAGCAATAGAAAGGAAGCACTGAATTGCATGGGGTTTTTTTGGTCAAAGTCATATTTGCAAAACAAAAAAAAAAAGGCTGAATAAAATCCACTAAAACTGTGTGTACATCCATGTCACATCATGGCAAGAGTTTCAGCCAAAAAGTCCCTAATTCCATTCTAATGGTGAAACTGTTTGTAACGTTCGTTCTGAAAGAATTTTTCACTTCAAAACTTATCTAGGGTCAATTTAAAAGAGGCAAAATAAAAAATGTAACTAAATCCTCCTAAAAGAAAATGCACTTGATTTTCTTTTCAAGAAAATGATGTTTTAAAAATTTCAGGGAAATCTTAAGCATGAGGTTCTTGTTTCTTTCTTGGGTTTACAGGTTACTTCTGAGTTAAGAGTCAATTATTTATACAACTCTTATCACTACCATTTTATGGATGGGGAAATGAAGGAGAGAAAAAATGACTTGTCTTAACCACATGGGAAGTCTGTGGCCATTCTGGGTAGGGAGTTTTGGGTCCCACATCCCAGTGTAGCAGTTCAAGGCTTCAACCACAAAATAAACAGAGTAGTCAAGTTCTTTTTATAGCTGGAAACCATTGCTGACATATGCCGAAAGACCCGTGTGGAGTCTCACACTCCGAGTGTATAAAAGTGCTCCTAATATTCTCCTTAGCCAGATAGCAGTCTCTTGCCCTGGGGTAGAAATACCAATTTTAATGTAAAATGTGCGTTTTATGTAGTTTGTTCACAATCAGAACCTTGTATCACTCAAATCTAAGGATTTCTCTGGCCACTGGACGGAGTGCAAGGGTGATGCTCTCCTTCCATGAAAGCTCATTTCTTCAGCAAGAAGCATATGCCAGCCCAAAACTTCATCTGATCTGTGGTAACAGGAAGTGGTGGTTGCCTCTGATAAACATGGTCTTCTTCTGAGGTCTGCGATGGGAGTAGCACCCATGCAGACTCAGCTGTCCCAAGCACACAACATCACCTTTCCAGGAAGTGACATCAGGACTGAATGACAGAGTGTCAATCCTATGCATTATTTAGTGTGCGATATTGTTGTGGGGAGGGACTGCACACTGAAGAAGATATTTTCTGAAGAAAAATAAAGGAAGGCAGAACAGCTGATTAGTTACTATTATCAGACGCTAATGGGTGTTGTGTTGATAAGACGGTAACCAGATAGCATGTAGAAAGGGTTTTAGTGCTAAGTACTCCATTGCCTTTGCGTGATGCCTCATTACTGCACTTGGATCCCCTTCTCTATAAATATTTAATGACCTCACCATTTTTCATGTAACTCTGACTCCTTGCTTTGATCTCCTTTCTGTCCAGTCCAGGTCCTGAGCTGAAGTGGAAATGTGCTGTGTGCTAGTTATTGAGACTTCAGCTTATTGTCTTGCAGAACATACCCCTCTTGAGAAGATGGGAAAGATAATAAATTTTCAAAACCCAGCTTCAAATGTTCATTGCATTACACTGACAGTAATCAAATTTTATTGTCTGTTCTGTGGTGGTTAAAAATTTCTTTATACAAGCTATGGGATACACAGCACAATTATGAGGACACATGTTTGTAAAGGGGCCCCCAAAGTCCTCTTCACTGAGATAGAGTGTGTGAGGCGCATTCTTACTCTTCTGTGCTCTCTCCAGTGCTTGAGATGCTTTGCAGGGAGCAAAGCATAACCGTAGGGTGGCTTGCGGGAGGAAGACAACAGGTAAAAGGAGGAGAGACACAGACAGTCCAGTCTCCTTCTCCTGGCCAAGGCTCAGAGAGGTCACAAGAACCCACGATGAAAATGCCAACACTGTTTTTGCTGTAGTCCAAGAAAAGGGCTGAATTAGCCCAATAAGGGAGGGGGGAGTTTACACCATTTCTTTATTACCTTGTGCCAGCACTGGAGAAGAGGCAAAATTCCTGACTTCTATGATGCACAGTTAGCGTCTCCTAAAAACAGAGATACACATATATTTTTTATATATTAGACAAGTG
The DNA here is from genome assembly GCA_017639245.1 of Myiopsitta monachus. Lineage (NCBI taxonomy): Eukaryota > Metazoa > Chordata > Aves > Psittaciformes > Psittacidae > Myiopsitta > Myiopsitta monachus. The sequence continues at coordinate 11,746,021 of CM029927.1, read as the reverse complement.
TGTGCTAATAAGAGGAACATCAATCCATGCCAACTAGTAAACTTCCTTTGTTAAGATATGCTGGAAATGGGTAAACTCAATATGGTCTTATTTATCTCCATTGATACAACGTATGAATATGCAGATCTTTGAAATAGAAAGGACAGAGTGGCTGAAAAAGTACCTCGAGTCTTTCAGATGATGTGTTGTGCTTTCCGTTTTGTTTATAAACTAGGAGATCTTGGAGAGTGCCTCCTTTAAACCCCCCCATCTGAGACTAGCTGGAGGAAAACCCTTTGATTTTCAGCTAGGTTTGGCTGTGTTCCTGCCCTGCACATGGAAGTCCTCAGCCCAAGGGTCTGGCTTGGCAAGTGCAGCCTCGAGTCATGAAACCCACAACTGGGAGCAGAGCAGCTTCTCCCAAGCATTTCTCGAGTAAGACCTGATTAAAATTTCTGAAGGAGTTTCTACTATCTCAGGCTTGCACCATCAGCTGAGGAAGGAGTTTTCCTTGTGGTATTATCATGAATTTTACACAGATCCATGATCAGCACTGTTGGTTCCACTGTAGACTAATGCATGACTCAGAACAAAGTTCCTCAGGGCGGCTACCCTGGCTTTCCTCTTTTTCAAGGGTCTTTTCTGAAAAATGAGACACAGGGTCTCACATCTTATTTTTTTTCTCTGAAAACATCTGAGTCACACTTCCATGAATAAGAGGACAAAAGACAAGGAACAAATGATGTGTCTGGTACAAATGAGCTCACTGTCCCAGCTTGTTAGACAAATGTTTATACACTCAAATAAGCAACACATTCAGCTCCTCTGCTGATACACATGTGACGCCTGATGTCCTGGTTGATCACATCATGATGGTGCTGATGACAACATAAGGAGAGAAAAGATGCAGAGCAAAGCCAGGCAGCAAAGCCCGTGGACTGTGATAAGGCACTGTGCACTTGAGGAATCTGACTACCAGAAGCAGGAGACCAAACAAAACCAAACAAAAAAGGATGTTGGTGGGCTAAAATTTAGCTCCAAAATCCAAGTCACAGTACTTGAAAAATCTGTAATGCATAAGCTTTTTTACAGGATCTCCCTTTATAAAAGGTTTCTGGTAATAATAAAAGTCACATAATAGCCTGGAGACAAAACTCTTATTTTTGTCCTGCAGGCAAAGTGAAAAATTATTCCGTTTTCTCCCCTGGAATAGTCTCTACCTCACCTTTGTTCTAGAAAACTGGACAAGTATGTGTGCAAACACGGAGCAAGAAGATAGCTTTTACCTGAGAAAGCTAACGAAACTCTTGCTAGATTTTGAGAATAACCTTGCTCTTGTGTTCTCCCCCCTCCTTTTTGCATTATGAATTTTTTATATAAGAATATCAAAGACTAAATATTGAGTATCACTTGATCCTAATTGTAGGGGGAAGGGGAGTGTTCATGTGGTTTTTGTTGTTTGGTTGGTTTTTGCATTAAAATTCACACAGAAATTACAGCCATTTTAAATTCCCTGATTATCGAAGGACTAGGAAACCATGGGATCTCTTGAATACTTAAATTAATACTTTTGAAAGTAACGTTACACTTTTCCTTCTTTCTCTCCACCCTTTTCTTTTACTAGTCAGCAGCTTCAGCTAAATCCTCCTCTGTAATTCCTGTTGAGCAGAGATCTTCGTGCGAAATTTAATCTGCTCGCCTTTACCAATTTCTATGAGCAACTTAGTGTTTCTGTTTCAAAGCTGACCAACAATATTCTTAGAGTCACATTGTTGTCAGAGGCCAGATTCAATTTGAGAATTGTCCAGGAATTTACAGCTTTCAACTGCTTTTCAGATTCTTAGTTGGTCACTGATGTCAGAGCTGGAAGTGAAATTCTAAGAAATCAAACTCTTATGAATATTTTAAACCTACAAAGCATTATGGAAAAATCAAATATTTACTAAAACAGAACATGCAGATGTCTGCACTGCTAAAAGCTGCAATGCCAAGTACAGAAAGGAATCAGCCCTTCATAAAATACTGGTGACCTTAAAGATCTGATGTGAAGCTCCAAGATTTTCTAGATCAGTGACAGAACTGTATAAAACTATGGAAAAATGTGTACTCCCGCCAACATCCTCGTGCAGTTGGGGGTAGCTATAGATCTGCCTGACCAGCTAAAGCAAGCTTTGTTTTACACCCAACATGGGATTTTACCCCTTTTGTCTGACACTTGGGTGTTCTCAGGAGCAGAATGGTCATTCACATACCAGTGCCATCAGCGTGCCCAGTGCTCAAATATAAACCATCTGGGTAGGACTCTGGGGAGCCCTATAGAAGAGGTGAAGAATCCTCCTCCAAAGACATGGAGTGGCTCCAAGGAGACTCCTTTTCTAATTCTCCTGCCTTTCACTGCCAAAGAGCATCTCTCTGGCTGCTTTAATCTGCAAGATCCATCTTACTTTAACTGTACTGAAAAGGACTGATGTTTTGGGGTTGTGCTGTGCTATATTAAAATCCATATTTCAAACAATAAATGCTTTCCATTTATCCAGGCTAGTCTCTTTTCTATTGAGCCAAACTTTCAGGCAGTTAGCTAAACCTTTCAGTAATATGAAGCACCTTTTTCATCTTGTGCCAACACTGTAATGCCTCCAATAATTTATGTTTAATTTTTAATACAGTTATCTATCACGAGTAATTATGTGGGCTGCTCACAATATTCCATTTTCTGTTATGTGGTTTTTCTAAAGATTGTGGACTTAAAAAAATACCACAGTACTTTTCTGCTAAATTTCCCCTGAAAAAGAAACATTGAGGCATACTTGAAGGTACGGTAGGTCAGACCCTGAGAAGTTCTTTTCTCTGTCTTCAGATATACTGATACTAGTGTGAGGAAGAGTGTAAGCTGCTGTGATTTAGGCACTGCACAGCCAGAAAAAGGTCTGAGCACAGTTCTTCACATTCACAGGGTTATTTTGCTCGTGTTTGTGTGCAGGGTTTGGGTGCTGGGGACAAAATTTCGCTGCTAACACTGGTGCTGTTGGTGGCACGTATCAGTACTGGAAGAGGCTTTCACTGTCATCTCCAATGGCTGGTGAAAAGCTAGGTTTTTTCCCAACTTTTCCTCACTTTCTCTGTAACAAACTTTCTCCTCTGAGCTTGTAAGAGTAGATGACAGCACCTGATGGTTGTGCAGCTCTGATGCTGTGGAAGGAGTCCTGCTGCAATATCAATTGAGGCCACTGCAGTAGCTTGATTGCGCCATCTGTGCAAGAAACTTGCTTGAAATTGCAGGCTCTCTCCTGTAATGTCCCTTTCAGCTCTGCAGGGAGAACTGGAAGGGTATGATGTTTTCCAATGGCACAGTGGAAAATATCACTCTGGGCCCAGAGCTTCTTACACCAGCAACATCCATGAAACATTTGCCTGTCTTGAGTGACAGCCTGCTCCACACGTGCAACAGGAGCAGCTGGTTTTGTTAATCTGTATTTGGCAGTAAACATTGATATGAGTACCAGATCTGTCTGAGGGACCGGAAGCTAAACTCCTAGGAGTCATATAAGTTTTCTATACAAATCTGCATTTTGAGATCTGTGTGTTATTTCTCTCAGGCTTGGGAGCTCTCTGTATGAGCACTGCTCTTTTGGGAGGGAAAAAAATGGCTCTTTCCTTTTTTTCCTGGCCAGACCACAGCTTGTCCTGACATGCTCCTTCTCTGGGAATTAGGACTGGGATATGTATGGGTCTGCTAACGGAAATCTATATCAAGGAGGCCATTTAAGCACTGGATACTTGTCAGGGCCATTTCCACCCTCCATGTTGGTGAAGAGGCCCTGGGACAGCAGCATTCCTCTGAAATGGCAGTGCTTCACGAGTGAACGATACATTAAATTCACACAGGTCATCAAAGCTTACAACTGCCTTTGTCCAGGAAAAAAAAAAGTGAAAAACTTCTCACAGCAGACATGTCTAAGTTTCTGGTTCTTATACAAGTACATGAATGCTGAACATAATGGATTTTGTTGTATACACCAATTATTCGCATAGAGAAGACATGGGTGAAACCAAATGGCCACTCCATTACAGAACTTGCACAGACAGTCAGTAAGGAGCAAAAACACTTTCCAAGAAAACATTTTCTGCATACAGTTGCTTCAGTCCTGGCCCTCAGAGAAGGCCCAGACAATACCTTCAAATGACAGAAACTTGGAAATTAAAACTAGTAATTGAAGATGCTACGCATCATGGGTTCAGTGCAGTTGTTGATGCAGTGCCCCTGACATGCCACCCTGTCCTTTGCTGGTGTGAGGTCAGGAGCTTTCTTCACAAGTGGTGGCACTTCAGCTATACTCAGAGCTGTTGCTACCTGCTTGAACTCATTACATTGCTCTCCGAGTCTTTATTAGACCTAAAGGAGAACTTGCACATCCAGAAATCTGTCCTTTTTTCTTTTTTTTTTTTTTTTCAAATTATTTGGCCTAATGGAAGCTATTACCTGCCTTTATGAATGCTCTATCATAGGAGAGCTGCAACTCTAATACTGCTATTAAAGGCAAAAGGGCTGCAGGCTTGGCCTCATCAAAGCCTGAAGTAAAACTTCCTTTGACGTCAGTGTTGTAAGATTTCACCCAGAGAGCAGCACAGTTTATTTTGGTAGCAGTTCAGGATTTGCTCATCATATCAAATGTTTCACCACACATATAGGTAGCATTGAATAATAGAAGATGTGTAGGTAAATCTAAGGCTGTAATTCAATCTAGGACTTTGTTGATGTCTTAAAGTGAGAGTCAAGCAGCTTAAGTAGTTTACGACCGGCAGTAGAACTCCCTTGATTAAATTACTGCATAGGCATTCAATTGCATAAATGTATTGTTATTTATATGATGTGCCAAAGCCTGATTTTAAGTTAACTGTGTCAGGTTATAACTAATGGAGAAAGAGTGGTATGGCATTACAGTGCCCCTTAAGCATGGAAAATGAATGATGTGCACTGTGTTCTGTGCTTATGTAAAAATAATTATTGTAGTACTGTAGGGAATTAGTTCCTTCATATTCATGAAAGAAAGAAGAACTGGAGGTTGTTAGTCAGAAATATGGCCCTATACCAGGAAGGAGGACTTGAGCAACTTCCATTATTGTTGTCTAAAGTCTGAATCCACAAATTTTAAAAATTCTCTTAAAGGAAAAGAGATGAAACAGCTTGCAAATAGGCACAATAGATAAGAATGTTGATACCACAAGAGTACGATACTGTGCAAAAGATAAAGGCAGTTTACAAGAGGCTTCCCTGGCTCTTGGCACCGCTGTGCATACATAGGGAAGGCATTGAGCTGCAAGCACCGATCCCCATGGAACCACTTATCTGACAGATGGGAGCTGTTTGCTGGCTGCAGCCCAGCTCTGCTGTATTGCATCCTCTCAGGGGCTGCAGGATTTTGCTCTCCTCTTTTGCTGTAGAACTGGATAGCTTTACCAGCAGCTTTCCAGGGGAAAGACCAGAGAGCATGCACATTCAAATCAACCCTTTTCAGAGATGGTCAAAACTGCTCAATAGCAGTGAAGGCTGCCTGTATCATCGGCTGTCATGGCAAATTGGAGCTGACAGCTAGAAACTGCTCACATAGATTTCCTATTGCTCCTTTTAACTAGCCTGTATTAAATTGCACCAAAAGGGCTGACAGCCTTAAAATCCATGCCATTATATCACATTAAGGTCTGCAAAAATCTGCCTGCTTTCACAAATTTCAAAGTCAATTGATATATAAGCCCAGTAGACATCCTAGAGCCTAAAGATACAGTAAAACCAGCACACGCATGCGCGTGTTCATTCCGCATCCAGGCCCACGTACAGTTCTCAATTATTGTCCCATATCAATATTCCTCAAAATCCTATACCTAAAGGAAACCCTTTTAATATAGAAAAAATATCTTCAGGCATGAATATTTCCCTCAGGAAACCTTCTGGCATAACATGGATTTTGAAAGCACTATTATAACTTGCCTTTGTCTTATAATAGCTTGTATCTGTATGAGCATGGAGGAAAAGGGTGCTGTCTGTCTTAGTAAGGAGTGAAGATGAGTACTTGCATGTCAAGTAGAATAAAGACTCAGTCCTGTGTGTAACTTTCAACACATAACTTCTGCAACATTTTTCCGCTTACACATCTCCATCACCTCAGCAAAAACACTGAGCACTATAGATAGTATTCCATAACTGGTTCAGCACAGAAACTCTCATGCCAACATACTGATCACAAAATTATCTTTTTCATAAACTTTAGGATACATTGCCATTCTCGTTCCCTGTTTAATTGTGGTGGTGGGACTGGAAGGAGATGAATTATGGTTCTGCTTCCTTTTTATATCGTGTTTCTTTTGCTATCTTGACTGTTATAGAGCCAGTAGATTGTCACTTTTTGGGGAATGTTAGCAGAAGATAATTTCCTTTTACGTCTCTAACTAGCCTCCCTCCAGATTCAAGTGAATATAAATAATGTATATCATGCATTGGTAGATAAGCTACCTCTCTCACACACATAGAACCTTGGTAACTAATCAAACTTCCTTCCTGAAGGGGAGTTTATCAAAAGACAGACAATGCTTAATTTGACACTGAAGAGAAAAAAAGGCACTTAAACCATGTTCCTCTTTCTTCCTTCATCAACATCTAAGAAAGAAAATTATTCATGTCATCAATATCACTTTTTAAAAAATCCCTTTCACAATAAACCCTCAACATGTAGAAAATGCTGCACACAAAAAACAGTTAGTTTTGACGTTGTGTATGTTATGGTTTCAACAGTTCCTTTGGTCCTGGGCTTGTGAGCAGTCTGCTCCAAATCCTGAGAAGTGCATCGGAACTTCCATAGGTCACCCCAGTCTGTAGCAATGGCAGCTTGACCTTGGCACTTCTTGAAAAAGCAAGCTAAGATTGGGAAGGCCACTTCACTAGTCTTCAAAACTCTGTGGACTAATGAAGCAGACAGACCTTCTGCAGAGGAAAATAAACAATTAACAGAGCTGACTATGTCCTCAGCTGTGCTAGAGGGATTACATCATGACTTATGCACACAAACACACACTTTAATAAAGATGTAGTCTCGATTCATGCTTTCTATCCAGATATCTAATTTTTAGTCAATGTGCATTGGTCCACTATTTATTTACTATTAAAATACTGGATTTGGATAATAATAAGATGTGATTTTACTAACTACAAAGTTTTCATGGATTCCATTAATTATCACAATCAAATATGTCTCTTATAGTCTCTTTCTGATTTGGAAATCTCTGTGTTTGGACATGGCTTTGAAGGTCTTTGTTGACTTCTTTGATCCTATGTTATGTTAAGGACTAAAGTTGATTTTATTGGAGTGTAATAATTTCCACTGCTAGGTTCAATACCAGAAACAATGAAGAATCAGGTTGGGTGATTTTAAAATTGCTAAAAAAAAATTCTTGCACCAAGCAAAAGGGTGAGCCATGGCTTTCCTTCAGATAATTAAAAGGACAATGCCTCAAAAGCAGCCTGGGATGCCGTTTGTGACTCAGAGTCTTGCATCAGCAAATGCATTGGTTGTCCCTCACCCCTGAGAACCATCACTCTATCCAGGACATTTAAGAGCATTTCCACTCAGACAAGCCAAAATTCTTTGGTGTCCTGTCTTTACATGGCCCACAAGGCACTAGAAATCACGGTGTCTGATTTTATGCACCAAGTCATGTAAACATATTCACTATTTACATAACTAGCAACTGCAACAAAGATTTAATCCTCAAGTTTCCAGGGAGGGACAAGCCATATATATTCCAGCTCCAGCTTTGCTACCTTCTCCAAATAGAGCATGTTGGGTTGATGCCAAGAAAGTGGTTCATCCTTGATTGAACACTGTCCACATAGCTTGGACAAATCTGTGTACAGCTGGCTTTTTCTACATTAGGATTAATGGGGCATAAACAAGCCCATGGCTTACAATCAGGTTGTTTCAACCAGCCATGACAATAAAAAGCCCCATAGGAAACATGATTATGAGACACCTATTATGGAAATGTGAGGAATTGCTAAACAAACTTGCAAGTCTTAGTGAAATAAAACTTTTCTTTACTGCTTTCTGCATTTTTCCAGTCTGAGTGAATCATCTTTCAACAACAGAGTTAAGTACGTTCCAATGCAATTTCACCTTACACGTTATTTTCCTTTTTTTTTTTTAATTAACTGTTGGGAACTGCCTGTTCTATTGTTTCTTCTGACAATGTTGATCAAATGGATTTGAAGTTTTTGTTGGACTGCTAAGGTTGTTGAAAATGTTACAGCCCACAATATGCATAACTGCAGTAATTGTGCTGCCTTCTTTTCTCTCTGCATAAACTAATTCAAAATCTCAAATAATTTGAGGTAGCAAATACATGATAATTGAGCAGTTTTTGTAGAAGTAAAATAAAGATACTGAAGTAACAGTGATGAACAAAACTTCCAGGCTCTAAACAAACTCGGAGGAGAATTACTAAATCAATGCTGGTTTTAATTTTTTTTTCTTACCTAAGGAAAAAGAAAAGGGGCCATGAATTCTTATCAAGCTTCCTTAAAGGACAGCTTGGCATTGGCTCTGACTTCTTAAAATTAAAATTATATTGATTTTCCATTTTATTAAATAAATGTTCCTCTCTGAGCTTGCTTTAGGAAAAGAAAAATGTTTTCAGTGCAATTTTCTCTTTAGCCATTGCCTGGACTTTGACTGTGGAACGCACATCTACATCCAAGTTAAGAGACAAAGGGATTATCCAGAACAGCTCTTGTTTCAAGCCCCTGGTGGCACAGCCTAAGTTTCACCCTGTCAGACAAGTAAACAGAATGCAAGTTCTTCCAGGTTACCCTGCAGGATAGTTCATTTGAAAACTGTCCATGAATGTTTACCTTGTTTAGGAAAGAAATTGGTGTGTACATCAAAGGCATTATAAAAACCCATCTTCTTCCTTTATCCCCTACCGGTGCACCTCATTGAGCGCAGCTTGGGGCACTTCTGTCTCTTGTAGCTTATTAAACATGAACCATGCTAGCTCTTGTACTGCATACAGTCTGCCTCCTGCTTCCAAATTTATTTTATAAATGCACTGCTGAAAATGGGAGTTGTATCAAAGTGGGACTTTAACGATGTTGAACCCTTCTGGATTGTGACTGGTAATTTCTAAATGGGAGAAGTTACAAATTGTATCCATTAGAGCTTGTTGGCTTCTTTTGTATCTTTGTGGTTTAGGAAGACTAGAAAGACCTTTTCTAAATCTGTCAAGTATTAAAATTGTCCCTTGACCTCAGGGGCAAAGAAACATTTTTGAAGTGAAAGGACTAATGCAGGCTGTTGTACTTTATACTTAGGATGGAGAATAAGTAGCTGCTGCGGTGAAACATACAATACAGCCTGGTGCAAGATCCCTTATTTCCCTCCCTGGTCTTGTGGCCAGTTTTCCTGTAAGATAAGGGAAGTGCTTCAGACAGGTCAGTATTAAATAAGATGGTCTCCAAAGGAGCTATTAGTACTTTCTGTAATGCTATGTGTGATTGAAAATGAGTAATTTGGTAAGATAGCTATTGTATTATTTGCATAAAGGATTATAAAACACAATTTAAGCCCTAGAGAGATGCCAAAAACCCTTTCTTTGTTTGAAAAGCCAGTTAAGACTGTTAAGCAACATAGCATTCTTACCCCATCGCATAATTTACAAAACTCAAGCACTCAAGAGCAAGGAAATGAATAATTTAGAAGGCCATTAATCTCACACTGCCCACATGATAAACACAATTATCAATCTTATCAAGTATGGAGAAGTGAATATTTCATCACAACACAAGGACATCAGTCTGACTCTAGCTACAAAATATTTCATTGGGAGACACCAAACCAAAACCAGAACAATACCATCCTGAAATACAACAGTTAGCTATGAACACATTAGTGACACATACTGATAGGGCTGCATGTGAGCCTAATTTCAGGTAAGACTTAATCTTGCATTCCAGTATTTCCTGTTTTGCCCCATATATTCCACTTTTAGACACTTTTTTCTTATCAAGTTCCTGTGTCAGCTGATAAAATTACTAGATAACATTTTTAATGAAAAGTGTTATGGCACCAAACTAAGGATAAAACAATAGAGAAACACTCCAAAGGTAAAAGCCAAGGCAGGTTTTTCACAATAGCTAATTCCTTGAAACAGCCTTAATAGTGGATGAGTTACAGAGCTCATTGATGTCAGAAGCAGCAGGACCTTGCTCATTAAATCTCAAAATGGGAACAAGCCTGAATTCTGGTCATGGTAAAACTGGGCTGAAAGCCTGGAGGGTGGGCTTACCATGCCAACTATTACTGCCAGAGTGCAGAGGACATTTTGTGATTTAAAAAGCTACAGTTATAATCTGCAGGTTATGTTGGGAGCAGGGTAAGGCTGAAGGGCGTATAACAGCATGTTACAGCATGGCTATAACACCGTTCACTGAAACAAGCTCTTGCTGAGCTTCCTGGGTGGCTCAAATGGGTAGATGGGTGGTAGGAAATCAGCTGCAGATGGCACTATTTGATAGAATCATATAATCACAGAATGGTTAGGGTTGGAAGGGACATTAAAGATGATCTAGTTCCAAACCCCTGCCATAGTCAGGGATACCTCCCACTAGACCAGGTTGCTCAAAGCCTCATCCAAAGCCTTGCTGACCCATCCCTGCCCACTTCTACAAATGGGACATCCACAACTTCTCTGGGCAACCTGTTCAGGTGTCTCACTGTGCTCACAGTAAAGAATTTCTTCCTAATATCTCATCTAAATCTGCCTACTTCCCACTTTCAGTTTAAAGCCATCCCCCCCATCCTATCCTATGCCTTCGTAAAAAGTCCCTCTGCAGATTTCTCGTATGCCCCTTTAGGTACTGGAAGGTTTTTTACAAGGTCTCCCCAAAGCCTTTTCTCTAGGCTGAGCAAGCGCAGCTCTCAGCCTGTTTCCATAGGGGAGGTGCTCCAAGATATCTGATTATCTTTGTGGTTTCCTCTGCACTCACTCGAGCAGGTCCATGTCCTTCTTGTGTTGAGGCCCCAGAGCTGAACACAGTACTGCTGGTGGGGTCTCATGAAAGTAGGGCAGAGGGGAAGAATATCTTGCCTCAATCTACTGGCTTTTTACATTTACCTACTGACCAATACAAAATGAGCAACGTCCTCATCTGTTCATTTCCTTACTTTTAAATGCCTAGCTTTCGCAAATGGCATGAGAGGTAAGTATTTCTTCACTGTTACATATCAGCTTTAACTAGCTTTTGAATCAAAATTATTTTTTTATGCTGGTGTGATGGTATTTGGGTATAATGGAAGGTTAGAAATTGCTCCTGGAACTGTGCTTTCCTGTCATAGATTTGAGATGAATTTTTGGTAAAAGCAAGATAATACCACAAGATCTAATTTTAACTACATTTTAAAAGGGAAATGTAATTCTGGTTTTCGAACAAATAATAATGCCTTTACAGAGTCATTCTTCTTCAGTGGAATTACATAAGAAAACACCTTCTCTCTGACATTTTTACAGGAAATACCAGGAAACTGAACATTCCTTACCTTATGGCGTTTCCATAAAAACAAGTTTTCCTTCATTATTTCATTTAGAAGCAGACAAAAAATAGCTTTTCTTTTGTTACGGTGTTTTTACAAAAAAAAATCAAGAATATCCTTCCCAGACTTGCCAACCATGTGTATACTCCAAATTACACTTAATTTACTGTGCTTATTGCTTACATGAAACAGTTATGTCAAACTATTATAAACATGCTTCTGGGATTATTTGGATAGCTAGGGCTGTGTATATTTTTCACCTGAGCTCACAGGTTCACTAATAGATTTCAGGAGCCCAATGTCTGTGCTTTTCTCAATTACTAAATGAAGATTCTTCTTGGCAACTTTCTGCACTAGACCTTACACAGAAAGTTACAAACCTCTGCTCTGCATTGACCAGCTAGCATCTCAAATTATGGCAGCTGCCAAGACTATTGCAGTTTTCTTTCTCTTTCCAGAACTTTCTTTTTTTTTTTTTCGCAGCTGTTTTCCTTTCCACTGACATTTTAGCTTTTATCATACTTTTCTCTTGCCTTCTTCCTTCTGCTCCCTCAACTCAAAGGTCTTATAAGACCTTTACCTTGCCCAGAAAAAGCTGCTAACGCTCTAAGGTTGTTGGTCCTTGACTAATGGTCTTGTTTCAGGGGTTTGGATGGAAGGCAAAGAGCACAATATCTCAGATCTAAAGACTTACTGTATTCATGCCTGTTTTCAGTTTCAAACATGGTCTCCTATGCTCTGAAGAGATCTTATGCAAACTACATTAGATCTGCATTGGAGCCAGTAATAATTCGTAAATTCCAGCCCCACTGGGATCTTTGGAGGTTTTGCTGGAGATGTGAATCTCTCCCCTCACTTGTACTGAGCTGCAGAGGGGCATAGCTAAGGGCAAGCTCTGAAGAGCAGCTTGAAGATTACTTGGCCTTTGCTGCATCCTTGTGTAAGTTAAGGAAAACCATTTGAAGGGAGGTGAGCTCGGAGCAGGGTAGCTTTACCATCTCCAGCCAGCAGGGCACATCCTGACACCACCCTAGCGAGGAGAAGGGCAGCAGGGAAGCACAGGGGTGAGGCCCCAGCCCCAAGCATTGACCACCTTCCTCTGTATGGGGACAGGCTGAGGCTGTGCTGGGACATGGTCTCATGGGACATGGTCTCAGATCAGCTGCAGCAAGGAGACTCTTGACTGGAGATCTGGAAAGCTGTTTTCTCCATGAGGGTGGTTGGATGCTGGTAAGGGTATGATACACAGGAATGCTGTGTAATTCCTCTGCTTTGCAGTATCCAAAGCACAGGTGAAACAAGACCCTTAGCAACCTCATGTATGTTCAAAGCTGATCACGCTATGGGTAGGTGTGTTGGGTCAGTTGACTTCCAAGAGGTCCTTCCCAACCAAATTGTACAATGATTCAAAGCCACACTGCTATGAGCATGGAGGGAATCAAAGACTGAGAAGTAGATACCTGCTAGTTTTGAGAGGTTTCTTGGAGACTGTATAGATATAAAGATGTCAGCAGATCCATTTGAAAATGGCTGTTTGACCCGCCCTTTGCCCCAGTAGTCCTAAGATTCTTTTCTCTCAATTGATCTCAGAGATAACTTATGGATTAGAAACAAAAAAGGGTGCAGAGGCTTCTTGCGGCATGGCACAGGCAACTGGTAGGTCAGGTGTAGGGGAAGCTTTTCATCCTCATACAAGCCAATGAGTTTCAGTAGGACTGGAATTCCTCTCTGACTCCTAGCAGAAGGCTCTGCCTTGCAAAGTTTCACTTGATCCTCTTCTGATAGCCAGGATGGTAGGAAGACTTGCAACATTCATGCTGCAAGGCCATTAGCAATCCTTGTACTTCAGGTGACTTATTAATATCTTACTTGACAAGTCAGATTTAAATGCATGTTGAAAAATGACTTTATACTGTCGGAGCTCATTAGGTTTTATGCACAAAACAAAATCATTATTCAGAGATTTGGAACTGCTTTACTAAAGTGGGCATGTATTGAATATCTCCAATGCAATTCTTCCTTCTAATATGGTAATTCGTTATCTGTATTTAATTATCTGCAAGGTGAAAGGTTGCTGGGCAGAGTTGTTCAGCAATAGCCCAATGGAAATTTTTAAGTACTTTCACTCTGGGCTGACTGTCTTTACAGATCAATCTTACTGCTAATGACAACCAATACTTTCAGATGTGATTACAGACTAGCTCCATCTTTTCATGAGCCGAGACTCTTTGGAATCATATGTATTGATCTTTTTAATAGAAGTCAAGAAAAATGAAATTACTGTGGCTTCTTTTTGCAAAACTATGATAAATGGGAACTTGGAAAGTTACAGAAGATTTTTTTTTCTGTTGTGGATTATTTTAATCTCTAAAAATGATGGTCTTTTTAATAATGTTTGTCTTTCCATTATGCACATTCGCAGCAAGGCCAAAACTTATTTTTGTATTTCTTTATATAACCACATTTAAGCAAAGACATGTCAGAATTGCCTGCTGGTATACTTAGGTAACTATCTAGCAGACTCTAAGCCAAAGGATGGAATAGCTTTTAGATGCCAGGAGATTGTATTTTCCAATACAATTGGTTTAATCCAATTTTTAGAACAGTGTTTTTGGATGTCTGCAATCAAGTATTCATTTGTTTCTTATATAGAGCTTACCCTTCATTCATGTAATATTGTGACAAGAGACTTTACCTGCGTGCATTTTCTTTCTTCCCAGAAGTCTCATACTGGCTTTCATTTATCCAATTTTCAATGGCAACATATGTCACATGGCTCTGCCTTTTGCTTCATTCCCTTTTTCATGTTTGTAAACCTCTAGTATTTTATAGTGAAATGTGCATATTGTACCCTGCTCCTGAGGCCTAAAGGACAGTGGTTTTGCCTTATATTATGCAGAGACATATGTACACCTCACTGGGAAAAATATTTTTTAGTTTGACTTCTCATTCTTGTGCCAATAGAATAGAAGAAAAAATGTTTTAGATCTCACATTAATTGTAGTATTCTTCTTAGACAAATTCCATTGCAAACATTGTAGGTAAGATAAATCTTAGGGACATGGTAGCAAAAGAAAAGATACGGGTTAAGTAGTAGGAGTGGTGGAAGACATATACTGGTGGCTCCCACTGATACCAATGGGAAGATAACACACATGTCTTACAGATATTAATAACCAGAGGCACTGGCAAACTCTCCTCAGTTTGAAGAGCAGTGTCATGTTTTCTCATTACCTGATTGAGCCTCAATTCTTTTCAGTCTTCTATGTTGTAAATCCATGCTCTTTTCAGGCTTATTTCCACAAGGCAATTTCCTTTCTTTCTAATCACAATCCCATAATTTTTTAACTTCCCCTTCATTTTTTGTTATGCCACATGTCACAGCAGCCTTCAAGACCCAGTCATTTGGTTTTATTGCTGTCCTTGAAACCCAATATCTTTCAGTCAGGTTATTTTCTGAACACTTCGGCAACCTGCATCTTGCCATTTTTAGAGATCCAGATTTAATCCCATTTGTGCATACTGTCAACTTCAGAAGCCTGGGGTTTTAAAGTCATGATACACAAAATTTATGTTTAGTTCAAGTTCCTAAACTGTATATGATTGGGAGTGTACACTGAGGGTGCTGTATATCTGCCCTGTTTTGTTTCTCCTTGTTTCATAACCTACCTCCTGCTGCTGGCCACTGTTGGAGGCAGATTACTAAAATGGGTTGTTTTGCATAGACCCAATGTAAAGGTTTTCCACTGACATCCCTATCCCACAGGTTCTTCCTCTAGCTGTTGTTGCTGTGCCTACTTTTGTTTGAATATGCTGTTCACAGGAATTATTATGCTTACAATGTTGAAAAAAACTCCTTAATTACAATTTCATACTATATCTTTTTGTGATGGACTACATCTTTTAAAAGTGAGCTTTTACATTTTGTATCGACTGGGGTCTGTCTGTGTGGCAGATGGACTAAGCCAGGTGATAAAAACATTTTGTGACATGCTGCACTCAGCTGCAGACAATCCAGTACTTAAATGAGAAGTCTGGGTCAAAAACTTAAAAAAAAAAACCCCAGCCAATTATCTAATAATTACTTCAGGTATACTTTGGTGTTTTTATTAAAAATAGTGACTGATGCTTCAGCATGTCTTGCAACCATTTGTGTTCAGCCAAAACAGGCATTATTTTTGGTGTGATTTTCTTAGACTTTGTTTCACAGACTAGTGTCTGACTGATTTTGCATGGGAAAGCTGTCTCTTTGTTATGCAATGAAGACGCAAAATTAACCATGTTGGGAAGAAGACTGTAGAATTTCATCACAATTTATTTCGGTTTATCTGGAAATGTCAAGTTATTCTGCCAGCACAGTTGTAGTGATGAAAAAAGCATTTCTTCAGGAAAACAACATTTTTGGCTCAAAGATGCCTTGGTTTGAGCAGTAGAATCTGATTTATTGGCATGTTGAAATAGAGTACGCTAAAGTTGCCACCTGCAAGATGATTAACGCTGCTGATTTAGTCTTGTGGAACACTGTCTTTGCAAAAGATTTTGGGTTTTGCCAGTAGATACCACATGTATAATGCATAGACAATACACATGGGTTGGAACTGGATTGATCTTTAAGGTTCCTTCCAACCCAAACCATTCTCTGATTCTCCCATCCTGTTTATATGAGTTCTGAGCTCAGATTAAGCACTTCTGTTTTGGTTTTTTTTAGCAAGCATGGTCAGAAACATGCACTAAAATTTTTTAGAATGCATCCAAAGCAGGCCTGGATTATATAACTCAAACATTCAATTTAGTCCACCCAACACGCACATAAGCGGATATGCTTATGTGAATATATACTTTCAGCTCAAAGGTCAAGCTACTCCTGCGTTACTGCGCCCCTTGAGGAGTCTTCTTTTTTATTTGAATAATCCAAATAAGATCTGTCTTTGTACCTGTATCACTCATGTCAAAAGAAGGAGGAGTTTCAAGCTTTTGAACCTTTTTCTTCTTTAATGAAACCCTTTATGGGATAAACCTGAAACAAAGGTTAGCCATACAAATAGCGTTTCATCTTTAGAATAGCTTGCAGGATTAGGCAGGATGTAATTTTATATTTTTTGTTAGTTTCTCATCTGGGCAAGAAGAAAGGTGTATTGAGGTAGAAAGAGAAACCTAAAATTAAATGAGATGATAAAAGCCAGAGACAATTTTCAGCTTTTTTTTTTCTCAGCTTAACTCCTGAATATTTCTTTAAGGAACTCCGCATTTGTTTCAGCCTACCCACTTAGGTTTTTTTTTTTGCTACAGCAAGTAAGAGAAGGGAATGCACCATTTTTCTGACCATTGAAAAACTTAGATCTGCACCTCCTTGAACTCTTTTTTGCACAACTCAGAGGGGAAATTCTAGACAGCTTTGGCTGTCTAGAGCTTTATTATCATTCTTTAGCACCACTGCTTTTTGATATGTGCAACACTCAGATTGTGTGACAGCTAGTCACTATTCCATTTCTATAAGACTTTGTATGCTATTTTAGACTCTGACAGATCCTTACCAGATCTTATAGCACAGTCCAGTCAGAAACACACAGCATTTATCACTAAAAAGTAAACGTTTCTTGCAGTTATCAAGTAATGGCATCAAATACCCATGGTTATTTCTCATTTGAATGTGAGAGGAAAATAGTTTATCTATCTATCTATCTATCTATCTATCTATCTATCTATCATCTATCTACCTACCTACCTACCTACCTACCTACCTATTTATCTCTCTATCTGTAGTGCTACTTGGTAAATTTTGTCAATTTTAGTGTTTACCAACTCTAGAAAGAAAGATTAATCGGAAAAGAAGTTGGAAAACACGTAATAACCTATGAATAAAGAATGTGAAGGAGGGAAGGAAGAAAAAGAAGGCATTTCACAGAAAAGAAGAGGGGCATGGCTGGGCTGAACATCTGCATCAGCAGCTTTGTTAGATCTGTGTGTCTCAATGTAGCAAAGAAATAAACTGGTTTCCACTGGGCATCTTGAGTGTTGCTAAAGCTTCACAGAGGATTAGATCAAAGAGTATTCGGCTCTCAATGTGAGCTCTAGTTCATCTGTCGTGGTTTCTTTCTCCAACTTAAGTGTAAAAATAACAAAAGTAATCAATAAGTTGGGCTGGGTTTACAATGTTCAAGACTAGAATTTTGGTTATATTGGAAAGAGCTGTGATATTCTGACATGGCAATGAAACAGTTAAATCTGTATTGGGTATCCCCAGAAGAATAAGTCACACAGTAGTTACTTAAAATGGGAAAATACTTGGGTTGGTAAAGAATTTTTTCCATTCTATTTTTTTTATGGAAACTTTTTTCCTGATGAAACAATTTGATTTTTTTTTTTAGATGAAAAGTCTTTAATGGAAATCAGCTGTCTGGTGGGGGGTTTGTTTGGTTTGGTTTGTTTTTGGGGTTTGATTTTGTTCCTCCCCCCTCCCCCCCCAATTACTGGCTTTTTGTTGAAAGAAGATATTCTAAAGAAGACAAGAAAAGAATACTTCAACAGGACCCCCATATTTGGAACATAAAGTTGGCTACTAATTGGTTAAATATTCTGCTGTCTAATGAGTCAAATTACTGACAAATATAAAAGCTGGTGCTCAAAAGAGTGCTTGATCCTGTGCATATCTAAGTGCAAATGGTCAGAAGAGTGCTGAAACATTTCTCTCTGGTGAGGGTTCCAAACCAACTTCCATGCAAATAAATGAAAATATTCTTTTTTACTACTGTAGGAAGAGAACTGAGACCTAGGATCTAAGGCTTGCATGAATATGCTGTGTGCTGAGGAAATTAATGTTAGGAGACCTGCTGCAGCTGATGGCCAGCAAAGGGAAATTCATGTCTGCCGATGGAAGTATGACAGTTGGTAATGGACTCTAACAGAGACTGTTTTCCCTTTGGCATTTGATAACTGTTAATTCTTCATATACCTGGCTTCCACCAATGAACACAGTACTTTTCACTGATAAGAAATTCATACTGTTAAACTCCACATGAACTCAAAAAATATTAAGTTATAAATGCTTACAGGCAAATATGAGCAGAAAATGTCAGAGAAAAATTAATAATTGAGCTTAATAAAATAAGCTCGTTTTTGGAATCCTGCTTTATATGTTTCTGAAAGAACAATCACTCTTAATGAAACTAAGTCAAGAATGAAATGTAGTGTATGGCTAATTGGGAAAGGATGGATGGATTTAGAAAGCCATAGGAGTCCTAAAGAAACAGCAGATTAAACTGGAGTTGTTTTAACAGTGTACTCGTTTTATCTGCCCTTCTGCCTTATGAGGGATTAAACATCTAATACAATGGCACAATGCAGGTTGCCCTTGACAGGAGGTATGGTTGGTAAACCTGTCTCTTGTGTGAGGCCCTGAATAAGGCAACATTGTGATTTGAAATAAATGCTGACAAGCCTTCATATCACTGTAACCCATCATCAGATACTTATCCTACACAACAGATTCCCCATTTGTTATGTTAGAAATAGTTTGTAGCACTAGAATACATGACTAATATTATTTTCTGTGTCCCTTTACCTGGCAGTCTAAATGAACCTACGATGATTCAGTTAGCTCCAGCCTACTCTTATTCCCCATGAAGGAGCAAAGGATAGAGGAATGGAAGCAGCTTCAGCCTTCCACTCCACAGCCAGGCACATTCTGGTGAGCACAGCCCACAGGTACAAGTGGGGTAAGTGAAGTGAGGAAAGAAGGAATAAAGAAGGCAAATATCACACAACTGAAGCGGTAAATAACCACACAACTGGACAAAACAGAGAATAGACAAGGGATACACCAGAAGGCACAGGTATTCAGTTACGCAGATTGAAACAAAGAGAGAGAATGAGCAAGAAGAGACAGAAACCTCGGAGAGTGGAGAGTTAAGTACGGGAGAAAATGGTTGTGTATAGGACTGGCAGAGAGGGCAGTGGAGATGAGCAGGCATGTATAAAAGCAGCCTGAGCTAGAGACAGTTTATTTGCTTGTCAAATTCAGAGGTCCTGCTGCAAATTATGGAGATGTTCCTTAAAGATGTCTTCAGAATTTCCTAGCATAGAAGCAATAGGGAAATGCTAGGCTGCTACTACCCCTTTAGTAAGAGCAAAATTCAACAAACTATCTGCAGCAAAACATGCTTGGACACGCTAGTAAAGCCATCTCCAGCTTCTTGATAAGGGCTGCTTCATCTGTTCTGTGCAAGGCTGAAGAAGATTCTGTCTTCATGTTGGTCCCACAGAAGGTCCAGCACAAACTTTAGATAAGTGAAGATGAAAGTCACATCACATTGTCATATTAATCACATGTCACATCACACTCTGCATTTCTTAGCCCACCTATCACATGCTCTAAGAAATGTCTCACTTACTTATGTCTCTCCTGGTTTTGCACTCATAGCAAGATGAGCAGAGCCACCGTAACTGCTATATTTGTACTAAGAACTTTCATTCTGAGTGGGAACCTTGTGCTGTTCCAAATATTTTTTCGATGCCCTGTGCTATTTACATGGCATGCATAAAACATCAGTCGTGCAATATGAGAAAACACCCACTCTCTTCTCACTTGTCCTAGCCTGGGGTGAAACATTGAGTTACAACTTCTGCATTGCTCTTTTCTTGTTGATGACTCAGTTTGGTAGTCTCTTTTTTTTCCAGCAATATGCTGATGAAGCAGGTGGCAAATATCAGGAAAGTGTCTGAAAAATGCAATACAAATGAAATCTTCTCTCTTGTAATATCTCACAGTATCTGTTGAGTATAAAATTTAATCAGATGACCAGAAAGGGATGTCAAACTTTGCATTTGACATGTTCTCTCTTTATATTTTCCTTCTAATTATTTCCATATGCCTCGTATCTGAAAAACATTTTTTTATCTGCTTCTTTGGCTTGAATAATTCTATAATGTTCTCCAATAAGGATGAGGCAAGTTTAGCCAAAATCGTCTTTGTGACAATGCAGTGGTGGAGAGCACTTAATTTAGCTGCAAAGTGAGAATTCTGGGGAGAAGTAGAACTAGTTTTGGGGTAGCTGTCCACATTTTCCGTTTATGAACATGAAAATGAAGAAAATAGGTATGGTTGATTTCAGAGCCCCTTCAGCGTGTCCTGGTGTGTTATTCCTGAGTGCTGCACAGTTTCTACTCTTCCATTTATATTTCTATTCTTCACAAAATTTCTGAAAAGTAGCAAATTGTGCATATCTTACACAAGAACAGGTTATCACTGGCAACCCTCTTATAGCTGCTTCAGACTTCAGTTTTCTGCAGGGTCATAACATCTGCTACACATTTATAGAATTCCTACTAATATATTAAAAAACCCAGATTTATTATGTGAGTGAACTGTGGAGACTTTTCCATGTGCTGAAATTGGTTAGTAGATTACCCTGAAAAGCTAAATATAGGTATTTCTATATTTTAACATATAACGGCATGCTCAATGCTGCTATTTTGGTCACTCAGCCCAAACCAGACTACACAGCAAGCAATGGAAAACTTCCTTTGCTTGCAGGACTGGGCCTTAAGGCTTATTGAAGTACCAGTAAAACCATGAGCAATGAAATACTCTCTTGTGCATGTTTCTAGAGCCAGAATACAAGTTGCTAGGAAAGGTTTCAAGGAAACGTGTCCAAGTCTTAAAATCAGATTTATTATTTTTTTTAGAGGGAGAGAATGAGCTAACTTTAAGAAAGCATTTATTTTGAAAGAAGTTACTGAGGTCCAGGCTAGACTCTCTGGATCTCAGCTGAAGGGAGCAATATGCATTTTCTTTAAGTCCTGTGGATGCATTTTGAATGACGTAGCTTGCTGCTTCCGGGGGCAGAGCAGAATTTCTCTCTGCAGCCATGTTTGAGAATCAGCTGTGATTCAGGTGAATGAGGAGCGAATAACCAAACTCCCATTCCCTGCATCCCGAGGCTGTGTTGTGAGTGTCTGGCTTCTGGCTATTCTGATGAAGCATCCTCTTCCCACCAATTCCTCATGAAAGCCCGGGCTCTTTTTACCTCCTAAAAAATGTCTGTGGGTTGGGAAAATAACTTCCCATTTGTGCTCTAGTCATAACCCTTAGTGCAAACAGCAAGGGCTAGTAACCCAGTTTGCTTGTGCCTCTTCTGTTATGATCTTTATTTGCCTAGTGGGTGGGTGGTGATGACATTTCCCTACAGGAAAATATTAACTACGTAACCTTTTCCCTCTCTTGGCTCATTGTCATCAGCATCGTCAACATTGTCAGACGTCAAGTGCCTTGGTTTGAAGTCAGCAGATACTCCTCCTGTCTGAACATGCAGCAACGCCCTGGTGATCCTAGCCTCCTGAGTGCCACTCTTTGTGAGACTGTTAGCCATCTTTGACAAAGAGAATGTTTTTCATGAACGACTAAGGAAATCCTTAGTCAAGAAGCACAGCTTCCCTCCTACTTGCCTGCTGCCAGGAAGCTCTAAATAGGGTCTCTGTAGTAATATTTTTTCTTTTTTTTTATTACTTCACATTGGAGTTCAGTCCTGAGCTCTAAGCCAGAACATCTAAGCTGTGCTGGAACTGCTGAAAGGCTACAGACCTTGCTAAAAGTTCAGGTATTTCAAAACCCTGAGAACATGTGTTATCATTTACATCACGTTTTTATTTGAGAGAGAGCAGCTCTGCTCAAACATTCTCTCTGCCTCCAGTAAGACCATGTTTGCCCAGTGACACATCCTCTGAAAAATACCTTTCACACTTAGCTCCCACTTAGCTCCCACCAAGTCTTTCTCAGCTTCCCCGATGCTCACCAGTGCACAGCAAGTCTCATGGCAGCCAGTCCTCCTGTCATTATGAAGGCAGTAGCATTCTAGCCTAGAACATTTCCAGGAAAAAAGGTGAAGAGCCAAGCAAACCCTGACTTTGATTCTTAAAAATCCAAACCAAATTTAGCTCCTTTGTGAGCTTTCCAGCCTGGCTCATGAATTCTGAGTGCTAATATAATTGAAGAACCTGAAATGCATCTTTGCTGACCAGCCCAGGTGTTTGGGTGTATGCAAAAGCTTATAGAACATGTTGAAAGTCAAATCATCTTAGTTATACTGGAATATGTGTTGTCCAGCAATATTTTTAGACAGTTTTCTCTTAAAATTTGGCATTTCTCAATGAATTGGGAAAAGACAAGAAATGTATAGAATAAGCCCTTTCTCTTGTTACTTTGAAAATTGATACCTCAAATAGTAATTAGTATGTGCAATTAATTGCGAATGACTCCTTGATAATTTCAGTAGCAATAGCTGTGTTAAAAACATTCTGGTACCCACAACAATGACACAGAGGCAAGATAACATGTAGTAGTGGTGACAAAAGCAGAGGTACTGGCCTGTGTTGTGCGTTATTTCTCGTTGTACTGAAGGTACAGATTGCCCCATCATAGCTGTAAGAGGACAGCAGGACCTGAAAAACACCAGAGAATCTGGGAGACAAGATGGTGTTGCAAGAACCTAAGAGACATAAAGGGGAAAAGACTTAGATGCTGACTGGGGAGTTGCGAGAGAAGGAGCAGTGGAAATGGGTGCAAGGACTGTAATAATGGGAGCAGCTATGAAAAGAGAAATGTGATAAGAAGACAAAGGAGGGCTAGGGACAAAACCCTGAAGTACTGAAGAAAGATATAATATCTCTACAAAATACATTTTGGAAACCAGTTCATCAGGAGTCCTCAGTTTTTTCTTCCAAAGTTAGTTACTATTAGCAGATGTTGCATAATGTTGCACAATGCCCAGATGTATTTGGTTTTCTCCATCCTATTCCTGGCATAAAGTGTTTACTCCATTGTGTGAGAAAAAACTGCTTTGCTGTCAGCAGATGCCAGGAAGGAGTACTAGAAGTGGCTCCCTAGGAGAGGACTGGGGATGCTGTCTTCTCACCTGCATCAGTCTGTGATCAGTCTGTGATACAAGTCTATCAATTGTACATGGTGGAACTGAGGTCCCCATCTTCCTGATCCTCTACTTTGATGTTCTAAGGGATTAATCATACTTCCTACGTCTCACACTTGCAAATGCTGCCCTGCATGTTTACATAGAGGATTGAGTGCAGCACAAAAAAAAAAAAAAGGAAAAAAAAGAAAAAGGATATGTGCTTATGGGGTTTCCTTTTGCCCAACCAAACAGTTAAAAAGTAAAGAAATATGTGAGAGTTGGCAGACAGTTCCTGGAGTGAGAGCTAGGTCTGAAACTGGTGGGAAGCAGGGTTGGACAAAGGAAGAAAGTGTCAGACAGACGTATAAGAGAATCTCATGTTTTGGAACTTCTAGTGAATTCTCAAAGGCTCAGTGCAGGTTTTCTTTGTCAGGGCAGGTAATTATCTCCCAAAGCACTCATCAAGTTGAACCATAATACCACAGCCTTCTGGGGAAAACCCAGGTGAACTTTTTCTTGGGAAGGGGCATAAAAAAGCTTCCAACATCGTGCTTGGGTTCAAGGATAGCAACAGACGCTGGTCTTGTGGAAACATTTTATTTTAATTCCACAATATCCTCTTACGTAAACACTGAAACACATTGAATCAATTTTTCAAACGAACTTGTAAAATCAGAAAATACACCAGCCTCTGATAGGCAGAAGCACTAATGGCCAGGAGCACAAAGAGGCATTTAAACATTGAAGCATTTTGGCAAAAATACAAATTACTTATTTTCCTTCCATGCCCTTGAAAATAGCTTTACTAAACTCTGAGCTTCCTATGATGGAGGGTTCACCATTAATCACCTTTATGACATCTCATATGTAGGCTGGGGATAAATCCATGGGCCTTAATCAACCACTTTCCTGAGGAAATTGGCCAAATCCCTACTCTTTGAGGAGGGAAGCGGGGGATGAATCACAACAACTTTGCTATTCAGACAAATCTCTTTTCAAGTGCCCTTAAAGCTTTTTTTCATATACAGCAAAGACAGCCACACAGGAAACAATAATAGTTTAATCTCTTGAAAAATTTCCTTCCTGCACTGCAGCAGCCTTTCAGACAGGTAGTCAAAGCACGCCAAAGCAAATTAGCAACAGCCGATGCCAAAAGCAGGCTGTTACATTAGCCTTTTAGGTTTGTCCCTTTTCCTTCCATGTGGGTAGAGAACAAGAAACTACTCATCTCCCTGACTAAACATCCTCTGAGCTACATTTTGCTGTGCATTAGTAACACTTACAGGCCTGGGGAACTGATAATGGAGAAGACACAGAGAGATGCGTCCTACAAACACTTACTGTGATACCTCTACCATGAATAGCCTCACTGATTCACATCCCAGGCCTACAAAGAGAACTGTGTTTGTAGCCTCCCACACATGTGCATACTTACTAGTAAGTATTCGCAGGATTTTTACAACTTGTCTGTTGTGGCATTTTTTTTCCTTCTGAGTTTTTCTTCTTTTGACTTGAAATTCTTCTTTGCTTAACGCTGTCTAAGGAGGAAGAAATCTTCATTTTAACATAGAGCTGGGCACTAGTCAGGGTAATACATCACCACATGGAGTTTCCTTTTGCTTGGTTGTTTTTTTTTTTTTCACTTTTTTTGCTTGTATTTTTCCTGTACACATGGCAAACTACATTCTCAATTTGTACTGCAGTGGCATGGCAGGTTAATATAAGTGCTGAGGCTAGATAAAGAAGCCCCTAGCCAAAAGCTAGTGCTTGCCCCTGTCCTTGCGGACTGGTGCCTGCTATAATTACACTGCCTGCTAACTCGGTGATAGGATTGCTGTTTGAACCAGATTTCAATATCTACACCTCTGCAATGCTGTTTAAGGAGGTATGAAATAAAATAATTGGTATAAGGCACTCTGTACACACTTGTCACAGCTAAAGCATAGAAGTATAGCAGTAAAAGGCTAAAATGGTGGAAGGAATTTTGCATTATATTTTAAAGGTGCTTCTTTGCTTCACTGAAAACATCATCATGTGAAATATGAATATTTGCCTGCTTGCAGTGCTTTCACTTTAAGTCAGCCCTGTGTCACTCAAATTGTTGATAGATTTTCATAACATCTGTATGTAGAACCTTTTTTTTCTGAGTTCATATTAAAAAGCAAAATAATAAAGCATACTTGCTGAAGCCTTTTCCTAGAAATGATTGCATTATGGAACAAGAGTGTGTGCTTGCTTGTTTTAAGGGCAATTCCCAAAACAGGGCTAAATCCTGTTCACAGAAAATAGGAGGATGTAAATGAATGAGAAGCTCTTTAAAGCAAGAGGAAAGATCCCGGCCAAAAAGTAAAATGCCATGCTGGGTGATGAGGCAAACAAGATGCAACAGCAGCTTCTCTCTCATTTGACTTCCTCTGGAGAAGCAGAAGAAAAGTCCTTACGAAGCTTTTATGTAAGAGCAAAACCCAGCATGTGTCCTAAGCCAGCTTCATGTTGGCCTTTGGTGTTGCTAAGAGGAAGGTTAAAAGACCTCAGCTATGCTCAGTCCGCTCACATGTCAGATTAGTAAACTCATGGATTCATCCTGTGTTCAGTGCTGGCCATGTTTCCTCTTCCCACCTGTTCTCTGGAGGATGCCTCCAGGCATGTGTGGTGCAGATCTGAACTCAAGTGGTATTTCTGGACACAGGCAAGATAGAGCCAGAGTCTAGAACTTCTCCAACTCCAAATATTCTGTCCCTGGCTGTAGAGAGGTTGCCCAGCAGTGCAGAGGATAAGGGTGGGAAGGCAAGGTGAAATTCCTTCTCAAGTGGCTACTAGAAGTGGAATAGGTGAAAGGACTCATAAAACAAGCCTTCTGCAGAAAGCCACATTAGATTATCCTACAGAAGTGCTGTCATTTGTAATCAAGGTAACCTGACAGGGCAAACCAAAATCAGGGCAATCCAGAATGAGAGGCATGGTACATACAATATACTAGAAGAAGGCAGCTTCTGGTGTGAGGTTATTGCAGTATAAAGACATCAGAGATACCAGTGGACTCCGATAACAGTAAAGTCTATTTCACCCTATTGTCGACTTCCTGGGTGCAATCTGGGAAAATTACATATAGTAACAGAAAGAGGAAAAGCCACATGAGCTGGGAACCTCAAGTACTTTGGCCTGCCACATAGTTTGTGAGACTTTGGGCAGGATGTATTACCTTGTCTGAAAGGGTTTTTTTCCTTTTTGAACAGATTTTGTAAAAGAACAGATCTGCAGTTACTGCACTACCAGTATCCAGGGGTATAGTTCAGGTTCTGAAGCATCTATGCCTCAAGAACAGAGTGAGGAAAACCAAGTCCTGCTGTGAATCAGAGGATTGATACTGTACTGCTAGGAACTTTGCTTCAGTTTCTTCACCAAGCTACATGCTGGATAGCTGTTATTTGCACTTAGTGACAAAGATTATCCCTGCTACTTGCCAGACACAAGTAACAAGGATGAATCCTTGTTCCCGAGTGCAAAACTCAGCAGTCCCATGCTGCATTTTCAAGGCAGTACAACAAGCTCTGCATCAGCCATTGGAAGAAATGAGAAAGTGTCTGTTTCTTCAGCATCAGTATGCATAACAGCAGCTTCACATCTGCGCACATTTTTGCACATTTTAATTACATAATGGCAGCAATGAAATATCTACATGTACTTGTTATTTTTCCCATAATATGTCTAATTGTACTTCAGTTAAGTTATGGAAACAGTATATGCTTGTAGTGAAAAACTTGGCAAGTCAGATGCTGTGAGATGTTTTCTACCAGTATTTTTAATGCTTCCTGTTAATAGAACAAAGTGTTACAAAACTATGCATTTTTTTCCTGAGCTGTACTTTCTTTTCTTAATAAAACATCAACTTGATTTTGTAAAATAATAAGAAGAGAGTAAATAGCTATACTGGCCATGTCATAGAGGAAAACCTTTCCAAAGAGATTGCTTTTTCTTCCCAGAAAGAAAATGTCCTGCTGAGCAGGGGCCAGATCCAGTGCCCACAGAAGTCAGTGGAAGAACTCCCACTGATGACAGTGGATGTTGGATGAAGTCCCATCTCATTCTCATGTTTAAACGCTGAAAAATCAGTTGCCAAGTTCTAATGCGTACAGTGAAAGCCTTGCGTTATATAAGTTACTTACAATAGATTGTTACAACCATTAAGAAAAGCTGATTAATTTTATTAAAAGCATATTTTTGTTGGTTCCTTTTAAGCTGTTCCCAAAGTCTACACATATCTTCTTCACTTTGCTCTTTTGAATCTCTGTTTAATAAACAAAACATAAACAAAAACATGATTTCCTGTTGGTTGTTGAAGAAATACTGGATTTATTCTTTACATGGGAAAACATTTGGTTGTTTAACACATGCAACAGCACATGGCCTTGTTCAAATATCCTAACAAATTAAAAGCAGATTCCAGCAGTAATGCTCCAGATGAAGGGCATGGGCCTGGGACAGGCACTCACATGAAATTGCATTGCATTTAAGAAGACAGTGATCAAAGCACTGTACCTCATACAATGAGTGAGTGGCAAATCTGTCTTATCTGAGCATCAAGGAATAATTATAGAGAATTATTTGATCTTCCACTAAGGTAAACCTCACAATTATGATGCTGATTGAACAGGTTCTTCTGTTTCAGTAAAGGCAACGTTAATACTCAGTGCTATAATGCACTTACCAGATGGTATTAAAGTGACATCCTAACGCTTCAGTAATTGGTGTCCTCTCAGTCTATTTTTTTGCTGATCACTCCCTGCTCAGGTTTGTGCCGTCTTGGCAACATGTTAACACGCAAGATATTTTCTGATGATCCAAGGAGGGCAATCCTAAATTCCTTGTGTATCTGATTATGACAAAAGCAGTTTAAATGCCCAGTTAGTGGTACTTTGAAACCAAGTGAACAGATCAGACCTGTGACCTTGGTATATGCTTGTCTTTTGGAATACAGCTAAATTTTGCCCAGCTACAGCTTGATTTTGCAGATATATTATGGAGCTGAAAACTTAAAAATAGAATTTACCTCTGCTGTTAACAAGTTTTGACCTTTGCTCACATTTGTTGGGGAAAGTAGCTCATAGTACCAATTAACATGAATTATTAACTCCTACATTAATAATTAATTTATTAGAGGGCTAAAGGCATCAGTCTTTGCCAGCTAACACTATTGAAAGAAAATGAAGAAAACAACACAACCCTAATTATAACAGCTTAATGAGGATGTCTGGAAGACCTGATGTGATTCAGTCACTCTAAATGCTCTTTATTTCCTCTCTGAAACCACACTGGGTGCAAAGAATAAGGCAGTTAACTACAGTTCCTGTAGTGCAGGGTTTCTTCCTACTTTCTGAAGAGAGAAAGCCCACTAAGGAGAGCTCAATTTAGATATTATTAAGGAATGATGGAGGATGCCATAGCCTAAACACTATGAATGCTGTCTCTCTCAGTAATGAACTATTCTAGTGGTGTCTGGATAACTAATGGTTTCAATGGCCACTAGGAAAACTTCTCTGGCTCAGAACTGTGCTGTGCAGTGATGTCTTAATTTCACAGGATCCTTCCTTTATAATCTATTTGGACTTTAACTGCAAAGGTTGACTGTAATGTGGTGGTACTGCTTGTGATTCATCTACACATTTTGGTCAGAATGCAACAGCAATAACAACAAAATCCAGTATAGCTTATCAGGCAACATCACTCAATGGAAAACCATTGAGCTGTTCTCTTGCACAGATGCTGATATTTCCCAACCATCCCATCCCCAACTATCTCAAGCAATTACGTCACATTTCATGTTGGTGGAACTGATCACATCTTTTCTCTCCTATAGCTCTTGCAGTGACACATAGAAACTTTCCTGAGATTCTTTGCTGAAACACAGTCTTTGCTGGTTCACTCTTTCTATTTTTGTGTCAACACTGTTCATTAATATGCATCTTTTTTCCTTCCTCAGGAAGTTTGTGGACTACAGGACTGCAAAACCTCCATTTAGGAATATTATAAAGTTAAGCCCTTTTAAATCTGTACTTGTTTCACCAGCTCTCAGTCACCCTGGTCATCTTGATAACTCTTCCTTGAATATATTCCAGTCTATGTTCATCTTTGACCATTACTGATCACATGTGCTTTGAGACTAGCTCGTGCTTTGAGATAATCCTTTGGATACAGGAGTGGCAGTCATGAGATAGGATAATGTTGTGTACTGCTCCTCCTGTCATTTATTTCTTCAGAAATAAATGGCTGATTTAAAAAAAGGTAGGGTAAATGCACAACTTTTGCCATTTGCATGAGCCTTTATTTTCTAATTTTGGTTGAAGATGCTTCCAGTTTAAAAAATGCTGATCTGTGCAATAACATTTCACTTCCTTTTAGTCCTTGGCCCACAGACATATCAGAAAGGTTTGCTGAGCAGATAAGCAGTATTAAAATGACTTAGAAAGACTAAGATGAGCATTAAATTAATCAGACAATGCTCTGGGGGGAAATCAGCACTAATTTCAGATTTTTCATCTCCCAGGAATCAATTATTATTATGTTTATTGATATTGTACTTGTCACTACTTTGAGTATTTTTGCTACAGTGACAGAGTCTAAGACAAGAAAGAAGTGAGAAAAGATGGAGTAAATAACTTAAAGCTTCTTCCTAAGGTATCAGAACTTAGTAACCAGCTATGTGTGAGTCAGTAGGTAAGAGTAGTATGAATCATGAGAAGATTTTACATGTGCACACATCTTTTTGGTGAAAAAGTTTACACATCTCACAAGTTGTGTGGAATACAGCTAGGACTTAGAGATGCTTGTGACCTCTATAAATTTAATTGATTTTGGCACACGAAAGATTAAGGTTGCAAACCACTTTTTGTGAGCAGGCATTTAAGTTGTTTCAATTTCCTACAGAAGGAAATCATGAACACTTCCCAAGTAAGAATAAAAATCTTCAAGAAATAAGTGGAAGATGCTGAAACTTCAGTTTGATAAGTATGACAATAATGTAACTCTGAAAATAGGATGGTAAATATGCCAGGGCAAAATACAGTGTCAGTGTGAACCAAGGGAAAGGTGCTTTCTAAGGGACCTGTGTCAGGTCCAACAAGTTTTCATTCACTAATGGCACCAGGTGCCACACCTCCCTTCTCCCCCCATGAACACCACAACAGCGGAACACAAGTGCCATGGACTGTTGCATCCAGGAAGTTATGCCAGCTCATCTGAATTGTTTTTTTTTTTGAATCATTAAAATTTTCCACTGGAAATTAGTTGGACTCTTTAAACTGGGTAAAAAAACATTAGAATTTGGTATTTTGAAATTAAGACTAATTTAATTTATGTCAGTAGGGTTCAGGACAAAGAACAGTTAGTGTTACAGCATTACAGTCATGACTTCTCATTAAATCAAGCTTTCTCCTTTGCAAACATTAAGTTCAGCTTTGGAATTTCAGAAGAAATTTGACTTTAATCATAAAATATATAAAATATTTCTGTAGTTACAGATTGATAACAACCATTATTATGGCAGTCACTGAATACTCCTATAAATCTTTTTAATGAAATCCCAATATTGGAGTACTCAAATCACAACACAGAGTTAGTGTTTAACCTTTCCCCAGTATATACGAGGTAACTAAAGCCTGCTGCAAGTGAAGATGCACATCTATTAGATTTAGAAATTGTCATTCAATTAAGTTAACATTTTTTGGTTTTAACAACTTTAAATAGATGCCCCAGTGTCACTGGCAGGCGTATGTTCTTGTTTGTCTGTATAATGTTTAATTTAGATCATGCCCATACTGTATGACTGAGATGTGAGAAGAAGGGATTATGATCTCATTACAACTATGACAGAGCCTTCTACTAACAGGGCTGTATAGCATCTTGGACCCAGAAACTCTACCCTCGTAGCTCTTGCCTAGTACCTCCGCACTGCATGTTGTAAGCATTAGTTGAACTGATTGAGAACAGGCTACTCAGAAAAGCTGCGGCTGCCTCATTTCTGGAAGTGTTCAAGGCCAGGTTGGATGGGGCTTTGAGCAACCTGGTCTAGTGGAAGGTGTCCCTGACTGTGACAGGGGGTTGGAACTGGGTAGACGATCTTAAAGTCCCTTCTAACCCAAACCATTTTGTGATTGACATTAGCCTGAGGGATACCATAACCTCGTCTTCATGGGTTGAGTCAACATACCCAAGGAGGACAAGCTCTTTACCTTTTTAGCTTGGCAGGTCTGACAAACGTGTGCTTACTTGGCATACTGAACAGTATAGTTCAGTTGGAAGGGACCTACAATGATCATTTAGTCCAACTGCCTGACCACTTCAGGGATAACCAGAAGTTAAAGCATGCTGCTGAGGGCACTGTCCAAATGTTTCTTAGGCAGGTTAATGACAGGTTTTGGGCATTGACCACCTCTTTAGGAAGCCTGTTCAAGTGTTTCATCACCTTCTTGGTAAACAAATGCTTCCTAATGTCCAGTCTAGATCTCCTCTGGCACAGCTTTGAGCAGTTCCCACTTCTCCTATCTTGGGATACAAGGGAGAAGAGCTCAGCACCTCTCTCTTCACTTTCCCTCCTCAGGAAGCTGTTGAGATCAATGGGGTCGCCCTTCAGCCTCCTTTTCTCCAAAGTAGACAAACCCAGATTCCTTAGCCACTCCTCAAATTCTTCATCCAGGTAGCTGACAAACCCTTAACTATGTAAAGAGTGATTCACTGCAGCACCTCCCATCAGTGCCAGAAGTGCATAAAGACTAAGAAATAATCTAAATTATATATAGTTGATGCTAGCAAGGCACTACCTGTAAAATAATGTACTGGGCAGAAAAGTTATCTTTTCACTGGATCCTTAGATCTCACCCATGAGACAGAGACACTAGTTAAGCTTTGCATAGGCCATTTGGCATGCAAAGTCATAGGAGAGGACAGATTTTCTTCCATATTGTAACAACAGAAGAAATGCCAGAACTGAAAATTATCTTGCTTGGTCATCAAAATTTCTCAGTTTGTTGGCTCATAGTTATCTCAGAGGTCAGGAATTGTTGATGACAGAAGTATTCAATTAAGATCTGAGCAGAGAATATACCATTAAGAGAAACAGAGAAGGAAAAGCTGTCTGTTCGGGTAGAACAGAATGTTGTGCCAGCCACACACAAAGAAGAATGAACATTTTTACTTATCTTTTTTTAGCACAAACTAACTCCATGTAAAGAGTTCTCATTCAGTCACATGATGACAAGCCACACCTGAGTTTCTAAAAAATCCCCAACAAGCTAAGGACAAGTAAAGGGATAACGAGGGGCTAGAGAAGATGTTTAAATGCCCCAAAAGAGCAGAAGGTAGAATTCCAGAGGTAATTTTTTCCCTGGTTTTGGTGAGGAGACAAGTATCAGAAAGTTTAAAGAAGTGCTAAAGCAGTGGACCTTTTCTGACCTTTGTCTTCCAGGTGGAGGAAGAGCCTACATATACCCTAAAGGCAAGGGAGGGAGCCCCAAGACAACTCTCCTAGGGCCTGGAAAACTGAAGTGGAAGTGCATTGCCGGCTGACGTGATTCCTCCCATGGGGTCTCCTCGCAATTGGATTGCAGCCAAGAGTGGTGGCCGAGTGCATGTTTCCGGGAGCCTTCAGCACCGGCCTCCCAGTGGACAGTTCCCACACAGGACATCCATGGCTGGGCTGCGGGCTGGTGGCCGGGGGCCAGCTGCTCTTCTTTGCACAAGCAGAGCAGAAGAGACCACCACAGTGAAAAGTGAAAGGAGGGTGCGGGGCATAACTGACCACTCTCATCTGCTATTGTGTGTGGGTGAAGCAGGGAGATCACAAGTCCAAAGCTGGACTGTCTGTTGCGAGGAAAAATCTGGTTTTCCTCACAAAGAGGGAGAAGTACAGGAAACTGGACAAAACCTAGGATTTTCTGGGGCACACTTAATTAAGAAACATCTTATTGAAAGGAAAGGACAGCACTTGAGCAGCTGAGAGAAAGTGAGAACATTTTGAGACAAAGCTTTTTCTGGGTGGAAGAGAATTAGATTCTCCATGTGAGGAGGATGAGGACACAATGGAAAGGGCCTTTTGTATGATCTGTTCCCTCATATTAATTCACGAGCAAACCCTGATTTAGCATTCTTGTCACCATGAGGCTGGGGAGCACTGTTCTAATGGCTTCACCTACAAAAGCTGGGGTGAGGACAGGTCTTCCTCTGTACCTTCTTCATTATGTGTTATGAAAGATGGCATCTCCTGTGGAAATAGGCAGGAATTAGAGTAAGAGCCAAGCATTCTCTTACATCAGGATTTCCATGTTTTTTATATATAATCTCAATGCAGCCACCATCCTGAAGTGGGTGAACAGGGGGAGCTGAATGTGCATATCTAGAAAAATCCAGATTCATTTTACCACCTATAGTGGTTCAAGTACTCTTCCTTCCAGACCCAGTTCAAACCTCCTTGGAGAGTGGGGTCATCTTTCTAAACAAATCCCCATAACAAGCTACCAAGTTTGCTCACCCACTGCACACTTCCAGGCTGTATCTTGACTGCATCTTTCCAGTTCCTGCCTCAGCTGTCAACCCAATCCACATGCAATTGGGATGCACACAGAAGGCTAGTTGAGTGTCAATACTGCAGTCATACACACTCTCCCTTTCTGGCTCTGAAATCATTATTGAATTTTCATTCATCATTGTGAAGGATTCCTTCAGCACTGCAAAGGTACCATTTACATGTGAGCATATTCAGTCAAACCAACTTAAATTCTTTATTTATTGCTTGTTAAACACATTAGCTCTGCTATCAGGATCACTCTTGCTGAAGCAGTACCGAATAGCTCTCAAAGAAGGCCAGTGCATGAGCCAGAAGTGGAAAGCATGAAAATGGAAAAGTCTACAGACCTCATCTCCTGGCCATGGAAGTGAATGTGCATGGGAACTGCGTGTAGAATAGGTGTGAGACACACTGGTAGATTTCAAAGACTGTTTCTGACATAAAGACATGACTGTCCACCTCTAACCCAAGTGTCAATTTGTAGGCAGAGCTACCTCCAAGAATTAGCCCTGGAGAGTAACAGTTGCTTTGCCACTGTGGGGTTACTGTTGGACTCCACTTGACATACATGAAAATACTGCATGGGATTCCAAAGAATTCTTTGGAGACTGTCCCATAGAAGTATGGTGAATATCACAGCTTTCAATACCATTTTTCTTTTTTTAACGGTGACCCCGGAAGTGAACAAAGGTTCCTGAAGCTCTTCACTTTAGGATGAAGAATAAAACACATGTAAACTCTGCCAGTAGAAACCATGGCTGACAGGGACTGCTGCTGTGTTTTATGTGTGTACCTTGGCAGTGGTGGCAGGGTGGTGAGTAAAGGACACTTATTATTTGCAGAACTCACTTGTGACTACTGAAAAGCAGTAGGAAGCAGACCATTGAATGCATTTAATAATTTCTATGTCATTTAACTTCGGAGCAGTTATGCTTCTTGCTGGTTTGTGACCATTTTTTATTAGTTTCCCCTATTTTGATTTACAAAATTGAGCTAAGGAGAAATAGTTTTAAAGTAATATACTAGCAAGGGAAGAGTCACTCCTTGTGTTTTATTTTTTGTTTTACTTCCCTTGGAAATGCAAGTGACATTAGGGAAGGTTATGAGAATGCCTTTATTTTAATCAGAAATAATATGGAGTTGACTTTAAACAGAAATAATACTGTTAGTTCAGGCTGAAAGATATGAAAATGAAAGCTAAAGGCAAAACCACTGAAAAAAAGAAAAGGCTTTAATATCT
Organism: Myiopsitta monachus; assembly: GCA_017639245.1. NCBI lineage: Eukaryota > Metazoa > Chordata > Aves > Psittaciformes > Psittacidae > Myiopsitta > Myiopsitta monachus. The sequence continues at coordinate 11,710,765 of CM029927.1, read as the reverse complement.
GCTTTTGAAAGAAAAGACTGCTATTAACAACATATATGGTTTGTGTTTCTTATTCTGAGATGACTTTACCATGACAGCATCCCTTTAATTTCAGAAATCATTAATGAAATTAAAAAGAATAACCTGCTTCAATAAAGTGTGCTGTAATGCACTGCTTTTCATCATAAGTTTCTAGTTCTACAGTAAATTTGTTTTGGACTGTACAAACCCCTGCTTGACACTTGAACTGTGGCAAAGATGTTTGAGTTTGCAGTGCCCTGTTCCCTAGCCAGAGGTTACGGCTGTCATGGGGTCATTTGCCTGAGTCAGATAAACCATTACAGCTACTTTGTGAAACTTCTTCAGATATTTCCTTCTAATGACCATTTACAGTTTCCTTTTTCAAGGCATTGTGTCTATTTCCCTCTTCCTTTCAAAGACACCTTTTCATCATTCTGGGGTCAGTAAACGAATGTGGAACTTTTGCTTCTTCGGATGCTTGAAAATGCTTCAGGTGATTGCCTTCCCTGCTCCAGAGATCTCCTAATTCAGACTTTATACACAAACACAGACACACACACAAATTGATCCTCTTCTTCAATGTCATAAATTTTAATGTAGTTTAACATACTGAGTTGTCACCAATTTGATTTTCTAGGTCAAAGAGTTCAGCCTCCTTTAATCACTATGTCCGTAGCTCTCCATTGCATTCAAAGAGCTCTTCTGTGCAATTTAAACTGCCTGCCATTAAGTTACAATCTTTGCCTCAGCTTTTCCTTCAGTGTTGTCTTGGCTGAACTTATTGCAAGTTTCTGCTTAGGGCTTTAAGGAGCCCTAAGCCAATTTATGGTAAATTGGATGCTGTATAAATATTTGCAATGACTATGAAGGCATCCCATGTTTCTAATAGGAAAATGGATGACAGCTTGCAATATGTGCTATTAAATACTCTGCTGGTCCACAGTTGTTTGGGGACTTTATTTTCTCTTCTTTATTTTTTTTTTCCAGAGATCTCCTTTATGCTAATCCACTGGATTTTTGGCTCAAAGAGTCTCTGAAGCAAAGACCATATGAGCAGAAACAGGCTTTGCCAAAGTCACTGGATATACTACAACATAGTGATCTTCCAAGTAGTTTGGAATGGAGTAGCTTGGGCACTAAAAGAAATCTAGCTCCATTTCACCCTGGTCTGTCTGGCATATAGCAAAGGCTTGGTAATGCAGGATACTTGTCAAGAGGGTTTGATGGATAATAAGCTGAGATTTAGTTCATGCTGAGTTTAACAACTCTGGGCTCAGCTCTCCATCAGCATGTCTGAGCTTGAAGCTAGTGTCTTTGGAGTCTTCAATCTCCTGTGCACTGCGGATACACTCAGAGTAATTTGACTCTTATCCTTTGAAGCTAAATGCAAGTCGCAAAAATCTTTTCTGTACATCAAAGCAAATTGATGTTTGCAGACAGGCAGACAGTGAGAGTTCACAGTAGAAGGGCCAGGTAGAAGGTTCAAGGAGAGGCTGTATGGGGATTTGACCAACCCAGTCTAGTGGAAGATGTCCCTGACCTTGGACACGGGGTTGGTACTAGATGATCTTTAAGGTCTTTTCCAACCCAAACCATTCTATAAGGAGTTGTTTCATCTCTTTGTATAGCTTTTATAAGAGCCAGAAACACTAGAAACCATTTACTGAGAGGGACAGAAACCTTTTTGACCTGATTTTGTTCCATGAGAATTTTGCAACGCAGCATGTATAGGAGATTTATATGCGTAACACTGTGTCTTTCACAGGAACTAATAAGCATCACAAACACTTCTGTAAGTTGTTCTGTTTGTTTGGTTGGTTTTTATTTTTAATACCATTTAGAATGGGTATCCTTCCATCACAACATTCAAAAACAGAGCACCTACATCAGTTGTATAAATTTAATTGAGAATCCAGTAATAATCCCTGAAAATCTTAGGGTGAAGCTTGCTATGTTGTTGAAGAAAAGAACCAAACTCCAAGTGATGTTGGGTGGTCTAGACTTCCATTTTTAATGAACAAGGCATGGAACAAAATGTATGATATAATTTGCCAGCTGTCCAGCTGTATCATTCTAAAATATGTTTTCGTCATTTTTAACTAGCATGATACCCTGGAATTTAGAATACAAATAAGATTTCTGTGATATGGAGTCCAAACCCCACACGTAACAGCACAGTATATCTTCATTAACAAGAAACATTTCTGTTGATTTCATTTTGCAATGTTTCATATTACACATAACAAATATGTATGGTCACCTAAATGAATTATTGCAATTCAATTTGGAATGATTGCATAAGGTTATTGTATTATCTCTAGGATGCCCTAGTCTCTGGGTGTCAAAACTGTTTTTATTTAATGGAATAACATGGCAAAGTTAATCAGAGTAGGTTAACCTCTATGGGACTCAAGGTCACAAACACTCAGTCGCAGCTGTAAATGGGGAGCTTAAATTCTTTATTTCTGTTTTTTTTGACTTGGAAAAAATATTTATGAGAGAAAAAGACAAAGAGGGAAAAAGACTCACTCCTAGTGAAAGCCTTATTGGGCTTACCAGCAGGAAATCTTTTTTTCTGCGGAAAAATCCTGCAAGGCAATTATCATTAGGAGGAAAAGTTGCACCACAGTCAACTCTTTCCCAGGAAAATTCTTCATTTTGGCATCTGAGATTTTGCATCACCTTTGAAGAAAATGAAACAAGTGTTTTTAAGAAGACCATCAGTGTTCTGCTAAGATTGCAACATACAGTGCTAGTCATCTAATTGTTTCACCAACTCTTTGCTTTTTCTTCTTTGTCCTGTTTACTTCATCTAGCTTTTTGTCTCATGACAGGCTAATATTTTTAATTCACTGAGTCAGCAATTGCCTTTTGTCTCTGTGGGGCTGCACAGCCTGCCTAGGTAGGATCTGCTAAGGTTACTGGAACAGAAAACTGAGTGAATAACTCAAGTTAAGTAACAAGTTGAGTGCGTGCAGCAGGAGTAAAGCAGTTCCACAAAGACAATAAATTGCCTATTCAGGGGGCCTTAAGAAATAAATCTGATCTGCAGATTTTTTAGAGGGCATGTCACTGTGCATGTCAAACACAGTGTTGCTTGGTAACAGAAGAGGCAAAAATACCCCCCAAAGATCATCTGAAAAACAGCCTACAAACTGATGCAGATGTCTGCAAAGTGCCTTTGCTCCTAGCTGATCTCCCTAGCACCATCCTCTTGGCTTTTCATACTGTGTTGGCTAGACAATGATGGGGGAAAAGGATCATGCAAAAAAGTTGCTCTCTGCTCCACATAACACTTTTTTTCAGGTAAACAATTTCCCACCTCCCTACAGATGAATCTGACTTTGCTCCCCAGAACATCATCGTCAGAGCAACAGCTCATCTTAGCTTGCTATTTTGTCTTTTGAGAGTGACCAGTAGCAAACACTTAAGGAAGGATGTCAGAGGGAGTGGATGGATAGGGCAATGCCTCCCTGGCATATCTATCCTCCCATCATCTGGGATCATCCTGGTCATGCATCCCCCACTCCAGGCCAACCAGCTGGGGTTGCCTTGTTCTGTGTATAGTTTGTTGAACAGAAACCAACAAAGTGCTTCTTGTTCAGACTCAGACGCTGCCTCTGCCAAATCTGCAGCTGCGGTACAGCTTCCCCTCTCCAAAGCCACAGAGTTTTGGGTAGCCATCAATACCGAGTCCTCAGCTGATGACAATAAATAGACACAGAATCCCTGAGCTCACTTGCAAACAAAAAAGGAGCTGCAGCATGTCACTGTCATGCAACAAATGATTTCCGTTCACCCAGAGTTTTGACTGAATTTCAATCACAGGTTTAAAGAGTCAGCCTTGGCTTACACAGGGGAACAGGACTGTTTTCAGTGGTCAGCAAAAGGAAGGCCTAGACTGTTCATTAATATTTTAAAAAGCCAAACAGCAAAATGACATAATGAATGAGCTATTGTCTCCATTCCCTCTATGTTAAGACAAAGCAATTGTGGGGTTTCTAGCCGACAGTCAGTTAAAAGAAAGATCCCTCAGATCCCAGCAGTGCTTCCGTGATCACATTTATTTCCCCTAGAACTGGTGGCTGGATCCAGTACTGATTTTCTTCAGTCCGTCTGCCTAGGAACCAGTTTTATTCTGCCTAGCCTTCAAACCTCTTGGGAGTGTGTATTAGCCTTGCCTTTAGAGAACAGATACTGTTTTCACTGCTAAGGCTGTGATGTTTTGAATTGGAGTCCCTATATAGAATAGTAAATTCTCATCCAGAAACTTGCCTATGGATAATGCTGGTGACAGGGTCTGTGCCTGAACAGCACCTAGCTAGGGCTCTCCACCCTACAAGCTCAGCCCCACTGAGCCTGAGTTGGCCTGCCCATGCAGACTCAGCTGTGCTAATTGTTGTGGAGGGTGCAATCTCAAGGTCCCTTCACTGTTGCACATTAGGCAATCCCTATGTTACTCAATTTCCCTTCACTCGTATAATGACTTCTAGAACCCTAAATCTAGATTCCTTCATAAATGGTATTCTGCATCCTTCTGTATATTAAAGTACCTAGTTATAGTCTTGCAGAATCTAACTGGCTGAGAAGGTGAAAGCACTTAATGCTCAGATTAGAGGGTTTTTCTGCATGTGTTTACCATGAGGTCTTCTATGATGGAAGATGTTAGAGAGAATGATTTGACATCAAATATATGCCCCTGAAGCCACAAATTTAAGCAAGTATTACCTAATTTTCTTTATAAAGTGTGGTTTAGTAGGCAAGCAGCTCTTCTGTCATAGTAATATAAGGACTACTTCTTATATATAAGTACAGACTCTGAATATATAACATTTTTACAGAATGAAAATATTAGCTTTGAATTCCTGAAGTGATACTGACATTGTTACTGGTAGATTCAGGAACCTGGCACTTCTACATTTGCTTGGTTAATGTGATATATATGGTCAAGCATTAAGATAAATGTTTCACAGAATTTGAGTGACATTAATGCAATGCAATAGTCGATGGTTGAAAACCACAGCATTTTTTTGAGAGTGCACAGATCATGGCACAGAGACCATGTGGAGACAAGTCTCAACTATCCTGGTGTCCACCAGTGTGAGGGTATGTATGAGCATGATTCCACCTTAGGGTTCCTGCAGAACAACCTCCACTGACCTTGCTCGTTGGTGTGCCTGGCACAGTACTTGGAACTACTTCACTGTTCAGTTGACAAAGCTGCTATTTTGGTCTAAGTTTTAAAAAGTGACTTCTTACTTAACTTAAGACCTCATAAAGGGCTCATCTTTAGGAGTTTAACACCTAAAAGAGCAAAAAAAGTTCTGAGTATCTGTTGGTACTAGTCAAGTAAAAAAGGATTTTATTTTTTGGTGATAAAATATATATTCATGGTTTTAATTACTAAGCTTTCGAAGACTGCGTTACGGAAATAGTTATTAGATGCCACCTAAGAATGCAGGTGCACATTTGACACTCAGAGCAGGTAGATTTTAGGTGCTTGGTGATTAGACTACTGCTCTGAGAATATTTCCTGGAGAGAGAGAGTCTGTGGAAAAAAGATGTGGATGTAATGCACATTTCTTTGTCACCTTAATTGTGGGGAGGCAATGAGCACTTCAAAGCATGAAGTTTCACCCTGTCTGTAAAACCTCAGGCAAATGTGAAATAGAGTAAAAAGGAAAGGAAGTTCTTCGTGAAAAATGGAACCAGGATTTTTCTATTAAGGGAAACCCAAAAGATTATGAATGGATACAAATGAGCTCAAACAAGACAGGCTGCTTTTCTGGTAAAAGAAGTTAAAAAAATAAAGAAAGAAAAAGTGGTATAAATCAGCAAAGTAATAGAAATGTCAGCACCAGGTGGAGACTGAGTGTAGAGAGGGAACTACTGGAGTGGGGGGTTAGCATTAGTCTCCTCAGAAAATAAAAGTCTAAATTTGAAATTATGGGCTCATTTATTAATTGACTCTTGTAAGATGCTTATGAAGTCTGGTCCTATTTGTTGGAGAGATATATCCTAAACCACTTTCATTTCCTTACTGGAAGTAAGAAGGAGAGTAAACTGGCATCTCATTATTATAATTAACCCCTTTTCATAAGTATTCTCTGTGTGCATGTATAGCACCCAAAAGGAAAAAAAAACAAACTTCTTAGGGAATATGATAGACAACTGCAGATATGTATCTATAAATGACAACAGCTTGTATTGCAGCTGATGCGTAGATACTATTTCTCATCCTCTAAGGATTCTGTGTGACCACAGTGAAGTTTGGAAGCAGGCTGGCTAAGAGTTTTAGTTTTTTAATGAATTGCTCTTGCCTTTCCCTGGAAGAAAGTTCCACAGAGGTCAGAGGTTTGGATCAGACTCATCTGTGGTCTGGAAATCCCTATCTGCTTGGACTGCGTGAATTTGTATTCATGAATCTGGATTCAGCTTCTTTGCAAAAATATGAACCAAGAAACAAAACTAGTTTTTGTTTGAAGGGATTAAAGAATGATGAATTGCAAATGAAAATATTGCTAAAATCCATGGATCCTGTAGTTAACCTTATATAGACATGATACCGGGTGTTGACAAAGTAAACATTTTTCCTCACACCAAAAACCCCACCCAAAGCTGAAAATGTCTTCCTTCATAGAAATGTAATCTATATCGGATTTCTGCTTTTTTTTCAGACTGCCATCTCTGGTTTTTTTTCTTCCCCCCCATGTTTATTATCAGTGTTGCTGCAGATTCTTCTCACCTCTTCTATTCCTTTTGTTTTAATCCTGAAAATCTCAATTTAGCTCCTATTACTTCTTCTGTGGTTTAAGAAGAGGGAACAATGTGAAATTTCAGTGGATGAAAAGATGGATGTCTGTTCCAGTGTATTTCCTGAGAAATGAATGAAAAGCTTCACTGGGAGGATAAATTGACCAATTAACATAATGCATAGAACACTTTTAAGATTACACATGCTGTAATCTGATGGGAACCTCTCCATCTCAAAAGAGGAACATGATGGAGTTCTAATTATTCTGCAATTGGAAGAGCTGATGAATTAAGCTGTCCATCCCCAAAATATGTAGAGTATCTAACAGGCATCTGATCCTGAATTTCAAATCAATAGGGTTTAATATTTGACTAGCAACCACACATTTGAAAATCAATGCTGTCAGGGTTAGTAATAATCTCCTATAGAAGCAATAGTTACAAGTCAAGGAGACTGAAGGCAAACTTTCAGGGATGAACTAACATAAGCTGTTCCAAAACTCTTGTCTGCTTGTTTAAAGAAATAAAAACTATTTTACATATTTATTTTAAAATGTTAGATCTTTATTTTCAAACCAATAGAGCAAAGTAGAGCCATTACAAAACAAGGGAAAACACAAGAAGACAGTTAAACATTTTCAGTAACTTGTAACTGCATAGACTTCTCTGGAAAGGATCTGTTCAGATCCATATTGATGTTTACTGGGCGAAAAAACAACCTTGCTATAGATATTCAAAACATGTTGCATTGACCAGCACGTGCCCATACAATATAAAACTTTCCTGTAAAACATTGGCATGAAAATGGGTGAAGTATCCAAGGGTCCCTAAATCTGTACCTTTCTTCAGGCTGTCCTCCTTACAGCCCAGGTATGTCTTTGATGAGACTTGTCTCCACAACACCCCCTCCTTTAACATGCTTCTTCCATATCCACCACTCGAGAGATGGATTTCAACAGCAGTAGGATGTTTTAGTTTGTGTAGAAGGAGCACTGACATAGTGTGATAGCCTGATCCGAAACACTATTCCACTAGTCCAAACCAAAGCTTTCTGACATGTTTTCTTAACCTCTGGCACTGGCATGTTGTGAAGGTTAGGAAGGATTTGCTACTGAGTGCACATCATTTTAGAGCTTGAGTGAGCCTGGAATTGAAGGATTAACTTTTTCATGTGTTTTGGCCAAAAGATGAGACCATTATAGGTGATCTAGCAGGACGCTAAAGAAGAGTGCTGCAGAAATGCAGAGCCTAGAAAGCTAAGAACTGTATTACAGCAGGTGCTTCAGCTACCTAGATATATTTCTTAAACACCATATTCTGGACTGCTGCAATTCCTCAGAGAGATCGTAACTTGCATCTCTGTCATTCTTATTTTCAGATGCCGAACTCTCTGAATGATTCCCAGAGAGCAAAGATGAGCTTCAGGACTCATCCACTTCTTGCTTTCAAAATGACAGAATGCCCATCTCTGATGGTAACCCAGAAGCTTTGAGAAATGACCGTTTGGTTATATTTCTTCAGTAACTGTTCTGGGGTCACTGCAGTTCCTTGGATTTAGGTGGGTTTCTTTTTTTGGGGGGGGGCAGGGTGTGATATTTTATTTGATATGTTAAAAAAGCTGCTAAAAATAGGCAGTTTACAAATTATCCACTCTTCTGCTGACTTCTGAATGACAAATAACTAGGCTTCATTAACCTAAGGAGTGAACACAAATAAGACTGCCTTTTTTGGAGAATATTATATATTTGACCTCTCCAGTACAATGTAAGTAAGGTTTGCTCAACTGCAGATTATTCCTAGTTTGAGAAATTGCATTTCATGGGTTTCAGCTTATTTTTACATTTAGAATACCTTTAAACTTGATTCTACAACCAGACATTACTATCAGAGGTAGTACGCACATACTTAGCATTATTTGGGGCTATCTTGCAGTCTGTGCCTGTGCTGTTCCAAACAGCACAAGTATGAGAATTTCTTCCTCACAGTCCCTATTTCCCAGAAATTGTAATGTGAGGCAAAGCCCACATCAAGAAAAATTCAAAAATCTTACTCATTTTGAGAGCTTTCCTGAACTTTACCCTCATTTCCCCACATGAACAGCACTGCCTTTTTCTTTGCTGGTCAAAAAGAAAGACAACTTAGTGTTAAAGGTCAAAAAGGTGCATATCCCACCCACTGCTTGCCAGTGGCTGTGAGCACTATTTCTCATTGTTGTCATGGCTGTGATGTTTAGAACCATTGTGCTAATGTGGCTGCTGCAGCAATATCATCACAGGGTTTGTATCAACCCAGATATCAGACAAAGTCAAATTAAAATATAAAAGACAATAAACAAGCTTGGTTCTTCTTGCTTTGCTTCATTTACTGTGTTTCATTCTTTTAGCTTCCTTCTCAGCTCATAACTCTTCTGTTTAGCCTGGAAATTTCAAGGCTCATCTGCAGCTAAACTGACGGTGACTGTGGTCTGCTAGAGAACAGATAGCATATTAATGGCCATGTGGTACTTTCCCACTGGGAAAAGCCATTTTTATTATGTGTACGTTAATAATAATGACCTATTTGCATCCTGTAGAAAGATATGATAATCTTGATGATTTTGGACATTGTTACACTATGTTTCCTCTTGCAGAGGTAAAAAAATACAATCAACTCTTATCTACCTCTGTATGCTTATTCTGTGTTAGGCAGTACTCAAAGGAGAAGTACAATGCTATTGCTGATTCTAAAGGTGGAGAGCGCAAAAGACAATTTACTGAATCATGGAGAGATGCAAGAATAAGTCAAATAAAGGAAACACTATGTCAAGAAAATCCTGCCATGTGTCTCATCTGTCTTGTAATGAGTAATGACTGTAGTGTTTGGGCCTCATTCACTCATAGGAAGTTAAGAGAATGACAACACTTGTAAACTAAAGCATACTAGGTGGTTTCTGAACACTGAAATGCAATTATCCACAATTGTAAAGCCTGATTTCTGGCGTCGTTTCAACTTGGTTCACTATTTGTTTTCAAGGCAATTCATAGCCACAGCCCAGAATTAGCATGGGAAAGGCAATGCTCCTATCTTCTAGTAGACATGAGGCTCTGCCTCTTCTGCACTGGCTTCCTGGTATGGTCCCCAGCACCCTCCCAAGAGGCCTGTTAATCTCCTCACATGCCTCCCACTAATGCCCTCACCCAGTGTTCAACAAAATCTTTGTGCCATGCTATAGAAGGACCACTCTTATTATGTTTTGGACCTCAGATAAACTAACAAACAAACAAAAGCAAAAATTCTAGTGACTGGACACTGAGATGGGTCCACACAGTCCTGTTAATGGCAACTGTCTGGCCATGCCTGATGAGGGACAGGGGAGGACCACAAGGAGTGGCATCTGCCCAGATTTCTATTGTTTGGCACAATGAGGTTAGCCAAGCAGGTGACTACAAGAGCATCACATGAAGTGGGTGTGCCATAAAAAATAAACGTCAATGGACTGTATAAACAAAGCAGAAGAAGAAGTCCTTCAAATGACTTCTCTTCCTTTAATCACCTTCAGTTTCCCAGACTGAGTTAATCTGTCTTGAAGATAAGGGCCAGAACATGAAGGACATTGGAGATTATACCTCAGTAAATGACCAAAATGTCTCCATAACTATTTTAGATTTTTCCTGGTAGTGTTTCTCCTCATGCATATTTGGATCACACCTGCCTTTCCACAGACACATCATCTGGGTGATTTGCAGTTAAATAGCTAATATGTCAAGATCTCTCATCTGTGTCTTTTCTGATAAGCTCATAATCCTTATCTGAATTTCTTGGGTTTGGTCCTTACTAATTTTCCTTTTCGTTTGGTTCACAAATCTGATCACTAAATTTCATTTTAACACAGCTACTGTAAAGATAATCCAATTCTCCCTGGAGAATGTGCTAACCCTCCTACCATTATCTTACTAGCAAACACAATATGTTTTATACCAGTCATTAACGGATAGCAGAAAAGATTGTCATAGGCTGGGCCCTTGTTACAGCCCTCGTAACCTCCCAGCAATCCAAACACTCTTCTTTCAGGGGAGTTCATTATCAGCTCTCTTTAACTAGCTTCTTATGGCTCTCTAATAACCTTTATCTTCTCCTTTACCTAATAACTTCCCGAAACAGCACCAAAGCAAATATCTTACTGAAATATGAATACATCTAGCAGACTCCATTGGCTTAAAACTGAATAAATCAGTCATCACATTATGTGAAAGATATTAGATTAGTCTGGTATGATAATCTTTTCAAAAAACATGTTGATTTAATAGCAGTTTCTATTTTTGTCCAAGATTCTAATTATTCTTTCCTTCAAAATTTGTTTTAAAGCTTTACATACTACACAGGTCAGACTAATGAGCCTAGAGTTACCTAAGTTGGAAGGGGGGAAACTCCTTAAGTGATGCATTTGTTACTTTCTGAAGATTTCCTAAGATCACTGTTTTGACAGTTTTATTAAAAACTCTACCTAACAATGTCCAACTGTATGAAGTTTCACCAGCCTCTTTCCTGCTGTATCCTGAGATGAACACTGCAATATCTCCAGTTGGAGGAAGTGAAGATCTTTGTTTCTTGCTTTCATCTCAACGAGTAGCCATTTCTCCCTGTATTTTCATTCTCATTAGCTAGCTTTCATTTTCCAATTTCCTGTATTCAATGATCCTTACTGAATGCGAGGCAAATTATTGCTTTAGTTTGGTTTTGTTTTTTTTTCTTTTAGTTTTTCTGCATTACTTTTAATCCTTAATCCATCCTTAACACTGCAATTGGCCCTGCCTCTCTCCCCATCATCCTTCACTTCTATTTATATGACTGAAGAAGGTTTTGCTGTTAGAATTATAGAATAGTTAGGGTTGGAAAGGACCTTAAGATTGTCTAGTTCCAATCCCCCTGCCATGGCCAGGGACACCTCACACTAAACCATGCCACCCAAGGCTCTGTCCAGCCTGGCCTTGAACACCGCCAGCGATGGAGCATTCACAAGCTTCCCTGGGCAACACATTCCAGTGCCTCACCACCCTTACAGTAAAGAACTTCTTCCTTATATCCAATCTAAACTTCCCCTGTCTATGTTTAAACCCGTTACCCCTTGTCCTCTCACTACAGTCCCTCATGAAGAGTCCCTCCCCAGCATCCCGATAGGCCCCCTTTGGATACTGAAAGGCTGCTCTGAGGTCTCCACACAGCCTTCTCTTCTCCAGGCTGAACAGCTCCAACTTTCTCAGCCTATCTTCATATGGGAGGTGCTCCAGTCCCCCGATCCTCCTCATAGCTCTCCTCTGGACTTGTTCCAACAGTTCCATGTGTCCTTTTGATGTTGAGGACACCAGAACTGCACACAATACTCCAAGGGAGGTCTCACGAGAGCAGAGTCGAGGGGCAGGATCACCTCCCTTCGACCTCTTGGTCATGCTCCTTTTGATGCACCCCAGGATATGGTTGGCTTTCTGGGCTGCCAGCGCACACTGCCAGCACTGTTCTCCTTCCCTTCACAAAATTGAACTAAACTTGGATTTTGGCAGCTTTCTCTTCCCTGTGCTTCCTGATCTCCAGGATGCAGCTGTCTCTGCTTCAGTCTCTTTTTTCCATCCTTGCCCAAGGGCTGTTGTTGTGTAGTGAAACACGTCTGTCCTGTGTTGTGCTTTTTTTTGGTTAATGTGCAATCCCTGTGCTCTCAGAAGAAGGGAGGGTGACTGGATTTCTCCACTTTGCTACTGCTCATCTGCTTACATGATGTTAGGTCATGTCAGGTTTATATTGATGCAACAGAAAGCAATTATTTTCCAAAAAACAAAGCATAACCCTCGCAAGCATGTTCATTTCATAAATTTCTTACTCAAGTGCTGACACTGGCTTCTTTGCTTAAAATGATAACATGCTATTTCAGGTATGTGACTTGGATAATAGTATACATACGTAGAATACTGGGACAGCAAGCTGTCCAAGCCAATCTGAGTTTCAGACCTCAGAGGAAGAATTAGGGAGTCAGGCTCCATTTTCACTGTGCATTAACATTTCCTTTTATTTTTTAATCTTTTTCCAGAGGTGGGAACTTTTCCACCAGTGTAGTCCAGGCTGAAGCCCAGCAGAACTACTTTTTCTTCTTGGGACAGATCAAGGACAATTCTACAGAGGTTGGCGGGTCAGAGGTACATTAAAATATTACCATGAGAGAAAACTGAAGCACAGCAGAATGCAACACTTTAAAAGAGCCTTTTAAAAACCGTATTTTTTTTAAAGGACCTTTCCCAGATGTAGCATTTTAAAGCAAGTCCAAGCAGAAAGAGGTACGGTGTGGACTTCAGAAGAATGCAAATTGTCATTTTGCTTTCAATTATTGTGGTTGTGGCTGGACAGGAAGAGGCAATATCTGTGTTAATACAATTACTGGGTCTTCTGGTTTGCCTCCATTTTGGATTAGCAGCCCTTTTGACATATTCAGAAGCACTGTACTTTGGGGGCATTATTTAGGTAACAAAGTACTGTCCAGAATGTGTTTTGTAGACTCAGGGGGGTGAAAAGTTATCTCGCATAAAATCTTTATTTAGAGATATACCCAACAATACAAGCACCAATGGGCATTCTCTTATCGATCCACAGGTTTCCCTTTCCACAGTGGTTACCAGCCACGTCCTTTGCTGCTAACCCCATGTCATTTGTGGCTAGAAAATGAAGACACCTAAGTGTGCTATTGTCAGTCCCAGTCCTCAGCCAGAATGTAACATGGGAGCCTGGGGAAGCCTAAGTCTGAAAGCCTCTGACGCCTAGCTCAGAGAGCAACCCCAGTGCTGCCAGGCAGCAAGATGACAAAATTAATTTCTATGATGCAAAAATTAGATCTGATTGATAGGAACCTACTTATAAAATGCCATATCTTATAGATGTGAAAGAACCATAGTGCCAGTGATAAAGCGAGATTGGTCAGGTCTGACAAACGTGCATTGGAGCTGTATTATTGACAGTGGGGGATAGTATTGATTGAGCTGCCAAGCTTATCATATTACACAATTATGATATTAGATTTGCATTTTTAATTCTTTTAGAAGAAATTGACCCAAGGCAATTACAAGACAGAAATGCTGTGATGGAGCCTGCTGGTCCAGAATCATAGAATCATAAGCTTTTAGGAAGAAGCAGCCACTGTCAAAGAAAAATTTTGCCTACCAGACCCATGACAAGGAAACAATGGAAACACAAAACCAATAAAGCTTTAAAGGATTTGTTCACAACAGGGTTGTCTCGGGGGACAATAAGGCAAAACCAGATGGCCATTAAACCTGGGCTAATAAAGATGAGATCTACAGGCTATTTGCTTTTTACAGATCACAATGCCCATGGATATGCAGCCTATAGAGTCTTGAAGAGCTCGCACAGACAATATCTTCTCTTTCTTACAGCACAGTATGCAAAGGAGTTTCCAAATTCTAGACCTCATCTCTTTATAGAAGTCACTCAAGCTAGGAGCTCTTTTGCAAGCTAGTGACTAGTGCTCAGGACAATGGCTGGGTTGGACATAATCTCTTCTCCTCACTGATATGCTCATTGCATAAAGTGGTTGTAAGAGTTAGTTATCCTGGGATTCTCTCCTCCAAGGAAATTTCTTGAGGACAATCCTTTGGTCCAACCCTCTCTTGGCCCGCTTCAGGTCTTGTGAATTGGACATGATACTCTTGTGCGTTTGCTGCTGTATCAGTGGTAAAGACCCTATTCATTTTCACTGTTGCTAAATGGAAAGAATAAGGTTTTCAAAGTGTCTCTAGACCGGTAGATTAAATGGTCTGAGCATTAGGGTTTTTGATTATTATCTCCTTTTTGGAGTACCTGATTTTTGAAGAAAATTTCTGTGCTGAGGAAGATAAACAGATTAATCAATGTTATATTAAACGGTTCCTCACTCTCTCCAGTCCCAGCTCATCTGCACCAAGCCAGCTCTTTGACTTGTTAACAGCCAACTTTCTGATTTTGAGCTATTGGATAATTTGCGTCCAGGGACCACTTTTCATGTTTTCTGGAGACAAGAAATATGAGAACCTTACGATCTTGTAAGGGCTGGAAAATTTCAATGGTAAATTTTCCTTTTCTGGATCTACAAAAAGGCAGCAAATACTTCTTCAGAAGAACAGCCAAGTCAATCTAATGATTTCTCCTGTATCAACTCAACTATCATAGCATTTTGAGAAGAGTAATTAAAAAACACCTAACTCAGTGTCATAGGTAGCAAAAGACCTCAGGTGGCCTATTAGAAGACCCTAGCTCAAGTGAAGCATTAATCCTAAGTACATCAAGGAACAGTATGGGGGAGGAGTGGGAAGGTATAAGTCTTAAATGAGCCCTCTTTCTTACCCAGTCCTGGGAAGAGTATTACTCTTCTGTCATTCTGTCTTTGACAACTGATCCACAGCAAGACCATAACAAAAATCTACAGAAACCAGCTGCCTAAACAAAAAAAAAGCATAAACAATATAAATTGAACTCATACACACATGCACACATACAGAAGAGAGCATTGACATCCACGAAATAAAGAATATTCATTCAGAATCAGCTCACACAAACAGAATTTTTGCTGGAGCTGGCCGAAGTGTAAAAATTCAGTGTCATGAAACTTTTAAGATTCCAGAAATGTTTTTGTTCCACGCTGGAATGAAAACAAAACTTCAAGAACATTTTTCTGACTTGGAATTTTGTCAAAAATTACTATTTTCAGATTGAAAACCTCCAGGTTTTGGTACAGGCCTCCCTCTGCTTCTAGTCAGAAACCCTGGGCTTCAGAAATCTTTGTCAAAACCAATATGTCTTCACAGAATACTTCAGCTTTGATAAACAACATATTTTAATGAAACGAAGTTTTGTGGAAAATATTCCAGCCAGCTCCAGCTGCAGCCTTTGAGAGATTGGGAAATTGAGTATGATTAATATTGCTAAATCTTTCTTTTCAAAGGCCACCGTGTCTCTTGATGATCACTGGACATAAGGAATTAATTGCTTGGGGCAGGGGGGGAGAAGACGGGGAATGGGATGAGGGGGTTAGTAGTGTGGTTTATTGCACGCAGGCACTGCATAGCAATAAAGCTACCCACAGCCAGGTCACAAATCATGTTTTGTGTTTTCGATGTTATTTAGTTAAAAAATAAAAGCACCTGGATGAACACTAGGTCAGCAGGGCTTGAAGAGCCTACTATTGGCTACAGGCCTGATCCTGTCACCACTCTGCAACACAGCAGTCAAGGACATTGCACAGCCGTGAACTCTCTACACACCAAGAGCCCCATCTCTTTGGTACTGTGTCAATGCTTTGTAGAGCTTTTTGGGATGAGACAGGATTAGATGGTGGGAGAAGGCATCATCTCATCTCTTGGGTTGATGGATATGTCCCTATTCCTCTTCTGCCCTCACCTTTCTGTGCTTCAGAGTTTTGGCAGTGGAGAGATGCTTTGCTTTTTCATAGGGAGGGTGCTTGCTTGGAAACATGTCATACATACAGCAAGGGGCTGTTAGGACACTGGTGCATGGGAAACTGCTGAGAGCTGCCCACAGCCCTGCAGGTGCATGCAAGGGTCAGAGCATAAATGTATGTAAAAAGCTGGACTGTGTCACATCTATTGGTTCATGAGCCCAGCATGCTATCAAAAGTATCTGGGTTGGGATGTGTGCTTAATCACTTCTGTCCTCAGGGTGAAGGGAACAGGAGATAAAGATCATGCTGCCTTATACCTGGCCTCTAGCTGCCTGCCCCAGGGGGTACTCTGCTCAACAGTCAAGTGAGAAAGACAAAGCTGCTGAATATAAGCATAGAGGGGAGAAGGAGGGGAAAAATGGAAAGGATGTTCCTGAAGTTTGTGCATCCCCTGTGAAGAGACTGAATATGTGTTCACGGGAGTGTGGATACATGCAAAAAGGCTCTTGTAGAAGGTTTCTCTTGGAAACACTGGAGCCTTTGGTAAGACTGTGCAACAGACTCAGCTCTCTCCAAGATGCTGTTGGACATAGAAATTAGACTGCATCCAGCTTATCCCTCCAGCTTAAGTTTTTGGTCCACTATACAGGGGAAATGAGAGAAAACCTAAGATTTGTCCATGGCCCTCTTTTCCTTTCCGGTGTAATGGTGTCAGTACACTGGAAAGGCTGTACTCTTCACTCCTCTCCCAGGATGTCACGCACTGGCCCTGGTTACAGCATGCCAACAAGTCCTCAGGAGAAGGAGTTTGGGTGTAGAATATAATTGGCAGGTACAACTTTGATTGCCATATATTTACATGCAGAATTCATTTCAAGACATTCTTATTAGGTGACAGTAAAAAAAAGTGTGCTACAAGAACAGTAGGATATTTTCCTCTTATTCACTGTAAGTTAATTTGTTGGCAATTACTGCATCTTGAAGCACTTTCATTTGCACTACAGGAAGCAGAAGATTTTTTATTATTGTTAATTACTGATGATTCAGATCAGGAGCCATTTATCACCTTCTTATTTAACAAAAATAACTGACCAGTTTTCAGTGCAATGGATGTCTATGGTGCTTATGAGTGCGCACACACATGGGTAAACCATTCATTTGGCCAAGAAATTGGCATGTGGGAAGCAGTTCTGTCAATTACACTTTTGATTTTCAGGAGCAGGGGAGATAGGCTATTGTGAAACCTCATCTGACTCCAAATTATGTTATTGCAGTGCTCTTCTTGTCAGATGGAGCACGCTTATTTCCTGTTGATAGTATATAGCTGATGGCAGATAATTGCACTGACAGATTCAGGGAGATCAGGCATAGTTAAGAGCCAGAGTGTTATGAAGGAAAAAGGAGGAGACTGTGGTTTCACTGACAAGCAAAAGCCACAGGGAAACAGCCTTTCACTGGGCCTAGGCAGCTAACATCCATTTACACCTTTGGAAAGCTCCTCCATGATTTGTATTAGTTCACACTTCAGCCGCAGTGCTCAGTGAAGATTGCAATATGTAGCGTTCATGACCAAGTTATTTTAGCAATCAATCAGCTTTATAATGTCATTCTGCCTATAGACCATATGATCTTCCCATGACAAAAGATGGCCAACCAGAAAAATCATACTTACGCCAACCCATTTTGCGGTTGATTTCTACACCTGAATATGCAGGTGGGGAAACGGTGACATAAAATCGTTGCATCTATAGCACTTTTCCATGAGATGAGACTGGCAGAACCCACAGTTATCTCTATTTGAACTTATCAGGTAGAAATTGCTCTTAGCACACATTTTATCTATTGTCCATATAAATGTTTTGGCTAAAAATACACACAGAAAAACCTAGAAGCAAAGATTAGGCAAAGAAATTTTAGGCTAAGGAGGCAGATTCTGTATTGGAGTCAAGGTGGCCACAATGGCCACAAGATGGATGAAGGCAACACCATCCATCCTCCTTCCCCACTTACCTCCTTTTCTCTTCCCCAGAAAAGGAGGAGGAAGGGTTACACAGCGACTCCAAGACTGCAAACCTCTTTCTTCTCACCCTCCTCCATGCTCAGCCCTAAGGTCATTATAAGCTTCTCCTGACAACACTGGAGGGTTACTTGGCTTTTTGCTAAACTTGGAGGTTTTGATGCTCAGCTGAAATTCTACCTGATTTTGTTCTTATCAGTCATGCATGAATGCGTTGGTGAGAAGGCTAAATGAGCTGTGGCTATATACATAACAAGAATTATGGAAAAAAATACAAGCAATTGTTGAGATAAAAAAAAGGATTTATAAAGTGAAGTATTAGACATTTTCTCACCAGTTAATGTGCCTGGGATTTGTAGAAGTACTTTTGTGTAAGGTCGATACTTTTTGAGGGATACTTGAGTCCTTACGCAAATATAATTTAGTAAATCATATTTATGTAAAGTAAATTAATGTAAATCATTAAAGTAAATTGGGGTGATGAGATTTTGCACTGAAGTACTACATTTTGTTTTGGTGGTGCAAATGGAAACCAGAAAAGATTCAAATTCTATTTAATTAAAATTTTTCTCTGCCACATAAGGTGACAAAACGACAATGAGCATACTGCCTTCAGTCATTCAAGTCCTCTAAGTTCCAGTCAATAAGTTTGTAGCCTTTCAACTCTTCTGCTCTTAAAATAACTTAAAAGCGTCGGAGTGAAAAAATAGTCTAACAAGTGCTCCTGCTGTAACAAGACTATGAGTTGCATCGATTTTCTAAGAGGAAAACCCCCAACTAAAATTCAAGACAGAGATTAATACAACTACCTTTTAATAATATTAACTTTCTTGAAATCAATATTTTTTCTCATATTACACTATACTTTGCTACATACCAGCCACTATACACATAGCGATAATCGATACGGAGTCAGTGTATTTGCAAGGACCTTTTCAAAGGCTGGTGTAGTGGACAAGCATTAGACAAATCTGGCCTGAAAAATCAGTGCCAGTTTGCTCTCAAATGTCAGCAAACTCTTGTCTGGGGCTCCAAATGATCCAGGGGGCTTTTTTGGTACTAATTGCTGGGTTAATCGTGGTCCTGATGTAATGATGGAGGTTATATTCTTGGCCATGGTGGAGCAACTGTTTCCTGTAACAGCACTGCGCTGCAGAGGCCAGGTTGCAGAATCTTCTAAAAATCCAGTATTTGCATTGGTAGAAAGTTTGGGGTGATTACCAGCCTATAGGAGAATTCACTGGAGCTCTGAATACAGAATCATAGAAAAAAAAAGCTTGGAAAGGACCTCTGGAGGTCATCTGGTTCAGCCTGTCTGCTTCAAGCAGGGCCACCTCCAGACAGCTTCCCAGGATCAAGTTCAGACAGCTTTTGAGTATCCCCAAGGAAGGAGACTCCACAACGTCTGTGGGCATCCTGTGCCAGTCCTCCCCACAGTAAAATTGTTTCCTGATGTTCAGACAGGGCCTCCTATGTTTGGCTTAGGCAAGGACAAGTTTCACACACTGCTTAGCTGCATCTGTTAAACCTCTCAATATTTAACCTGACAGCATCTGTGTGCAACCCACGGACATTAATTACCACTGCAGGCTGATGAGAAACCTCAGATTAGGATCCCTTTGTTAACTGCAAAATGTCACCACCCCACAGGGAAGCCAGCGAATCAGGATGTTTTGTGTCTCCTGCCGGATGTCCACAAAGAAACTCAAGGGCCAGGCATATTTCTTTCACAGACCTTGTGACTGGGTGCACGTTGGATAAGTCAAGGGGAGTACCACACTCTGGTTTAATCCTTTAGCATGTCTCATGATGTTAAAATTTGTCCCATTATCCTGGGGCAAAAATTGCAGTTCTCACTTCAGTGCTTAATCAGGGTGGAGGTGAGGTGGACCTGGAGGCAGGGCCACAGTCCATGTCTAAATAGTAATTGTGTGGATTTGGTGTCCATCTGCAATTCCACCTCCAGGGTCCATCTGGGTTTACTGGAAACTGAGCTTTGGAAAAACAGCTGGAAAACTTCAGATCCAGTAAACAGTCCCCACTACCTCTTCTGCCAACATGGACAAAACCACTTTATAATCACCAGTATGGGTTACCATGGGGGCTCCATATACCCTTGCAGGGGACACTGCCTATACCTAATTGTAAAAATAAATATATATGATATCAATAAAAGTTGCAGGTCTTCATTGAATCTCATATTGAATGGTTCTGTGTCTTTTCCCTCTTAGTCTGAGCTAAATTCAACTAATATTTGGCTGTGGTGAAATATTCCTGTGCTGAAATTTAGAGAAGTCCCAGGAACGCTGTGAGAATTTACTGTAGGAGTAATAATGAGGAAACTCCTTATTATCCAAGCTGCTTTCCTTTCCAATTATTAATCGGTGCAAAATATTGATATAAAAGTTTTGCCAAACTATTCTTCAGAGAATGATGCTTTAAAGAAGGTGAGATTTGCATAAGAATGATTATGTCTAGTTTGTGAGAAATCACCTGGTATGGCTTTTAAAATTACTGCTTTGTAAAGTTTGTTTTCTGAGAGAATAATATTGCTATTCTTTAAATGCTTCTGTATTGTATGAAAGTCTTCTTGACAAGCAGAATTTTTGACTTTTGATCAATTCTACTATGAAACTTTGTTAGCTATGGCAGTTAGGACAGAGACCTAAATGTCAAAGCATAGAGGATAAGGAACGAAATATATTCCTTCTTGCTTGCAGGCATAAGTTATATGCCTGAAGATAAATAGTTATTTTGGATATTGCTAGGATATGCCAAATGTTCCCTCACTTACGATATAAAATTGGCTTTTAGGTGTCTTACCTGTTGCAAGAGTGATGTTAGACACATTATATGGTGAATTTCTGTGCACAGCAGAGTAACTCTCACGTAAAGAGCATTGCATGCATCATCATGAACTGGCATCAAAATAGGTAGCAAAACTTTGAAAGGATGAATTAGTGGTTTTGGAAACCTCGCATTTTGCTGTACCACTGAGTGAACCCTGAGAGCAGGGAGTTAAACAATGGTATCAGGCACAGAGCTGAAAGCAGGGGGTAGCTGCTGTCAATCCTTGTGCAGTGTGTAACAATCCTTCTCGCGCTGTTTTTATGCATGAGCAAAAAACGAAGAGAGAACAACAGAGAGGGCATTCATGGCATGGTTAGGAAAACTTTCTCTGGATCTTGGTTCAGTGTCAATTCTTGCTTTTTCATTTGTAGCTCCAGAGTACTTCTTCCTTCCTTAATACAGCATTGGTATTGCAAATGTTTTTGGGAAGCAAAGTGTGTGTGTGAAGAAATTAGTTAAGCAGAAAACCGATTTGTCTCGCAAGTGATTCTGATATGCACACCATGAAAAAGACTAGTGGTGTTTTCTGTGAGGATGTGTGCTGTTTTCACAACAAGTAATCTAGACAAAAGGAAGACGAAAGGTAAGTAGAGACTGTTTAAACAGCAATCTGAGAGCCAGAGCCAGTAGCGGTAAATCTCAAAGGCTTTTTTTTTGTGTTAGCATTTTCATTTATTTTTCCTAGTTTATCATCTGAACTTCTGTGTCGTTCCCTCCACTGTCCCTCCTTGTCCTGAGTTCAAGCAGCAGCGGTCATTTTTCTCCTTCTTAGTAGCTGGTGCAGTGCTGTGTTTTTGACTTTTGGCCTGGGAACAGCGCTGATAACACCAGTGTTTTCAGTTACAGCTTAGAATATTTTGGTTTGACCAAGGACTTTCTGAGTCTCATGCTCTGCCAGGGAGGAGGGGAAGCCAGGCAGGAAGCAGAGACAGAGCACCTGAACCAAACTGACCAAAGAGGTACTCCATACCACAGCACATCATGCCCAGGATGTAAAAAAAATGAGGGCAGGGACCCAGAAGAGGAGGGGTTCGCTGCAGGGTCGGGCTGGGTATATGTGGTGAGTGATTGTATTCTTTTCCCTTGTATTTCTCTTGTCATTATTATTATTGGTGGTAGCAGCAGTGGTTTGTGTTATACCTTAGTTACTGGACTGTTCTTATCTCAACCTGTGGAATTGCATTCTTTCAATTCTCCTCCCCGTCCCCCCAGGAGCTGGGGGGAAGAGGGGGAGCGAGTGAGCGAACTGAGTGAGTTATAATGGCTTAAACCATGACACTCCTGCAACAGCATCTACCAGATCCTGGACTGCAAAACTACAAGGACATGCCAGGCTCTTTAGGCTTTCTTATTTGTTAACTTTTTCTATATATACCAAGTATTTTTCGTTTACTAATCCACACTGTATGGAAGACAGTACTACAAGAGCCTACCAGCCTGCAGGGGCTGGTGCAGCATACACCAGGGGAGCCCAACTGGGTGGATGAATGGTGCCATGCCATGATATGCCGTAGCGATCTCCCAGTGTCTGTGGGGAAGACATGAGTCTCACCTGTGTGATCAGCACAGCTCCCTTTTCCATACTTGCAAAGGCAAATGGTGGGAGAATTAAAGCTCCGCCAGGCCTCCTTTGCAGCCTGAAACCCCAACTCCATTGCACTCAGGACTGTTCTGCATGCAGTAGAATGTGGCTGTGAATGCAGGAGCTAATGGCAGGCTGGGTTTGATGGGTCTTGTGGCTCTGGCCAAACAATTTTCAGTGCCTGTGAGCACACACACACACACAGAGGAAGTGAAGTTCTCTATCCAGCTTAGAAAGACACTGTTCCCCAAATGAACGATTAATGCTTGAAAAAAGTCTGAAAAATGGATATCCCTTTGACCCTTCTAAGGTTTGTCATTTAGTTGACGTACCCATTACCTCAAAAATCAAATGTGTTTGTCTAAACATTATTCTGATGTTTGGTTTGGGCACCAAAGGTCAGACAGCTGACCACTAACTCGCTGACAGTGATCAATTCAGTCTGAAATCTTGTCACTTTCCCTGTTTATTCTGCTATCCATCTCTGCTTTGCCAGCCTCCACCGCCAATTTCTGCTGTTGAGGCGCTTTTAAACCTAACAATAATCCAATTTAGAATTGATCAATGGGAATGTGTGGTCAGTAAGCAAAATGACAAAGTCTGCATACAACCGCTGACCACAATCTGGTGGTATTTTACATAGGGCTGATTGCAAACTTAATATATGTAAACGGTACTCAACCACAACTGTTCTGGCAAAGAAGAGGTGGTAGGGACATAGGTCTCATGTGCTCAGGGCTGACACTTGTCTCATGCAACAAACCTGTGCAGCCCTCTATTTCCTTATTCAGGTGCCTATGCTTGGTCTGACACAAAAGAATTTACCACAGGCAACGGCAGTGTCCCATGTTTTGCTGTGGTTCTTTTCCAACCAAATTTTGCTGTGGAATCCAGCCTCGTTACTGGGAGAAGTTTGTGGCAATTACTAGGAATACCTCAGGATAAAAAAAGCCCACAACCCCACGCTGAGCTGTAAGCACAAGGTAACAAGGCAAGAGAAGGAGAGTTTCTAATTCTTAGTGCTTTTATTTAAAGGGAGGGAATATTAAGTACTATGGGGTTGTTCTCTTTATTTTAGTCAGGTAACATAGAATGAAAGCATAATAATAAGAAGGAACAATTTAAAAACTACTTCTTAGGCTCTCACAGAGAACAACATAATGTCCAAATAAGAGCATCCCAGATTGATAAAAATGGTATTTAGGTAAATACTTGGAGCAAAAATCCTCCGCCTCTTTCTAAGCACTTTTGAAACATTGTTTTCATCCCTTATACTTGCCCTGGGAGACCCGTCAGTCTTCAGATTGCAGCTCACAGGCCAGAATGGTGCATGACAAATGATCAAAAAGTAAAACACTATTGTATATTGTGTGTTCAACATTTTTCATTAGCTGCTAAACCAAGCCCTAAATCTACTTTGCTTGACTGCCCATATGACTATGTGCAGGACAGAAGACTCCAGTCTTGGAAACTACACCTAAGCCTTGATAGGGAAGACTGATTCACAATACGTGTTCATAGCGGCTATTCAAAGTATATTCTAGGTTCTGCTGGGAAAGAGAAAAAGACTACTGCAAGCATTTTCACACACATTAAAATTGTAAACACACCTATGCCCAAGTGTTCAATACTGGAGATATGTTGTGTTTCATCCATGTCTGCAAATTTTATAGCAATGATTTGCACAGCCTGTGTTACATGGAACAGTGCATGCTACATACGCTTATTTCCTCTGTTGAGATTAGCTTTCACTGCTGAGATTCAACTTTCTCTGCTATGGAATGACTTTTTCTGTCTTCTGTATGTACTTTCCATATTTCTGCTCTGATCTGCTCACCGAGACTGTGAGGTAGGGCTTATTTTGGAAGGAATTTGTGATTTGACTATGTGTCAATCCTTCCACTTGTCTTTCAAGGGTTTTATTCCTTGTGAGAGTTGCTTTATGAGATGCCCATGCACTGGTTACACTACTTGTGTGCAAGTCACTTGCTCAAGCAATGAACTGCAGCTTCACACCTTTGCTATCATTGTGGACCTGTGGCAATCCATCAAGGTGAAGAACAGACTCTGTCCACAGCATTTTCAGCCATCAGCATGTCTCTTAGGAAATGCTTGTTGATGTTCCTGGGACAATACCCTGTCAAAGACAGCACTAATAGAGATGGCTTCTCTTTGCTTTGGTTTGGAGTTGGGACAGGCCAATGGACTGAGCCTTGGCTGCAGTTTTCACCTTCAGGACCCCAGGATGCAGGAGACTTGGGTACTGTGATGTTCCACCTCCTTGTAATAAGGAGTGATAACACAAATCATAATGTAAGAGAGCTTTTCTCCTGGCAGCTCTGCCAGGGACACATACAAACATGAGCTCTGGGCAGAGCCACAAGGGCAAGCAGGTCTTGGACTCTCTGCTCCTATAGGCATAAAACTATCTATATAAAATAAGATGGTGCCATTGGTGTCATTTTGTCTGCTGTGTTTGGCTTTTGGTGTATTAAAGAGCGCTGCTCCTTCTTGAGCTTCACCTCCCTCCAGTGTGCTCGCTGGCTCTGCAAGATAACTCAGGCTGTGTCTCACTGACTTCAGACTTGTCACATGGATGTCATTCACTCTTTCAGCATCCTTGTGACTTCATGACACGAGTCTTTTGTTGTTAGACTCAGATTTTAGATGTCTTGCATCTTACCATGGATCATTTTGATAGCACTTTTTCTAAAGGGTGGAGAGAACAGTTTGGACTTCTCTTGAGAAGGGAACCCAAATTCCTCAGGGTGCTGTAGACCCTCGACTCATTCCTTTCCTCTGAAACTGCCTTTTTATTGTGTCTCTGCTTAATTCTTTAAAATTTATGAGGTGGACTCTAGTCTCAGTGCTGCAGCCAAGTTGAGGGACAGAGTTTCAGGCCTGGCAGATTTCCTCTTTTTCTATTGTTTCTTCATCCTCTTTTGTCATGGTGAGGAGCAAAGGGAATACTGCCCTTTCAACAGGCATGGCAGACTAACTTCAAATAAATAGGTCCTTGAGGTAATCTTTTAAATCTCTTGTATTCAGTTCTTCTTTTTTGCCAGACTCAGCTATCCTCTCCTCATTCCACTTGAGGGAACCTTTCCATGACACCTTGCTTTGTCAAGATGATGAACATTTTTACCTTTGATGGGATAAAATAAAATTCATCTTTTATTTGAGCACCCTCCTAAGATTTCAACTGCAGATACCCTGGCTGAGTATGCTGTAAAGCACATCAGCTGGATATCATTTGGCTAGAGTACAGATATGTTAACTTCACTATTTGAGGATAGGAGTTGTCTTTTAGTGTGAAATCAATGTACTTCTGAATTATGTGCAGAAGCATTCAAATGCTTCAAAATAGCTCCTGACAGGTGTACACAGCAACAAAGCACCCAGCTGGGGAATATTTTGAAACAGTTTTAACAAATATTTTAATGATTTTTTAAGTTATCTATGTAGTCAGGTTTTGTGTGCATTTGTGGGTACAGACACCTAAGAAAGCATCTTCTCTTATTTTCCTAGAACCTTTCATGCTTGTAGACCAGATCCACTGAAAACTGGGTTTATCATCTCATCCATTGGAGCACAATTGAGCTGTCTGTCGTTAATATCATAAATGCTATTGAAATCACAATTTATGTAGTTCTAGTATCTTTCACCCACCAGGACAACTGCCTACCTATAAAGCTGGCTAGACCACAGAACAGGTAAGTGGTCAGTCAGTAGAAGAGGTCTTCTTCTTGGACGGTAGTGGAAGAACTACTAAATTTCCAAATTTGGGGAGAGTTATTCAAAATTAGGAGGAAAAAAATCATGGGACATGATTAACAGTTCTTAAACAGAAATAGTTTACTATGTGTTGACTTATACAGATTCTTGATACGCAAGATCCATTGCTAGTACAAATTTATGTAGGTTCTTGGAACACAGGAGTGTTATGCTAACAGATAATAATGCTGTGGCTCCAATCCCATGTATTTCAGCTGGCTACCATGTTCTTCCCCCCAGCACCACCTTTTTTGTCTTTAAAAAAATTATTTTAAATTGCAGTGTTTATTCATTAGAAAAGAACTGGTGATTAATTGACATCATTGCTGTGCCTGTACTAATGTAGCCAGAGATTCAGAGATGGACTGTGTGGAAACAATGGCTTTCCAGATATGATTTCTTTTGTTCTTCATTTTTGAGCACATTTCTCTGTTTGGTAAGTTCAGATAATGCTGAAGTATAGCAGATTTAGATTTATATCAGCTGTGCTTATTTAAACTTATGCTCAGATCACATTTGCATGCATTCCTCCTACTCAACAGACATTGGTTTGTTTTTAAAATAACAACACGTCTCAGCAATATAATCTTCCTTTGATAGCCTGTTCAATATATTTTTAGACTGTAATTAAACCATATCAGTACAGTGACAGCAAATTGATGACCTTTTAATTATTTCAGGATAGCTGAATGCACAATCATTTCTCATATACCTTGAGAAAGTAGATAATGCTTTGTGAATGAATTATACATTTAACTAGGGCAGGGTCTTTTTGGTTTTCACTTTTAAACATATCATCTAGTTCTTGCTGTGCACCAGGAGGATGTGAATAGGTGCATACTCTGTCCCAATATTTGCTTTACTAGGAGGTTTGAGTAGCTGGATCCTTCAAATCCCAGTAACATCATGAGCAATGCATGTCAGGGGATTAAGATGCATGTGACCAATGTGGACATTTTTTTTTTGGCCAGTTTTGGGTTTGTGCTGTGAACTGTGGGAGTTCACACGGTCCTTTTTGACTGACCTAGCTGAGCCATTGCTGATGAACTTGTCACAACCAGCACAGATGTAGTACAGCATGGCCAAAGCAAGCTGCTCATCCACTGCACTCTGCAAGCGCAAACTTTTCATGGCAGGACTTTGGCCACGGTACTTACCTTTAGAATCCAGGGTGTCTGCACATTGCAAACAGCAGCTGTGACTCCTGGGAAGCTTTTCATTTTTCCTTTTTTTTGGGGAAGCCCAGATAACAGTGGATTCTCAGGAGGCTCATTTCAAATAAAGGTCCAAAACTAAAGCAATTGAGGCCTGAGCATTTGGCCTTGTCACCTGCACGGATAAGGATGTGGGAAAATGATGGCCATTAGTCTAATTTTTAGTTTGTTACCATTGCTGCTGATCTGCACAGCTAACTCTCAAAACCCTTGGGAAGTTAGTGGGCTCTGTACTGACGTGGGAATTACTACAGTAAGAGTAATAGAACAAGTCCTTTAAACACTTTGGGGAATAGCATTCCATGAAACGCAGTACTTCTAAAGACTTTGCCTCATCAGCCTTTGACCCAATAACCAAATACAGAGTGAGGACTTGTACAAAGCTGAAAAAAGACTGGATGTGGGAGATGATGCTTTTTTTCCCCTAATGAAATCAAGTCAGATATTTAATCTTTAGCAGGATATTTAATGACATTAATTTGAGAAAGAAGTAGGACTGCTTTGTAACAAAGCAGCTCAAGTAAATTATCTTGATTTATTATTGTGTATGGGAAACATACACGGTGTCTCAAGTAGCTTTTTGCTTCATAAATGAATCAGGCTTATGATTCGCAGTCATATAGTACACTTCTTCGGTTTTGTTCTTGCTGAGTTTTTTTGGCTTTTTCTCTCTTGGCCATTTCCAGGAGTTTGACTGTTTCTGCTGCACTATTCGTATAAAAGATTTCCACTAAGAACATGCCTTTATGATGATATAGACTTCTAGCATTCTTTTAACTGGTGGGAAAGGGGCAATAGGACTTACATGAAGAATGACACCCATGTACTTCTACACATTTAAAAAGCAGCCATAAAGCAGACACAGAGACAGACAAGACTGGCTGCTTTCCATATGACTGCGCAGATCACTGCAAGTAAAAGGTGGTCATCTTGCTGCACTTATCCTCAATGAACAAGCATTGATTAAAACTTCCTTGATTGGAAACCCAAGCATTTTTAAGATGAACAACCTAGTTTGTGTCATTTCATACTGGTTATCTAATTCATGAAGTTTCTGCTGTGAGTTAGACCATGCAGCATACTTTTGGCCAATGCAAAGCTGTTAACTAAAATGGCTATACAAGAAAAAGCATTTTCTCCTTTGTTCCAGAAACGTAGCATTTATTTTCCACCAAAGACATCAAGCTGCTCACCACAGCTCCTTGCCCAAACCAAAGGATCTCTACTTCAAACATTATCAGCTGTGCCCTACAGAGTTGCCACAATTCCTAACAGATGGAGCAATGTCTATACACTGTATTGTTCGAATTAAACTGCATGAGGACTGTGAGTAATATTCCACTATGACTTAGAACCAGCCAATATGGGAAAATTCAGTGGCAGCGCTGAAATCCACAGTTCATGTTATGTATCGCAGCCTCTACAGTGTGATACACTTGACGGAACACCCCTGAAACAGAGAAAATGACATTAAAATATCATAATATTTTTTCCAAACTGCTGAATTTCCTTGCTTTTATTAATGCTTTTTGACCTGAGCTTCTGTGGTTTAATTTCCTGTAGGTATCAAGTAACAGTGAATCAAGCAAAGACCTTAACCTTTAGTCCGTTTTGCATTTAAAGCTGCCTCATCTTGACAGTGTTTAAACTGGTGTTAATTCCTCCCCTTTTCTTCTCCCTCCTCACTCAATGCTTGCTCTTTAGCATTGTAGAATATCAACCACTCCACATACTGATCTACTTTCATTAATTGGGTAGTTTTTGAATACCAGTACCATGACATAAAAAGTAAGCAGTTTTCTAGCTACAGTTAAATATGATTTGTTTTGACCAAGTGCTCTGGGACTTCTCCGGGCAGAAGCTTGCACCCTGCAGAGCAGTGATTGCATTGTCTGACACAGTGGAGGCACGGCTTTGCTCTTCTGAGCTGTTTCACAGTGGTACTATAAGAGAAACTAGGCACAACATCAGGGCCTTGCATTTGCAGCAGATTTACTGTCCTCTGATATAGCCGTGCTCCAGCTGAGATACCTCAAGCCTTATAGCAACATCCCAGAGTGATCAAAGACATGAAGTCTGCGAGCTGAGGAACCAAGAAACTACTGACTTCAGAAATCACTAAAAGATTAAGGGTTTAACCTATGCTGCAGGAATGAAAAGAATACTTAGCATAGTTGCATCTTGGTTAATTTTCTACTGTTTTCCATGCCTTGCCTTTCCTTACCTTTCTTTTAAACATCTCTCTGTGGAGCTGACTGCCAAATCTGTTGTCTATGCCATACCCTGCTTACTTTCTATTTTCTTTTTGTTCTAAATAGAACCTCTAAACACCATGACCCGTTACACCAATACAGAAGTTTTGCTTGCTTCTTTGCTTGCTTTCTTGCATCTAAAGCAAACCTCAGGAAAACACATGCAGGGCTCAGGTGAGAGAGCAGCCCTTCAAAGCAACTGAGCTTCCATGTGCCAGTATCTGTGCTAACAAACAACTTTTACTGTCTTTCACGTTCTTTTTAAGGGCTTCATCTGTCTTAGAAAAGTTTAGAATAAGTGATCAGAGATATGGTTCTGAGAAGAATTTGTGTTCTGAAATAGGAAGAAGTATTTTGGTGTGAGGTTTAATACAGTTTTTACCTTGTAGCTGAAAAGGTCTTAGTGAAATCTCTGGTTTCTATGTCAAAAGAGGTTGCTTCAAATAAGGTGAGAGAAACTGTGAGGGTTAATAGATGTGTTTATTTTGTGTGTGGTTGTAGACATGCAGGAAGACTAGTTATGAGTATTGCTTACTGGGTTAGTCTATGCTAGCATATTGCTAGCAGAATCCCAAACACTCTGTCAGACTTGTACCCCAGGACTGGGTAGCTCGGTACTGGGATCGTTTCCCAGTGAGTAAGAGGAGTTAAAGGAGAGGGCCCTGTGGGTGGCTGGACCTTCTTTCTTCATCCTGATATAGTGCTGCACTGTAATGCCACGCCAGCAAAACACCTCCAGATTAGACTGTCTCAGTCTGGTCACACACATGTCCCCCTTATAGATCCTTTCTTTAGATTTGTGGAGCCTCCAAGGGAGCCCAAAACCCAAGAGCCACCTCAGGGCTGCCAGGATCAACTTCCTGTGATGAGCGGGCTTTGAGGAATTTGGATTTTTTTGAGACTACAGAGTCTGAAATAGCTTGGCATTTTCAGGCTACTGGATTTTGTTTGTGGAGCCTGAAAACTATTTTGATGGTCGGTTTCTACAAACTATGTGTATTTTTACATCTTTTTCTTCTAAAAATGTGTGGTGTTTTCTTTCATAGTAGTTGAAAAGGGATTTGAGGAATGATTCTGTTTTTCTGAAGGAAGTTTATACCTTTCACAACATTTTGTATCTCTCCTTCTTTGCTGCTGTCACACCTATTTTCACTTTGGCGAACTAGCCCTCTTTAGATCCTGTTGTCACAGGTTTATACATCTGGAAATGTTACAATTAGAAATTCTCTGAAACTCAGGGTGCTTTGACTCAAACTTTAAGGAGTGGCTGAGGAAGGCTCCATCCCTATCCCTCCACACGGACCTGTGCATTTTCCTCTGTTGTGGTGGGCAGAAAGGTGTGGGGAAATGTTCTCTGAGGCAGCAGAGCCACGCCAAAGCTGTTCTCTTCTGGCTGGATGCTGCCTTTCCAAAGCAGCTTAAAACATATTCCCTGCCTGCATTTCTTCTCTCGTCCTTTTGGTGTCATTCTGTTATTAGTAAGGAGAGCAAAGAGCCTCTTAATTGCTTCTCTCCTTCTCAGAGCAAAGGAGAGCTGGTAGCAAATGATGGTACTTGCTGAAAAGACATCAAGTGCAACTCATGTCATTAACATAAAGGATGGAGTTAAGCATGTATATAGGGCCCAATTCCTACTAAGGTCACTGAGAAAGGTTTGCCCATCACTTTCAGTCAATAAGGTGACTTCATATTCAGGCCAGTGGGGCTCAGCTGTAAACGAGATGGGGTAAAAGGTTCAGGGCACCCCTCCCTGGCCCTGCCTTGACTCAGCCAATACCCTGGAAAGCATCTCTGAGGATTGCGTTGGCCAGATGTGGTGGCACAGACAGATGTTTGATGCTGCCTGGGTGAGGGGAGGAGGGCGCCAGCGTTGCCTGGAAGTGCAGGGATGGCCTGCAGCAGCATCACTGACACCTTGAGAGGACAAAAAGTGAAAGAGTGTCTATTCGGCATACTGCTGTTAAAATGCAGAAGCCTAAAACTGAAGTCTTAGAGATAAGATGGACATGAGAAAGTGCTTGTGTGATCAGCTGCTGTGGGGCTGTACGTGGTAGAGCTGTATCAACAACAGGGTTTTTTTTTTAATTTACTGGTTGGTCTGGAGGGAAAAGAAATGAGTGGATAGGATGTTTTCCTAGCAATTAAAAACTAATTAAAAGAGGTCAAATAGCCCATTTCCTTTGATCTAAAAGAAAATCTTCCTGCGCTCAGGACTGTTTTTGTATGGAGGAGTAGCAGAGATTTTTGCAGGGTTTTACCTCCTTGGTTGAAGGAGGCTTTCAGATTCCTTTAAGCAGTGTAAATTAGTAAAGTGCATACAGTGAGTGGGTTGGTGGAGGTGTTTCATGGTTCTGTAGATGGACTTGACTGGCCAGTGTACGCAAACTCGGACTCAAGTCCTCTTTGTGCCTGCAGAGGAATTGCACAACAGTTTGAGTCGCTTAGGCTGAAACATGTAATAGCTGTTTTAGCAGCTACAAAACTGGGAGACACTTGAGAAATGATAATGCAATCCTGCCAGCCACTTTGAGAGGAGTAATTTCTTTTCTATGGAGCTATCCTGCAGAAGACAATTTAGTCTGCTTTCTTCCTGAAACCTGCTCTACCAGCTAAAGGCATGAAGGAAAGCATTGCATTTATGGTAGATCATAAAAAAGTGGTTTTTTATTTTTCTAATGAGCTCTTTTCAAAAAGTAGTTTTGTTTTCTTTGTGTACACATATTTATAGACATTGGTAAGGGCTCTGCTTCAATATGTGTATTAAGTAACGCCAAGAAGAATTTAATTTTCCTTCAGACTTCCATAAACTATTTCTAGAAGATTGGGAAATATAAAAAAATGTGTTAGTTTCTTCCCTTTATTTCCCCTCCTCACTTTGTGAGCAAGTCTGTCTCTAGGAATTGGAAGTAAGTTGATACAGTTGGATACCAGGCATTACATTCTGCAACACATCAGAACAAAAATGCTGTGACAAAAGAAAACTTTAATGAATTTGGACAAATCTGCATTTTTGCTGACTTTATTTCAGAACCCTGCTGGATTATGGTATGCTTTACTTGAAGCTCTCAACATGGTAGAAAATACTTAGTTATGAGTGCACTAGAAAAATTTGATACTGGCACTTCCTGTGCAATAATCAAGATGCTGAAGAACCGGAGTGTTGATTCTGATGGCAAAGCATTCCGTGACCCAAATATCGAAGCAGAGGGATCACTAATAGAAAAAGGTATCAGTCTGCTCCAGAACATGCTTGAAATTATTTCCTGAGACAGGGCTGTGCTAGTCTTTCCTTATTCTATAGTAACAGCAATGGGTTTTGAAAACCAAGGGGTTTTAGCACATGCATAAAACCAAGCAAGCCCAATGTCCCAAGCGCATCTAGGGCAGTAACAAGGCTGTCACTGACTTCCACAGGTTTTGAATCAGCTTTAGTCATCTTAGCTAGTACCTTCACCCTGCACTGGAGTTGCCAGGAGCTGGGCCTGTGAACTCTTCTCCATGGCCATACCAATTCTGCAGAGATTGTTTGCCTTTGCTGAGACCCTGTGAGATGCTGCACTGGGTGTCCCTGTCACCATTGCTTGGACAAGCTGGTGGATGTGTTTTGGGAAGGATAGGCACGACAGAAAGGAAAGAGATGTGTGTTATTACCTTGTTCTGCTCAGGTCTTTTTCCCTGCCTCCTAATGTGGGTGATTCAGGGTAGAGAACTTGACAACTCTCATTAGATAAAACATTTATATGTATTTGCTTTTTGATTTTGAGGTCTTTCCTCCACCACTTCAGACCTCCCCATGATGATAATGTGCTGACAGCTAGTGTCTTTTGGAAGAGTGTTTTTCTATTTCTTTTACAGTATGCTTTTGAGTGATGTTCTGTAAGACTGCAGGAAGAAAAAAAACATAAGTATTTTTTTATCCTGTGCTAAGGTGCTGGCCTCCTTCCATAAACCCTATTCTCTACAGAGATAGTAAACAGAAGTACTTTTCTGAACCAATTCTGATCTTGAAGTATAGAGTTTGGTTTGAGGTTTCATGCTGAGGTTTGGAGTGACTCATATTTTGCAAACAGGTCTACTCAGTCTCTTCTAGTTACACCTCCTATTTAAGGTAGAAATACGCAAGCTAGTACATAATGCATACTGCCTGCATGCTCCAAACCACAAGTTGCTCAAAAAAGCCAGAGTGGTGAATCCTGCTGGGAAAGTTCAAAATAATGAAAGAACAGCCACTTCTTTCTCTGTTGCTGTTTATGACAGCTATATTTGTGATGCCAAGTCACATGGGGAATATAAAACTAAAATATAGTTAATAAAAGCTTTCAATCAGCGCTAGTCACTCCAATGTTCTGTCAGTACCTTCTACTGTGATTTCAGCACTGTTGATGTATAGAAAATATGTAGCTTGTTTAGAAAGAGAGTAGGTATTTTGTTTTCTTTTGCTCAGAGTATCACTCTGTGTCTTACAATTTAAGACATTCTTATTCTGCCAGAAACTATGCCTGTTCAAATGTGGATTAATAGATTGTGATATTTTAGAACAGGTAATCTTCAAAAAGGATATTTCACCTTTAAAGAGATGCTTGCTGCATAGCTCTAGTTTGCAGAATAACAACAATCAAGTATTAGAAAAACCAAGAGGAAAGTCTAGTGCTAATGGAAACAGATGTATTTTTCCATGCTCCTTAAGAAAAACAAAAGCAGCTGCCACTTTTTGTTGAATGGTATCTCTGATTGGGCTGAATCTGTTCTGTGCTATTCTTTTGCTCTAATGGGGGCAAATAAAATACTCTTCTGTATAACCCAGGGGAGTAGTTAGCCATCTCCTCTTAATTTGAGTGATCTTTAGTTTTCTTATATGAGGTTCTGAATCAGACAAAGTGCTCAGAGTCAGCTCTTATCTCTACATAGTAAATAGGGTTGAAATTTAAAAAAGCCATTAGCAATCAATACAGCTGGGAGATTTAATTTCCAGCACATGCTTGTTTTGTTTTATTGTTATACACCCTAAGAGTTCCAAGGGATTATTTCTTTATTACTATATTTGTAACATTTTTCTACATAACCTGCCTTTCTTTGCTCATACTGTTTGCTGGTTGGCTGATCAGCCCTTATGGTGTTGCCGCTTTGTTGAAGGGCTAGAGGGCAGTGGTCTCACTGGAGCAGTGGCAGGCTGTGCCTACTTGTGGCTAGGGTGTCCAGGGAATAATAATGAAGAGTGGCCAGCCTCCTCCCTGGAGCTAAGAAGTACTCCTCTTCTGCCAGCCTGGGAGCTGGGGGCAGTTTACTGCTCTGATCTTTCCACCTGTGAGAGAAAAGCAGAAGCTGTTCCAAATGCAGCTCCCTCAAAGCTGTTCTTAAGGATAAAATTCAGCTGTTCAATATAATGGTTTAATAATATACTGCGTTTTCTGTAACTCAATAGGCCAAACACTGTTGGGGCAGACGCTGGAATTGCTCATTCCTGTCATTCTCTTCAGTGATAAGGGCGACTTGGCTCAAAACATAACAAATAAGTCAGAATTAAAGAATAAAATAAAAAAAATTAAATAAAATAAAATAAAATAAATAAAATAAAATAGCAGGATACAACAGGAAAACTGGTAGTGAATTTGTGCTTTAAAGTTAGAGGTGCTGCTTGTTTGATACTGTGAGTAGTCTGTATCTGTTGCAATGAGAAAGTTGGTTTGCCATCTCAAGACTAAAAAGCAGAGAAATAAGCTATATGAACCAAGGAGTGAAAGCTGGCTCTTTTCCCCAGAAGTACTCAAAATTGCTTGTGGTAGGTCTTGTAGCATCTCCATGTTAAGCAAGATGTCTATTTCACCCAGAAATACCTGAAAGCTATCCCTTGTACAGCTATTTTAGCTTTATGCTGGTGGTCTCAGTGAGATTCAGAAACAGCATCTGGCTTTAATGTCAACTAGCCCATGTTAAAACATTGACCTCAGGAGTGAGTATAAAAGTAGAGAGTAACAACAGTGTACTGCTTTACTCATTCTTTATTCTGCAATTATGAAAACTGAACAAAATTACCCAAAGTAAGGTCTAGTTCATGCTGGATGTCTCTCTGTTTCACATACTCAAATGCGGATGAGGATGTTTCACGTACTCAAAAAAAATACATTCTTGGTGTACATTGTATATTGCAAAGCAGTAGAATTTTTATGCAATTCTAGAAGCACTTCTAGAAGTAGACTTCTAATCAACACAATTTAGAAAGCAAATTATGTCACAGTCTATAGAAACAGATTTAGCTCCGTGCATTCCTAACATGAGTACAAACATTTTTCACTCAGCTCTACAGCACCTTTGAAGCATAAAATTGATGCAACCTTATGTGTGAAGCCTTTGTTCTGTTCTGTTTCATTAGGCCTATTGCATCTGTATGGGAATAGTTTAAATTTAGTTAAATAAAAAAAAATCCATCAACTAGTCCATTATCACCTTAATTTCTGATACTTTGTCAAGACCTGATAATGTAAAAAGCTAACAAAGACTGTGGCTGTGCTGTTGTGCAAGCTGGATCTAGGTACTTGCTAGCAGTTATTAAATAATACAGTGATACATATTCTGCCATATAAGCAGCTGGTAGGTAGACAGCATGCCCTGTCAGGAATGACCCTTTAGTGCGTAAGCACAGAGAATTCAATACCTGCTCTGAAAACTGCCTTTTTTTATTGATGTCACCTATTCTGATCTCCAAAGGGCATTTTTTCTATTTGTAAGCATCACAGACTGTGAGAGACCCAGAGCTTTGAATGAAAGACCTGAGCCTACCATAGGAAAGAAAGGACTGAAAGGGCATGTTTTCTGGATGCTTCTTGAAGTGATGATAGTGCTGTACATTTCAAACATTTAAAGGTCAATGAATGTTTTAGTTGAGGGTTAGAGTATTAACAGCTTATCAATATGGTCAGGACTTTTTTCTAAAAGCCTCCTCAGCTAAGAATACCACAGATTGCACTTCTTAATTGTGAAGGAAAATTTCTTTTTATACTTCCCCCCTCTTCCTTCTTGTATTTAGGCACTTGATTAAAGTAAAATATTTTGGTTTATTTATGCATGCTTTATTGTATGTACGCTGCCACAACAGCATTTGAAAATTCCTCTCAAAAACCCTGTGGATTATGAAAAAACAGTTTCATTTATTTTTGTTCTTTATATCGGAGCCAGGTAAGATGTAGCAGTGAAAAAACCCCCATGAATCAAAGGGTTCTTAACCTAATTAAAGTTAATGGACACTAAATAGGCACAAGTATGTAATAATTCCTAGCAGGGAATTAAATTTGCAGTTGATAAACTGAGCGAGGCTGCAAGCACACTTAGGAGTCAGGATTAAAATTGAATACGATCCTGATAAATAATACAAATAATTTGAAAAAAAAAAAAAAAGGAATATATTTGCTAAGAACAGAGGCAAATGCAATAAAATAAGAGCAATTGTTTGCAAAAGTGCAGGAGGAGAATGACTAGCTGGGCAGCAGTATGGCCAAGCAGCACCTGAGTGGTTGGTGGCCATCATGAAATGAATACAGGGGTGACTCGGCTCCATCCTTGCCTTGCACCCTGAGGGAGGGTGCTGAGGTTGGGTCACATTGGTCCATCATGGGAGCTGTCAGGATCCCACATAAACACCCTAGATTCGGTCTGCTTGCCCAAGGAAACACAGGAACCCATGGCAGCATGTGGACTGCAAGCTGCTTCTCAGGTCTGAGGTACATCGTCAGCAAAGGTCTGCCTTCAGATGCAGATCTGAAGATCTGCCCTTTGGCATTTTGGGATATGGATGCTAATATTTTAATCGTTATGAAATACAGCTGTTTCCTTCTTTTAAATGAAACATGCTGCTGAGCTGGAAGGCAGCATTAGCTTCAGTTGAGCCCTTTTCCTGAGTACAAATGGGATAAAATTTCTGGGTTAAAACACTTGCTTATATTATCATTCTCAGCCTCTTCCATGATAAAGTGAATCTTCCTGTCCATTCTTACCTCCTCAGGCTTAG
This sequence comes from Myiopsitta monachus, assembly GCA_017639245.1. Classification (NCBI taxonomy): domain Eukaryota; kingdom Metazoa; phylum Chordata; class Aves; order Psittaciformes; family Psittacidae; genus Myiopsitta; species Myiopsitta monachus. The sequence continues at coordinate 11,672,909 of CM029927.1, read as the reverse complement.
GAGTACAAGAAAGGCCTCCTCAGGGTACAAGGAAGTCCAGCTGGCAGCAACGTTTCAACTAGTGACCACCCTGTTGCAAGTTTAGTGTTTGAAGCAGGAGACGCAAACAGATCTACCTATGTAACTGAATTCATAATTCTGTATTCTCTCCAGTCTCTGTAATTTTATGATTCAGACTTGTTAATGCTTGCTAATGTTAATTCTATTGCAATTTCTTGCAAAAACAGTTGTTAGCTTCTGAAATTGCTGTTTGTTGTGAAAGTTCAACATGTATCAAGAATTTTGGTTAATATTTCACAGCTTTCCCAATTTCCCTTTATTATCCAGGTACATTTAACATAGACACCAGTGCTGATACCTGACTTAAGCAAAGTGTTATCATGTTCTTGAAAAGAGTAATGTGATAACAACTACGTCAGTGTGATAAATCTCCATTCTAAGACAAAATAACTTTTACAGGAACAATTTTCACTGACAGGAGATCCTGCAGGGTAGGACTCCAATGTAGAATAAATGGTAAGAACAGACTTCAAAAGTGGTTATAATAATCATATCTTTCAGTCTAATGCTATTTCTCAGCGGTTTGGAGGGTGTTGAAAGAGGTGTGCAACTTTTTCGAAGGACGAAGATGCAGCTTCATCCTGGAAACTTAAGAGATAGCCCCCCAAAGCCTTTGTTTGCCCTAATATTCCATAATGTTAGGCTTTTAGAGTCAATAACCCATTAGTAATCAAGAGATGTATCATTTATTAATTATGCACCATATTAATATTTAATCTTTTGGGTTGCCAAGCATATTTCTAAATCTACTTTTTAATTACATTAAAAAAAAATAAATCTTCAAGGCAACCATTAGAAAAGTCATTTTTCTGCACATTATGACTTCAATTACTTTGAAACAGCTGTCTGTGAACTCTTTGTGATGGTACAGGACTTGGTAAAATGGCCATCTCATCTCATCCATGCTCTTCGCTCATTTGAAAGCTAATTGAATATTAGAGCAAAGGGAACGTTACAAAGAATTTCCTATGAGCACTAAAGTACTCTGGAATTAGACCTGGAAATGGGGTGCCAACTGCCTGCCACCACCCACTTGGCAAGAAGATGCCGGACGCTGATAAACAGCCATATGCCTTTAGCCCAAACTGAGATTTCTGGCTTGGCATGCTCTGTGAAACAGGGGTATTGAGACTTTCTGTCCCTGGGGTTGGAAAACACATTTCTCAGACACATATTCTTGCCTTGGAAGAGCCAAGAGGTGTCAGGCAGTTGGATCAGCTTCTCAGAGGTGTGCAGATGCAGGATCTGCCTCAGCCAACCACAGCAGGGTGCAATCATGTGGTGGGAACCCTGCTCGGGATGGGGCTGGCCACTCCTTTTGCCTCACCCAGGGGAGTGCAGGGTCCTGAGTCCTGTGCAACCTGCATGAGAAGGCAAAGCTTTCCTACACAGCTTTGAAGGGGTGTATTATTAAAAATGATAGCAACATCATGGTAGAGTGGCGCCCCATCAAGCTAAGCATGTGCAGAGACAAAACATCGAGTACCTAGTTTCCCAAAAGGTGAAGTCTGATAAGCTGTTCCACTTCAGCGCCAGTCTCTCCTCAGCACTCCCTGAACCTGTCAGTAGAAGTGACAATTGCAAGTCACTCACCGGAAGAAATACTCTTCCCCCTGCTCACCTCCTCCAGATGTAAAGCATTTGCTTATATATAATAACCAAACTGTGATTATTTGGGTATCAATAAAGGAGAGAATTTGCTTGAAAGATGTGAATTTTGGAATGAAGTTTTTTATACTCATGAAATAATTTTAGAAACAGCCTCTAGAAAAAAAGTCAGTTTATAGGAGAATAAGTTATCTATGAAGAAAGAGGTGTAATTATTTTGAACACAGTGTCTATTGGACTATACAGCTTAATAAGGATGGAGAACTGAGGAAGTTAAGATGAATTACGTGCAGCGTTGAAGTCAGTCTGCGTAAAGAATATACATCAAATCCCGAAGGGCATATTCTCACTAGGAACATAATGGCCTTAGTTTAGTGGAACTTTTTCTGCTTTATAGTCCAAACCAAGAAAAAGCAGTTCTGCATGTGTTTAAATTAGGCAACATGCTCCTGAAATGAAAAGGCGTCTGGAGTCTGACTCTGGCTGGAGCCCTGGATATTGCATGTGACCCTGGCAGCATTTCATAATGAACTCAAAACCAAACAAATTACAACAAAGAAGTCCAGCATCTAATTCTCTGAAAACTTTTACATCCAAATCCAAAGCTGCTAATGATTTACTCTACTTTAAACTTAGATTCTATCTTTTCTTAAAGTGAGGCATTATTAGTTTAAAAAATTTTATAAAGATAGTGTAATCTATGACACAAAAGAGAAATATTCTCCTTCGACAAACATATTCTTGTATCAATCTACATAAAATTCAGAAACGAGGAGGAACTTCTGTATTCTTATCACTTGTGTATTATTAAAATATCTGCTTTTAAAACATTATGTGTATTATAGAATCAGTGTATGTATATAGCCATATATATTTGTATATGCATATATTTGGCTTAAAGTAGATTGAACCTGTTGGAAAGTATAACTTGTCAAAGCTGGATCACACTGCAACCCCTGAAAAGGGACTATACTTGTGGACTCCAGGTCTCCTGGGTTCAATTCTCTTCTCCCAGCTGTTGATGCTCTTTATTGCTCTCAACAACTTCTCTTTCCCTCCATTTTCCCATGTGGGCCTATTAATTTATGAAGTGATGGTGAGTCACTTAATGATGCTGATGATGGGAAGAGTGCCATGGAAGTAGCCAAGCATGATTTCCCTGGGGAGAAGGTCAGAATGGGGCTCAGGGGAAGTTTCTGCCGATGGACTTGGGGGACCTTGTCACAGTGAGTGATCCTGGTGAGGCAGTGCTCAGGGAGAGCATCTTCCTAGAGCCTGGTGGGGAAAGCAGTTCCTTAGGATTGTTAACTTGTCTCCTGACTGGTCCCCTTTTGTCTCCGTGTTAATGCTGTGCATACCTGGAAGAGGAAAAAGTTATTAATACTTATCCTCCATTACATACCTGATAAAAATGAAAGCTGATTTTTCCATTAAGCTACTGCAGTTGCTGGTTCCCTGAATTTTCATAAGACATTAAAGGAACAGAGCATTATCAAAAAGACCTTCTGTTACAAAGGAACACTAATCAATGCCGAGAACATTAGTTATAAATTATTCAGATTTTGTTGTAAACTACTCAGATCTTAAAATGCCCCAAACTCCAAGCCCTCATGGTGTGCAGCACTGGCAGCTGGATACAACAGTGTGACTTCCTCACCCAGGGAAGTTCCAGCACAATACACTGCATCTTGCAGCATCTGAATAGATACAGCACAGAAATGCCTGTTTCAGTAGATTATAAAGTATAAATCACTGAGTGGCCTTGCCCCCAATAGAACTTGATCACTGTAGCTTGTTGTGCATTCTTCCTTCACCACACATTAATTTTTAATGAAACCATTTCAAAATAAAGTCATAATGTGAGTCATAAATCACGAAACAGTGGTAATAAACCACTTTGGTTTATATTAGCTCTGTGCAGATGATACTTAAGCATTTCCATCATTAGCAGAGAATATATAAGCATTCTCCACACAACATTTCCTCTATTACTTCCATCTTAAATTGTGGAAATGTGGGAAGCAAAGCCAGTTTCAATCAACCTCTGGGTCACTATTTATTCTCTTAATTGAATGATCGTATGCTAACGAGTGAAGATTTTTAGCACGTTTATGACAGCTGCTAAGTATTTTTTTTTTGTGACTTAGAGTTATAAAAACAACGCTCCTGAGATGGAAAACAGAAAGAGAAAGGAGGTGGGAGTGGAAGGAAAGGCATGGTTAACTGACACAAGGGCTAGGCAAGGATGATTATTACTGTTTTATTATCATGTAGTGCACATGCAGTTCAACTGACCCTAAAGGACCACCTGTTCTTAAAAGGAGGAGCTGTCTTGTAGATCTGTAATGCAGAATATGAATTTCATATTTTTTACTAATTTTTTTTTGTTCCTGCAATTACTTTTTCAGGATATGCTGAACAATTCTTGCTGGTCTTTTCCCTGTACTGTGGACCTTAACAGGACATGCAATTCATGGTAATCAGGACTAATTGAAAAGAAGACCTAGACTCTGCAACCAACATCTCACATAACACAAGTATTTGGAGTCCCATGTGTCTGGAGACCCGCACAGAACAGCCTTTCTTTGCTGGACCGGCTTTCTGGACACAGATCTGTTTGCAGGACATGTAGCAGCCTGGACATGTCCAGTGATGTAAGACTGTCCTGACCAAAGCAGGGTCTTATAAAAGACTAATATAGATTATTTCTGCTCACAAGAAACCTCCTCTCTCCTAAACTTGGTAAGGTCCTAAAGCTAAGAGACTACACCTTCCGTGTTTGTCCAATAGAAATGAAGGGTTAGCATTGGAAAAAGTAAGATAGCTTGCAGCCATAATCTAACACTTTATTAATTCTCAGGTTTCAATAATTTATGTAATAATTCCCTTGGCAACTTTCATAAGCATTTTCTTACCTACTTTCAAGCATGCAAGAATCCTGGGGCCTATAACCTGTGGTGACCCCTTAACGGGGCAAAATGTATTTTCCAATTAGAGTTGTCCTTGTGTGCTTCATGCCCCAAGTAATAAAAAGTTTGTATTTGCACCTGCATTCAGAAGTTTCTGAAGGGGTTTAGGAATGCTGGAGTATAAATTAACATTAACAATAAGCAAATATATAATTTCTGGGTTTGGAGAGGGAGTCATAGCATCAATATACAGGGGAAAGAACAAATAATATGAGTTTAAATACAATCTGAGGAATGATGACTGATATTCCATAGAAGTTTTGGTTGCATGTATTCATTGTGAAAATTACTGTATTTTGATAAAATACTGGTTTGATACCTTAAGAATATATCTAACATCAGTCAGATTTAGCAAACACCTTGCAAGCTGAGTTAAATGCGCTAGCAGCTGAGGAGTCATAGGGGTATAAGACATTTAAATAGCCTGTCTGCTCAAGTCCAGTGGAGCAGAGCTCATTTCTGTACACAGAGAGCTCAGTCCAGAGGAGTTGGCTGTGCCAGCCCACTAACTGCCCCTCTGCCTCCATGGGGTCATCTTACGTGCTGCCAGGTTCGGCCCCACCAAGCGCTGGCTCCACTGAGGCTGTGTCCTCTCCAGGCAGGAGCTAGAGCAAGTGAAAGCTCTAGGATGGCAGCCCCTCTCAGGTGTACCTCTCCAGCCAGCCACAGCATCTGTGGTCATTAAGGAATCCCTTAGGCAAAAAAAAAATGAAATAGCTACAGTGATTTTATGACGAGCACTAAATGCAAAGATTGACAGAAAACAGGAGGCTCAGTGGAGGAGTTTCGCCATAAGGCCAAACCTTCCCTTTCATGAGATGAAGGTAGGAGACAAGAAGATGTGTTTGGAAGGTGCCTTAGGAAGCTATCTGACCCACCATTAGGGATGGAGGAGGAGTGGCTGCACCAAGGCCACTTGCTGAGGTACCATATCAACCTGACGAGGAGTCCCAGCTTCTGCTGGCATCCCTGTCTCCAGCTCCTGCTTTTGTCTAGTAGTGTCTAACAGACATCTTTCCTTCTGTGTTTATTTTTCTGTGTGCTGTACCAAAACGAATAAGAGAATACTGGTTTTGTTTTTTTTTTGCAACAGCCTCGATATGGACGTAAAGACAGTTATTAAGTCTTCAAATAGCTGCCTCCTCCAGAATAAACAGTTCATTCCTTTTTTTCCCTATGATCTTGAGAAGATAATTCTCAACAAGAGATCTCTTTTCAACATTACCCTTCACTGAACTCAGCTCTGGATCTTTCTATGAGCCGGGCCCAGACTGGTTTTTCCATTTCAGCTGAGACTGAGCAGAAAAACTGCTTCACTGTCTTACAGACTCCACTATATGTCCCAGTATATGTTTACAATTTTTGCAGCAGAACAGTGCTAACGCAGAAAGTCTGCCATGTGCTGTATGCCTTCATTTATACACAAACTAAACATACTGTGCCTACCTATGAGGAGTAGATGATATAGGATGCTGAGTTTTTGTGACTCGCAACTTAAAATGAAAAGTTAGTTTCAAGAGTCTCAAGTACTTGGTCTCAAACCAGCCACTGGAACTTCAGCTGTGCAAATGCCGCCCTCCTTTGTGCTACGGTGTTATCCTTACCCTGCCTTATATAAAGGCTTCTTTAAGCCTGCATAGAGGGTAAGGATTGAAGGAGAGCCCTTCTAAAGCCAAGCACATAAGTCTGTTTGTGATTTTGGGAGCACCCACTTAGCAGGTGCAGCTCCAAATAGGCCCTGTCAGCCCATCCTGGGCTTTCTTCAGTGGCTTGGGATCCAGCTTCTCTGCAAAGAAACAGCTCCTCCAGGCTGGCCTCATGGAGTAGGTCTTCCTTTCAGGCAGATCCTCAGTGACATGGACTTTCTCTGCGCTCTGCATCAGGGGTGAATCTAGCTTACAGAGTTCCTGTAGAATGAAACAGACTTAAGAGTGAAAATAAAGGTAGAGCAGGAGCTGAAAATGGATTATTTTTACCTTAAGATAGCAAAGTAGAAGGATGAGACTGTTGAAGTTCTTCATTAAAAGCAGAGAACTCGGTGCTTCCTCTGAGCACTTGCCATCACTGGAAAGGAAAAACCGCACTTGAATTTGCTATTTTTCCTCATTCACCATCCTTGAGAAGAGGGGACAATAACAAATCCATACCAGCTACTGGCAGGAACCAAATGTGGAACTCCACTTTGCCCTTCTGACTTGGATTTCTTGTTGCAACAGAAAATTAGTCTGAAGACCACTGTGAAGTGAACCAATAAGCTCTGTTTGTCTTTCAATAAGGCACGCATAGTAGGATTTCAAGTGTGCGTTATAAAGTTATCAAACACATAAAACCCACTTATTTTTTAGACAGTGGTCTGGATGCATTAACAAAGTAGTTTTTTCCTTCAATGCAAACTTTTAATTGCTGATTTAAATGCTAAAGAGTGCATAGGTATTTTACAAAACTCCAAAGCTTCCTTATAATCTAGATGAACACGGACAGATTTCTTTCAAAGCGTTTTACCTGCCTCTTCTGTTAAAACTGCTTTAAGCAGTACCTAATATGTAACAAGAAACAATTTCAGTGAGTATGTGCCCACACTGCTACAGTTTTTAAGGAGGTTCTTTAAAAATATATATTTTCTCAAGATAACAATTTTGAAAATGATTGCAGGAAGGAAATATATTGGCAATTAAATTAGCGTGTTTTGGCACAACAAACTATAAACTGCTTAACACTGAGCTCCTGTGAATTAAAAGCCAGAACAGCACTGGACAAAAGTCAAGGTTATGCTGACACATTTATTTCTCAGTAAATGAAGACTGTTTAGTTTTAATGCATTTGTGGTTAGCAATAGTTTCAAAAGATCAATGTAAATTCATTTTGAACTAGTAAATAATGTCTTAATGAGACTTCTGACAGCATGCTTTCACACCTTATGGTTCCTTACCTTTAAAAATGCCCAAAGGTGAACCTATTTTTCCTGTCATTTTACAATAAACAAATAACATCATGCAGTATTTTATGACTTCTGTCTGAAGTGTATTTGAGGGAACTGCAGTTTGGTTTTAACAGCTACAGAACTGCAGTCGTTCAGTCCACAGTGTGTTACTGTTCTTTCCCTACAAGGGTTTAACTCTGACTTAGGGCAGAAAAGAACTTAAATGTTCCCCCCTTTTTTTTTTTTTCTCTGTCACATGAAGTAGCTTATATGAAATGAAGTGCAGGATTTTACCATAAACTGCTAATGGCATCATGAGGAAAACCCTTTGCCGTGAAGAAACTTGCTGATGTTTATAAAAGCACTCCCCCATTTTCTAACAAGAAACTGACACAGTTGCCATATAGATTTGTCTGAGTCCTTCTACTGGTACTTAATAGGTGTGGAATCAGACATACGGTGAATCCATCATGGCAGCCGTAAGGATTTTACAACATGAGTCTGAGGTGGCATCATTGCTCACAGGGGTAAGGCCACAAGGATGCGGTGCAGGCTGTCCCAACAGAGTCATCAGACTGGTCTTTCTAACACTGTATTGCTGGATATGCAGAATTTGAGTCTAGCAGGAGGGCCCATGTTTTTCAAAAGTGCAGCTTCATGTCAGTGTGTGAAGCCAGATGATTCAGGTTGCAATCCAGCAGCCCTCCTAGTGATAACAGTGGCTTCTGCAGGGCTGTTCATGTGACTGACAGTATGCATCTGCTTTCCAGCTCAGGGTGTTAGTTTAAGCCAACACTACAGGCCTTAAGGAAAAACAGGAAACAAATCTTGCATAAATTTTAAGAAAGTTCTAAAAATAACTCCTAACTTTGCATATAATAGATTTTCAAAGTCTGACACCTTGCAACTTGCCAGGTCTATAAGGGAGTACTCTGGCAGTCAGATACACAGAAATATTCCCCCTACTAATGATATCCAGCTCCCTTATTCTAGCTCTATTAAAGTGGCAAGAATAATAAACTAGATCTTAAAACTGTCATGTCCTTGCAACTGCTATCCATCCCTGACCTTGAAGTAATGTAATTCAGCGGAAGGGATTGCTAAATCTTGGCAGGAAATAAGTATTTCATTGGCTCCTGTCTTTTGGTGAAGCAAGTTGCTGTTTCATGAACCATTCCTCAGGAAAAACACACATGTGCTCAAACCTACTTCACTGTCAGTTCCTTTTCTGGATCCTCTACCAGGGGAGGCAGGATGGTGGGGTGAGCGCACCCCAAAGCACCGGCCCTCATTGAGCTACAGATATACTCTGAGGACTTCATAAAAGTTCGTGCTTTCCTGAACAAGGATGTCAGGGTTTTATTACAGATATTTTGATAAGATTCTTCATTGCCTTTAATGGATTTGTTATTGGGCCCTTGTCTCTTCAGGTAATCTATCCTAGAGAAGGCCGGTGTTCATTGGCAGAGTGACCCAGAAGCAAGGTAATGAAGGACCTAAACTCTGCACTTTAAACTGGAAATTTCCTGTGACTATCCACGTCTGATATCTTATTTACTTCCTTGTTTTCTAGATGTAGTAATTTAGAATGCCTTCCAACGCAGTCATTCAAATAAGCTGCATTTTAGAGGGCATCTTGAACAACCTTGGTAAGGGCTGTAAGTGTATGAAGATCTTCAGTGTAAAATGAATGGGTCCCAGTGAAGCTCCCCTAACTTCACAGGTCTTATAGCTGTACTTGCTTTTGGGACTACAGCTTGAGATATGACCAACCCCTGGTAGAAATAAATGAACTAGGAAGAAGTTAATAATGCATAATAATTGTAGTTGAGTGCAAAAGCACAGTAGGAAGACTGCATAGGTGAAACTGTGAAATACAGTTTTGAGCTTCAAGGCCTGAGACCAACCCTCACTAGCACACCCTAATCTAGTAGTAAAAAAAAAATAAATAAAGGAGGGGAGAGGAAAGAAAAAAGCAGCCTTGCAAAACTGGAAAGAAATGAATCAACCTAATCAACCTAGCAAGGAGAATTAAAATGGAGTCCATAAAACTTTACAAGGAACTTCTCCAAAAGTCTAAAGAGAAGAAAGTTTTGAAAAGTGATCAAATATAACCTGCTCCAGTAATTATACTCAAAGAAAACAATTATCCTTCTCAAAGTGAAAAAGTCAAACTACCACCAGGGTGTTACAATAACAATAATGCACAGCAATTCCAGCAGTCTTGCAATACATGAAAAGTCAAACAGGAGAAGTGATGTGGAAATGCTGGGTTATTTACCTAGATTAATATTGTTTGAGCGATTTTCTCCATTTGACCCTTAGCAACCTTTGCATGAGGAGAAGAATTAAGCTGTGTTTAAATTCCTTTTTCACAAATCCTGGGTTTGGGTTTTGGTTTTTTATTAGTGAAAAATTAACGAGTTCTTCAAAAAATCATTCCTGAGAGAGTACGCAAATATGTCTCTTGTGGTCTCAGCAAATTCTTTATTCATTAACCCCATTTTACATCTTTGACAATGTTGTCCAAACATGCAACCAAAACTACACAGTGACCTAAGCGGCATACAAACAGCATAGAACACTAGAAGAGACATTAAGCTATCAGCTGGTTTAAATAAGTATATAAAGCAGCCACGCACTAATGTGCCACAAAGATCTGGCAATATTGTCATGGTTTAAGCTGCTTTGTTCAAAAGGAGGATGGGCTGCTAAAGTGTCCAAACCAGCTTTTATTATTTCCTTTCTGTTGTTTTCAGTGTGACTGACTGCATTCTGTTTGATGTCATGATGGTGAGATGCATCTCTTTCCCTAACTTGACATGTCATTGGAACCCTTACATAGATTCTTTTCTATTGGAAGGGATGTAGGCAGGTGCTTGCAAGCTCAGCTCAACAGGCAGGGATGCAGGCAGGCACTTGGAGAGGAAAAGGTTTGTGTGGCAACAAAAGGTCAGAGCTCTTTCTGGGTGTTCTTTGAGGGTTCTGCTGTCTTGTCCACCTTGCCTGTATGCAAAACAAAGTACCTGAATTAAGCAATACAAATGCTACTGAGACAAGTCCTACTTTCTGTGGACTTCAGTAGGCTTTGGACCAGGTCCTTTGTTAACCTTAGTTCTGCGGACCAACTCTTGGTTTTAGCTGGTTCTGTAAATTTTACCTGCATCTCTGGAGGCATGCACTTGATCGAAGAGGTCATGTGTTTTTAACAGCTTTATGACACTCCACCTCTAACCTTGACTTGTAGGGATGCAGGACTGTGAACCTGCACCTGACTGAATAACTGGACCATAGAGTTAACAAGACACCAGTGAATTTGCTAATGAACTTGCCCAGGAGGTACAGGAAAGGGTCAGTTCTGCACTTTCCCTGAGACAAATTGAACCATAAATTTTACAAGTTTTTGTTGACATTAATTGGGTTACACTTGTGTAAGAAATTCTTCTTTCTTACTCATTTGTCTTGCAAATTGTTTGCAGTGCCAAATATTTCTGCCATGCCAGTCACTCAGCCATGTGATTTCCAGGCTTAACAATTTCTCTGAGACACCACAGACTCAAACTTCACTGCAGTTTATTGCTCAATAAAACCCAAAAACTTCAGATATTTCACCAGACTGCTGCTCTCGGAGGGTCAAAGTAAAACTCCCATTTAAAGCAAATTTTCTCCCAGCCTCCTTTTTTTTTCTATTAGTCCTTTATTCACATCTCAAAACCACTGGGCCTTGAACAAAAAGCTCTTTTCAGAACAGTCACTTCTGTTCAAGATTAGGTGAAGTGATTTATTACATTTATGTAGTGTTAGGCAGTGATCATTCAGATGTTAAATTAATGGACGTTTCCTCACCAGCTCCTTGCCAGTTCCTGTGGTACTGTTAATGTACCATTTGATCCAGAATACATGAAATAATCACCTCACTAGCTCTGGAGAAAAAGTTGTCCTTTGTCACTGTTGTTAATCCCCAATAGGCTGAGTTGCCATGCCCAGGCATATACCTGAGGGAGTTTTGCATTCAAAGTCTGTCTGACAAAAGCAGAGGTGTTTGTGTTGTGCTGTGCTCTGGGGAAATTTGGACACTCCTAGGAGCCGCTCCATGGCAGAGGTACACAAACTGGTGAGAAAACCTAGAGAACTGGGGTTAAAAAGGCTGAAGGTACAGACTTTCGGGCTTGAGCATCCCACTGCTGCACATTGGCATATCACTGTTCTGGCTAACACCCCCATTGGGATCTGCAGACTCAATCTTCAAGGCACTGGAAAGGTGCTTGCTGTTGGAAAGGAGATGCTGGAGAAGAGGATGGCTACCTCACTCACTGGAGAGGCTGAGACATTTTCTGGAATGAATGTGTGCTAGGAAGAATAGAGACAGAACAGTAAATGTAATTTTAGCTGCAGCTTCTGAGGGTGAGATTCTGCATTATGTAGTCACAAACAGGGCGTTTCCTCAGCTTGTGTAAGGACAGCACAATGTGACTTCTGTGTACCAAAAGCATGGGAACCCTTGAAGGAGTCTACTGCAAGTAATTGATTACTACCTATAAGAGGAAAAGTAACCCACAAAGGAGATACTTTTTGTTTTGTTGTTTTGTTTGGCTTTGTATAAGCTTCTTTGTTAAGGCCAGATTCTCCAGACTCATAAATGTGCTTGCTCTTAACTGGAAAAGCGTTGATATTCTGCCATCCTTAAAAAATGTGGGTTTCCAAATCTCTGTGCTCTCCATGCTTGTCAGGGCAGAGATCCAAGCAGAATAGTTTGGTCTGAGAAAAGATGACTGAGAGGTTTACTGTTATGTAGGGTCTCTCTGTATAAGATTTCAACTCCAAAGGGTATGTTTAACAGTTAGTTGCCATGACACAATGATGTGGCTTGGAGAGATGTCCAGAGTAGTCCTGAAAGAGCTAGGCTATGGTCCTGGAGAGTGTATATTTAGGCTGATGCAGGTTTCTTCTGGGACTGATGTAGCCTTTTGGAGGCTTATGTTGTACCAACTGGCAGGCTTCTGCTACCTGAACCAGCGGTGGTACCTCTGCCTGGTACTGGGCTGTGTGATCAGGGCTGTGGTTATGCTGACCAGCTCATAGCCTTGCAAGGTTTTTTTCATCAAAGACATTAAATAGAAATAGGCTTTTAGGCATTGCCTCAGTCTCTTCTTATTGAGCAATTTCACTTTTGCTGCATGGAGCATGTTTGTTTGTGAGGGAGCTGAAGAACAGGAGCTGTTATCCGGCAATAAGTCATTTGAGCAATGCATGCTTAAATACATGCTTAAATACTCTGAATTAGACTGGTTTCTTGACTAGTGAGGCAACATAGTTTGGTGTATGCTCAAATTTAAATATGTGGTTCAATTGTATTCACGCCAATGAAATCTAAGCATGTGCTTAAAGTTGAGCAATTTATTGAATTGTGGCAAAACTGAGAGGCCTTTGTAGAATTAATTAATCTATCTGAGCTACTTTTTATGTATGTGACCCAAAGAGAACTGTATGGCTTCTGTGTGATTTTTAAACATATCTTTCAGTTAAATCAAGGATCCAGACACAAATGGTAGTACACATTATATGGATTTATGACATTCCCTGGAGGATTCTGGGTCAATAAAGCAGTGAATGGATTACTAAGAGGCCTCTAAAGTGTTTGCTGGAATTTGCAAGGAATGAATGAATTACTGTTTGTTTTATGGCTGGAAACCATCTTTCTCTGGATGCTGCAGATCAGGCTGACTGACAGACATAACATGATTTTGCTGTGTTTTGAACAACTGTATTTATTGTATTCAGGCCAGAAGCTGGGAAATAAAAGTGAAGCAGAATGTCGTAGCAGTATACTGTTAGAATAAAAAGTACTATAGGTTCAGTGCAGATGATTATTTACTATTCAGCATGGTTACTTCTCCTGCAGTAACTCACAGGCTTCTAGCAGGGCTAGTGCTTCATTGTCACGCAGACATGTTGTACTTTATGCAAGAAACTTGTACCACACATAAACCTTATATAATTGTCTGGTTTACATATATTTAATTTGAAAGCAGGCTTGAGTTTTCTAAACAACTGGAAGAACCATTGCTGAGCCTTGTGCAAAGCAGGATGGTTCATCTCCAGCTGGCATAGAAGTACTATGTGTAGATACAACCAAAAGCAAGATGTTACAAGCAAAATTTAAAAATATGAAAAACTAAGTTGTTGTGCAGGGTGAGAGGCCAAAGGAAGAAACCTCAGGTCTGCCCAACACTTCCAACAGTGATGAAGGCCAGCTTCCCTGCTGCACACATGGGCTCCAGAGCTCCTGAAAGTCAGCTACCCTCTCTCTTTGCCATGATGATCCCAGAAGGGATCTGTCGTTGTTTGCCTAAAAGGACTAATAAGATTTTGGGCTGTTTTGATTTCAGGATGGTGGAACTCAAGTAGCAGGAGGTCCAACTGCTCCTTGCTCCTTGCCAGACCAGTGGTTAGGAGGCTGCTGTTGCCCCTCAGTCTTGCCCGAGGCAATTGGGAATGCTCTTTGCTGCTGCCTGGCTTGGCCATCCAGAGAAACCTGAGAGTGAAGAGTGGTCAAGGAGGGAAGTCCCCTGAGGAGAGTTTTGCTTTTCTGAAGTATGGCTTACGCTACCAGCAAAGAGCATCTAGACTTTGATTCTTGCCTTGCATTCAGTTCCTGGTCCTTGCAGAGAACAGAAACTTCTTGCTGTGATTTTTCTGCTGGGCTTTTACTCCACTTCTAAATTCCGTACCAAATTCATGTAGGAAAGATTTTAGTGGCGTATGGTGCTTGCTAAACTCAGAACAGTGTTAGTTACCTTGCAGCTCTCAAAAAAGCAGCAGTCTGTTAAGCAGTGATCACATTCAGCAACCACAAGATGCATTCAGGGAATTGGTACTGTCAGCGTTTGATATTAGCACTCGATGGCATAACTGTAATAATTAATACATAATGATAATGCAAGGGCTAATGAAATTAGTAATGCAATTACTATTAATACTTCTCAAGCCTACCTAATCACTTGCACAGCACCCATTATGTTGTGTTGGGGGGTTTAAAGCATGTGTCTCCCCATTCTACAGGGAGACGCAACTTCTGTCAGCTTTGGGGAATTAAGGGTAGATTTTCCTTTGGAGAAGGGAAAAAGGAGGCTGAGAATAACAACAGTAACAAATAGAATGAAAGAACTGGAGGATCTTTTTTTGTGAATTTATCAACTTATTGTCAGCAATGCTAGCAAATACTTGTTCTAGGTCACTTAACTGAATGGAAATCATCCAGCAAGACTGCCAAATTAAATGACAATAGAGGCTTTCTACCTGGAGTTCAAATAAAGCACAGGCAGTAGGCAGCAATGGAAAGTCCATTAAATTTTAATTTGCTAGTCATTAAAGTATGCCATTCATTTGTAATATTACATGGCAAGGAAGCCCAAGTACAGAAGTATATGGCTTACTGTTCTTAATGGTCTTCTTATAAATTTCTGTCTGTGATTATGATCAGTTCTTTCTTATCATCCATGAAATTTATGAACCAATTTATTACATCAGCTGAGTGGAAACATCAGATAATGCAATGCAACAAAAAGTAGATACTGATTTTAAGAAATCAGTGTGTCCTCCATGGTCTCCTGTGAGAAGAGCTAGAAGAGAGCACCTAATTACTTCAGCAACATTAAAAACAACTGCAACATAATGGTGTATGGAACCATTTAATCAAAATGGACACACAACACTCTTGTAATTATATGAAAAGGTCATGGAAATCATCAATTTAGAAGAATATGATGTGAAGAATATGACTTAAAACTTCCAGTAAAGCTATCTCCTGGAGATTATTTGAACCACAAAAAAGTGGTTTGTATTTCCAGTTTAATAGCTGAGGGCACAATGCCATACTGTGTGTTTTGGCTTGTGAGATCTCAAAGCAGAACTTTCTTAATTGGAACTGCTCAGATACCCAGCATGGAGGTTTATTTCAAGTAACATACCTGCTGCTGGAAAATATAACTGCCTACAATTTAATTATATAGAAGCTATGCTCTGGCTTTTTGATTGGTCCTGTGAATTTCTCCACAGAGCTGAAACACCAATTCATCTGTTTTAGCAGAAGCAAAGGAAAAGTGAATTGCTTTCAATTTCCTTTTTAGTATGCAGTAATGGATAATTTCCAGCTCTGGAAAAAAAAGCCAAGTGCCCCAGCCTATACCTGGGGGTAACCTAGTTCTACCAGGTAATATAATCTGTTTTCCTTGCTGCAGCTGAACAGTGATTGACCCCGACATCTTGATTTTGGGCAAGACAATGGAGCAGGACTGAAAATCTGCTCCTGGAAAGTGGTAGATGCTTTGAAGTGAAAGGGAAATACACATTTATGTGACTATTTGGGTAAGGCCGATTAAAGCTTAGACACAGGATACTTTTACATGGCACAAAATGTACTGTGCTTGTACCAAAGCCTGACATTGCCTGGGCACTGGAGAAAGAAAATAACTGCATTATAATTTGCCCATGCTATTAATGCTTTTCTCCATTGAGCTGAGGATCCCATGAGGTTGGCCTCATTAATGGAGCCGTTTTGCTTCTTGTAGCTGTTTGGAACCAGCACTGCTATCTCTGCACAGACATTTCTTGTGCTCTGCTTGGGCATGTGTGCACTTTATTGACACATCCCTAGAAGTTGAGCTGATCAGATTACTTTATAACCTCATATCTTAAAGCAGTCTTCAGCCTACTGAGACTGCAAAGGAGCATTTATAAACCTGGTGGAGAAAGATCAGCTCCTGATTTGCTTCTCACATGCTTCTCAGCTCCTGCCCTGCCACTGATGTCGCTGAGCACATACTGCGGGATGTCACTGTTTCCAAGCCTACACTTAATATGGAGAAAAGGGGCCCTGGTGCCATTTTTGGAGGTCTGTAGTACTGCCCCTTAGTACATGGGTAGGAAATGAAGCCCCATGGCTGCTCACTACATTTAGCCCAGGAGCAAGTTCCTAGGCTCAGGCTTAGTACTTCACTGTGCTGTGTCAGGGAGCTTGGCTGGTTGTAAGCAGCCCTCACAGCTGGGAATTTGAGTTAATTCACAACCAAAATGAGGTGAAATGACACAAATGCATGTGAGAACAGTCCTTTTCATATATTTGTGTAGAGAAGATACTTCATCTGTGCCTAGCTACAAAAGAGTTGCTTTAAAGCCTGGTTATTGCCATGATCCATGTTGCTGAATCCAAACCAGTTGAAGGAGCTCAGTGCACCTCTGGCTCCAGAAGGGGAAAGTGTGGAGCATGAATAGGCTCTTCTCTGGGGAGAGAGAAACAGGATTTGGAACACTAGTGAGCAGACCAGTTTTGCTGGAAGAAATCACTTTAATAATCTGTAATTTTAATAACAAAGTGGGGATTTAAATTCAAATATGAAAAGGAGCTGAAAAATCCTACAGATGTAGATTTCATTTTATAGTTTAAGATTAAAACCATTTTTTGCCCTCTGTTATATTGGCTTGAATTTGTTATATGGGGTACACAGTCAAATCTGGCTGTCTCTGTTAAGATATTTGGCAAGTGTGAGAACTGCAAGTCAGCTATACCTTTTGAAAGAAGAAATTTATAAAATATGAAATAAAATGAAGAGATTTGCCACTATATCAATTTTCACTTATTTTTCATTATAAGGCATTTCTTTTTTCAGAGCACATGTTGTAAGCAAGTGAAGCTATTAGTCCAGGCATGTAAGAGATAAGAGAATCAAGATTATATTTCTCATTTTAGGAGGCACTTGTCTGTGGATTTACGAAAACTCTGAATTAGATAAAGCAAATTCACAGCTGTACAAAGAAAACTTGACCAGGTCATGTAAAACAACAATCTAAACTGACAATTTGTTATAGAGTAGGTGATTAGGTCATTTCAGTAAAGCAGAAAATATAATTGTCCAGCCATCAAAATGTCTAAGCCTAACATGAAATAACATTCACTCTCATTCTTAACTAAGAGACCAAAACTGAATGCTCCCAAATCCATAATAAGGCAACTAAATGAACTGCCCTAGCCACCCAGCAGCTTCTCCCTTACATGCATTTTAGAGACGATAAATCATTGTGGCAGTCTCTTTGGTCTCTATGAAGGGCTCAGAACATTTTCTGTCTCACAGCCATCAGCACTTACACTCACAGTCCTATCTTAGGGCTGTAGCTGTACCGCTGTATACAACAGCAACAGGGACCAATCCATATCCCCAAGGGCTTCTGGCAGAGGTTAGCTAGTGGGCAGCTTGAAACTTACTGGGAGTCTGTCTTGCTACCAGACACATCTGACCTGTACTCTTTGTTAGGACACCATCTCAGAACCTTCAGATCTGCACCAGGCATGATCATGGTGGAAGACTGCAAAACATCAGGCTGCAGTTTTTGCATTGGTGTGTGTTGCTGTACTTTAATCATGGCATCTGTGGCAGTCAGCCACACAAATGCATGCTGGGCCCCATCTCTGCAGGTGTCAGAGCCTGCAGGAAGGAAAGTGATGGCCAGGTGTTATGAAATGGGAGCATAAGCTGTGGTCAGAGCAGGGAGGAGGTGCCTGTACTGGCCCAGGGGCCTTTGGGGCTCCAGGTAGGCTGATCCTCCCTGGCATACTTGCTGCCACCTCTACTGGGTGCCATGGCTGTGGCTTATGCCTCTGAACTCCCAGGGCTGTGTGTCTCATGCTACCACAATCCTTGCCTGTTCAGTTGTTGAACCATTGCAGCTGGTTCTGGGTTCCCTGATCATGGAGCCAGGTGAGTCCTCAGCCTCAGCTTGGCGGCCTACGGCTGGCAAGGACAGAGGATGGTGAAGATTCATCTATGCCTCTCTGGCAGAAGAAAACAGCATCACAGCCATCATGTACCACACTAGAACATCAGTTCCACCAAGGTCTCTAGTAGTATTGCAACAGATGTACAATAAATTCAGGGTTATTTCTTTCTGCACTTAAGAAGCTTTTTCTATTCCTCTTCCCCTCAGCCCTTCCTCTCTCCTTGTTTCCTTCCTATAAGCAGGAAATTTCTGCTTATACTCATATGGGCAGTCATGCAAAATATATTTAATGTTTTCCTCTAGCCATCTGTGTGAGTCTAGTCACTCATTAGAATAACTCAGCCTCACTGCTATAGGTTTGCAGGTTCCCCTCTCCTTTTGCCAGCCCCTCAGCTGGGGCTCGCAGGGCCCTTAGGGCTACCTGAGATATGTCTGGTAAAGAAATAAGCTCTTGCTGCTGTGGTTTTATCTGCCGTCTTTATCATATGAAGCTGCCAATTTGAGAGGCTTCCGCTGCCTGTTTCGTGCAACTGAGAGAGCTGTCAAGCACCACAGGTCAACTCTCCTGTGGATTTGGTCCTTGTTCCCTCATCACTGTTAAGGAGATATGATGGAGTAGTACACCTGTGCCACTGCTATGTACCTACGCTGTTGTCCCTGCCCCTGCACGTGTATACAAGTGTGGAGACGATAGATGCCTGGAGGACAGCCCCTCTTCCCATCCACTCACTGCACGTCCCAGCCATCAGCAGTCCTCTTACCAGGGAGCATGAGGTCTTGGGGTCCATCTGCCTGCCAGATAGCTCCCAGCCCTGGAGTTTCAGGATGCAGGTTGCCAAAGCACAGCTTCTTCAACAGAGCCAAACATCTGGTGCAGCTTGTTCAGTACCTTCCAGTGTGCCAAGCCACACTGGCATGCCTCTTGCATCCTGTGCCTCTTTGTAATCAGTTTTTGGTTTCTGAAATTTGCCTTGGCGCCGCTGCTTGCTGTCGGTACAGTCTCAATGGCAGGCCTCTAAGCCACCTTGGGACAGCCTGACACTGTCAACCTTTCTTGTATTCTGCTTCTTGTCCCCCAAACCTACTCCGCTCAAATGGCCAAGGGGGATCTGTCTGCATCCTCTTGCAGCTCTCTGGTGTGTTTCAGCCATCTCCCTGTGTGTTTTTCTGTCTTCTGCCGCTGGAAGGATGAATTTGGCCCACACAGATAAAAAAGCTATTTGCAGCCCCTGGCAGGGGTGTTTAGATAAGAAGACTGTTTGGGTGTGAGCTGTTCCCCAGTGCCTGGGGTAAGAATGTGGAGTGTGGGAGATACAGAGACCGCTGGGGGAGTGCCACAGTTGTACTTGGGGCAGAGCAAGTCAGACCTGTCAATCTGGTCCTTGCCACCTGTAGAAAATAGCTTCTGGAAACAGCCATGATCATGCCCAGGTGTTATTTCCAGAACCCAGTGGGGCAGCTCCAGAACAGAGGCCGCAAGTGTAATCATATCTGTGTAATGTGGAAAGTCAGAGAGCCACTGCTCCAGCTGGGGATGCGGCCCTAACCTTATTTAGCAGCACAAACATGTACTCCAGCTGTACATGTACTAACAAATAAGACAGGCCCAGGGCACAGGTTCAGGTGCTAGCCTGTGATGTGTTTCTATTTGTTAACTATGATCAAACTTCTTGATCAGGTTTGGGCCTGTGCCACCTAGCACTTTCCTAGAGCAAGGTTTGGAGATCGTACATGCTAGTGTCTCTTCTCAGTCCAGATGTAACCATTTTTACTGGATGGAGACAGCATGGGGGAGGAAGAGATTTAACGTTATGGATGTAGCATGATTCCACCTAGCCATTGGGCCAGAGAGCAGCCCTTGCCTCTGTTTTATTTATTGGTGTGAGCCTAGCCAGACAGGATCAGCCCCTTCTTTTGAATGTACACAGCAAAGAATTAGTTTGTAATCTGCTTGCATGACTGAAAGCAATAGTCATTCTCACACAAACAAACAAAAACCTCTTAAGTTGAAAGAACATTATTAAGGCTGCAAAGACAAGCCCTCAGAAAATAGCCATTGCCTGAGTCAAGGGTGCTTGTGCAACCTTTATTTGTAGCCTTTATGTGATTGCCTTATGACAGTCTTCAGTCACTGTCTGCATGCTATTTTTTTCACTGAGCTTCTGCTTCCTTCAGTGCACAGGATGGACTGAACACAAATACTTACAAGTTTAGCTCTGCCCTCAGCCTAATGTGTGATTGCAGGCTTTACTTGTTGCACAATGTTCAAAGCCTGCTCTGAAGATATGGCTATCAGTTTCCTCATTGTCTTTCCTGTGGTAGACACCAATAGCATGTGTATGGACTCCACAAACAAGAGTGATTTTTAACTCCTAGTGTCCTGTTGAAATCGGAGGGTATAAGCCCCTTGTTTTACAGTTGCCAAACATCTAATAGCTTGAATATTTTATTTCTAAGAGCCTGGGAAATCTATTTTTCATTCTGCTTAACAGTAGCATCAACACCCAGAACAGATGCCATTTGAATTTCATTGAAGTTATAAGTGTCATCATTTTGGCAAATCAGACCAAAAAACGTTAGGTTTGGCATGCAGAAAATGAAGAATGCATAACTTTTTCAAACCTGCCATCATGCAGGCACACTGTGGCAGAGGCAAGAGCAGAATTCAGCTCCCCCAAGGCAGCAGTCAGGATTTTCTATTCCTCTAGTCCCCTGACTCATTGGCTTCATACTTTCCAACCTCTGCAGCTAATAAGGTAGATGTACTTCAGACATTATCTGCTTTACCGTGATGTCTTGGTTCATGCCTGGAGCTGGTATCCTCCATTCATTAAAAAGAGCACAGTTGCTATGGAAAAGATCACAGAATGAACATGCCAGCTCTGTCTGGATCCTAACCTAAACCCAAACATATGTCTTATTTTATAGACCTGTATGTAGGTAAGGAGCTTGCTAGCGAGCCATCATCCCCAGCTATAGGTATTGAGCAACCTGGACTTCTAATCCAGTTTCAAACCCAGACTCTTTTGCTCAGACCCAGACATCTCTTACATAATCAAAGATAAATAGTCTTAATTACAGCAGGCCCCAGGAAGATGTCTGTGGGCTGGGACCCTACTGCTACCTCTGTGGTTTGAAAGCAGAACTGGAGTACCTGGAGCTGATGCAGAGAGCTCCTGCACTGGGGTTAAATCAGTGGCTGTTAGCAAAACCAGGTAACAACCCCTGGCAGGACCAGTAGCCAAAAAGGATGAGGAGAAACACAGTCCAACGAGGCGCTTACGGATGTTTACAGGAAAGCAGGGAAGTGGCTGGGCTCTTTCAGGCCTTTGAGGGTGTCTAGTGAGCCCTGAGCATGCTCCCCACAAAAACCCCTCCTGCCCTGTCCCCTCTACCCTGGAATTTTCAAAGCTGCGGCTTATCTGCAGCAGATAATGTCACAGCTAGTACAGCTGCTCATGGGAACACAACTGGGCAGACCTAGGGCCTTTTGAAAATACTGTTCCCTGAATATAAAGAACAAGCATGGGGAGGTTCAGGGACTCACTTTCCCCTTTAGTGCTTGATAACCATTTTTCAGTAGTTCTAAAAATAAAAATGCTTTAGACAGCTACCTAAGCAATCCAGACTCAACAAATATCTTTATTATATGAAAATAAAGAAAACATCCTGCATGTGGTTTGCTTTCAGCTACTGCTATCTGTTTAATAGTCACTGAGCTAAGCAAGAAAAGCATAATAAAATAAGCAGATTTATGTTAGATTTCTTGCATAATACAGGCAGGCATTCTCTTCTCTTTAGTGACCTTAGAAGTCCCCATGCTTTAGTAATTGATGGTTTGTTATATGCATTCACTGGGGGGCGGGGGAAGGGAAGCACATTGTTGAAAATAAGCTTTCTGAGTTATATGTTTGCCACGTAAGTACGGAAAATGGTACTTCACATTTAAACCATGTAGTTAACACAGCCTGACTGACTAGACTAGCTCTTCCACAATTAGGTACTAGATGTGTCTGGTATCCCATTTGCAGGTCAAATCAGACTCCGCAAGGTCAGCTGCTGCTCTTGAGTACTGCCTGCTTAACTCCAGCTCTGCTTGGTGGCAACCACTCACCACTGGAATTTGTTTCTGAGCATTACAGAGCTCTTGGACTGCCTGCCCTAAAGCAACTGTGGCCAGACAAAGGCAATCTCTTTTCACATAGAGCAGAATCCCAAGCCCTGTGAACTTAGCTCCCTCTGTTTGGCGTTACTGATCCGTTAGTCTAAATATGGTACATGGCAGTTTGATGGAAATCATTTCCAGTAAGAGAGGATGTTTCCTCAGCAGTTTTCAAGCTGGCTCTGACTCAGGCATTCTCATGGGAGCCCATTTAACTGGTCATTAGGGAGACAGCAAAAAGGCATTGAGGAATTTCGTAACAAAGATGTGCATCCTGTATGAAAGACCTCCTGAGAATCCTCCTGGCCATTGGCTCTGTGCATGCTTGAGAGATTTTATTAATGCCGCTGAAAAAGTATTGCTGAAACTAATCTATTATTTGTGCATAATTTTAAAGATGCTGTATTGTACTTGTTCCAGCAATGTGATGAACCACTGTGCTTGTAAATGTTGTGCTCAAACAACCCATAATTAAATGTTTAAAGTCGATTAACACCCTATATTGCAACACAGTAATCGATGGTGGAAGGGTTGCAGTTACCAAATGAATAACGGGAAGAAACATCCAGAATTTGCTAAGCAAAGTCTTCTTATAAGCTAGGACCAAACTAAATAAGTCAAGCAAAGCGGCTATGTAATGAATAGAGGTTGTGAATTGCCCTTACAAAAGCCATAAATAAAGCAAAATAAGTATTCCTTCATAACACATACTCTCTGATTTACACCTTTTTGTGCATACATGTTTCAAGGCAAATCTTTTCCAGATTAGCAGTGCTGGAAATTAATAAGGCTTTAATCCTCTAAACTCCCTGAATATGCAGATTTCTTTAGGTGTCATGGCTGAACCCACCGATTTTACTAGGATTACTAACACAATTAAAACCGAGTCATATCTTAAGAGTTGCATTGGACTGAATCAAGTAGCTGGCAGAAGTGTGGGTATCACAGAGGGCCAGAGTTTTGGTTTCCAATTCAACTCATCCAGTCTGCGGCTGCTCCTGACCAAAAACACCCCAGTGTGGATGTCACAGGCCAAGCGACAGCCCTCCTACCGAGGCACTTCTGTGGGTTTGGGATGCCCCAAAGTTAGCTGTCCTCTACAAGTCGCAGGCAATCCCTAGAGAAGAGGGTCTGATGGATGAGCAACACATAAGGAGATCTTCTCATTCAGACCCTGACATTCATGCAGAAAAAATGTAAAAGGCCTTTCTTTATTGACCCCTCTTTGTAAGGATCAGGGTTTAGTCAGGCATTTTCATTTGGAGACACATTGATTCTTATCATTAATAGTAAGACTGTTGAATGTTTACTGCCAAGTCAGACTGAATCACAACCATTTTCTGCCTGAATAAACAAGAGCTATCATGACTGAAATCATGTTGCCTAAGTGTTAGAACAAATACCTCTGAGATTGCAAATTTGGTGACTGGGCATGTTGGCCTGATGTTACATGCAGAAGTAGTGACACTGAGGGGAAAGGGACTAGAAAAGCAGCAGAAAAGCACAGGGAGAAAACACACACAGAGGACAGAAAGAAGGAAGTTTGAGTAGATGTACAATAAATTCTGTAAAAAAAGTTACAGTGTTCAGGTGCTCTGCACTGAGAAGTGGGGCATACCATAGGTGAACAGCTCCTTAGGCTTGCTCGTCAAGGATCTGACCGAGGGAAGTATTGATGACAGTTTCCTCTACCCTCTAAATATCCTTTCCTTGGATAGCTGGATGTTCTCTATGGGTCTTTAATACCTCATCTCTCTGATGATGCTTTCTGTAGTTAGTGCTTTTTTAACTCTACATGCTCTTATTATTCACCCTGATCTTTCTGGTGTCTGACTCCTTCATGCTAAGCTCTTGACTTCAGTAACTTCTCATAGCCAGGAGATTCTTACCCTAACAACATCCAGGAGGAAAGATTTTTTTTAAGCTGATCTAAATGGCTAAGCCCCTATTTTAAGCTACAAAGCCCTGTCTAACCTTACCAATGGATATGATTTTTAGGCAATCTTATCCAGTGTATGTTAGCCAAGGCATCCCTGTAGCTGAATTAAATATGTAAAGATTTAGCAAAACAAGCTTGCTGGTGCTTGTTTTGAAAAGAAATTCCTGCAATGAGAGGCATGAATTACACATAATTATTGACCCTACAGTGTAGATACTGATGATAGGAAGTTTTCAAGTGTACTTTACTAAACCAGTAGAGTGTTTATAGCTATAGAGACATCAGTGGTTTAGCAATTAAATGCATATTTATGAACTCTTCTAAATAGATATTATTAATCCAAAAAAATCAGTTTTAAGATAATTAAAAAGCCCATGTTTCAGATCCAGGATTCTAAATTGTCTTCAAGCTGTTATAATCTTTAATTTAAAACTATACAAATAGCCCACACATAACAGTTCCTTTTAGTGTCTGTTCCAAGGACCTTAAGTGAATGTAAAGTATTTCCACTGACTTCAGTCAGCTTTCAAAAGACACTTAATCTCCTGCCAGCATTACCTGCTCACTATTAACTGCTCTGGCATGACCATGCTACTCTTCTGGCCCTTGCAAAGGAAGGAAGGGGATGAGGAGTGAGATGCCAAGAAAGATTCTGTACTCTATTTAGCAGTGTTATCCTGATGGCACTCAGCTCATTTCTCATCGGATTTTTGCTGTTGGTCACTGATGACATGTTGTGTGAATGATGGAGAAAAGCTAGTTGTTTTCAAGTATTCAGTTGGAGCTGGTACTATGCAGAAATGGGACCTGGTCTGTGCAGTACATGCTCTAGGTCCCAGGGTGGGAGGGGTTGGTGGCCCTGTGCTGCTGCAGGGGAAAGTCTTAGGAAGGCCTGCAGAGCACAAGGCTTGATGAGATCTAGGTCCAAAGGGTGGGCTAGACCATAAGGAAACAAAGACTCTGGGGAGATAGGCTGGGTTATGTTGGCAGGTAGGAAGAGTATGTGGGACCAAGGTGAAGGGAAAGACATCTACCCCCTTCAGGTACTGTGTAGTGCTAGTGTCACACTCAAATTGTTGTCTTAAAACTGATAATCCAACAAAAGCTTGAAAGCACACACACCAATGGAGTCTCCAGTGGGCATTTCATCTGCAACTATAGGGAGTAACATGATGATCTTAAGGTTCTATCCAACCCTAACCATTCTATGACTCTGTGATTTCCCAAATCATCCTTGTAGAAGGGGAATATTGTGCAGTTTGCTATAATCACTGGTCATCAAGGGCAGAATTAAAAGACTGGATTTTAGAGATGTGTTTAGACTGAGAGAGAAAGTGACAGATTGAAATTCAGG
Source organism: Myiopsitta monachus (assembly GCA_017639245.1). Lineage (NCBI taxonomy): Eukaryota > Metazoa > Chordata > Aves > Psittaciformes > Psittacidae > Myiopsitta > Myiopsitta monachus. Next base: position 11,647,124 of record CM029927.1, on the reverse strand, counting down.
TTAATTTAGAAAAATGTCACCACTTACAAGTCCCTTTCCTTACCCCTCAGCTCTCATGTTTGTACTGCCACAGCTATTTAAACGTTACGCCGGTCAGGAGAAGTTGAACATATGTGCAGAGAAATAAGGGGTTGCTGATCACCTGAGCTGTGAAAATAACTGGTTTGAACTAAAATAAGACAGCTGTTCTGTTTGGGTTCAGGATTTGTGTAAACACTAGTGTTTTAATAACCTCTCTTCTTTCCCTTTTCCCTTCACTCGCTTGCCCCCCGCCTTTGAGTTTCCAATGTGGTAATGCAGCCCGATGAATACTAGCAAGTCTGATTTTCAACCAGGTAAGTTCAAATGAAGATTGGAAAGGTACTACATACCCCAGTCACTAGGCGTTTGTGGGACTTGCCTGGCCACCTGCAATTGATTCTCTCATCTTCTGCTGATATGCAAGAAGACAGGCTGGATGAAAAGTCCAACAATTTATTTATCTCTGAATCAATGGTGGGACCTGACTTCTGATGAGCTCCTGACACCCCTGGTAGGGTCTGCGCAGCTTTTGGTGCTGAGCCTCAGCTCAGCTGCCTCCAGTGCTGGAGAAGGATGCTTAGTGCCCAGGATGGAGGAAAGCAGGGGAGAAAAGCCTTGAAATAGTTGTGATCTTTGGCTCCAAGCCGAGGAATTTTGGCTATCTCTGGAAGAGGGGAAGTTTGAATAAATTATCCAAGTTGTTGTAGAGATTATTACTCCCTCTGGGTCTTCTCTGGGGAAGGTGATGATGGGAGAGCCCGGGAAAAGAAGCTGCTTAAGTCTGATAGAGTGAAGGCTTGTGCTCAAAGTTATGCCAAACTGACAAAAGCATCCCACGAGAAATGTGTTCAGTGGAGGGACCCAGCAGTGGGGGTTTTTTTTTGCTGGTTCTGCATCTGCAAACTTTAAATATGGCTGCGGTTATTGCCAGGGTACAGAAGAAGTGAGCTGGAGGTTTCTGGGGCTTTCTGCCAGCTTTTTGCCCTGTTGAGGGACTTTCTGATGACAATGTCAGAGTGGCTCTGAAGAGCCAGAGAAAGGGACAAAGCCTAAGGTCTTGCTCTAACCCTGGCACCTCTCGCAAGGTGCTCTCAATGATATTGGATTGGAAAAGCTCTATATCCCTATATACCGTTTTGCAAAGCTTCTGCACAGAGCCTGGAAAATCACCCCTGTTATCTCACTGAGGACCAAACATATATATTTGGTATATATTTGGTACAGCTGATACTTTTAAATGCCCCAAATGACAGCTTCTGTTGCTTATGTGAGAAATAAGAGCAGCGCGGCTGCCAAGTGGTCTCTCTGAATTTCCCCTCAGTTCCGGGAGGGGGAGGCATGAGAGAAGGGATGCCAGGTGCCTGCTCCCCATTGCTGGCGAGGGGGCAGCCTGGGAAAGCCGTATAGGGCTGAGGAGCAGGCTGCCGTCTGCTAGACGTGTTCACAGACCTCTAGCGTGCAGTGTCTTCTGGGCAAGTCACGGGAGCAGGGCGCTCTGTGTGGCCATTGCTTCTGCAGTGTATCACTGCTCCCCCCGCTCCGGCCTCAGATGGGTTCTGCATGGAGAGCCCAGATGGAGGAATTTCTTTCTTTACACAGTGGGTGTTAATCAACATTTTGGGAAATGTAATTACGGGTTCACAAGCTGTGGAAACCTCTGGGTTTCCCACACTTGGTCAGTACGGTCATCGTCTGTGGCTCAGCTCTTTCATTAGCTTCCAGGGACGCTCAGCCTCTCACATTGTCTGCATGAGACTGGGAATGCTTTCTGAATGACTAAGGTGCCAGCCCTGGAGGCATACGTGTAGGTTTTGCAACAGCCAGCACTAGGATATTCCTAAGAGAATTAGGAACACAGTTTTTCTGGAAGCCAAACTCTATTAGTTGGGTTTAGGTTTTTATTTTTTTCCAAAAATCCCTGCCATTTTGTTACTAGCTTTCCAGCTGAGCATGTTAGACTGCTGGCACTGCTGCTGTACTCTGCTGCATTACTCAGCTTTTGTGCTGCCAGACTGAAATGTCAATGCAAGTAACTGTCAGTCTCCCAGGAGGTGAAATGTAGAGCACCATTCTGCCTCCGTAGGTAAGCGGTTTCAGGATACAGCTCAGTCAGTTACAAGAAAGGTTATAAGATATGTTGCCTGAGGTAGTGTGTGGCTGGGCTGGCCAATACACAATGCCCTTCCCAGTCCTGACTTCCCAAGAACACCATGAATGATGTGGAAAAAGAAGCTTTTCCCATTATGTACACTTTCCTGAGTAATTCTGCTGAATTTTATTCCCGTTGCCATTTCTCTGCATTCCTGCATGGCTATGTCCTATGGGCTATGTCCACTGAAAACCTTTGTTATTAGCAGCTGTCATTCCTCTACCAGCTCTCAGAAGTCACCGTTTATAGGACGTTTATATCCTGACCTTAAGGCCTTGCCTATGCAGAAAGGCTGTACTGATCTAGACTTACTGGTATAATTTGAGTAAGCCAATCTCTGCCTTTCCCCCACTCCTCTTTGATGCGGATGTAATCACACAGCTATAAAGATATTTATACAAATTTGGGTTATTCTTACAGAGAAAGCAGAGTGTGTTTTACCCCAACAAGGCAGTTTTATTTCAGTGTAACTGCAACCCCACCAAGCCTTATGCTGATCTAATTAGGGCTAATTTTGTACAGAAGTGGATCCCAGAAGAAACATGCTGAAATGTTGATATATGGGGGCAGATGCATACACAGGGCTACTGTCTATGTCTTACATATGTTCTGATGCAGAACTTCCACCTGTGGTGGCGCAGACCTAGCACTGTACAAGAAGAAGGTTGTAACACTGACTAAATAATTTTGTGCACACAGAAACTGTGTTGAGACAGGATGTATAGAGAAACACAACTTGTTTCTATCATTTCTTACCCTTCAGAGGCTGTACTGCCGTGTTGTAAGTCAATTCTGACAACAGCCAGAAGCATAAGGTCCATGAGATGACATGTAAGGTTTGGTCTATGAGGTGAAATGCCAAAATTATTCACTGTTCAAACAGGCAGCTCAAGAGAACATGCGCTTGTGGATTGATGCTTCATGATCTGAAGTACCTTTAGTGTTTCAATTCATTCTGAAGGGTCTGGGAGAAAATGGCCCCTGTGTCTGTAAAGAAACCTCACACTGACCTCACCCAAGGAATCTGGATGCCTCCTTCCTGTTTTAAAGGAGCAAATAAGGATGAATCTAAATGAAGTGGCCAGCAAATCTTCAAGCCAAGTCAGTTACAACATATCTGCAACCAAAAGCCAATTAGGCCTGCCCTGGGGGCTTAATACAGTGTGCTAGACAATGCCAGTATCTGCAAGTCTGTAGTGCTTTCTAGTCCATGCAAAAAAAACCCCAACAAATCCAATTGACTGAAAACCAGGTAAACAACAAACATGTTATGTAATAGATTTTTGAACATGTAATATTCATGCCATTTCTCCAGGGCACCTCAATTCCAGGATGAGACAAGACTATATTCAAGACCTGCTGACAGTAAAACACTTCTTAACGGAATGGGGATGTTTGGCAGAGCTTCAGTACTCAGAAACTCCTTGGCTGGGTGCAGCTGTACCCTGCCTTACTGACTCACGCTGATCCTGGAGTCTGAACCAGCTGTTCTTACAAGTTCAAGCAGCCATAGGCCTGCACTAACAGTCTATTTTTCAGCTGGGAAAGTCCCATATGGCCCATGATATACAGGCTGACAAACCCTAATATCGTCAGGGTGCATTTTGTTTAGTCTTCACTTTCTTGGTCATGGCATGGTCCTACATGGGGAAAATTGGCTGAACAGATATGCCTTTAGCCAAACATTATATGTGGCTGATAATGACAGGACTGAGGCATTTCAGTTCTACTTTGGTGGTACAAAGGGATTTCAGTGGAGACTGATAATCTATCCAATAATAGTAACTTTTAGAAAATTTGTAGGTTTTCTAACAGCTGTAGCAAAACTGAGGCTGTGGTAAGAGCCATAACTTCTTCCCCATTGTCCTTAAATATGGTGTGTCTGCGCAGCCAGGAAGCACACTCTCTCTTGTGCTGTGCATCCTCAGTTCTTCATGCTCTGCAGGGAAGCTGATCAATGCAATTTTTAGACAAGATAAACTGAAGTTTCCATCCATTTTTTCTGCTTACAATCTAGTCAGGGATAAGAATTTTTTTTCTCTTCTCACATGCCTTTCAGCCTGTGGATAACACTGTATTTTCAGTAAAGTCAAGTGGACATGGACTTCTGCCATTTCCTTCAGCGGAACCCAAAATTCACCAACATGTATGGAAGTGCTCATACTTTTATAGTTTCAGGCACATCATCCCTACATTAGTTAACCTTCACTACTGTAAAAATACTCTGCTAAAACAACTCCCCTGGTAGCCTGTATTGTCATAGAGCCCACACAGGACCAGCAGTGGAATACCAATAGCAACAGGCAGCAAAGCTGAGCAATAGGGGAACTGGGACTAGGCCTGGAAGAGCTTGGGATCAGAGGTTGTCTGGGGTGAGAGGGAGGGCTGTGCCACACACTTTCATTTGTGTTTCCTGCATAAGTGTACAACCTGCTCTGTTTCTACATTGCAGGATTTTGCTTTTCGCAGCTAACCTCTGGTTATACAAGAGATTTCTTACATGGTGCACTGAGCAACACCTAATCATTTCCCCTCACACAGGGGGAAGTTAATGATTGTTTAATGTGTCTGGAGCAATGATGTCCCATGTTTGGCTTACGGGTCTCTAAGGCTATCCAGGAAGTTTAACTTTGCAGTATTCAACAGCTGAGCTTTCCGTTTAATTAATTTTGGCATTCTTTTTCTATTCCCTTCTCTTTTAATTTCCAAGAGTTCTCTGGAAAATAAACAAAATCTGATTTTGCAGATTAAAACAAAACCCCATTCATTATTTCACATCAAGCATTTTCTCATGGATGAATGAGGAGGGGAAGCATCTTTGGGCTTCTGACAAAGAGAAGAGAGGTCCCATGTCTTTTACCCTATGGAGAAGAATCTTGCCCTATGGAATTGCAGGTTTATGAACAAAAAAGCACTCAGAGCAGCAGCTCACTCCTTCCTGAGTGGCAGAAAGGGCCCAGAAGCTCTCTGTTGTACTCTGTCAGGAGAAAAGAATAGAGAGAAACTGATGTTGAAGTAGTGGCAGTGGTGACCTGGTGATTTCCCATGCAGACCTCCTCAGCGGGACCATAGAAGTGTTGTCAGTATCAGTCTGTCCTAAGTCATCCCTCTCAATCACAAAATATACCAAACACTTCTATTGGCTTACTTCAACTGCAGTGTAGACATATTATCCTTTGCTTTGGTATATCATCCTAAACATGTGAAAACAGGTAACTGATCTCTGAAGAACTAGAATGTTTCAGGCACACAAAATCTCAGGTAGTCACGTTGAGGGATGAAAAAGTCTTAATCAAGCTTCTGGTTTCTATGCTGGGTTTTTTTTCTGAAGCTTGGAGCCTTGGAGCTACCTTGTCATTCCAGCTGGGCTTGTTTCCAGCCAGGGGCAGCTGTGGGCCCAGGTAAGGTAAGATCGTTGGGGATGCTTTGACTTTTCTGCAAATAAGTCCATTAGTCAAACATATGTTATTGGTGGCATTTGTTACTCTCATTTTGAAATTTCACATTGAGTTTCAGAGGTAACATAATGCAGAAAAATGCTTTTAATGATCAATCTACAAGGGAGGGGGAACTGCTGTTCAGGAGATCAGAGTGGATAATGTAAATGCTCTCAGTGCCTGGGGATGTAGACAAATTAGGGAGAGTCCAGAGGAGATCTACAAGAACAATAAGAAATTTAAAAACCATGATCTGTTAGGAAAGATTAAAGGAAGTAGGGGGCTTAGTCAAGGACAAAGGTTGCTGAAGGATATATAAAGTCTTTGAATATTTAAAGACTCTTATAGGATGGCAATCAATTTTCTTCAGCTCCACCAAGGGAAGTACAAAAAGAAATCTACTCTATTTGTGGCAAATATAATACACCTCGCTTACTAGCAAAAATCTCTTCTTGGTGTTTGTACCTCTTTTTGAAAGTGCACGCTAGTGAAATGGTAGAGCAGGTTACCTAGGAAATAGTAGAACTTCTTCACAAAATGTTTTCAAGACTCAGCTAGACAATCTTCTGCCAGAGATGTCTGGTTATACTTTATCTTTCCTCAGTGCAGGGGCTTGTACTAGATGAATTTAAACTGCACAAATATTGATGAGAAACCTCTCCATCATGTCTTAATAACCTGCTCTAGTGCAGTATAGCCCTGGAGCCCAACATAGCTGAAAATAGACCATTGTTTCTGGACAAGTGGACCAAAAAACTGGTCTGATGGAGGTTTTCAGGAATTAGCACTTTGTATTAATGCCTTCCTGTGACTCAGGCAGCCAGAGACCCTTGCTGACTAAGTTACTGAGCAGGGCACAGTCTTCAAACAGGTCCTTCAAACAAGGACGTCTTGGGTGCTCTGTCCTCAGGACTTTCCCTGTTCTGTGGAAACTAAGTGACTTTTTCCTCCTCACTAGCAGCCACATGAGCCTCTTTCTCTCCAGACTTGCTATCCTTTGTCAGGCTGTCTGGTTTGGATCTTTGTGCATCATCAAAGCAACACTCACATCCTCCTTGTTGAATCAGGTAAACTGGAGAGAGCCTAAGGAAAGGATGACATGCGTAAGTAGTGATTTAGCAAATATGAGGCAAGATGGAAAGACGTCGTTTGTTCAATAGGGGGAGAAATAACAAGTTCCCAGCTGTCCGTAAATCTGTCCATAGGGAGCATGTCATGGGATCATTCTCCATGTCTGCTGGGAGATGCGACCGGTGAAAAACAATGTGTCCTGTTCTCAACATGGCCAGCTTTTCAGTGTATGCTGCCCCTGCCCTCCTCCTTCACTAGTCCTTGCTGTAGAGGGAAGTCACTCTTGCTCTGAGCCTGCAAGACACTCTGTTGTCATGTGCATCTCCAGTGCTGACTGCCCTTGGCCCAGCGAGGGGGATGAAGAAGCCATCCCCCATGAACACAAGAAGCATGTTAACAAGAGCCTGTGTGAGCTGCCAGAGGACGTGATATGAGGGAAGCTTACTCTACTTCGTTGGCAATGAAACATCTTTTCTCTGAATAAAAATATCCTTGAGAAAGAGAGTCTAATTTATAGTTAATAGCTGGAAGGTTTTGTGAGAACTTAGCAAGGGCAAAAAGCTCTGGAGTCTTATGGTCTGGGATATAACAGAGGAGGATGGTTTCCTTGAATACTCGGGGGTATTATTTTGTGTTGTGCATGGTATTTTTCTGAGCCTGGTCTCTTCCTACAATACACAGCATGTGCTGTGCAGAAGCAAGGCAAGACAAAGCTAACCATGTAGGTCATGACGGAGCATTTGGGAAGCTGCTCTCAAAATATAAAAGTTAAGGTAAATATCTGGTGTTGATAAATGCATTTTGCATACTTCAGGCCACCACTGTTCCTTGGGTGCCCTTTGTTAGTGTAAATAAGCTTCATCTTGGTTTGTGGCAAACCTCAAATATTTGACTTCAATCTCAGCACAGTTGAGCAGACAGTATAGGGAGCTATTAAACTGTTCCTGTGCATGGCTTGAACACTGTAACTTATCATATTAAATAGCTCTTTACAATGAAACCCCAAACTTTTCCAAAGAAAACAATTACAGAGGGTTAGAAGATTCTCCTTTTACCCAGTCTGAATTTGCTCTTCCAAACATCCAGGTGCCAACCATTCTTCCACTCCAAGAAAAATGTTAACACTTTGTCTGCATTGCATCAGTTTTATTAGTTTCAATGATAATGGGGGAGTTGGAGGGGTACAACCCCACTGACACCAAGTGTGCGCCTTTGCCCAGGATAAAGGAGGGAAAAGTGGCTGTGAATGGGTGAAAGTGCTGGGGCACCCAGCTGCTTGGATATGCAGCTTGAGTCCACATCTCTGCAAACCCCTGCGCAGGCTCCTGAAGCGAGTGTGTGTGTTTTGACCACCATCATCTGACTTTTGGGAGTACAGGGAACAGTTGGAGTATGTGGGGAAATACACCTTTGGAAAGCTCTGACCAGAGCCAGATGGATCCCAGATTCCTTGGCTCTGAACGCCTTGGATTGTGCAAAGCGGGTGGCTACATTGCTGGAAAAGTACTAAATGGCTCAGCACAGGGGGTTCTTTGTCTCCTTCACTCATAGCTATTAACACGAAGAAAGAAGTTGCAGCACAGTTCCACCCTGGTCACTCCGGCTTTAGAACGCTGTTTGGGTAACTCTGGCTCAATGTGCCTGCTTCACAGAAGTGTGACTGCCTAAGAAGCCAGTGATTCAGAGCTGACTATGTTTGAATAGGAAAGTAGTCTAGAAAAATGTTTAGTGCATGTGGTAGCCACATCTGTGCTCCAAGAGACATGAACAGCTTCATTCCCAAAGAAACTTTGGGGCTTAACTGACATTGTACCTGTGTAAGCCCCAAATTTAGATCAACCAACTCCTTCTTGTCTGCCATCTGAATCTGGAAGCAAATGAGTTTTGCCAGTGTATTCCTGAGGTGACGAAGCTGAAGAATGTACATGCAGCCGCTCCAGCTGCAGTGGCTCCAGCGGGCTTTAGCTTGGAGCCATCACAACTAGGATAGCTGTATGCACATCGTTGTAAACAGAGCAAGTGGTTCTTTGCTGCATTTGCTCCCATCAGCACAAACATGAAACCCAGGCATCTGGTAATTGATTCTTACTTAACAGCCCAATGAGTAGTGTCTTGCATGGAGACGTGGGTGTCTTGGTCCTTCTTCTGCCTAGCTGGGGCCATCCTTTGTCTCCAGTGCAATGTGCCAGCCTCAGCTGTAGGGTACTTCAGGGTGAAAGCTTCCTCCCTGGAAGCTCTTGCATTTGGCGTAAGATGCTTAAACATGTACTGCGTTTCAAGAAGAGAGTGACCGTGTACCCTGGTGAACATGATTTCCAGCAAAATGCCTCAAATTAAACCTTTGTTCCAGCAACTCAGAGGGCACTTTCAAAAGGGGGAGCAGTTGTCCCAGTAACACAAAACTACACCCTTCAGCTGCTCAGGGGATTTCCAGTTTTGCTGATCCCCTATCACGTATTAAAGTTTCTGGCAACGTGTTCGTAACAAAGCTGAACTCTCTTATTCTCCCTGCGAGAATTCTGTTTTCTCCTCGTTTGAAGCCACTTAGGCACACGTTTCTGCCAGTCTGGTCTATGCTTCACTTTTTTAAGTCTTCATTTATCTCTTCCCTGGCCACTTTTGTCTATCTTTCCCTGCTAGCAGTGACCCAGGGAGAATCTGCAAATCCCAGAGGTTTGACCTGTCTGTGGTCTGTGTGGTGGTAGGGCACGGGTGGTGGAGGCTGTTCCTGTCAGCGCTTGGCCGGGGTGGGTTGTTTCCGAGCTCCAGTTTCTTCCCACCCACACGGATGGGACACACAGTGCCGGCTGGATTTCCCAGAATGAGCCTGGCCAGGAAAATGCAGAAACCTTGGCTCCAGCTCTGGGTTTTGGCAAAGTCCTCTCCCCGGAGTGGGGCTGGTAATGGCAGCATGGTGTGGCAGGGAGGCTGGCTGCAAACCCAAGCAAGCAGCTGGTACCAGGAAAGCATCTGTATTTCTTTAAAGAGAGAAATAGACAAACAAGCTTCTCTTTCAACCGGCCAAGGTTAAAATGCCAGGTCTGGCTCCTTTTCAAGCCCTTTATTGGGAATTATTTCCTCAGCCATGCCCTATACACCCTCAGCTACCCATTTCCCCATGGAAGGGACCAGCAGCTACAGTTCCTTGGGAAACGCTCTCCTCCCTTCCTTTCTGGCTGGTAGATGTAGTTCTTGAACTTTCTGGGGAATCGGTCGATTCAGTGACAATAGCCAAACAGTTAGCAACAATGGCAGATTTTTACCATATTGAATGGCTTGCTGAGGAAACCATGAAGGTTGAAACCAGACGGTCAGTATCTCACCTACTCACTGGATTATTCATGAAGGTAACCCCAAGCTTTCCATTGTTGAATGGAGCAGATTAGCCCTGCCTTGCTGTCACCATTAAACTTGATAGACCTGTGCTAAGCTACAGCAGCTTGAAAATTGAGACAGAGCACAAAGCAACGCTTAATTTTAAGTGGAAAAAAGTTTGGAACATAAAACCGCACAGAAATTGCAGAAGTTGCTGGATATGATGTAACTGTGCTGGACCTGCCCACTCTCAGGGGTGAAGTTTACTCCTGTGGGATATGCTGAACTACCTACTTAACTAACAGCACAGGTCCTCAGCAGAGGCATAAATTATCAGAGAAGGCAAAATCCTAAATCTGGCAAGGCAGAAACAAACCTGCGGGTGGTCCTGGAATAGGTGTTTTGCCAGACTGATGTTATCCATGAAGTTATGGGCACATCCACATCTATATCCTCATGGAGGTCAGAAACCTAGACTTGTAGGAAAAAAGAATGATTTGAAAGCAGGGGAAGACAAGCAAACCGTGTCTGAATTTCAGAAATTTTTAGTTAATAAAAAAAATAACTACAATTCTGGTAATTAAATCTGAGCCACTATGAGTAAGACCAAAAGTCAGTGTTGTTTGGCTGTCAGCAGTGACTAACAGCAAATACTAAAGAGAACAAGCATTCAGTGTTACCATCAACAAGTGTATGTACTTCCAGCTTTCAGCAATGTGTGACTCCTGAAATTTTTGAGTCAGAGGTTGTATCTGCATCTTGGTGTGAAATATTATTTGATGAGGCTTTTCTCCTCCTAATTATTCTGATTCATCTTTCTGGTATCCATGGCACTCTGTGGCAGTGAGTTCTTCATCTGAGAGAGGGGAAGATTTAGGTTGTCTCTGTTTAGAGTTAATCTGATGCATGCAGAGGCAAACATGATCGTAAATTGCAAAGATCATGAGTGAGTCACTCAAATTAGTAATGGATTCCAAAAGGTGCCCTTCAGTTTCTCTTGCTGCCCTCCTTTGAGACATGGTATTAGCACATACAGAACTTGGTAGAATTGGACGAGACTTAATAAACTACCCCTGTATTCTTTCATATTTTTTTTTATTCCATAAACAATTGTTGATTTAGTCAGCACTAACTTTTGAACTTTTAAAGACATGTTGCTTTGAAATTCAGTTTGAAGAGTATTATTGCAATGCTGTAATTAACTTGGCCTTAAGCTAGGAGTGGTACAAACAAGCAAGCTTTCACAACATTTTAGCTCAGAAAAACTGACATCATGAAGACATGTTTTCCTTACTACATCTTCCTGTATCTTTCTACCCTATCAATCAGACACAATTATTATGGTATTTCTTTTCTTTATTTGATTGTCTTACCCTAGATAAAAGCCATATAACATTATTTATGTTGCAAATAGCGTTATCTGTCTAATTAGCTGTGTAGGCATATATCATTATGTTTTAGTCAGTGAATGGAGAAAATCAGAAGGCCCACAGAGTACCACATCTTTTTTTATGGACTATATGATGCTAAAAGCTAATTTATCAAGCAGAAAGAAGCTTGATATAGTGTGTATGATTCTGTCAGGCTGCTATTTGATAAATGCTTTGGCAGTGTGCAAGTACAGTGCTCAGGTTAAAACACCTTTGGAAATGTCATTTCCCTATAGAAAAAGGTTACCCCGCAATGGATGTATGGCCATATGAACAGAGGTGGCAGGCATTCTGCCTGCATCAGTGGCAAGTAGCACGCGCTGATGGAAGAGGTGTGAGAACTAGGATCTGTGCAATAGCACTGCCCATGAGTACCCTATCTGTGCAGCTGTCAAGTTATAATATTTGGACATGGAAAACATCGTGCACATTTTATTTCAACAGTAACCAATGTATCTAGTTCCTATTCCTCATCAAACTCATCTTTAAAATGTGAAGAACTGAGTATTTAATTGCTCTCAGGACATCTATGTTTCCATTTGTTTATAAATCTCCCTAGGTCACCTGTCCTATTTGGCCAGGAGTTGCCATGGGTCTGACACATTGACCTGACATGAATTCCAGTTGCATACACTACATGTCAGGCCTGTATCGGGAGTTTGTGAGCCTCCGTAAGAGCCATCCATCGCTGGTTTGATAGCAGAGGTGAGACTGGCACACAGTACTCCCCTTGGGACACTGGGCAAAGAGAGTTTAAAAATGCAACCACTAAGATGTATCGAATCTCTGTGGTTAGACCTTAGGTACCCTCCACTTCGCCCACTACAGTGAGGCACCTCTGCGCCTGTCATCCTGCACATGTAGCCACTTCACAGGGCGAGCCCGGCAAGGAAAACCACAGGCTGAATGAAGACAAACTGTCATTTCAGGATTCACACGGGAATGTAACTTATCCTCTGTGTTATACAAACTCAGTAATTATGTCTGTCAGTGGGTTGATATTTTACATAGATAATGTGCACATTACTGGCTGACTAAAGCAACTCTGGAGAGCAGACTTTCAGTGTGAAATATGTTTATAAACTGAGCTTTCTCTTATGTTCGAGTAATGGTTGCTGTACCACCAACTGAATATTTTTCTGATAGAGATGCCCACAATTAGGAGATAAATTAAGCTGATTCTTTAAATCCTACTGTGACAGTCCTGAGGCAGTATCATGCTGCTGTTGCTGGGTTGATTATACGGACATGCTTGTGGCACAGGGTGGTGCAAACAAGCGTTTCAGTCTAGGGTTCAGCCTTTGGGGAGCAAGGTTTCCTGAATGACAAATTGAGGAATGAGAATTCCTCAATTCAGGCATGTGGTTAAGTTCTCCAGACTCCAGGACTTAAATGGGATTTCCCTTGCACTCATCTCCCATGAAGTGTTTGGCAGGACAGGGAAGGGGGCAGAGTAGTAGGAGTAGGATCTGCTTGTTCCTTGCTCTTCTAAGAGGATGTGAATTGGGGTAAGACTAAGAGAACTGGAACCGTACTGCTCCACCTCTTCCCCACAGACTGAATGTACATTTTTGTTTCTTCCCAGCTAGAAAAGAGGCTGAGAGAAACTATGTGAGGACTTCTCCAAACTGTTTAACACCCCTGTGTTGCTTTCACAGCAGGACTATGTAATAGTGGGGACATTTCATGAAGATTAGCAACATGCATCAAGGAGATGATGGATCGCTAAACATGCCAGTCTGTGATAAAGATACCCCTTTCAAAGAAGTGGTAATTCCTCTTACCAAGTGAATATGAAACAAACTGTGCTGCTTCTGTTAAGGGAAGGAAAGGGGCAGAGCCTAGACATTATCCAAAGCTAAGTGCTGGTGAGCTAGCTTACTCCTGAGAAAGCTGCCAAACTTTGTGTCCAAGGCAGCAGCAGCCAGGTGGATTCCCAGGGCTTTTGGGAGAGAAAATACAGGCAGTGGGGCTGCTCTGCTGCCCACAGAGATACGCATGCTTTGTCAATGGCATGGAATGCCCCAATCTAGTCTTAGCAATGCCTCTAAATCTGACCTCAGATGTTGGCTAACCTAAGTCCGAGTTTGTTGTCTGGACTCTCTTTACAGTGAGTGGAGAGAAAGAGGCCCTATAGCAAACAGTCCACCTCATTCAAAGATCTATTGCAAAGAAGAGACAAGTTGTCTCCTAGAAGAGCCTATTTCTCTCAGGGCTCTAACAGAAAACTGTGCAATCAGTGCCAACACAAACACCAGTACTGTAGACTTTTAAACTGGACCACCCTTTAAGTTAATGACCCCTAGTGAACATATCTAAGACAAAAATTCTAGTTTGTGCTAGCCTTGACTAAAGGCTCCTCCACTGAAGCTGCTTCTGTGAAGAGTTGTTGGAACTGGCATTTTTTATGCTTTACCTAACATAATGGTAAATGTCCTTAGACATACATGTCAGTTCCCAGCTGAATTTGACTGAGGTGTTTCTGTCAGATGGCACTGGAATTTGTCAGCTCTTAGCTTCTTGTCAAGACCATGGAGTAACACCATATGGGCACTGCATCACTATGATGTCTTTCAAGTCTCGCCAATTTATTGAAATGTTTTAAACCTCGTTCCAAAATTATATTTCCTTTAAAAAAACAGAAGGAATAAAGTTAAAGAAATCCTTGTCCTTAGGACTGTATGCTATTTTAAATTAACCTCCACAAATATGTATCTTCAAGAACATGAAGTTGATGCACCAGGTGCAGTATGGACTACCCTTGTTTTTCTTGCTAACAGATGGATTGTGTCATCTAAGAATTTTCCTGGGTTAGTGACATGTTGAGTTACATTACCTCTGGGAAGAACTGCACTACTGGGCTTCCCAACCATTTCCAGAAAACTAGAGAAAACTCAGCAGCTATTCCACATCCTTACAGAAAACACACTGTCTCTTTTCCTGGCTTTTGGAGAAAGTGAACTCTGAGAGCCCAGATGCTACAGGAATTTACTTATAAAGTCAGAGTGGAAAACAGTGGTGTCATTCTTTTTATTATGTTAAAGCTACTGTTCTACCCGCCTCCTCTCAGCCTACATTGTGTCATTACAGACTCCCGTATGTTGGCAGCAAAGAGACATCTTTCCTGAAGGTCACCCTTCTATAAGGAGCCAGAAGTGTCTACCAGTCCTGCAATGCTTTACCTGTGAATAGCAGGTAAGGGTAGCCTGTGACATAAAGGGACTCTCCTTCCGTTTTATGCATTCACATCTCTGAAAATGGGTGCCTTTCCTGAATATGCATGCTCTGCAGAAGTCTGTGTGGACTCAGAACATAAGAAAACTGATAGTCTACTTCTATTGCTGTATTCAAGATCAATAATAAGTGGAAGAAATTGAAGGACATGACTTCTAAAAGGCTAGTATGAACCACCCTGATTAGACTACATTGGCACTGACTCTATCTCTCCTCCCAAAGCTGTCCTGCAAACATGTGTCTACCTCATCTGCCATGAGTTATAACAAACTACATCAGCATCCTTCCTGTCTGAGAGACACCCCATGACACAAATATGATTAATCTATATAAAGAGAAATCTCAGGGCAAGAATCCCAGTTCTCACTGGTTTTGTTTGGCAAACCAGCACAGATAGATAGTTTTCCACATATGACAGAAATTTTCTCTTCTTTGAGTGCATCGATGCCCCAAATTCAAGCTGTTCCAGGCCTAGTGGTAGCTGCCTAGAAGTAAGTTAACTTTCACCAAAATCAAAAAAGCCCAAGGTGGAGTCTATTGCATCAAAATACCCTACCAGAAATCCAACGAGTAACCCACTTTTTACTCAGTCAGAACTAGCTGGAATATGTCCAGGAGGGCTGGATGCCTGGGCTCGACACAAGCAATCTTTGCTCAAATACAGTACCCAGGATTTCTGATTGACAGAAATACTCTGTGCTAGAGCTGTAGGTGACAGGTACACTCACCTTTCTGCAGCAAAACTGGGGGATGTCTAGTTACACACCAGTCCCATATTTCCCAAGCTGCACCATCAACACATCATTCTGATCTGAAAAGCTGTCGAAGTAGTAGCTTTGTGCTAGATCTGGGACTCTTTTGCAGAGCAATTCCCATTCTTTGAGATGCGTCTGTTGGACCTGGTGGCAGTTTTTTGAGCAGAATGACGAAGAAATTTCCCTCTAAAATGTGTAATTTCCAACCCAACAGTGATGAACAACCTTTTACGTCTCAATGTATCATACACAGACTAATTACACTGAGTGCTTATGTGCTGCTTTATTCCTTCGTCTTGCAGTCATTCTTGCAGCAAGTTGCAAAATGAGGCCCCAAGGGTGTGAGGCTCTAGCACATGAACAGAAAACGTTCATCTGCCCACTCTTTAAGGGCTTTCATTCTCACAGCATGTGTGGTTTCTGTGGGGCCTGGTGTCTTTGGGTTTTGTTCTGGTGTTACAGGAAGAATATAATCTATTATTATGTTTTTCACTTGTTTACTGACTATGCGCAAGTGGCTGCAATGGAAAAGGGGAAACCAATGGCAGCAGAAATGACAGATACAGTCACAACCTGTAATGAATTTGAGATCAAAAGAAAACTTCCATGGGGTGCCCTAGAGGGAGACTACTCTTCGAATAATGGCAGTTCTCACATGGAAAGTGCTTCACCTTTGTTTTCTCTCTACAGATTTTCTTCAAAAAGTGACTTTCCTTTTTCTTAACTGAGGTCCTGTAACCAGAGCCCTCTCAGTCAAGGAAAAGAGCTGTCAGTTATGTTCCTGGCTTTATTAAAGCTAGCCTAATAAACTATTAATATTTCCTACTCTAATTAATTGTATGGAATTTATGGGACACATGGTATTTACATCATATCACTTGTTTTGCGGCAGAGGTAATAGTATGCAGGGAGGGTTGGAACTAGATGATCTTAAGGTCCTTTCCAGCCCTAACTATTCTATGATTCTATGATTCTGTACTGCAAAAACTAAAATAAAAAGGGGACAGAAGTATTATACAGGTGGCAGCCCAAAAATGAAAGCGAGGTCTTGCAACATAGTGGAAAGTCAGCATTTGCTGGGGAACATCCAAGACCAGTTTCAAGCCACATTTTTCTATTCTTGTTAAAAAAGTGTGTGGATTGCAAGGGCACAGTTGCAACTAGTTATATGCAGAAGAAACTATAAACTCCAGCCTGTGACTAACATGAATAAATTTAGTATTAAAATGGTTTAGAAAACAAGTTTTTGAAAAACATTCCGATTCAATATAGTTTCCTTCTCTCTTCCGGTTTTGACACAGTACAGTAATATGCGTGTTGTGAGATATTCAAGGAAGAATAAGCAAATTACAGAGAAGGGAAAGAAGGCAATCAATGAAGGCGATCTATATCTCATTCACATTGTTGAATAAATAATAGCAGAGGAGGTCTAAAATTAGATTTGAGAAGAAATCTGAACTACTTCAAACATGGTCTGATGCACATCTAATCAGCTGGGGCAGATTAACTGAAGTGAATGGTGCCTTCCTGCCACTTGCCTGACTCCTCCTGGCTGGGGCAGAGATGTTTATGCTGGTTAGAGGGAGGATGTGCAAATCACTTACTTCTGGAGGGACTGACCAGTTTCAGGTGACATCTGTTTTCAAGAGCTGCTCCACATGTTGCAGAACCGAGCATTGCCAACCCTCTATTGAACCACAAAGAGGGGAGCCAGCTCCTCCAGTTTGCCATGCATTGCTTACCCTCCACACACTGCATCCTGACACAGAATGAGATGGGGCTGACAGCTAACCACAGATATTCCCATTCCTAATCCTAGGTGAATTAAGAGGGTAAGGAAGACACCAGTTAAACCTGGATCTTGCAAATTCAAAACAAAGATCTGACATCAGTCTGCAGGAAGAAATAAGAACCAGCCTGGCATATGCATCTGCAATTAAGAAGCAATCAATACTAGTGTGAGCTATGTAAGCAGTGCTAGCTTGAGGTCTATCCCACTGAACTTGAAGATTAAATAGCATTAAGGTCTGCCACCCAAAATGCAGCCTTGCTAATGGTCACATTTGCTTCAGCACCTGCTTAGGAAGTGCAAGATGTAACTCACTCTTTAGAGCAATCTGCTCATTTGTTATAAAAGCCCAAACCACACCATGTGAACACTGTGAATCATGTCTCCAAAATCCTTCAGCGTCTACTCGCTAACCAGCCATTTTACCTGGCTATTTGGTGAGGGTTTTGTGTTCCTCACGGTGAGGGTTTTGTGTTCCTCACCTCTCTCAAGGGGAGCAGATCTCTGGATTACAGTCCTACTCTTAAGCTCATTTATTAATCTGGCTCAAACCATGGGGTTTAACTATGCAGGGGACCTGAAAGAGAATTCCTTCCAGGCAGCTATGACCGGTGGTTGATACGACTCAGAATAGCTTTCCAAAACCAGTGCATTGTTCATACATCTAAAGAGACGGTCTTATACAGAGGAAACAGTTTGAAACAACAGAAGTTCATGCATCTTTGGTCTCACCTAAATTTTGAATGTTCTTTGCAAATTCAGAAACCAGACATATCACTGCATCTGGGTTGGGAGATATAAGTTGCCCTCCTAAAGCCTTTCTTGTTGCTCAGTCTCCCAAGAAACAGCTGATTATTTTCTTTCCCTTGATCTTCAAGGGCTGGAGGTTTTGGCACTTACGTCTGCTTGTTGTCTTTACGTCTAGAAAAATGAGTCTGTTAATCTGCCTGGGGTCTCCCAGGTCCTGACTGATACTTTCCTATTGCTCAGTTGAGGACTCAGCACTTTCCCTGGATATATCTTACCACTAACCAATCATTTTTTTTTTTCTGCTTTTAGACTTCTTAAAAGAAACTTTGATTGATTTCATAGAGGTAGTGGGAAATTTTCAGAATTAAGTTTGTGTAAATAGTAGGTTTGGGTTTTTTATTTCGTTCCTGAGTTAAAGAAAACCAAGAAAATTGTTGTTTGGCCCCAAATGTTGACAAAAGCTCTAAAAATCAATGCCTTCTTTAAACAGGAAAGGCTTTTTGTCATGACACTGAGGTGAGGTGCAATCAACCATAGCTGATAGCCCTTCTCCTGATTCATAGCAAGATATGGAATTGGCTACTTCTACCATGTGTCCATGAAGAAGTGACTGACTCCTAAAATGCTTCTGAATGTTATCTTTGAAATCTCAAAAATAATGCTTTTCTGGTTTGTTTTTTTTTTTTTTTTTCCTGAAAATTCCATCAGGTCTAAATATAATATTGGAGGATGAAGATGTGCATGTCCCACATGGTCCACAAAGAGAACTTTCTGAGGGTACAGATGGTGACTGAGCACCTAACTCATATTTGTGCTTTTACAAATCCACTTATTGATGGATTAATCAATAATGACAAAACTTTCTGAGAAAGAGCAGTAAATAAACCCATTAATCCCTCTTCAGTATAATTGCACAGAAGGTCAGATCACTTTATCTATGTCTGAATTAAGAAAAAAATAGCTCAGATGGGGAAGGGAGCCCTGGAAAGGACGGACAAAGGGATGAACATCCTGTGCTCTACCTCTTCCCAAGTGTCCGAGAGCTTCCCACCTCCTGGCAGCTTTAAAGGTCACTGCTCCTTTTGCCAAACCAGTCAGATTTACAAGAATTGTTCATTTCTGAGTTTCCCATTATTTTGAAATGCCAATCTGCTTCAATATCCTTTACTTTTTGAGTGGGAAAACCCTCCTGCTGCCGGCTGTGGAACCAGTAGTTGCACAGAGCTCACTGGAGGAATGGCTCCCTGGACTCTGAGGAAATATTATCGGAAACACAATACATTTTCAGTCAGCAGCCTAGGAGAATGACTGGGGGAGGTCAAGGGAAAATGCTGTAGCTGAGAAGGGCTGAAAAGAAAGGGAAAATCAAAGGAGATCTCAATGTTTGTGTTGGTTTGTTTACAAAGCCAAAAGATTAGGAGCCAGACTTAATGTCTTGATTGAAAAAATTAAGATGATTCATAAGACTGAAAAGAGTAAAACCAGTTTTAAAAGAAGAAGAACCTCAAAACAATGTCTGATTAGACTGGTGGTCTGAATAGAAATAGGAATTATACAAAGAATCAAGCAGAGCAGCGTCACTGACAGAGCCAGAGAGAATGAATTTCTCACCAGCTATCTGCTTCCTCTGGCTGAAGGACTTTGGATTGATTATGATGGGTTACAAAAATGTGTGGCGTGTTCATTACTGTCAAAGGTAGTGGATAACTCTCAAACAGTGCAGATATTTTATTTATGAGAGAATAAAATAATTTTATAGCTGCCTATCACTGATCTGCAGTGCTGGAATGGAGCAAAATCAATTCAAAGTTAAAGCAAAGAGAAAGATTTGAGGGAGAGGGAAGGATTTTCATAAACTTGCTTTGCTTTCTTTGGTATTTTTGTTCGTGTATTTGTTTCTGACTTAGATTTCTCCATTTTTTTTTTTTTTTTGTGATTTAAAGGCAAACAAAAGTGTAACAACGGGCAGGCTTTAGTAAAGAGATGTGCAGTGTCTCTGATGTATTTGAGGGAACCTTTGCTGCTTGTGGTTTTGTATATGGTTATGGTAAATAACTATCATGCTGATTTTTGTGGTCTGGCCTTTGCTGTCAGTACTTGATCACTGGAGACTCATTTAACCTAAATAACCCAAACCCGTGCCTAGCCTTAAACTAACACCACCACAAAAGCTGGAAAACCCCAACCACGGCAAAACAGAACACCCAAAGAGTGGCTGACCCACGGCGAGGAGGTGCCCGGTCTCAGGGCTAGATGGAGCCCTTGCTTTCAGTGCACATCAGGGAGGGCAGCCCTGACAAGGCCTGGCAGCGGAGAGCCTCGTTACTCCTTGGGTTTGTCACTGCGAGATCCCCCTTTCCCCATGGCTGGTTCCTGCTGGTTCTCTTAATAAATGAGCCCAAATGCGAG
The DNA here is from genome assembly GCA_017639245.1 of Myiopsitta monachus. NCBI lineage: Eukaryota > Metazoa > Chordata > Aves > Psittaciformes > Psittacidae > Myiopsitta > Myiopsitta monachus. The sequence continues at coordinate 11,626,764 of CM029927.1, read as the reverse complement.
ACAGGATGACAGAGCTGAGGCCCCAAGCACAGCTCACTGTACCTCACAGGGGGATAGCCTTGACAAGGGGCACTCGACCCGAACTGATGCGGCGGGCAAGGTGGAGTGTCCCTGTCTCTGTACGCTCCTCAAAAGCACCAGCCTCTGGACCTGGGGGGCCTTTACTGGGTGTGATTTCACCCTTCGTGGGGAAATTAGTGTTGAGCTTGCTACCCTCGGCAAAACTAAATTGACAGGACACAAAGCAGACAGTAACTTCCACTCAGAATATTCCATTTAAAGTACAAAATATTTGTGTATTCTACTGATTGCTACCAGAAAAAGACCCTATGAGATACCCTGTTGGCTCACAAAAAATGATAAATTATCCATTTTGTATATACATATGCACAATATATTTATATATACACATTATATTTATGCACACACACATAGAGAGACATCTTTAGACATATATATATATATACACATCTCTTCATGTATACTCACTTATATTTTAGCCCAGAACAACAACTGGGGCAATGCGTTTTACTATGTGAAAGACTAAAAACCCAGCTGGAAGTGTAATAAAACACAAATGACATGCACAGGGTGGGGGAAAATTTATCTGAAATTTCACTGAACTTTCTAAGGGGATGTCAGTCAGGGACATATGCAGGCAGTGAAGCACAAAGTCAGAAGCACGCCATGAGCAGGAAAAGGAACTCTGGGCAGAGTTCCTTCAGAGCGTGACATTTATGATTCATCTGACTATAAATTTGTGTCCATCTGAAGACAAGATTTTTTTCGCTTTGTTTTCCTGTGGAAATTTCTCACATAAGTCTTTTTGGCTTCCAGCAAACAAAGCGTAAGTTTTTGACTTACACTTTTTGGAAGACAGTTTCCTGATAAACACAGATGTTTTCCAGGAGGGCAGCTGACTTCTAAAATAAATTCAGTGCAGTTGAGCTGTTCACTGAAAAAGTGACAAACAATTTTCTGAATTCCGTTTTATGCAAAGGAGTGCTGTAAGGGCTCTAGAAACAGCAGGTAATGAAAAATTCCATCTTCAGATGCTGTTTTCCTCTTTTGTTTTCATTCTTCCTCTTACCTAAATGTCATCAGTCAAGCTAAAGCATCTTTGTAAGGGTTTGATTGATAATGAGAGGAGATGTACAGAGAACAAAGGTTAACACTATACTGACTATAGAGTGATAAATCAAAGCATGAGGTCATGCCAAGTCTGATTTCCCCACTTGTCCTGCAACCTTATGTGTAGCTCAAGCTTGATTCAAGCATCTATTTTTGATTCTGTGGTGGTGTTTTTCTTATCTTTCTCTTTCCTATTGTCCTTTCCTTTCCTCAGGCCAGGTGGAAAGAGATGGAGATAGGGCTCCCCAAGACAGGGGTGGCAGGTAAGGGAAATAGTCACTGGAAAGTGCTGTGACCCAGTTGCTCAAAGTAAAAGAGACTGTCTGGCTGCAGAGATTCCTTGTTTGCAAGGAACAAACACCTAGTGAGACTTTAGAAAAGACCAAAAGATTTCCCAGGGACCAGAAACGGCTGCACAATCATTGCTGAAATTCAAAAAGTCATCACATTGATGGCAGGACTCTCAAACCAGAAACTCATCAGTGAAGACACACCAGGAAGGTGGAAATATGTGTATAAACACTTTACTGCTTGGTCACTTTGTTTTCTCTATTTACTATATATTATTATGTGTATATTTACTATACTATCTATTTATTTTTATTCTTTTAGTTTTGTAGTTTCATCCTTCTTTGAGGAGCTCTGTATAAGAAGATAGCCATCCCAGAGCTCTGCTTGACTTCTGTCCTGTCACACCATTTTTCTCAGCTTCCAGAGAGAAAAAACAGAACACAGTTTACCCTGACTCTTTGGTCTGCTCTGGAGCGTGCAGGTCTACTCCTGAGCCCAGCAATTTCTCTCCTGTGTTCACCTGTTTTCCTCATCCCACTTTTTGTGCGCAACCACTTCCATTCTTTCTCTTCCAGCTGTTAATGAGCGAGACTGGGAATGCGTATGAGCAATTGGGTTGAAGAGAAACCTGTTGAACTGAGGCAAAAGTTTCCCTTCAGGGAGCCAGGGGAGGTTTGGTTAGGGCTTTTTTTCACTTACAAGAAAGGAGAGACAGAAGCCAGTGAAGGAAGCCAGTGCAGCTGGCAAAGGAGAAATTAGTCTACTGGAAAACAGACTTTCTTCCCCACCTCAGTTTTATAAACCTGACCAGAAGTCCAAGCCAGGAGATGAAAACTGAGAAACTCAGACTGTACTAAATATGTATTTTTTCTCAGTTCTTCTCCAGAAGTTGAGTCAAGTTGAGGAGCCAGTGCCAGCCAGTGCTGAAACAGAGGTGCAGACAATAACTTGGGCAAACCACATTCTTCCTCTGCAATTGCTGAGGGGCACGGAGGGAGATGATAGCTGCAGAGTGATGATGATTTCTTCCTGTTGGGAAAGAAATCATGAACAGACAGCTTGGTATTTGTTTTATGCCATTTGTTTATCTTGCATTACATACATCTGTGTCTTTGAGCAGAAGTAGCTGCAAATAGCCTCAGACATCAATGCACGGTTCTCAGGAAACAGTGGCATGAGGAACTGACTTCTGTGAGGCAGCAAGAGAGAGGAAACTCCCTTGTTTTCTGCCATGGATTTGCTGCTGTTGTTACAAATTGAAAACCAGCAAAATCATTTCCCTCAGTGTTGCACGGTCGCTGCAGTTGAGAGTAAAACACACCAGCAATGCCATGGGGCCATCCACATTCATGGTCAAGAGCTAGAACAAGGTGGAAGGGCCTGCTGGATGGTAAAAGGCTTTTGGAGAACTGAGAAAGACTTTTTTCCTAAATACCCAACTCATCACCTCAAGAAAAACCCTGACCCTTGTATCCCATTACAGCATTAAATGATTCATCCAGTTATTTGTCCAATGTCCAGCAATTTGTGTCCTGCCAACTGCCATGCAAAAACTTCTCAAAATTCAATGGACCACAGGCTCCTCAGAGCTGTGTGAGAGAACGTTAGGAACAAGCTGAAAGTGTTACTGCTAGAGTTCATCAAAAGTGTGATAACAGTGCTTATTGCAGGAAAGTTTGGTAAACATGGCTTATTTTGAACAGGTTTCTCCTTTGCCATGGCTGTAATCTCCATTTTCATACAAAACAAGCTTAGACTCAGATAAGAATCTACGAAGCACTTTTTAAAACAAAATTGTTTTTTACGTTTTGAGTAATAAAGCTTTAAAATATTTTCTTGCTCCTGTTTTGTTATCTTGCAATTGTATTGCAGTTTTGCTCTTCAGCACTCCAAATCTCTAAAGCCTGGCAAAATACAAAGGCACAAACTAACCATGTCTGAGCATCTCTTTGACTGTGCATTTCTATTTAGGTATTGTATTGAGTACTGAAGTGTGATGTTTCTGTGACTGCCTTGGGTCCTTCCAAGAAATGATAGGTGGTGTTTCTAGATGAGCAAATTCAGATTCTGTAGAAAAGTTTTCCACGACTGCTTCATAGTTTCCACCAATCTGATCTTCACATGGAAGATATCCTTCTCTGCATTTGCAAGATTATGATGAAATCAGAGGCAAGTCTGTTTCATCTTACCTCTGTGAAATATTTCTAGGGGTGCAATGTCACACCTATCTGGTTGTCTCATATTTACAACCTCAGGATAATACAATAGTCAATATCATCGCACTTTTTATGACAACCTGCTTATACACGCGCAGAAGTGCTCTCCTGATCTGAGGTGAGCACCTTTGGACCTTCTAAACAGAGAAGAGATTATCTGAATTGTACAGCTCTGGTTTCATCTCAATCTCGCAAGTCATCTCATTTCTTCCATTTCGCTTTCATTGCTGTATGTTTCCTTAGACCCCTGATGTAAAACACCCCCAGGCAGTGTCGGTGGGAGAGGTCCCTATTGTTTAGAAAACAGAGTGCATTTTCCATGGTAAAGTCCAGCCAAGCCATACCCACAACCACAATCATCTGGACTGGGAAAATCTCTGAAGCGAAAGGTCTGTGGACCTGACATGGATGACTGGTGGGCTGAGTTCAACAGGCTTGCTCGATGCCCTCCCTCCCTTGTCTGGACAACAGGCTTTAAGTCTCTCACAAAAGATCAGTTGCAAAATCTTCTGACGTGCTAGTAAATAATGGAATAGCTGGGATGAATCAGAGCCTTAGCTTACACTTGATTCACAGGGACTCTGCAAAATCAAAGGGGCAAATTGATCTGACAACATCAAACTGCTCAGTGTACAACGTATTAAAATGAATTTCTTGTTAGCTGTTAGGAGCAGCATCTTGATTAGTATCTCTGTACTGAATGTTTTCCTGGGGCTGTGCCAATGGTGCCTCGTTGTCTGATTTCAAAGGACTGTAATTGAGTGATAATTGCAAGTTCCTATTTTGAACCAACACTATCTGCAAGCCCTGATACACTTCATAAACATTTAGCTAGAAATCTGAGAACTCTAAACAATTTATTTACAAAGAAAGACACAGACATCTTTTAACATACTTTACCAGTTGCCTGCCCTCCACCGCAAAGACAACGTGTGTATTGGCATTTCAATGGCGCCAATTAACAGCATGCTGCACTTTGAGTTTTGTTTTGTTGGGTTTTTTTTTTACATTTTAAAATCATTTTTCTCTCTTTGACGTAGGTCTACCTTAGCCATTTGTACAAGCTTTTTCCTTCCTGCCCAGCCAGAGTAGTTTTGTGATGTTTTTAGACTCATGAAGGATAGTTGAGATAATACCTGATTTTAGCCACTTGGGATTTCTCATGCTAAGTTCGGTGAAAACCAATTCCGAAGTGATAGATAAAGATAAGGGAGAATAAAGACTTTTCATGTGTAGACATGAAGAAAAGTGTTATTTAACTTATGGATGCAATGCTGGAGTCCGGTTTTCAGCTGGTTTTCTCATTTGGCTGTTAATATCTCATCTGTCTCTGGAAGTGACGTACTCAGAATTACATGCTGGCTTGCCCCTTTACCTCAAAGCTTTGTAGGGAGTTAATTTTCAGTGGTGAAGAGATCAATAGTAAAAAGATACTTAAACACCTACTGATGTACAGACCTTCTATAGCAGAATACACATGGTACATATTGGATATTGCATTCTTGCTGTACTTACTGGAGATATAACCTATAAAGCTCTCAGTGGTGCATTGCCCTTAGTGTTTTGGAAAGACTGCCTATTCTGCACCTGATCCTCCTGTTCTGCAGTTATTTCTGTACCCTCTCAATTTCTGTTAGCCAAGACTGAAGAGAAGACAGTTTCATTCCTTTGCAGCAGCCCTTTTCATGCTAGATGGTAGTAATTCCTCCCTCCAGCCTTCTCTAGATGAAACACCCTCAGACTTTTGCACTTGCCTTGCAGTTAAGAAGGTCTGACTCACCAGCTCACATCATCCACTCTGCTGTAACTACCCAAAGGCAAAGGTGGGGATCTTTGCGGGGGGAGGGTGGAATTGGGGTAGTGGAGGGGGGGTTGCAGGATGGACACCTTTGGGCAATAATCCCTCCAGCTGCCTCAGCAAAACCTGCTGGAGCCTGTTTGTCAGAGCTCAGCATTGATGGCCATTCCAGGCTCCTCTGTGAACTTGGCTCCACTTGCTTTTGTCATGAGTAGAGAGTGTCAGGAGAGCACAGGAAACCCTCGCGTTTCTTATTCCCTTCTTACCACAGCCTTCAGGTTTCAGTCAGAGATAATTTAAAGGGGTTATCAGTGTTTAGCTATAAAGGAAGCAGCAGGCTGACCTGCCTTTACCAATGCCCAGCCTGTCTGGGTATTGGTAAAAAAACTCATTTTCACTTGTTTCTAACAATAAAGAAATCGATTTGCAGGTCCAGTGGGTTGTATTTATCTATTTGTCCAGCAGCAGTATACTGTGTGTGCATGTGGGGAAAAGCACCTCTGAAGCATTTGTATGGATTTCTGCTCTGCGTAATGCTCATTGCATGAACTTTAGCTATTAGAACATGATGGCTAGTGGCCAAGATTTTCTGCGTACTTTAAACAACACAATTCATGTGAATGTCAGAGTACACTTACCATACAGGTTGTTTTGCAGAATGCCTAACTTTAAAAAGTCTCTCCTTTAGAAGAGAATACAGCTCTTCAAAAGGCCACATTCTCAAATTATTAGACCAGTATAGCTGTATGCTCATGTAGTTTGCAGACAAACCTGAATCAGAAAGCGCATCTGTTTGATAGCATGATAGGTCTTCCTGGGTTTCAGCCTTAGAAGCTTTTACAATGACGGCTCAAAATTCTATAGTCTTTCTTTGGCTTCTCTGTATCTTGCTCTCTTTCTGAGAAGAATTGACTTGCTGTTCTCAGCCTGTGTTCCATGGGTAAGACATACCCAACTCTGCTGCGGATTCACCCTGATAGAACACTTTGGGGAGAGCCTGCAGTGTATCTTTTAGATTTGATTGTGAATCTTTTGACTTTTATACCTGTCCATACATAGATTGAGAGAAGCAGATGAAGTAATCGATTCAGACACATTTCTTTGGAAATTGAAGGTGCTTTTGTCACCAACATTTGTGAGTTGCTTCAGGAAATCAGCACTGTTTCAAGACAGAAAGTATACTTTTCCTTACAAAATGTGAAAGGCGTGGGTGAATCAAGTCCATTCTCGATACTAACATAGAAATTAGCTTTTAGAAGAATCATCTCTGCAGCACTCCCCACCCTTTTCTTTTTCTTTCTATCTGTCTGAAATGACCACAATCTCCTAAATTGATACTGAACTAGCTCAAACCACACATTTAGCTGTTGCCGTCTTGCCTCCAGTTCTCCTCTCTTCTGTCCATCAGGCTTTGCTTCATCACATGCTTGGAAACTACTGAACTCTCAGTTGACTCTGGAGCAGCGCTTCAGAAAGAAAATTGTCTGACAATTTTCAAAAAATAAGTTTCAAAAAACATCGTTTTATCAGGATGGTTTTTGTTAGATTTTCCTTTCTGAAAGATGGGCAAGTTCTTGTTGGACCTGAGGCAATTGTACAGGTAAATTAATACCTTTTTGACACCCTGACTTTCTTTTACCACCAGATAGATACTTTTAATCTGGTGCAGAGATATTTGTTTTGAATTAACCCATTAAGATTTTTATCAGCTTTGGAAGTAGGACAGCAGATGAAAAGGGAATTCAGCGTCTGTGTGAAAATAAGGAAGATCTCTGGCCCACTCCTCTGCTGAAAGCACGACCATACCACTTCAGGTGCCTTTGTCAGAAATTTCTACATACTGCTCTGTTTTGGCCACAGGTTTTGGTCAGAAGTTCAGGTCCAGGATGACAGCTTTTCATTAAATTAATAATAAACTTTTCTTTTTTTTTTTTTTTTTTCAGTAATGACAGGTTTATAGAAATATTTGTTTTTCAGAAAAGGTTTTAATTGAAAATAAAATAGAAACAATCTCATCGACTTCTTCTTACATATGAAATTGGACTGGTTATTTATTTTATTTATAAATTAAAAGTTTTGAATTTTTCTCTGTTAATAAGCTTAAATCATCCCCTCTACCATAGCTGTGGCACAAAGATGACTTGCAATTGTACGTGTGAATGTATAACAAACGGCAGCATGACCTCTTAAGAAAACCTCCCCAAAGATTTATTAACCTTATTTTCCAGCTGAAGCTGGTTTGTATAGGAGCCAATAATAATTAGAAACACCATAAAAACGACTACGGATATTGACATAGTATTTTTTGTAGTACATCCAGCACAATTGCCTCCTTTGCCCTCATTTACCACAGAGGCCACCAGATGTGGTGAGATACCTCAGCTCCCATGCCATCCTGTCAGGTCCTACTGCTGGGTTTTGGTGCAGGAGAAGGGCCCTCTTTGCTGCCAGCCATGCAGCCCAGGACACAGCATCCCTGCAGGGCGACAAGCTTCTCCCTAATGCTTGACAGTGAATGTAGAACAAGTATTATGGTACTTTCCCTTTAAAATTGCCAAACTAATTCATGAGAGGTCAAGTAGCCACTGTCAATCCAGAGTCATATATCTTGATGGAACATCAAGAATTAAATAAATACAAAATAGATTAAAAATGTAATTGAACACATTTTATAAAATGGCATATGTTCAGCTGTACACTCATTCTCTGAACACAATGATTTAGACTGATAAAATTCAGCAACTAGTTAAGAATAGGAAACAATATTTGCTTGCCCTGGGAGTGTCAAGGGAAGTGAAGCCATCAGTGGAGCACTTGGAGGCAGAACTTGCTAAAGCTTCTGAGAGAATACAGTTTTGCTTCAAGTCACTGTCAGTGCTTCACCCTGCTATGCTACGTTGGGAAGAAACAGCAAGCTGAAGAAGCAGTTTTCCTCTTCCAAGCTACATAAAACAGGAAAACTACATGATGGGGTGAGACCTACTAGACCTAAAAGCACACAAATGACTGCTGATACGAAATACTTTCTAAAACAGAGTCAAATACAAAACATTTAAGTTCACAATTTGTGTCCAGAATATGACCTTAAGGTCCTTTCCAACCCTAACTGTTCTATGATTCTATGATTTAACTGATAATAACTAATATATAAAAAAGTGTCACATGTAGTTTATTTGGATCCCAATTTCTGTCCAAACAGAACATGCCACAAATCATAAGCAAATAAAAGAATAAATTATCCAGTGATAAGGAAGTATATCATTAATTCTTTCCTAACATTAAAAAATAAGACTCCAATTATTTAGACTTCAGGCAATAGTATTGCTTTAATTTGACCAAAAAAAGTATACATTTTAATGTAAAGCATCCACTCATCAGCTTCTTAACAATTTGTAATAAAAATTACACAATTTTAGGAAAGTAAATGAGAATACAATTTCAAAATAAAACAAATACAGTACTCCAATTACTTGAATTAAAACTCCCAAGCTCAGGAAGGTGTGTTTACCAGCTCAAAATAATCACAGCTCTTCCAAGTCAGCATTTTATAACTGGGGGGGGTATCTTCACATGATAAGAGCAGCCAACAGAAGCATCTCACCTGGCTCCCATCTCAGGAAACACAGCCCATGCAGGTTCAGGTTTTGATCAAGGATAAAGAATAGCAACAAACCCCTGAACCCAGGTCAGCTCTGACATGCATGCCCACTAGCACCCAAAAGCAAGGAAGAAGAGGAGGAAACTTCATATAAACAGCAATTATACTTTACATGGGCTCCCATACCAAAACTCTGCAATGAACTCCACCTCCAGCTTTCATGCCTGAGGTTTGTCTGGCTAATTAGCCAACATGGAAGTTCGGGTTTTTCATGCTTCCCCTCGGGGAAAGCTTGGCTTTAAGTCCAAATATTGTGGTCACTCTCACCATGTTTTCCTCAGAGTCGTGCTGGTGTATCTGTCTTAAAATAATTGGAGCTTTTCAAGGAAAGAAACAAAAAACCCCACTCTTTAAAAAATTCTATTATGGAGGAAGAGAAAAGCTTTTCCTGGCTTCCTCCTTGGAAAGACTTGAATGTGTGTGTGGTATACTTATATACACATACGTATGTAAATATTTAGAGGAAACCTGTAGCTGATAGTGAGATAAGGAGCAGAAAATACGATCTTAAACGAGGAAGAATCAAGAAAATTCTGTAACAGCCCGTGTTGTAAGCTATGACTACAGTCATGAAATATGAGGACTAGGCAAGGCTGGCTTCCCCCAGCCTCTCACGGGGATCAGCCCAGGCCTCACTCAGAGAACCTCTCATGCCTATGCTGGACCCCAGTGCTCTCACCGCTGCCTGTGCTGCAGAGAGCTGAGTCCTACTGCCAACAATGGAGTGTTGGGGTTATCCCCACCTCCGTCTGAAGAATTGCTAGGGCTTCCTAAGGGCAGGCAGAGGTTACACCTGCACCCTATGGACGCTCCAACTGCAGCATCCTATGGCAGTGTCCCCTCCTGCAGCAGCCCATGGCTGTGCCCTAAACCTGGCCAGCCCTGCCCTGAACACACACAGCACTTGATGTAGCACAGGAGATGTCTAGTCCTAATCCCTAAAAGTAGTTGTCCCAAATGGCTCGGAAACACAACCTGTTTGGGTTTCGTTCCTAAAAAAGAAAGGAGTATATAATATGCGATGTAACATTTGTCTTTAAAACTAGCAGGCATCTGATGTCACAGAGTGAAAGCACCAAAGTTACAACACAAGCTGACTGTTTACTATCTTTACCCAAGTGAAAAATATCAGCTGGTTGGGATGCTTTTTGTTGTTTTGCTTCTTTGGGAGGGTTGGGCAAGGAGGTTGTGGGTTTTTTTCTTTGTCAGCCATTTAACAGTATTTTATCTGAAACAGGAAACACGGGTTACAGTTAGGTCAGGCTATAATGTCCCCCAGACCACTGAGGAAAACAATAAACATACCGACAGCAAATCCTTGGAAAGTGAGAAGGGAAATGTTGCCTCCACAAAGACTAAATCAATTATTTTTCCAGAAGGGAGCAAAGTGAATGAACAGGGAGTTCAGACATGACAGCAAGAAAGGACCTGAGCTAATGTGCAGCTGCACTTGAGTGATGCTGTGAATACCCTTTGTTTGCGTGTGTGTGTAGGACAAGGAGAGAGGAAAGGTGAGAGTGCGACAGTAGCTGGCAAAACCCAAAGTCCTCTCCAGAACCCTTTAAATTTAAGAAAGTGTTAGTTGCTTCTTAAGAGTTGGGGTGAATCCAGCATCCTCAGGAGGGAGCATGCTGCCAAGTCTCTGTCGGTTTGGAGTTTAGGCATTTAATCAATTACATTTCTATTGCCAAGGTCGTAAAAAGAAAATAGCTGTTCACTTCTGTGCCCCATATATAAAACCAGTAGTGATGTTTTATTTCTGTGGTGAAAGCAATTTAAAGAAACACCACTTATACCAAACAGCGCGTAAACAAGCATGATCTATCCTGAAGATGATGTTTCCAGGGCTGGCTTTAGTCAATCTGAGTGCAAGTAAGAAATACAGGCAATGCCTTTATTTTAGCTCCACCTCAAAAGTTTACCTGGCTGCTTTCCATGGGGAGCAAGCAGCCTCCCCTCCTTTCCTAACAGCCCAACTAAGGCTTCTCCAGCCCAACTCAAGCCCCCAGTTCCTTGACCAGCTTCTGTCTTGTGCCAGAGCAGCCCTGAAGTGAAGCCCCACCATGGCGCAGGGGATCCCATGGGATTGGTAAGTAGGTGACAGCGGCCTACAGGCACTGCAGGACACTTGCAGGACCTTTTAAGTGGATCTCATCAGCTTTGTGCCATGTTCATATAATACGTCATGATCAAAAAGTGGATAAGCTGTCTGACATGAGCTGTAAGGACGTGCCTGCCAAGGGGTGTTAAGAGCATGTCTCAGAATAGTAAAATCATAAAATCATTTAAGTTGGAAAATACTTTTAAGGTCATCAAATCCAACCATTAACCTAGCACTGCCAAGTCCACCACTAATCCATGTCCCTAAGCACCGTATCTACACGTCTGTTAAACACGTCCAGGGACAGTGACTCCATCACTTCCCTGGGCAGCCTGTACCGATACTTCACAACCCTTTTGGTGAAGACGTTTTCCCTAATATCTCCCCTGGCACAACTTGAGGATGTTTCCTCTTGTCCTGTTGCTTGTTACCTGGGAAAAGAGACCGACCCTCACCTCACTACAACCTCCTTTCAGATGGTTTCAGAGTGATAAAGTTCCCCTGAAGCCTCCTTTTTTCCAGGCTAAACAGCCTCAGTTCTCTTAGCTGCTAATCAAGTAATTTAAAACATCAAGACTTTGGGGCTCTCAAAGGCTGGGCTGCAATAGTGGAGAGAATTAAAACAGTGATTTTTTTTTTATGTTTACCTTTATGTTCTTTGCCTATGGCTTGGTCACACAAATTATGAGTTTCTCTAATACTGGTCTTCAGGGTGAATCTCCCCACCTTTTTATTTTTGAAGGTATAAACCCAGCAAATATTTAGTAAGGTGTTTATAAACAATTACATTACACTTTATTGCCATGGTGTCATCACAGATGCTCAGTAGAGTTAATGCTATGTGCAGAGTGTATACCTAAGAGAACAAAGAACATTGTCTGATACACTGAGGAACTTCAGTTATATATGCCAAATTTTATAGAACAAGTATGATTTAAATCCCACTAATTTATTGTTAAGCGTTTTTAACCCGAAGATGATCACTTCCTCAGCAACCTTCCTCTACAGCCCAACGTGAAAGGTTTGAACATCTTGGTGAACAAGATAACAGTTTACTTCTCTAAAAAATCCAGTGAAATTTCACACTACCAACTGTGATACAGTTTGTAGATTAACAAATCCAACAGGATGTTACACAAACCTTCCCAGATACTGTCTTTCTGGAGACTTGTGCCAAGCTTGCTGCTTGACACATCAGCACTGCTTTTATTTTCCACTGATTGAGACTAAATAAAAGCATAAGTTCATCATTTCTTTGTAACAGAGTCCAGAACACCCCTGATGACTACAATGCCTCCATCCTGGCTCAGGACACATGAGACACAAAAGAAAATTGAGCTGAAGTAAACAATGGCAAATGGTGTTACAACATCCCTGACTAAAGAGAGGAGGGCTCTTGTTGCATGTACAGGGCAGAATATCTCAGTGTGGTAAGGGCAGCCTGACAACAGTGGTTCTTCTTCATGTCAGCATTGCACAGAGTTGAAGATGGGCTTCATTTTCTCACTGCGATGCATGTTTGGAGCATCTGGCTGCATGTTGCACAGAACTTTCTACTTGCTTGTTGCACGTGTCAAATACCTAGGCAATAATTTTAAAGGATTCCTCTTAAGACTGTTTTATCAGAGTTTCCATGAATATTCCATTTGGAAAGGGCACAAAATGTTATCATGTTCTCAGGTAACACATGCTGCTGTGTGGAGGCCAGATATTTACCCAGTAAGATACTTGTCAGGCTTTTAAAGTTGGGAACAGTGATAAAGGAGCACTCTGCCCATGCACAGGTGTTTGGTGCTGTTTCAGGTGCCTCAGGGTATATTTCTGCTGCTCCAGGGAGTGCAGGACTTCTCTAGTTCCCATCTAACATCCTGGTAGGGATGGTTTGAATGTGCCAGTGTACCCCAGATGACCATTACCAATATGTGGACAGACTACCATGCACCAGGTGCACTATGCGCAAGCAACAGACTCCTGACACACAGGGAAATTTTAACACCTGGTAGAATAAAATGACCTGACCTTATTCCTGATTAGTCTTTCACTTAGCCCTTACTTCCTAGGGATTTCTTTGGGGTGGTAGAGCAAGTGTTCAGCTCATAATGATGATGGGTCAGCATGGGAGTGTTTTACGCCCCATGCTTTCAGAGGAACCACCTTGCCAAAGCTCTGAGGGGGGTGGGTGGGACTGGCTTCTAAGTGATGAAAAAGCTTCTGAAACAGAGAAAATGCCTACACCAGCAGTGTTTTCAGCTGAGGTGGCTGTAAATATATGTGCTAAGTTCAATCAAACGTAGCCTGTTGAGAGTCCTGGGAGCATAAGGCAAACACTGGCACCACTGGGAAGCCTGAGCTGCCACATCTTCAGCGTGGCCTGAGCTGGCCAAGCTCTAGCTCTGAAAGGGGCTGATGATGCACCTACATGCCCTGGAACTGCACCCATGACTGTGATTTAAGGACACAAAATGTCTGGAAGGAAGTGTAGGCAGATTTTTCAATTTGCATTGCCCTGAAAGTGCTTTCGGGTAACCAGCCCACATAGACACATGTTGCAAAATGCAGTATAGAATATGAAGTGATATAATCTTAAAAAACAAACGCTTGGCTGAAGTATAGAATAGCTCAATAGCGACCACTTAATGTCCTATGCCCTCAATTACCTTACTTCTAATCCTCCAGTTGGCGTTGGCGTTTCTGTGCTCTCTGTATGTCTGGTTGTAAATCCCTAAGGGCAGGGACCTTTTCTCACTCAGTGTTTATTGCAGACAGAAGTATTGGTCCCAAATGACTCATGAGGTGCTAATGTGATTCTGAGTAGGTATAAGAATGGGTCATCTCCAGTTTTGAACTGCTGTGGTTGCAAGTCTGCAGAGATCTGTGACACTTCACCCATATAAGAGAGTGGAATTTGGGTTATTACCCATGAAGAGGTTTGTAATGCAGATTAAGCTGTCCACAGGAGTTAGCTTGGAGAAGTTAAAAGTTATCACAAAGTTTCCTCCATAACTGAGAAGCCACAAGTTTTGTTTATGAATGCCCAACAAAGCTGAAATTGTTTTCTGTTTGTCTTTAACTAGGAGAAAAGTAACATTACATATGCTGAGACAGAGGGCAGAAAAAAAGGACAGACTCCCTCCATTACCATTTGAAAAGGCCACTTTTAAAGCTCTATATAGGACTTTAATCCAGAGCTTGTGGGTGCCATCCTCTGTTCTCAGAAGTTACAGGCAAACATGTCTCTTGAGAATATCCTTATCTGTGGGCATTGCATGAGACTAGAAATTACCTCACCCTTACCACACATGCCCCAAAGCATTAAAATACATCATTATAGGCATCAGATGCAATTGGTTTTCTGACTGAAATGCTGGAAGGAGCAGAATTAGCAGAAGAGTTTCCAGCCTGGAATAATTTGACTTTGTAATTCCTGAACGCTGCCATCCTTATCTCACATTAGCAAACCCATCTGAGACCATCCAGGGTCACAGACTCATTTATGCAAATGGCTGACAACTACACTAATGCTGTCCTAACTGAATGGCTGCTGTTGCCTTAACTTTCTTGCAGCAAAGCAGAAAAAGCTAATTAGGCTCTGGGCAAAGCAATACCATTGCTGGAAGAATATAATAGATTGTCCTTTCTCCACTGACTCTCTTAAAAAACTTAGGCTGAGGCCAAGAGTGTGTCATGGCATGCAACAGATGGTACCATCTGGGCAGTGCAGGCGTCACGGCACTGACAGCCTGCCCTCTAGCCAGAGCAGTCGTATGCCTGGCTCCCTGTTAAATGTGTGGGACGTGCATGGAAAACAATGGCACTGGGCAGCAGGTATGGGGGGATGGAGGTGGACCCCGCTGCCAGCCAGTCTAGCCTCAGTGATGGCACCACTGCCGTTTGCGACAGTTAAGAACCTGGCTTGTAGGCAGCAGCCTGTGTTCTCTGAGCTTAAAATCATGTGTAGGACTATACATCGTGAGAAATGAGAAAGCCAGTCCTCTGTGACTCTCTCAAGCTGGCTGCAGATCCTATTCACAGGCCTGCTGGTGCCACTATGAAGGTTATGGATTTGGAAGAGCCTGAGGCCAAACCTTTGAGCCCTCTTTGCTCTCCTTCTTGGCAATTCTCACCCAAGAATTCAACCAGAGTTATCACCCAGCCCTGCTGCACCACGGGCATCTGCTGGCGGGCACCTCCCAGTGAGTGGGATTAGTCAGCTCCGCTGGGAAATGCTCAAGTGAGCCGGAGGGAAGGAAGAGGGTCTTTGGGTTTATTGCACTCTCCCACCACAGTCTAAGGGCTACCACTAAGTTTTTTGTGCCATCACTCAACCCCAAGCTTTCCACAGGACAGCTGGAATAGAGAAGAGGACATTTCATACCAACACCTGCCCCCCAGCTTTAAAGCCCCCTCTAGTTTTATCAGAAATCCTTTGCTTCATGCAGCACATGATCTGCAGGGATGGGCTCACTGACAGCTGCCCTGCACAGGGAACTGGCATGTTGATGTTCTCTTGGAACTTCCATTCTGGTGTGACACTGGTCTTGTTCCTGGAGTTGTTCTGCTATGTGGTTATTTTTAGCATATATGGTTTTGATGCAGTTGATTCCAAAGGGACATAAAACACATCACAAAAATGTGGTGTCTCTGTAGCGGCGACTCATGCCACTCTGATGCCAGCAGGAGAAGCTCAAGATTTAACTCCTACAGTATGAGGTCCCACAGAGCAGTAGCTCTATGCTTACTAGCATATGCCTGCTATAGAGGAGAGTAAGGTTCATGTCTTCAGCCTGGACCTGCCTGCCTGCCAGCCAACCAAAACCAAGTTTGCTGTTAGGCTGGGTGGGCATGAGCTGTGTACATAAAGGAGATAGACCAGGTCATTTGATATGGTTTGCTCAGCTGAGGAAACAGTGTTCTCTCCTTCCTTCCCTCTCCAAAGCCATGCTTAGAAAGGGTTGCTAGTCCTGACATAGCAGAGGGCTCTAGTGTGGCTTTTGTTGTTATGGGACTGTGTCCTGACAGCTCAGAAGACAGGCAGAGCCCCGTAACATCTATCTGGTTGCACCCAGTTGGTTGTAGGGCCTTTTCTACTTATCCGGTACTCTGTCCTGGATGTGGGATGTTCACACTGATTTTTGTATGAAAGCTCTTGGGTGTTTCCAATGTGCAATGAGAATATTTTTTAAATCACTGACATTTTGCCAGACATGGGATCCGTTTCCTACCTAGCTCTACAGGCAGTTCCTCTGAGTTGTGAAGCAGAAAAAAGTCTGGCCACAGTAATAATTCTGCCTGTTATTATGGAGCAGTAATTATTGTGCCTATGTTAGTGGACTGCGATGTCTCCTGCTTTCTCTGCCATTCCCCAAACAATATTGCTTCTGGCTAACTAAGAAGCCAATGCAGAATGAAACACCTGTATTCTGTGTGCAATACAAGTAGTTGGAAGAGGTTCCCAGGAGATCCATCCACACTACTTGCCAGTGTCTTTACTGAGGGTGAATTGGAAGGCGAATCCATTAAAAAGAATGGGGGGAAAAAAATCAATAATATAATTAGAAAACATTATATGAGGTAATGATGCCAATTAAAGAGCAATGCACCCATTTACAGAGGGCTTGGACTGACTGGTGAGGGTGAAGGGGTGCGAGCCCCTGTAGTGCAGACATCCTGCTCCCCCCAGCACAAGGCTGGCACTGCTCCCAGTGCCGTGCTGCTGCAACATGCCTCAGTGCAGTACCGGGAATCAATGGGTACCCAAGAGGGAGTCTAATGAGGGCTAAAACTCTCCTCCTCATCTCAGCAGACAAAGGCAGACCTGTGGCTAGAGGCAGGCATGGCTGGGGAGTTGCTGTGTGCATATGTAGCATGAGGCTTCTGGATGCCTCAGCTCATCCATACAAATAAGAGAAACACCACCCATAAACACCCCAGAAACAAAGAGAAAGCAGCGGAGCAGCTGGAGAAACACTTATTCTGCTGTCCAGGGAGAAAGCAAGAGGCTTGGGGCAGATCTCCTGTCTGGAAAACGGTCTTGAACAGTGCTATAAGGAAGTGTATGGTGGTGTCTGATCCATTCAGTGCTCAGAGAATGGAGGCAGTTTGTCTTCTTTCTTTACATTAACAGAAATGCACAAATGTCTTTTTTTCTAATGGAAGCAATTCACAGAATCCCAAGGATTTTGGATTCAGAGGAGTGGTAGCATGCTAAAGAGAATGTCAGCTTTACCTAATGGCAACCAACAAGGTACTCCTTCAGATTTCTTAATATTCTTCAGAAAATGGTGAAATAAGTAAAACTTCCAAATAATATTAAAATCTTGTTTTGAGTAGGCTGAGATATGCTCTGTGTAGCATAAAAGCTTATATGTTACTTGGGGGTAAAGAAGCAGTAGATACACAACAAAATGTATCTGGCAGTACAAAAGAACAAACTTTTATCTTCTTTTACCTTGAAGAGGAAGTCCCTCCCTGAGCTCCCACCAAACTCCTTCATTTTCTGTGGCTAGGGCCAGGTGTGATTACACAAAACTAGAACTGTCCGAACTTTCTAATGGCTATTTGTTATTAGATTGGGAACTTTTTCAGCAGCAAAATATTTTGAGGACTTTTCATTTTCTTGGTACTTCTTTTTCTTTGTGCTTTTCTTTTAAGATTTTGCCTTCTTTCCTTCAATGGGAGAAGAAGAATTGAACAAATCACAGGAATCTGTTTTGTGACTCCATGGCAGCTCTTCTTTTTTTCACAGGCTGTGCAAGGAAATCTACCATATTTTTGCATGAATGTTTCACATATTTGCACCAATCTCTACAAACATGAAGTGTGTGCTAAGCTAACGCACTTGGCTCCACTCATAGAGGTGAAGTTGGTCAATGAATGCCTATTTGTAGACTGAAAATCTTCATTTTGGCATGTGAAAAAAGTTGCCTTTTCTTCACTCTCTGTGTAAAATATTGTGAAGAATTTGAAATGATAAGAGGGAGGACACCCTATATGCTACAATGCTCTGTTCTTACCTTCAGTTATGAGTTATTTGGTTTTGTGGCTATCTTCACCATAATTGAAGTTAAAAGTAATTTTCACCATTTCAATGTCAAGTGCCAGTTTTTCTCCCCTTACACCTATAAATTGTCTTTTTTTAACAGAAGTCTTCCCCTTGATATTCAGCTTAAAAACACACGTAAGCACTCACAGGCCAGGCCTCAACAGTACAAACACTTGGTTTGAGGAAATGGCTATCTTTCATCTGTTGTTCAAGAAAACAGGTACTGGAAAGTGGTACTTCTCCCTTCTTCTAGGGCTCAGATGATTCTTCTTCTCTCTTCTTCCTTCTTTGCAGCCCATCAGCTGCACAAGGGAAACCAGCACTTTATGCATTGTTCCTCTGAGGCTATTGCTACTCTCCCCTTCTTTTCCTCTTTCAATCTCAGCTGATGCTCAGGGGGGAGGAAAGCACTTAAGTGTCTCTTTTGGGGCTTAGTCTACATTCCTCTCAAGTCTCCAGGATGCTAAAGGGGACCTGTGGGGGCTTACCATAAATAAAGTATGGTTTTAGTGTACATTAGACAACCCCTGTCCCCTCCTCTCTCTCTTCATCTCTTTGACTTGTGCTCTCATCAACAAACAAAACAAGTTTGCAGCCAGTGCACTGGATGAGGTTATGATGTTGTTTGGAGTATGTCCTTTCTGCACAGGAAAAACACAATATTACCTCCTTCTTTGTCTTGGCATGTGTCTTCCGTATGAGCTGGATGAGTGAGTGGAGCAAACCAAAGAAACGTGGGACAGGGAGATGCCCTCATTCTGCAGGAAAACAGGAGAGCCCTGCATGGTGACCCAGCCATTCTCATGGCCTCCAGAGGACGCATGCTTTAGCTCTGCTTCTCATCTAATCTTACTGTAATTACCAGGGCTGTTCCAACTCGGCTGAGTGCTACAGGCAGGACGTAAAATGAAGGCATGATTAAAATAATTGCTAGGTGTGGCTGGTCTTATGGTGCTCCGACAGCCAAGGGAGCACCATGTCGTATTAGTGTGAGCCAGGAATCAAGCTCACTTCACTTCTCTGCGCAGAGCCGCAAAGACGGCAACAATCTGCAGCAGTGCGTGAAAGGCAAGGTTGCAGCTGCCATCAGGTTTAGGAAAAATTACAGGAAAGAAATATCAAATGTGAACTGAAGTTGGTGTTTTTCTATACATACGTCTTTTGATATGAGAACTTCTTAGCTAACTGCAAATATCCTTTCTGAATAAAGCTCCTATTTATCACATGTATATATATATATGATTCTTAGCATGTCTTTAAAAATAGTGCAAAACCAAGCAAATCCCACTTTCCTAGTGGCTGCGTGTTTAATGAAGCATAACCCTGTGTGTGTTTCCAGTTATACGGACCCAAGCTGAATACTCTTTTGTAGAGTGTTGATTTAAAACTGTTCTTCTTTTCCTGGAAATATTAAAAGCTGGCATAAAATGTATTACCTGGAAGTCACCTTTTCTGACAAAACACTGGTTCACACTTGCGGCTTCTTTCAAATTTTTGGACACTGAAGTATAGTTACTAAGTGTCATGGTTTAAGCCTCTCATGCAGTTCGTTCACTCACTCCTCTCTCTTTTTTCCCCCAGTCCCAGGGGGATGGGGAGGAGAATCGAAAGAATGCAACTCCCACAGGTTGAGATAAGAACAGTTTAGTAACTAAGGTATAACACAAATCACTCCTGCTACCACCAATAATAATAATGACAAGGGAAATACAAGGAAAGAGAATACAACTGCTCACTACCCGATACCAAGCCTGACCAAGCAGTCCACCCCCACCTTCTGGATCTCTGCCCTCTGTTTTTACATCCTGGGCATGACGTGCTGTGGTATGGAATACCTCTTTGGTCAGTTTGGGTCAGGTGTCCTGTTTCTGCTTCTTCCTGGCTTCCCCTCCTCCCTGGCAGATCATGAGACTCAGAAAGTCCTTGGTCAGACCAAAATATTCTAAGCCGTAACTATAAACATCAGTGTTATCAGTGCTGTTCCCAGGCTGAAAGCTGAAAACACAGTACTGCACCAGCTACTACGAAGGAGAAAAATGACCGGTGCTGTAGAACCCATGACACTAGGGCTGCTTAAAGTGCTGCTTATGCATTTGCTATTATAATCCAGAATCCCATTCTTAACTCTTTCCAATTCTAATAATCTTTTAGGAGTATTTAGGAGGGGAAACTTCAGGTATTAGACCAGGAAAAAAAAGTGAATCAGAACAGTGTTAAATTTGGTGCCATTTTATATTAAAATTCATACCTTCTTGATG
Organism: Myiopsitta monachus; assembly: GCA_017639245.1. Taxonomy (NCBI): domain Eukaryota; kingdom Metazoa; phylum Chordata; class Aves; order Psittaciformes; family Psittacidae; genus Myiopsitta; species Myiopsitta monachus. The sequence continues at coordinate 11,606,269 of CM029927.1, read as the reverse complement.
ATCAAGGTATGTTCCTTGGCCGGTGGTTCTTCTCCTTTCAGTCCTCCTTTTTAGGTGTGCCTCAGCTGAAAGATACCCTGATTTTAACACATTTATTCTGGCCAGCTACAGCCAAAACCCAGCTTTGCTGAACTTTCTCAGCAGGCTCAGTTTGCCAGGGTTTATTTGAAAAATAACAATGTTGTACATCAACCATCTGCATTAACACACTGCCCACCCAAATAAGATTGCTCTGACAAGAAAACAGTCATCCTTGGACACCAGTGAGCACCAAAATCTTCTGCACTGCCCTTCTGAGATTCATTTCTGAAGTCTGACAGATAATTCAGATTTCATACAAAGGCCTCTATGGCTGCTCTTTGCCACTCCGGCAATGGGAAGCAGCCAAATGCCAGGTTAAGGTAACTAGGAAAATTAAGCTTAAAGCTGTTCTTAAGTCTAGAGAAATGCATAGTATGTCAGTGAATGTGGCTGTTTCAGTCACAGACATTCTTACAAGAGAAGGTTTAATTTCATCATTAAAGTCACTGCCTGCTAATAACAAGTACAGGCCTTAAAATATCGTTTAAAAGTCATTCAAACTGAATAAAATTTCTTAGTTATTAGAAATGCCTGTCTTGGAGTCAGCATGTCACATTGAACTGCCGCAGTGTGCCACATGACAATTTCCTATTTTATTTCACACCCAATCCTTCTTACCCTAATGATTTTATCAGAAAGCAAGACAGAGAAAAATTAAGTGCCTGAAGACACAAGGAAAAAGTTCATGTCTGATGTAATGGTGTTGAAATCGCTGACTTAACATTGGATGTAAATTTGGATCTGTGGCGCTGCAGGATACTAAAGCTGCAGCACACTTTCTAAGTTACAAGTGTAAGTGTCATGAAGCCTCCAGTTTCTGAAGACCCAGAGTATGGATTACAGAATATTATGTGTTCTTTTCAAAATACTTCATAAATGTTAACTAATCCTTCTCTACAACTCCTTTGTGAGACAGACATTGTAATTTTCATCACTATTTAGCAGACAGCTTATCCATCTCAATTTCTTTACCTGCTCTCCTTACAGCTACTCAGAGATTTAATGCCGCAGTTGGGACTGGAGCTCCTGGGTACTTATTATCAGAGTATTTCCATTGGAAATGCCCTACTTGTTTATGCTGTAGGACCATCTTCCCACCTAACAAAAATCAGAAAATGCCTCTGAAGTGTCATTTAACCTTAAACTGCTGAAATCGGAAGATGTTTGGGTAATCTGTTCTAAGCACATTTCAGTAAGTAAGACATGATTTTTCCTTAACTGGTATAACAAACCTCAGAGTACTCATTTGTTGTAAGAGAGAAGAGTTTAACTGCCCAGTACAATTCTCATTTATAATGCAGCTGTAATACTTAGCCCAGATGATTATTTTTTTTTTAATGTATGGCTTTCCTTAAGAGAATACTGATTTGGAACAGAAAATTGAAACTTGAGGCAAAGGAGAGCAGCGGTGAAATTTCTTGGAAAGCACTGGAAAAGCAGACATAGGCAGATATAGGCTGAAGGGCAAGATGAGACCACTGCAGCCCGGTAGCGGGATGATGGCTGATTCTGCCCAAGAAGTGAGCTGCCCTTATCTGAGAGGAGTGCCACCGGCTCTGGCACAGATGAGCAGGTCAGTCTTTCTCCTTCTTTCTTTCCCTTTTTCATTCTTTTTGTCTCCCTCTCTCTTTTGTCCCTAATCAGAACAAAATGTTACAAAGTTTTGTTTCACATTGCAGTTCAGGGAAAGAAAATATTTTAAAATCTCAAGAAGTTTTGCAAGATGGGAAAATCGTTTCCCAGACAGGTTTAGCAATGTCTTCCAGGGCTTTCAAACAGCTGTGAAGCAAGACTGCCCCTCAGCCTCATCCATTTTGGCTATCTCCAGTTAAATGAGTCTTTTCAAAGTATTATATCATAGCTTCATTAAATCCCACAAAACTGTTTCCCCAGGAAATAACTTTGATCCAACTGGATTCTAACTACCTGCTGTGTCTCATGACCCTTTAATAATAAAAAACATGGTTGAAATAAGTCTGTGCGTTGTGTTGCTCCCATTCCCTTGCTTTGTAGCCTAACCTGTCACAGGGGCAATTGGAAAAAATCTGTTAAGGCTTCACTAATTTCTTTCCTCATTTCCTTTAGCAATCCTGGTAGCTGCCCAGGACACTTAGTCTTCCTTAAGAGCATTCAGTTTTTGGCACAAGACTTTTCATTTGTATCTGCTCATAATCTGTCTCCTCCTGTCATATCCGGAAATATGATCCTTTTGTTAAACAGTTAATTTGCTTCTCTTTGCAGAGGGGAGAGAGGGGGAGAGGGGCTGGAGGACTGCCTAACAAACCTGCAAGATCCTCCTTCCTTTTATTCCACTATCAATTATTATTTCTTACTTTCATCATTTTTCTATTGTGAAAAGCATTTCATCTTTTCTATACACATCTAAAATATACAGAAGATCAAACCACCCTTATGAATGTGCTCCTGGACTAGATCTTTGGCTGGGGAAAGCTGACACATCCCTGCCACAGGCAACAGAGCAACCTGGATTTACAGCAGCTGAGGCTCTGATCTGGAGGTAACAGTTTGTCCTTGCCTACCTGATCTTGATTAAGCCTCTGGTGTGCACAGTCTGCACGGTTTGCTTCCTCCTTGCGTGGTTTTAAATGAGAGAAAAGTCCATTTACACTCATTTGTGCACAATATAAATGAATTGAAAGTGCTCTGTAAGTGAAATCAAGAGCTAAACTTGACTTTAGTTCTTTCTCTGTGTGCTGTATCACTCTAGAGCTCCACATTTCTGCCGTGGTGCTTGCTGGTGACACAGCTGCAGTCTGGCAAGAGACAGGGACTAACCAATGATGGTTGCATGGAAGAAGCAGCAACAGCCAAGGGCTGGATTTCTGAACCAAGGTCTGAAATGATCATGCTTTGCACAAATAGCTAAAATCATGTTGGCAAGAGGCTTCTATATAGTTTCAAATGGATTTGATGGTGAGTGAGGACAAAATGCTCTCTCATTAAAAATGTTTGAAGAAAGCTGCTGTGGTAATAAAGCCACATTCACCACAGTGGAGTCTGCTACTGATGCTTATTTGTTACAGCAGAGCAATAATTAAGATTGTGACCTTCCTTGCTAATCACTGGCAATGTCTATCAGCAGACAGCAGAGCTGCCTTAAAAAGCTTGGGAAATGCCCTGCGATTCAGAGGTAAAAAAGACAGAAAACCACACTCCTGGCAAACAAAAAGGCAATAAATTCCTCCCTCCTCCTTTAAGTTGTCAAGTGCCTTTTTTTCCAGCAGGGTTCTCAGTTCTTTGGTTAGGTTTTCTTTAAAACATGAAGTGCCCATGATAAAGTAGCTATTGAGTCTGAGGACAAGAAAGGAATGAAAACAGGAGAGAGCACATAAGTCAGGGCTTTTGGGTCTGGCTGCAGTTTGATTCACGTTTGCATCATCCCAGCAGTGCCACATTTGTTGCAGTATTGCAAGAGGTGGGTGTCCGGGGCAGGAGCCTGGAGCTTGTTTACTTGTTTGCCGGACAAGGAATTATTTTAGAAGTTGGGAATTATGTCCATCTCTAGCTATAGGACCTAGAGGATGATGTAACGGAAATAAAAAGAGTTAAATGCTAAATGTTACCTGAATCCCTTTGAGTATTTCTCTTTCTTTTTTCATTATTAAAAAAAAATAAAAAGATAAAAAGGAAAGAAGAAAAGGAAAATGACTTTGAGTATGTAAGACCTTGAACCTGAAAAAAAAAAAAGGCCCATCTAGTGAAGTGCTTGATCTATAATACAGAAATAATGTGCTTAGGGGAAATGCTTTCCACAGTACCTGATATTGAAGAGGAAGGGCGTGTTGCATGTTGCATTTTCTCCAGAACTGCACATGGGCTATCATGCAGCTGTATTCTTCAGCCGTGTTTCCACAGTGATGCTCTTGTTCAGGCACTGAAATCTCCCCATTTCAGTTTCCAAGGAGTTTCTCAGGCAGTTTGAAAGTGGGATTTCAGTGTCCTTGTCACCCAGGTGCTTCTGAAAACCACGCTATACCTGAAAGCCACTAAATGCTATAGTTGAACATAATTAGATTTCCATAAAATAATAGGCTAGGACTTAAGAATATGCCTAACTGTTCAAGAGGAAAAGTGAGAGACATAAAACATTTCCAAACAAAACAGAAATATTTTTTATTTAGTCTTGTCCTCTTATCCTTCATTAAGAACAGCTATTTTCATTTGCGAACTTGGGTTGACGCAGAGGGCTGTAGCAGGACTTCAACTACTCTTCCTTGGCCCCAGTTCACAGTATCTGTGTTTTGCATGGGACCCTTGTGGCATATGCTAACTTGCTTATGAGAAACCAGCTCAGGATGCTGCTTATGTGGCATACTTTCCAATGGAATGACGGTTTTACTTTTATGAATAAATAATGTTGAAAAAAGACATCCACATATCTTTATGACAGAAAAACAGGAGAAAGAGAAACTATTTGTATTGTTGCAGGGGGCTTACATAATTTATCTTTGTGAAATGCAAATGAATGGCAAGATGATTCAGGGTCTATTATTCTTATCTGACAGAATGCAAATTTGCTGAGGAACAGAAAGTCCAGTGTAGGATTTAACCATCTATTTTTAGGAAATAAAAAACTACTAGATTGCACAAGTTGTATCATGTATTTTATGCATTTATTATCAGCCTGCAAACTTTTATAGTGGTCCATACTTTTGGCTATCGTATCAATGTAGCATATTCTCTAATTTCTAAATAGCACAAAACTGATATAATCCTCTCCTTAGAGATTGGCTAAAACAAAATTTTACCCTCACTAGGTACTGGATCAACCAAGTGCATTGTAATAAATGTGTGTATTCACATCCTTGAGTAAGTTTCCAATATATTCTAATGTATGCAAATTTGTACAAGGGACAAATGTCACTTATGAAAGGCAAATGGGACTAAATATCTCATACCCTCTGAAAACGATAGGATTCAGTTTCCACTGAACTCAGTGGGACAGTTGCCAATAAAGGGTATAGCAATCTTTTAAATGTGATGTGAGATTTCCCTGCTAATTGAAATGCTAAATTAACAATATTGTTTCAAGTCAGGCACAGGCCTAAGCTTGTTTCAGTTGGAATCAGTGGTGCTGCTCATACAGGTCTGTATGGTTCAGGGTCAGCCTTTCAGCAGCATTAAGCAAACACCTTGGGGGTGTCTCCCACTTTAACTCCCAGTAGTTCAATCTTGATTTATATCAGAGCTGCTAATTACCAGGAAAACAAACTTAAGCCTTGTGTTGCAGTCCTTCAAAACTGACCTGAGATAAAAAAAGTGCCAGCTGTTATTGGGCTTGAGATATGTCACTGAGGGAAATGTGATGATCCATGAAATACAGGAGTTGCGGGTTTTGGTCTGTCCTTCATCATGGTATCCAGGGCTAAGGGGATTTAGAAACTGGATTTTTTTATACTCCCGGTAATCCAACCTTATCATTTAGCATGGGCTCTCCACTGGCTCATGTGTGATCACACAAAAGCACATTAAGCTTTTCTGAGGCAAAAGCTAGAGGAGGGAAGTCTTCCCCAATAGAGATGTAAAACTCATACCTCTACAGTGTGGTGTGCCATAGATTCTCCTTGAGCTCTTGCACTGCATTAGAATAAATGTGCACCTGTGGGAGAATGTGCAAGTAAAGAAAATAGTGGCATCTAAAATGAAGTGCATTCATATCTCATGCATCAAAGACTAGGAGAGTAAGTAAGACAACAAAAACAGCTGCTATATTTTTCCACTCTCTTCCAGTTTCTTAACAAGTAGAATGAATCACCATGGGTTCCTGCATAGTATGCTTTTGTAAATAGGCATGTTAGCACGGGGTGGTAGGTCAAGTGCAGATCAGAAGCAATCCTCTTGGTGCCAACTTAATTGTGTCGCAGAAAAAAATGATTAAGTTCTGAACAGAATAAAGGATCATGTAGGTGAAAATCTCTGGGTCTCTGATTTAATGCATTGGCGTTTGTGGATTGTCAATGTTAAGGCAAGATTCAATTCAATCCAGTATTTATATTAAAATTTGGTTCCTGTTATTCATATTTCTAGATTGTTTTAGTTGCAATTGTCCTAATGTTTTCAGACACATTTATGTGGTGCTAATGCAAAGCAAATCAAACATCCCAACTAAAATGAGAGGTTTTGCATCGCATAAAGCTGAATATTCCTATTTTACTCTTAACAGCAGTGCTGTGGTTGAGGAATGCCTAAAAGAAACTTTAATGCAAAGTAATTAATAAAAAAAAAGTCAAATTCTTGATACTAGTTATTGCTTATCAATGACTGTGCCACTGGTGAACACACTTGAGATCGATATCAAATGGGTCCACCTTAACTCCAAAAATGGCAAAAAGAACAGCACAGAGGCCAAAGAGTGATTTCATTATACAAATGAAATGGAAAAATTCAGTGAAATTCCATCCATCCCTGAGGACTGGCTCCACTTAGAGGTTAGAGGAATTGCTGAGAGTGATCTCACATTTATGGGCTCTGTAACTGTCATTCAATAGCAACTGTAGCATGATTATGACTCAGATAAAAGCAACTAGAAGACAAAAATGCCAGTTGACAACTTGGCCAGTTGGAAGGCCACAACAACCCCCCCTTGTTCCTCTTCAGAGCCAGGATTTCACCCTTGGAGTTTACTTGTTTTCCACTGGATGCACACAAAAAGAGAGGCAGCCTCTCCAGAATGTATATGCACTTTAGTGGTCTGTATAGGCAGGGGAGCTTGCCTATGTATACGGCAGGAACAGAGGGTGCTGCACAGCCCCTCTGTCCAGCAGGGATGGGGACCATGCTTCAGCCACTACCCTGCAGTAACTTTGCACCCTGGAGAAATTGCCAGGACTCTTCTTGCTTGACCTGGGACCATCACAGCCTGGCCCTCCCCTACTCCACCTTGCAGGAGGAAACTAATGAGTTTGTGCTTGTGCTGAGCTACACTTGCAGGGAACTCAGCCTCCTCCTTCCTCTGTGATGGCCTTATCTGCACCAAGCAGGTTTAGAAAGGCAGTATGTCTGAACACATTCTCCAGGCATGGTTAACCCAAGGGTTAACCACAGGCAGCTGATGTGTTTTTATCTGTATTGTCTCAGGAGGCTGATGGAGTGTGTGGAGCTGTGGCTGTGTCAGACATGGTGACAGTCTGGCAGGCTTTTTCTTGGGGTGTCCTTCTCATATGTAGGAGTCAAAGCCACCAGGAGTGGCTGAGTCATCCTGGCACATGGGTCCTGTTACCACACCTTTGACAGGAGCAACACTGATAAATGCACCTTGGAGAAAACTAAGAAAGGTTTTAGGTTTCTGCTAGCAGTTATTCCCCATAATGCCAGTGCCTGAAGTAGGTAATTGAACCCTAAACTTATGGATGTGCATATTCTGTTGTCATGGGTTCAGCAGTAGCAGTCATTTTTCTCCCTCTCTGTAGCTGGTGCAGTGGTGTGTTTTCGATTTTGGGCCTGGGAGCAGTGCTGATAACACCAGTGTTTATAGTTACTGCTTGGCAATGTTTTGGTTTGACCAAGGACTTTCTGAGTCTCATGCTATGCCAGGGAGGAGGGGAGCTGGGAGGAAGCAGAGACAGGACACCTGACCCGAACTGACCAAAGAGGTATTCCATACCACAGCACCTCATGTCCAGGATGTGAAACCGGAGGGCAGAGACCCGGAAGGGTGTGATGGTGGACTGGGAGTGCACGGCATGGTCAGGTTTTTGGTACTGGGGGGTTTGCTGCTGGGGGGTGCACTGGCTGGGTCGGGCTTGGTGAGCAGTTGTATTCTCTTTCTTTGTATTTCTCTTGTGTTATTACTGGTGATAGCAGTAGTAGTTTGTGTTATACTTTAGTTACTAAACTGTTCTTATCTCAACCTGTGCAAGTTGAATTCTTTTGATTCTCCTCCCCATCCCCCCGGGACTGTGGGAAGAAAGAGGGGGAGTGAGTGAGTGAGTAAAACTGCGTGGGTGGGGGGCTTAAACCACGACACTGTTCAGGGCAAGATACAGCCTCTGCAGCTCCTCTAGAAAAAATCTGGCTAAAAGTCAGGCACCTGGCAAGAACAAAGGTGTGAGGAGCACAAGAGTGTGCTTGGATGTTTTCACCAGGAGGGGAATCCTGAATTCTCTGGAGAAAACTCAGCTCTGAAGAAGACACTAGCACTGCCTTTCACCAACTGCCAGGCTGTACTTTATGTCACTTAAGCTTGCTAGGAGAAGCCACTTTGTCTTCTCTAGCTGCAGCAATCCAAACATTTGCCACCTACAGGGAGAAGTGATGACACTTTTATTTGATGGTGAAGATGAACAGGCATTTGCTGGTATTGCAATGGTTTTGCTCACCTCCTCCTTGCTTCGGGCTACCAAAAATTCTAGAGGTATACTCAAACATTTGTGCTTCCGGTTTAATTTTCAAGATAAAGTGAGAAGGCAAGGTGTTGATTGATCTTAGGAACTGCTTTGCCATGCAGGTCTTTGGGCCACTGTGGTACCAAAGCCCATGGGAAGCCTGTGAGGAAAGGGAGGAACGGTCTGAGAAGAATCCACAGGAGATCAGAGGAGTCCCATGGGCTTCCCAATGCTGAGAAACAGTACAGTGTTCATCACTGTTTATTTCTTTAATGCTATTAAACACTTGCTATCATGGTTCTCACACTATACTGTTTTCACTCTCATTGTTTTTTTCATTCTGAAGGTCCTACGGAATTCTCCATCAAACATAGAGCCTGTCAGCAGGCAAGCATGCTCCATAAAGGCAGAAGGGCCAGAGACACCCCCAGTTCCACTGCAAGAACCAGTAAAATCTTTCAGTTTGTGGAAAGAGTGCATGGACACAGTAGCAGTAGATATCAGTATAAAACTATTGGGCTGACAAACCCTGAGGAGCAGAAAACCTGTGCACAGCAGAGAAATTTCTGAGCATGGCCTTGGTGCAGTTGTGCCAAATACTCCTTGTGTGTCCCTATGATCTTAAAAAAGGTCAACTCACAATCTGGCTGTTGGCTGTACCATGCTTTCAAAAGCTGGGACATAGGCTGAAATATTACCCCATGCTACGGTATGGAAGTTGGCTTCAATGTGGTTATGTTTTTATCCCATGCCTTTTTCCTCCCTCCTTGGCACACGTATTGACCTAGCTAAGTACTAAAAATGTTTTTGCTAAACTGTAAAAGCCTGCTGGGGCTGCATCTGAGTCCAGCGCTCAAAGAGCTATGGATAGATGTCAGAGCTGCAAGGGCTGGTTTGGTTTTAAGTCAGATGACTTATGTCTTCTCAAGGGCTCTGTGGATGCACAAAATGCTTGCTCAAAGCACCTCCAGAGTCCAGATCTACTGATAATTAAAGAAAATACGTATATATATGAGGGGGGAGAAGAGATATGAGAAATACTCTTGCTTTTTCCAACAACATTTTTCTCATTAGAAAACAGGTGATCTTGATTTTAGAAGAGCTAATCCCAGCAAAGGCTGCCTCATATGATGGTCATGCTGGCGCTGCTGGCATGTACATTTCTAGTGAGATGTTCAGGCATCCTGCTCTGTGGGGGTATCCAGCTCCAGTTCCCTGCTTGATCACTGGGAGAGGAGTAGTTACAATGCTTAGCAAAGGCATCTAGAGTCAGTGCTTGGGGGATGTGTGAAAAGAAAGAGCATGAAGGAGGTCTGAATGGCATTGTCTACAAAGAAAAAAAATATAATGAAGTGAATACTTCTTAATTGCTCAGAACGTGTGTTTCACACTGCCAGCCAGAGCAGCCCTTCTCCTGGCATCTCTTCTTCCCGTCTGTTCCCTCAGCGATCGTATTGCAAACCTAACACACTTGGTTCAATTCCATTTTTAAATTCAGCATTGCAGATTCTGCCCCAGTGACTGCATTTGTCTCAAAAGAGAGCTGGAACAGGAGTTTAAACATGTTTTATGTGGACATTCAAGTGCCTCTTGGAGCCAAGAGAGGAGCGTAGCTGAACCTGTCTAAGAATGTACATCCAGCCTGAGAGGGGCAGCGCTGACATACACAGCTTTGTTAAGGACGGTAAAAAGTGGCTAGTATGTAGGCATGAAAACAAGCTGCTGTTTAATTCCCAGCTCAGCAACTTGGGTTGAAAACTGTAACAACTGTAATTATCAGCAAGTTTCCAAGCCAGACAATTGAATCACTTGTCTGAGCAGATGCCTTTGGGGAATAGCAATAGAATCATAGAACCAGAGCCGTGCTCTTCAGCTTGTAGTACATGTACGTGCTGTATGGGACCATAAAACCCTTCAAGGGGTGGCTCTGCCATTGCTGGCATACTCCTAACTTGTTATCACTCACCAACTGGGATATACTAGGGGGGAAACTGTTCCCACCAGCTCCTGATCAGCCACTTGGTGCTGCCAGAGGCAGGGTGATGATCCTGGCCCCACTGAGCATTCAAGGGATATGTGAGCACTGTGAGGTGTCCTGTGGGCTGGGAATCCCGCCAGGTATTCACTGCAAGGCACAAGAAGGTGTAGAGGGATTCCCCAGCCTCATAGTCCTGCCCTTGACCTCAGCAGGAGCAGTAAGCATATGTGTTTTACAGCCAATGAATATTGTAAGGAGGCAGTGGTGGGTTTAGAAGCACATCTTAGATGTGTAGTTTGCTACAGCTGGATGAAATACAAATAAAGGAGGTACCTTTTGCTTTAGTTAGACTAAATGAACATACTTGAACAGCTTAATTGCACTTATTTTTTGTGAGCTTGGAGAAAATTGCAGTTTACTGAATTTTCTGGGGGAAGCTACCTTCCCTTGTACTGATTTTTTTTACCCCTGCAGTCAGAGAGGATTAGCTTCAGGCAGTGGATACACACGTACCCAGGGGAAAAACTACCCTGGTTTTGTTCACAGTTTATTGCAAGGCTGCCCATTTTCCACAAGAACTGCTCGAGCTCCAAAAAAAAATCACAGTGGGACTGAAATGCCAGAAGCCTCCCTCCGATCATTTTTCTTTTTGAAAAGCGCATATTTATTCCAAACCTTGGCAATTTCCTCCATGTGCCTTGAGCTACATTTCTAGACCTGGGTGAAAGGGATCTCACCATGTTAAAGATCTCTTTGCTGTGTGACTAAGATTATGTCCCACTGTGGATATTTCAGTTTTAAAAGTGAGATGAGACCTGATAGTGATACCACATTAAACACATCTCCTATTGATCCTTTCTAACCTTGCAAAAGAGCTGCTCTGCATTAAGTACCTTTTACTTCAGCACTGCTGATGGTACCACAGATGTTAACTGCCAAGCTAAATATCCTCAGAGGTCAGCACACAGGGCATTTGAGAGGTCATAAAGTAATAATTTTCTGGCTAAGAAACAATAGGAGTGTTTACCCCTCTGCCCTCTAACTCAGCCTGAGAACATGCTAGAGACTCACTCTGAAATTGATTTACAATATTTATAAATAAAAGGGAATTAATAGAAGCTTTTCTTCTTAGTGTTCCCTCCCCACCGCATAGCATTTTGATGTATCACGAATCAGCTTGATATGTCAAATTATTGCACTTGACTGAACTGATGACAAAAAGGCTTTGTACTAAACAAAGCATTGTGCTTATAAAGGCATATTTTCAGACCATCCTCTCCACTGTTAAAGGCTACCAACCCTATACGAAGAGCTGAAAGTAAATCACCTACTCTGTACTGAGGCACAAAAAATCATCTATAGCAGATGAGAGAAAAAAAGACATTCTGCTTTTTTAGACCGTACCTTTTGGCTCTCTGGTGTGTCTCTGCTGTGTGTAGACAGATGAGGCTGGCTGTCCTCCTGTCTTCTGGAATGTCCTTGGTATCTGCTCCACAGGGTTTGATTTCCAAGACCACTCAGGAAATGGCATTCAGATACTGCTGCAGAAAGGACTGCAATATCTTTGCTGAGCTGTATGGGCCAGAGTCCCAGCAACCATTAAAGTAGCTGAAATATGGCAATTTTTGCCATTTGAGGAGCTGGTTTGCAGGCTCAGGCATGAGCCTGGAAGACTTTTCTTGTTTGGAGCTTTCTTGATTTGCTTACCAAGAAAGCAGAAAAAAACAAAAAGTCTGTTATTTTTTCCTTATAGACTTCAATATAGTCATGCTCGTTTTCTCAAAGAATCAATGGGCAACCTAATTCGCCTTTGGAGGCCTGCTGCTGGAACACCAGCAGATGCTATAAGCACATGAAAAGATGCTTCTGCTTGTATGTTAATCCTTTTATTTTCAGTCCACTTAATTTTAGACATTCCATGACTCCTTACAATCTGGTTTTTTTCTTGTTTTCTGAATCAGACCTGTCTGCGTGCACTGGGCACCTTGGTTTTTTTATTCTTTTGGGGAAAGGTGCAGTACATCTTTTCTCACCTTCTGGTAGTTGCTTTTGACTGGGTGATTAGGTTTTAGCCCTGTTTTCATTTCTCTTTCCTTTCCTTTCTCTCTACCAATGTTTTGTAAACAACAACAACAAAAAATAACATAACCCCCCCAAAACAAGGGCGGGAAAATACAACCCTTTGTTTGATACATGCAGCAACTTGAAAATGAGGTGAGTGTGTGATGGGTAGTGCATGTGTTATGTGAAAATTGCAGTGCCTGCCAAAACATTATTGTTGTTACCATGTGTGAGAGAGGAAGATTAAGCTAATAGACTCATGCCAGCCATCTCTGAGGTACATTGTGGGAACCAAGGGGGTGGACATTCTCTGGCTGAAATAATATGTGTGTGAGTAATTCCCTCCTTGAATTTTGAGCAAGACCTTAGGAAACTGGCCTGTTTTGTCTGTGGCTGGGAACGGACAGTCCTGTGCAATGGGAGATGCTCCTGGGTTTTAACTCTTTGTTTGGGGCAACATTATTCCCAAACACTCACTGATCTTGGTGCTAAAGTCTCCCCACTGGCAAGTGCTGGGTAAAGGAAGACTGTGCTGTAAGAGTTAGGAGGATGGAAAAGCCCAAGTATTCCGAAGACACTTCTACTAATGATAATTTAACAATTGAATGCATAATTCAAAGCATTTTATTTTGATAATTCACAATTTTAAATGTGCTTTTTAATCAGCTACTGTAAGTGACTGATAAGCAGACCTTTCTTTCTGACCTGGTCAAGTGAGCTGTTTTGAATGCACAAGTAGAAACAATGCAGAAAGTTATAGCTGTGTCTACTTTTCAAGGAAACAGGCCTTTTGTCAAGATCTGTTTTCTTTCTCTTTTGCTTCAATTAATTAGTATTTTTCGGTGAAAAGCAACTTGCCCCGCTTTACCACTGACTTTCCTATATTTGTTCTAGAGGCCTCTTCTAGCTTGAGTCGTTTCTTCCTTTTAGTTTACTAGATTTTTAATACTGAATGTAGCATTGCTCTTTACCCTCTGCCTGTTTATTTTTCTTCATGATCTATTCTGCTGGAACTTATAAAAGATCTTTTGAAAATACAAGCAGATGATGCCCATCAGATCACCTTCCATTTTTGTTATATTAACTTTTTTTTCTAATAGGCAGTCAAGCACTAGCACTTTTTACAGAAACTGTGGAGGCTTTGACCCTTGGGGATTTTTCTTGTCCAAGTGCTGGACTGTTCTGTCCTTAATTAGACTCTCACTCTCCTCTCCAAGTACTAAGGTGAGGTCGGCTGGACTGTAATCCCTCTCATCACTCTTGATTCCTTTTATTAAAGCATAAATGCTAACAGTCACTTCACAGTCTTGAAGAACTGATGCTGTTTAAGGCTTTGGTATATCTCCCTATCAGGATCTCTGCTCTGCACACTTAATTTCAGCAGATTGCAAGTCCAGGCAGGCTTCTTTGAGTCTCATCCAAAGTTACTGAAGTCAAAGGAAAAACTCCTTTAACCTTTCCCCACCTACACTCCGCAGCTCTACCCCCTGCTGAGCTTGCATCTGAACTTTGACGATTGGTTTTATCTGCCTAAAAAGGGGGTCTGCAGGTTGTATAGGGATAACAGGGAGGTTTGCAGTGTGTTAGAAAAGCACATTCCAGCAGCACAATAGATAGATATTATACTGATAATGTATCACAGCAGCACCATGCGTTTTATTTCTCACTTTCTCTCCCAGGAACAAAAGCAGAAGCTTTAGCAGGAGGCAGGAGCACTGCACAGAGAAGATGGCAGAGAGGCTGGGTAACCCCTGGGGAGATCCTTCTTGTCACCACAACCATCACCCCACTGCTCCCCCAGTCCTCACACAGAGAGCAACAGAACATGCCAAAAAGAGCACCACTGTGTCTTTAGTCTAAAAGCCGAAAAATTGCTCCAGAAAGATGCTGCAGTTGACAGTTTTGCCACAGGGTAACTTCTCTGTCAATGGTGAGAAACACAAAGCCCAGCTTTAGAAGAAGAATATGCAATTTTTTCTTTGGAGTCTTTGCTAGCCAATACTGCAGAGATGTATTACACCCAGATCGTGTTGAGCTCTTCTTCCTCAGGAGAAGGTGTTGAACTGCACAGGGGTTACCATGACAGTGAACCATGTTGGGTAGAAAAGGTTTTGGGAGTGATAATGAGGTTTTTGGAAGATTTTCTTCAACAAGCAGGTAAGACAGGCAGCCTGTCAAATACTTTCCTTGGTATAAGCTTTGCATTTTTTTCTATGTTCCTTCTAATTCTTTAGAAATTTGGTCAAAGCCATGGCCTGCCTCTGCAGAGTTCACCCCTCGCATTCAGGAGAGACTTGGTGACACAGCTGTCTTTGTTCAGACCAAAGATCCAGTCCAGTAGCCTATTCTTGTTTGCTTAAGGGAAAAGTGCAAACCTAAAGCAGGTTTTTCGTGGTACTTCCCTGATGCCTGCCCTCCTTCCTGAAAATGGTACTTAAGAGATAAGCTCAGCCAAGATCAGGTCCCTGGGGCTAGGTGTCATGCTTTCACTTACACAGAAATGCCACTAGCAGGACCTTGCCATCTAAAAAGGGAAACATGTTAAAGAGGCTTATTGGTCTGGGCAATGCCTCTGGGCAGGATGCTGAGGCACGGATGAATCAAGCCCTTGAAGAGCCCAGAGCCCTTGTGCTGTGCTCACTGTGTTGACTCGGGTGCACTGCCCAGCCTTTGACAGCCTCTGCTGCAGTGGGTTCCAGACTGATGCTCAGCTGCTGTTGTCACATCTTTAAATGGTTTGGCTCTGACAGGTCTCTGAAGCTGTACAAAGGAGGTAGAAGGACTGTTTCTCTCTTCCTCCAGCTACAAGATGCATCTGTTTGACTCTTGGAAGAGACTTTGGGGTTAGGCCTATCACTTGTTCCAGTTTCAAGAACAGCCAGGGTGAGATGGAGCCAGCTGCCAGAAAGGTACACTGATGCAATGCTTTGTGCCATGTCAGTCTGCATTCCGAAAAGACCTGTTCTGACTGAGTCTCCTGACTCTTGCCCTTGCGAAAAACCTGGCAGTGTCCCTGTCCATTCTCAGAGCTTTGCTGGGCAGCATGTACTTGTTTGGACAAGGTCTGGTATTGACACAAGAGCACTTGATGGGGGAGTTGCAGAGAGGCACCACATTGTGTGGGTGGTGAACAGGTTTTCAGCCTTTGTGAGCAAAAGTGTAATTTCCCGGGGATCAACTTCTGCCTCTGTACCTGTTGCAGAAGCCAAAGCTGAAGCTGTTGATCATAACCCACAAAGAAATGACTTTTTCAGATGCCTGCTGGGGGTGGCTTCATGTCCCCACCCTAAGTGTGCTTGCTCCTCTGACTGACAAAGCAAGCAGCTTCTCAGTTCTTGTTTGGTCAAGCCTCCTAGAGCTGCCTAGGGCTTGGTTGTGAAGTCTTGGCTCCTCATGAAGATTGGAATAACTGTCAATGAGTGTTTTTCAGGAAGCCTTTTCCTCCTAGTTAGGATGAAGACTATACTAGACTCCTACCATGAGATCTTCCTTGTTGGCCTTCCTCCTGATTCTTACCCATAAACACCCAACTGTATCACAACCATCATGAAACTCCAGATAATTAAAACACTCCCTAACATAGAGGGCTACCCTACCGCCTCTCCTTCCTTCCCTCTCACCTCTGAAGAGTTTATAGACATCCACTGCAGCACTCCAGTTGTGTGAATCACTGTGTTTCAGTGATGAAAATTACGTCATAATTTTCCTGCTGCGCAATGGCTTCCAGCTCTTGCTGTTTGTTGCCCATGCTGCATGCATTGGTGTTGATGCACTTCAGTTGGGCTATTGATCCCACCACCTTTTTGAAGGGAGAAACCCTAATCCCACCATGACCGTCCTCTGGTGCTTCTGTGGTTTCTAACACATCAAAAGCCCTTACAACTTTGCTGCCACATGGATCTCCATCCCCTACCTCTAGATATGCACCTACCTTACAGTGGGTAGAACTACTTCATAATGGCAAGATGCTTAACCTGCAAATGGGAGATACCATAGCATGAAGCATAGAATGAATAGAATGAAGCATGAAGCATATATGCTGTGATCTTCTTCAAGTCTTTGTTACATGTTGCTACAGATTACTGGATTTTTGCAATTTTTCATATCCTGAAAGTCCCTGAGTATGAATATCCATTGTCTCTGAATGAACAATGTCACCGAAGTCAAACGCTTTATAGCATCTTGCAGTATGATCCACAACGGTTGCCTTCTCTCAGCTCCTGGTGTCAAGAACAAAATGTTTCATCTACCATGTATCCTATGGTGACTATACAATTGCTGTGAGGAGCTCATGTACTTGGAAAACTCATATGCCCTCTAACAGAGGTTCTTAGTGTGCTGGAAGTGAAATCTTCCTATTTTCATACCTAGCAGGATCGAATTAATTCTGTATTTTCTATGCCAGAAGTACCTTGTGTATCTCCACTGAAGAGGAGAACACTGAAGGATCAAACAGAAGCTTAAGAGAAGTGATCTCAAAGAGAAACCATAGACTTTTGACTAAACCCACTCAATGCCAAATGATCAAGGCTTTAGGGTTTTGCACAAAGCTAAAGAAAAGAGTTAGCCATTACACACAGAGCCCTTATTTTGCCGCCTTCCTTTACTAATTCCTACTGGGTGCTGAAGAGTTACAGGGATCTTTTGTTCGTTCATCCGAGTTAGCATGGTTTAAACTTTACCCACTCTGCTGTAACTGTCCACAGTAGTGGTGGCTCACATGGGGCATAACTGCGAGTGCCCAACCAGAGCCCTGAATGCCTGCTTATCTTTCTCGCTGTCGAGCTTGCCTTTTGTGTGTGAGGGAAAGCAGGCAGGGGAAAAAGGAAGCAATTGTCATGAGGAGAAAGAAGCAGGGAAAAAGCAGCAAGAGGAATTTGCTGACCAAGCACTAATGGTCGAATTTCTAGGCTAAAAAGAGCATTTCAGGAAATTAAGCTGAGAAATAATGCATTTTCCTCTGAGATGACTAAATTCCTCTGAATGAACCTTTTCTCTTGTGTTCAGCCCAAATCAGTCAGAAGTTATGAGTCAGACTGAAAAAATTCCTGAGACTTTTTTTCCCTAAAAAATGAATAAATGCTAGATTTCTTTTTTCTGATTATCTTTTCCATCTTGAGTACTAAGATACTTGACCTATGCTTTCAGAGCTTTGTCAGGCTTTTTGCTTTTGTACTGTTACTAAAGGAGTGGTGCAGGTACTTGATCGCAAGTATAAATTGCAGTGAAATTCCTGCTCATATAATGGGAGGTGGTGATACAGTATTTCCTTTGCACAGCCTTCTCTCGCAGTCCAGTAAAAGCCAATATTGCTGCCTTTCCAAGGAGTGTGATTCTCCAGTGTTATTCCCTGCCATCAGAGTGCTGGTAAATCAGTGGGGCTGTGTGGAAGTCAGCAGGTTGATGCTGAGCTCTAAGACCCGAGACCCACTGGCATTTTGCCCCAACGCTCCCGGTCATGCTCACATGTCTTAGGGGCACAAAGGGCTTTTGGAGGCAGTTTTTAAATCTTAAGTAGGCTTAGTGCACATCCTTGCTAGCAACTGCTTTTGTTTAGTTGTCAGCGCTGGTTAGTGTGCATGCTTTGGGGTGATACTGCCTCAAAAAATGTGTGCAAAAATGAAGCTGATCTCTGAAAAAAGGTTGTCCCTGGCAGAGCATCATTTACCCTGGCATCATGTTGTTAGAGGGCTTTTGCTTAAGTGTCTCAAGCGTTTACTCAATGGTTGAGTTTTAGCTTTTTATTCTGTAGATTCAGGGCTCGGTCATGCCCCTGGGAAGTAGGTAGCAAAGCTCCCAGTGCTTTCTCTGGGAGTATGATTAACTGTTTACTGTCGAGGGTGGACTGAGTGGTGAACACACTGAACACTTGAGGCTCCCAATCAGTTTTGGGGGAACCAAAAGTGCTTTGGTTTTGGTTGTGGGTGCTCATCACATCCCAAAGGGGCTCTTCCAATGACACTCTTGGTAAGGAGAGTGCAGAAGATTTGTCTAGCACGTTTAATGAACTGCATGTCTTTCTGCTCCTGAGGGCAAAGTGATTTATTGCCCAGCTTTCAACAGCCCGTAGAAAAGGTGCAAGTGAGGACAAATAGTAGTTCGCATTATTTTGATTATTTAGGTAACCAAGAACAAAGGCATAGGGTGCATTCACACAGGATAACAGGTTTTCCACCCTAAGCATGTTAATAGTCAAAGGGGAGGGAACAAGAAAGGAGCCTTCCCCAGTGTGGTCAGAGCACACACAGGGAGCTCCGCTCCTGAGTCACTCATTTTTTCCTTAGAGTCAGTTAGTGAGGTTTACCTTTATGACCAACCCCCTTGGTTACTAAGTGGCAAATGTGCTTTATTTAAGTTTTCCTCCAAACATATTGACCACTTTTTGGTTGAAGTGGCATAGACAGGAATGCAGCTGCACTTCCCCAACACCAGTGCGTCACCCATAGAGGCTTTTTGAACCGAAGAAAGGATGGCCTGAAGTAAAATGTGGTTGCTGGTATTCGAACACACACTATTCACAGGCAGTTTTCAAAGAACATTTCTTCTTGAGAGCTGCACATTGGAATCTGTCCTTTTCTGTTTGTTTCTGCTTTGAGCCTTTCTGGAAAGTCACTTTCAAGTTAACATTAGAGAGTACCTGTAGCAAACAGTTGCTGAATTTGTAGCCACAGGACGTCTATGCTGAATCAGTCCGGCCATCTGAAATACAGAACGTGTCAGCTAGACAGCCCAGGTTTCCCATCAAAATAATTAACATGGCTTGAATTCTGAGGGCTGACTGAATTGTTGATGAGTTTTTCTATGAAGAAATTCTTACAGACCCACCATCATACTCCTTCCAGGAATGCTGCATACTAGTAACTGAATCAACATCAGCCTCTATAAAGCAAGGACCTATGGTTACTGTCCTTTTTCAGATGGGAAATCTGAGAGACAGAGGGAAACTGCTATTAAACATCCACAGATGATTGCCTTCTTCTACATGTTTTCTAAAACAGTCTCTTTTGATACAGTATGATTGATGTGAGGGACTACTGCTTAGCCTGATGGCCAGGCTGGACTCTCTTCTGCATCATACTCACCTGCTCTCTTGTTGTCTTCTCCTTTCTTATACTTAGGGACTTATTTCTTCTTGACTTCTTAGAGTATAGTGTAAGGGGCCTTGATGCCTGAATGGAGTGCCTAAGGCTGATTTTAAATAATGAATAATAACAGCAACAATAGCAAGGGCAAAATCAAGAAAATACAATGACTGAAGCTTTAAAACACGTGCATGGGATTCAGCTTCAATTTGTCTAGTCAGCTTTGCAAACCTTAACCAGTGTAATTTCCTCAAAGTCACACAGAGTCTGTGCTGTCAGGAATAATATCCTGGTGACCTAACCCTGGGTCGCAAGCAATCCTCCTTCTCTAAATAGTTAATTGGAAAAAAAGATGTATAGCTCAAATGCACAGCTCTAGATTCCTTTATTTTTTTTAGGTCTAGAGCAACTGTACTGAAATCACTCTTATAACTGGTCTGAGATCAGGACTCTTGCTGGAAAAGCTCTCTTGCAGAGCCATTTCAAAGAGCAAATGTAATAAAAAGCAATCATTGTGACACTGTCACAAGCTAACTTGCAGCCAAAAATCACGGTTGAAAATGGTTAATCATTTAAAATTGTTTACCTGTTTCTTTGTTATTGTATTTTGTTCTTTTATTTCTGGAAAAGCACGATAGGTGAAACACTGGTGCTGGTGACTGCAGTGAATTTCTGAGTCTCAGGACTGAATGAGGTGGCTTTCATAAAGGGAAGAGTTAGACGCTCTTGAGTGAGATGAGGGAAGGAAGGAGGGGGGAAGTGAGAGGATCTTGCTGCATTAAACACCACTTTCTGTGGAAACAATTAGTGCTGTAAGTGTATTCTTGAGGACAGGCTGCTTTACAATGAGATTACTTACAAGCACCATCTCTGCTAAAACGCCCATAAAGAGTTCCGCAGTTCTGAGAAGTCATCTTCAGAGACGCTGCTTATTGGAAGTCACAGGCAGTATTTCATGCTGTACTCTTTTGAAATTAGCTAATGTTTGGGTCATACTCAGCTTTCCAAATTGCCAAAATCTCCAGGGCTTTGCTGTAGGGAAACCTGATGGACTGTAGACACTGCAAATAGTTTGCAGCCTGCAAGACAATGTCTTCAGGGAGTGTTAGTAATATGTAGGGGTGGTCTGAGGTTTGCAAACCAGTGTGGGTTCAGAGTCAGGTTCCACTTTATCTGAACCACCAAAGTTTTCAGAGTTCCGGGTTCGATGAAAGACTGTGTTTCCCTTCCCTGCCTCACTTCTGTAATGTGTAACTTGGGATAGCTGGGTTTTGTAAAACCTCAGGAGCTTGCTTTTTGACCCTGTAAAACAAAACCGTGTGGCTGGAAGCTTTGTTTAAGTATTTCTCTCTCTCTTTTTTTTTTTGTTTTTATTTTTTATTTATTTTACTCCCTGCAGCTTACATCTGAGGTAAACAAGCATCATCTACCAGATGTAAATTAACAAGAAGTTTTATCTGGTGCAGGTTATCTAGTAATTGCCTGCTACAGAAACCACCTCGAGAAGTAGCTGTCTCTTCTGGTTACTAAGTGCTAGTTGAGTTTAATGATTAGATTTATAGTACCAATCTGTATGCTTTTGTGTTTGAGCCATCAGAGACTGAGAACATTATTAGGTAAGACCAAACAGTTCTTGCAGCAAGGAAAATCAATGGAAAAGAGTTAGGGACATTTTCTCACACTCAGGATGCTGAATAACTTGAATAAATTTCTGAGTTGGGATGCAGTTTTCAGCATTGAAAATCTTTAAGAACAGCATAAATAAACACTTGCCAACAATGCTGATCCTGCTGATCTTGACTTTTTTCCTTTATATAAATTGTAAGTGAGCTTTAATATTTGTTTTACTGCTGCCATCACTTCTCCTTGCTTTAGTGAGCAATTCCATTTCACCAACAACTATCACACTTGAAGGCTCTACCCAAAAGCTAACATTATTTTTTAGGGCAATGCAGTAGAAATTTTCAAACTGTTTCCTTCAAAGGAGTTCTTGGGTTTTTTGTTGTCATGTTGATCAAGTCAAACTCATTTCATCTGCTCTGGGCCTTCCTGCTAAGTCAATACCTCATACTCAGTACCACAGGGCTAATAGCCATCAGTTGATTACATGTTTGTGGACATAAGCTGTGCAAAGCTAGACAGGTTATCTTTTGGCTGACTTTAGAGGCATTATTTTCTGGTCTCAGGTTGGATTTACATCTGTGTGATGCACATGCAAATGAGGCAACCTCCTAGAATGGCAGTCTGCTGGGGTTTGCAAAATAGCTACCACCTTGTTGTCTTGTTAGGTCTAAGAAAAAGCCTGCAAAAGATGGGCCAAAACATCTTCTATCAATATTATTTGTAGCCCTACTCTTCCTGCTCCTCCAGTGGCAGCTGGAGCAAAAAACACTGGTCTCTCCAACATCTTCATTTCCTTCATTCTTGTTTCCATGCCAGTTCTTACCCTGACCTCTTCCTTTACCAGCATGGACCAAGCCTGCTTCTTAATCCCTGAAGTGGAAAAACTGAACTTTGACCACACTGTTGAGAAAACACGCACCAGCTCATTTTATGTAGTCTCACTCCTGAGTCCTACCACTCATACAGCTGAGAAAGGGCCCAGAATAAAGCAGCTTGCAGGACAAATCCTGTCCCTGCCTTGTCCTAACTTCATCTTAGCTAATGCAGGTAAGCAACCCAGGCAAGTGTCCAGATTAGGTTCAAAGCAGGCCAATCACAACTACATTTTGCAATTAGCTTGAAAGAATTTTGCTGCACATTTTGCCTAAAAATAATTTGTAAATTGACCAGAGTCTCTAACATGGAAGCATTACAGATATTTCAGGGATTGATTTAGCATGAATAATTGAAGCGTAGTATAGAGACAACAGTCTCCTTTAAATATGTGGTATTTCTGAGATACATTTCAAAACAGGCAGTGGTAGAACTTCACTCTTACCACAGTGTTTGGATTGGCTCCTATCAGGATTCAGGCCTTCCTCAGATAAGGAAGGAGTCAAATGAAATCCTACATATTATTACAATTCAACCTTCTAGAGTTATAAAACCAAACTTACTAACTTTTATGGAATGATATCCCCCATACTAGTCTGTTCCCAAAGAATAAGATGACCCAAGGTCAAAAATAAAATAGCATTAAGTGGAACATCCCTGACCACATCAGGGAAATTGTGAAAACAATATGCATTAGTAAAGTTCAAATGCAACAGTAGTGTCACTTTTACTAAATAATGAGTCTATTGCTCCTAGGCTTATGCAAAAATACATTTGACCTGCAGGATTTTGTGTTTTCCCAAATCTATAGATATTAATTGAATTAACCCTATTGCCTTTGATGATTTCACTGAGCTCAGCAAATGTACTTTTGTGCATGCCGCTCTAGAAGACATTACCATAGAGCAGTTGGTACAAACTCTAATACCACCATTCATAAACCAAGAGGAAAAAGAAATGGTCTGTAAAGAAAGGTCTTCTATTCCATGTCAATGTAAGATTGAATTTCATGCTGATGTTGAATGATGTAAGCAATATGACAACAGGGTCTTAGTCTGTGAGCCTGAGTATCAGGTTGGTCCAGCTACAGCAGAGCACCTCAATTCCCTCCCACCTTTGACAGGAGTAGATCGAAATGGGGCTACCTTTGAGTGGCAATTTAGAGCAAGAGTATCATGCAAGCACCTGTGCCTTGCCTGATACACTAACTGTTCAAGCTGACACCTGAGAGACTGGAAACTTGATGGTGCTTCTCCATGTACCTCCTGACAAGCTACTCATGGCTCTTGGTAATTCACAAGTTACCAGCTTAAATCTTGGAAAGGAAGAGACACTAATCATAGCAGCAGGTTTTCACTTTGAAGTCATGTCTGGCTTTTTCAAAATCCAGGGCCTTTATTTCATCATTTAGAGTATTCTGCTCTTTAGGGCATAACAGCTGAAATTCCTGAGAAAAGCATTTGCTGATATTTTTCTGTAATCTTTTAATGCTTTCCAATACCCAGAGTACAATTAACATTATGCCTAATGGATATTGGATATCTGTAGTATCATCCCCCTCCCTCACCTAGACTATAGATGCAGTATTTCCACATAACCTCCTCTGGGATGCTCATTTGAATGGCGTTTTTAATTGCATTGCCTGGTGCTGGGAGAGGGGCAGTATGTCATTACACAGATGAGCCATGCTGCCTGAATTTATGTCAAGGGCATAATGACTGTCAAACTGACTTTTACTTGCAGGTTTCTTCATACTTTCTGTTCTTTTTTGAGTGTGATCCATAGCTAGTCCCCAACTCTTCCTGTTGCTTCTAATGGTTTTCCACAACACAGAATTTCAGATGTGAAAGATTGGAGAAACTATACCTGCTACATGTCTCCCTCACCTAAAAAAAGACTTGTGTCAAATAAAGAGTTTTAGATACTACATTATCTCTTGGTTTACTCAGAGTGCATTTTAGTCTGTTTTCCTCTGTCTTCCAAATTAGTTTTCTAAGAATCACAGAAGCACCGGAGTGCTGATCTGAGATGATCTCTGGAGAGCATCTAGCTCAAATCCTGCTTATGGGGCTTGAGTTATTCCAAGGATTGAGACCTCACAGTCTCTCTGTACACCCTGAAGTAGCTGTTCTGTTTTGTTTCATTGGTTTGGTTTGGTTTGGTTTAGTTAGTTTAAACAAATTTCCTGCATTTCAGCTTGTGCCCATTGCCTCTTGCTCTGTCACTGGGAGTTCTTTACTCCCCCTCATTAGGTATTTATGCACATTGGTAAGATCCTCCAGAGGCCTCTCTACTTGGGATTGAATTTTCCCAGCTCTCTCAATCTTCTCTTGCATATTAGATGCCCCAGGATCTTAACCATCTTAGTGGGCCTTTGCTGGACTCACCCTAGTATGTCTATGCCTTTCTTGCTTTCTCTAAGAAATTATTAAAAGACTTCCATGCTCTTCAACTCAGGGTAGTGTGTGTTTAAGTTAGGAAGGAAACTTGAGACTATGGGCTCCAAGGCCATCTTTCTTCACCAAAAAGGTGAACATAAATGTTTCCATAAACATCTTGGAAGAGATAAATAGTTCCTCAAAGCTGAGTCTTTGGACTATATGCAAATCTTCTTCATCCTCTGATGCTGTTGTGTTCTTAGACAGAATTTAGAGAGAATTTCCGTAACTTCTGTATGTTTAAATATATTCCCCAAGTCTCAGTGTACTCAGCCACAGCCCTAGAAAAAGGCTAATGCATCTGCACAGTGGTGCTGAGATGCCTTTCTCCCATCATGTGAAAGACATGTAAAACCTGACCCCGAGACTGGAATATGAAAAGGATCAGGCTTAAAATCAATGGCGTTAATGCAAAACTAGGAAGTAGAGAAATGTAACAGGATCACAGCTGCCACTTGATCTAGGAGAACTTGTCACAGCTGGCAGATGGATGGGGATTTTAAAACACTGGATGAAACTGAAATAGCAATTAACAAGTGGTATGGAGAATCTGTTATTCACCTGGAGGACATCTTATCTAGAGTACTAATATGCCTGAAATTTTGGAACAGATTCTATGCTTTTAAAAAAACACAATTGTGTTTAAAAAAAAAAAAAAAAAACAACAAAAAAACCAAGACAAAAGAAAGGACATTTAACTGTTTATGGAATAATACAATTCTTCTGGAAGATTGTGGAAGAAAAGATGGCACAAAATTCTGGTATTCTTCTTTCATGAGACTTTCTATTCCAGGTACATCCCTGAACTTGTGCTATTCAAACACATGTGCCATCAGTGCGGGAAATGTGAACATGACAGAACAGGAAGTAGTTTGGAGAACAGATAATTTTTAATGCTGTTTCCTGTCTAATGGAAAGTACTCCATCAAAGCACAATGCCATGAACCAGGTTTCCACACTGAAGATTTTCTAGGTAACATGACTAAAGCTCACATGGTTTTAAGAACCAAACATTTTTCTGATTGTCTGCTGGTTTCATGTCCTGTCATGTTAAAATCAAGTTAAAAACCTGATGACATAGACAGGATGGAAACACTGGTTTGCTTTTTTTGACATCCAAAGCCAGAGGCCTACCTGTCAGAAAAGGGAACACACCACAAAATTCTTACATTTTCTTCTACTTGGTTAGACCATTCAGTTTTCAATCCAAACCCCACGATTTCAACACTATCCTGTGTGAATTTATATGCCATCATTTTTCTTTGCTAGAGGATGCAACATGATATAGATCAAGTCGATGACAAATGGGCATGGGGAGAAGTAAAGAATATTGGCTGGTAAAAAGGAGAGAGACCTTTCTGACTCAACCTTTGCATAAATAAATCAACAATGACTTTTTCTTTCATTTTGTCACTTGTATATTTCATAAACAGCTACAACTGTGTTTTCTGTTTTGCCTTTTGTTATGTTTCTAATGTAACTAGATCACAGCATATTCTCAGGTGCAGAAAATCTATGGTATGAAGGATGCTTCTGCAAATACTCTGGCTCGTGTGCCCAGCCCTATAGCAGCTCAGATCAGACTGAGAAATGATTCTGAGTTCAAGAGAAAAAAAAAGTGAGTCTTTCTGTGGCCCCACTGATAAGAAAGGGTCCTCGGCATGCAGGTAGGCACTGGGGAGCAAATGCATAACCCTTAGGGCTTGCTCTGCTACCACAGAAGGATTGGTATGGGTGTTTATCACCAGCTACTGAGGTTAGGATTCGCTCACCTGAGTATTACGCTATCACAGACACAGTGCAGGGTTCTTCTGCATTTTTTCTACTCAGATATGACTTCTAGTGATTTTAGTTGTTGCTATAAAAATCAGATTAAAACCATCTTAATGTTGCATGTTTGACTCAGTTTGCTCTTTCCAACAGGTTGTATGAAACTTTCAATATTTTCCATTCCCTTCATTCTCATTAGTCTTCATCAGTGCTAAAGCTCTCACTCTAACACACTGAGACAGTGATCTAATGCTGGAAGCTTGATTTCCAGAAAACAACTTACTAAATTACCAATTTAATACCGACTGTGGTCTGTTAAATTTAGGAAAACCATACCCACAAAACTGATAGAAAAATTAAGTATTTTCTCTCAATAAAATCTTTGCCCCACAGTAATATGCGCTGCAGGCCAAACTTAGTCTGACCTTAGGGTATAACTTTGTTTTGTGTCAGTTTGCAAGATTCATACTGGAATGAAAATAAGATTTTGGAACATGTTTATTGAAACAGAATATGTCAAAATATCCCTTCTGGGCCAAGACTCTCCACTGTGCACACCTATTTATTAGTCCATCTAATTCTACAGAAGTCCCTGAGTCAGAGTGATTTTTCTCCACAAGTAACTTCTAAAGAGATAAGGCCTAATCTTAAATGCCTTAAGGCCAAAGTCTTCTATGCTTTTACCCTGATACAGCAACAAGTCTGCAGGCTAAAAGAAAGTACTACTCTTTCTGCCTCTCTTTTTTACCTTTCCTATGAAAATGTCATGAGAGCTAGCAGGTACCTCTCTTTGGAGATTTCTGCATCCTATGAAATATCCTACTGATCTCTGGTTGACCTTTGGTGAAACTTGAGCTGCTTCTGCATACTGCTTTCTTTGGACTACCTCTATCAGTGATTCAGAGAGAAATTTGTCATAGGTGGTAAATGAGGAAAGGATAAGAGTCCCTGTCATCCTCATCACTTAACTGAAAGCAGTGTGGTATCCCTTGGGTATTCATAAGAAGACTACCACAGGTTGTACTAAAACCTATGTTGGCTTTAGACCCTTTTTTTTGCCCATTTCCTAGTATTTGACTCCGTACCTGGTTAACTTATGCTAACTTCAAAAAGGATTGCATTTGTAGGCCTCTACATGGGTTTAACTCAGTTGGTTTAAAGTCAGACCTTAAGTTAAATGGGTGCAACTGTCTTGCGCAGATAAGCCCTTGGAGGCACTCTATCAGGCACCTTGCCACTAATCCACCTACCAAGGTAATGAATCTTGCCCCAAGGGAAATAACAGATTCCTCCCTGTTAATCTTCTGATCTGTCAGAGCAAAGATGCCATAACATTGCCCTCATTTAAATCATTATCCAGTCTCCAGGTACCTTATGTAGACTAAGTAATTGTAAAGTAGATTTTTGGCTCATTACATTCTAAACTGGGCCCTGCAGAAAGCAAACATCCATTTGGTAGGGTTCAGGGCACCTTTACAGTTATAGATCTCAGAGAAGAAGTTTTCCTCTGTGTCTGTAATTTTATCTTTGAAAGTGGGTCCAAGTGTTTGCTAATATCCTTTACAAATGATCTCTGGCCTTTGGTCAAAACCCTCCACTTCTACTTTTTACGCATGCACACAGGCTGGGAAGAGCACTGCTTCCCGTGGGGAGCAGCATGCTCCCCATCAGCCCAGGAGCCCAGGGGAACACCTGCAATCCCCAATGGTGAGGCTTCCAGCGGAAAAACGTTCTCTTGCTCCAAGCTGCCATACAGTCAATTCCAGCATATGCATATGTCTTCAGAGTACTTAACATTTCAGAAGCGAGCTTGTAGCAATTAGTGCTTGTTGTGTGATGGAGACTGCTGTGTTGACTGAGCCAATTAAGAGATCAATTAGTGCTGTACAGAGTGCTTAGAGAGGTAGCCTTGGGTGACTTTGTATTTAAAGGAGTACTAAAACACTTTTCCCTACTGTCTAGTTTTGAAGGTAAAATTAGTTTTGTACTATTGTAGCCCACAAATTATTTTTTTTAAGTAGGGATTTCTATTAATTGGAAGCACTACAAGAGAACACTTAAGCCTGTGTTTTTCTTGTTATGTCTGAAAATATGTATAAAATCAAAGGTTATATGCTCTAAAGGTCCAGTCTGACTTCTAAAGAAGCCTGTGACAGGCTAAACACACCATCGTTTTCTTCATAGAAAAGCAAAATGAGTCCAAGTCTTTATCTTTTCAAGCTGGACTGGGGCTTAAGGTCTTTATTAGATAATTATTTTTTTCCCTATTCAGCACTGCTCAGAAGTTTATGGATGAAAACATCAACTGGACATAGTTCCACCAGGCTTGCTTGGTTTCCTAGCCAGGCTGCCGGGGAACCTGAGCTTCTGAGGTCTGTGATCTGAGGTTTGAGCTGTCTCGCTGTAGCAGTGTTTCAAGCCTGTCAGAAGGCACTGCTAGGAACCTTGAATTTCTGGAAGTGGAGGCCAGCAGAGGTGAAACTAATAAGAAAGTCTCAGGAAATGATATATTTCAGAAACACCATGCATGTTTCCTTTTAGAAACAGTGTTTGGGGATTTCTGGGTCATGAGAAGGTCTTGAAAAAATTGATGTAGGTCCTGACCAAACAAAACCACATTAAAAAAGAAGGAAAATATAAAAGGAAGAAAAAGAAGAAAATGTATTATTAACCCTAAATCCTGCATTTCAGCTGGTTCTAGTCTTGTTCCGCTTTGAAATCTATTTATGTCCTTACAGAAACTTTCAAAAATCAAGAAAATATGCAGTTTGTAGTCCAGCATTGTCTTTATTGCACAGATCACAATACCAAATGGTCAAATAGACTTCATTGTTTAAAATTAATTTTGTCCTCATAACGTTGAAGAGTTAAAAGGATAACAGGGAAGATTCTATTTTACCTGGGTTTTAAGCCTGTCGGGAACTGCAAATGATATTTTTCCTTACCCTGCTCAGAAACAGCAGAAACCAGCTTGTTTTGCATAATCCCAGGAATACTCACATGAAGATTTTAATGGATCAACGTACCACTTAGTGTTGCATTAATTTCAGTGGTCTTACTGTTTTCACAGAAAAGTACCCTCCTTTTGCTTGCCTGGAACTGGCTTTCTGGGCACTTCCTTCCTGAGGAAGGAAGACAAAAGAGGACGTGAAGGCGTAATTTACCCCAGAACCTTTTTTTAAAACATGCTTTTAAACAGTCTTATGAGACCAGAAACAGCAACAAATAATCAAGGCTTAGACAGCATCATAACCTGCCCTGTACCTAAAGAAAACCCAAAACAGCAAACTGTGGAAAAGAGTATATTTAAATATTAATAATAATGATTATAAGTGATTAATGAGGATGAAGCAATAACCCATGATTGCCTCTCTCTCCCCTCACATAAGACAGACAAGCTAAAGGAGCATTTGAATATGATTTCTGGATGTGCTACATTTAGCACAAGGTTTAGTTCCAAGGCTTTTATAGATTTGGTGATGGACTTATCACAAATGAAGAAAACTAAGGATAAAATTAGACTCTTTTACTGAGATCACAGAGAGTTATCCACGATGACATACAAGTAAGATGTTAACTTTTCTTCAGGCCATGGTGACAGTACTTATGGGATGGGAGTACCAGTCTAGGCCATGTGGACCTGAGCTGCCACGTGATTTTGAAGACTTCTTTGATGGGAGTCACATAAGCAAATTTCAATTTCTACAATGAATCTTTTCTCCCTTGACTCCCTTTACAACCCACCAGAGGGTTTGCCCATGCTGCTAAAATAAGGAGTACAAGTCTAGGCTGCTGGCCATTTCACGTCTCTTAAATTCAGATACATTTCTTAAGCTTCTTAAAGCTCACTTCCTTATCCCAAACTAGTTATTTCAAAGGCAACTTGGTTACTGAGGGAAGTAGCCCTAAGCAGTTGTGGACAGCAAGCAGCCTGATCCATCTAGTCATTGAGCAAGGACCAGTCCCTGACTCTTTTATTTGGGACTAAAGGCAGAACAAATGAGAATTACAAAGAGATGTATTTCTGGGGGGTGTTTCCATTTACCATACACTAGCTGTTTACATAGGTTGGATGAATCACACTCTTTGCATCTTGGTTTCCATAGAATGAGAAATTATGTAAAATAGTACACAACAACGCTGGCGAAGTACAGTGATTGCTTTGGGTAAGATATGCACCACCTGAGGAGAAGGAAACCAACAACACATAAAACATATTTTAAAGAAGACACAGAAAAAAATTAGATCAGCCCATAAAGCAACTACAAGACACTGATTTGTTGGACAATATTTAGGAGCTAAATGTGCATAATGCTGTTTAATGGATCACTGGACTTCTGGAGCAGGTTCAGTGTAGGCAGCCTGGTGAGGTTGTGTCCTGGGCTGGGCTGGGCAACATAGACTAAAGTTAGAGTGAGCGAGCAGTGGGGGGCTAGGTATTGTGGTGTTGAAACAGGGTCCCAGGATCTGAAATAGCACTTTCTATGAAGTGGTCCCAATCTGTCTCCCTCTGCACTAGGCATTTATGTGCGGTGTTGTAGGGAGTACTTCACAATACTTCACAGACTGGTTCAGTAAAGGAAATAATGTCCAGCAGCCTTTCATGTCACATGAATTTTAAGATCACAAACCCTGGCTTTGAAAACACAGTTGGCTTACCATGAAAGTGGACTGTAGAAAAACAAAACAACCACTCCATGACACACAGTCACTGACATTTTTTCCCTCAAGAATCAAGGAACAGGCAGGCGTGGTTACAGAAGGCATTTCTGATTGAATCTGTCCAAAAGATGTTGTAATATTTACACTGGTACAAGGTTGTTGGCCTAAAAACTATTGTGTAAGGAGTCAGAATGTGAATACAGATTCAAATTTAGGACCAAATAAATAAAGTGGCATTACCGCACGGCTTAGAGAAAGAACATTGGCTGGGGACTCAAACAGCCGATGTCTTGGCAGTCCTTTCTGTGGACATCAAAGCATACTTATGGGTTCCAGCCCACCTGCCGCTATCGGCAGCGGTGTTTTCACTCCAGGAGCACTGGTGCTGGGGACGGAGCAGGGCTGCAGCTCCAGGCAGCATCCCCCTGCAGGCGCAGGCATCCCGTGCGCGCCGCAGCCCAGTCGTGCCCCTCCATCGCTGTGCCCGGGGCCGCGCAAGCGGTCGGCGCCGCCCGCCGCGGGTACCGCCCCGGAGGGGATCGCGGTGTCCCGGCGGCCCCGTCCCGGCAGCCCGGCGGCGGCAGGCGCTCTTCGGAGCCGGTGCCGATAGATGGCAGGCGAAACTCAGTCCTGCCGGATCTGCAGCCGGGAGGGCGGCGAAGCCAGAGCGCGCCGCAGCCCGGCGAAGCCCCGGTAACGGCTAGGTAACCCCATGATCCCCAGAATACCGGGCTCTTAAGGGTCTCCGGTGGCTCTTGCCTATCTTCCGTGGCTAGGACGGGAAGTCAACACAGGCTTAAAGCTTTGGAACAGCGGGTTCAGCGCGGCCCAAGGGGTGAGGATAGTCTCATCGTTTGTTTGAAGGTGTAAACCTGGGCTATTTAAAAATAAATTAGACAAGCTGGGTAAAACACCTCCTGCTCAGGTCACTGAGTTATTTCAGTCAAACTTCAGCAGTCACTGAGAGCCTTTCTCAAGCTTTCTATCACTTAGATTTCACCGTGATGCCTGCCGTAACATAATTTCATCTGAATTAACACCTGCAATCGAACTCCACATATCACTTTCCTTGTGCATTTTTGGCTTGCCCCTATTCCCAAGTAGCAACATCACCCTATATTTCATCCTGACTCTCATGATATGGCACTTTTCTTGCCACACAATGTGACAACTGTGTGGCTTTTTTTTCCCCAGCTAGCTTTCATAGCAAACACTTTTAAGAAGACCCAGAAGCCCACCCCAAATCAATGGGACAAAAAGACAGTGAAAGTACTGTAAAGTCAATATTTTTATTTTAACCCTTCCCCCCCAATTTAAACAAAATTCATGATTCTTAAGACATGCAAAATTTCTTGACTGTTCTCTAAGTCCTTGTTTCACAGCTGTTGCCTGTGAACGCAATGTAAAGACATGACCAAGCAAGTGTCCTCACCACAATGTCAGAGCAGCTTTAGGCAGGGCAAAACAAAGGTTGAAGTGGAAATGGGGAAAAAACCTACATGTTTTCCAGCCAATTAAAGCACAAGCGAAAGTTTGTTTTCTAAGTAAAGCTTCTGCATACATTGAAAAATGGCGTGGTGGTGATGGTGGTAATTTTAGCTTCTTTAAGTGCCTTCTTAAGAATACTCTGCTGTTGTATTCAATAAGAAACTGAAGCAAATGTTTTCCCAAGTATGTGGCATGCAAAATCCTTATTTCAGCTTCAGACTGTTTAGTGTTGCTGCTGAAATATGTTTCAGTCCAACCCACCTTTTCCTCAGCACTCAAAATACCTCACAGAGCACTGTGCATACTTCTGTGGATATGGGGAAGATATGCACACTGTGTGCATACAACATACATAGCTGTGTGCATTAACACAATACACACAGGTTGTGTGCATTAACACATATACATGTGTGTTTGGAGATGGCTGGGAAGTGGAGAGTTTTATAGAATCACTGACATGATATGTGCTCCCTGATAATAGTATCAAACTGTACTACTTGGCTTCACAGAATAGGTGTGAATTGTTAGCATCCTTCTATTGCAGAGCTGGGAGCATGGAAAAGTAAGCTAGAAGCTGAAGGTTGCTCAGTGAGCCTGCAAACACGGACCAGTGGAAAACACAGGTTTCCTGATGCCCTGAGTCACAAGACAGAACCCACTTCCTGACAGAGCCTGAAGATACTAAATGTCTCAACAAAGCCCAGCCCTATCAAGTCTATAGTTTTCAGTGCATAAAACCCAGCCCCAAAATGGGTCAAAAAACACATGTTGTGCAATTATCAGCACTTCCCTCCGCAGATGAAAGAGTGCAGAAGCACATGAAAAGACCAGTATGATTGAGAGCCCCTTGGGTGCTTAGTGTGAGGACTGGGACTCGAGGGCAGTCGGCTAGAAGTACTTGAGGTCAAAAAGAGGAACTCATGAGTGGTTTGAGCTGGGGATTTGGATTAGTTCACTGTTCATTTACTGTTTCCATTGAAAGCATATGCAACCTAGCAGCAACCACTTGATGTGAAAAAAATACTATTTGGGTTTGCGTGGATGTATGTGAATTCAAAATGTAAGTGGATGTGTTTGAATTCAAAATATATGTAATTCACAAGCAGAACTCAGTCGCATCCATTCCCAGCATTATCAGAGTCCAACTTTTAAAGAATGTGAATTACCAAAAAGTCTTTTTCTACATTTCCACATGTTAGAGATTATCTTAAATTGAAAAATAAATTAATATTTGCCCCAAGTTGGGGCAAATCTGGACCCATGTTTTGTAAATCACCACAGGTTTTATAAACAGCTAGTGGAAATGCTAGTCCCCACCTCTGAGCTGCTAAAAATCTAATGCAAATGCTTGTCTTTTAGGCTTTCTTCAACTACAAATGCGGCTCAGGGATAATCTCCTGTTAGGTGCAAACCTCTCACCAGCGCTGCTTGGGAAACTAAATATCACTTAGTCTTATGTAATTCAAAACATGTTTCATCAGGCAGGTGAATACAGTGCTGAGAGTTCAGCAGCAGTTTACCTTTTGAGGGGGAGGAACGATTCATTATGTCTCACAGTCCTGGAGATAGGCCCTGCTGAAAGATGTCTCCAATTATGTCTAAGCATTACTCCGAGGCAAGCCAAAAGGTTTGAAGGTACATGAAGGCTATGACAAGCCAAACATTTGTCTTAGCCCCGTGAGGCAAAAACATCATCAGATCTTTGTACCTGAGCGTGCAGCATGAAAACATGAACAGCACATATTGTGGCACACGTGTGTGCATGCCCACGCACATGCACACATACATGCATGCACCTCAGGTTGCCGTGACCGCCAGGAAGCAATGCCAGACAATTTTCAGCACTTTGGCTCTGTCCCGACTCTCACTCATTCATGGGCACGGAGCCGAGACAGAGCCAGGTTTTCTGCTGCAGCCAGACTTAATGCTTCATTACTTTGCCCACCTCTACACAGGATATAGCATTTTTAACATCAGTAGTTAGCATTATAAGCTCTCATAAATTATCCTGGGCCTGTACTGCTGAAAATATGTTTCAGTGCATGGCCCATCCATCCGCTGCCCCGTGAGGTGGGTGGGATACCAGCTTTGTGAACCGTGGCTGTTTTTCTTCTGCCTTCATTTGGTCACTGTTCAGAGCCTTTGAACTGGCTCCAGTAAATGTTTACCTGCTGCTAACATAGATTTCCCATGCGATGTACTAGGATAGTGTGAAACCAGCTAGACATGAGCAGCTCACATTCGGCTCCAAATGAATATCTTGAAGGTGGGATCGAGCACTTCTCTAGCCAAAGAAGGTGCAAACTCAGTTGAAGGAAGGCTATTGCTGGGCATGCCAAGGGATAATAAACACATTCTTTTTTAGAAGGAGAAAGGAAAGGGCAATGAGCAGGTCCAGGGTATGCAAGTAGTTTAAAGTTACTGCCAAGCTAACACCCACACAGACAAGGGGGAGCTACAGCATGCCAAAGGCCACCCTTCATATCAAAGACAATTAGTGAGTTACAAGATGCTATGCAACCCTGTAGGTCCAGATTCTCTGTTTCAGCCTCAGCCACCAGTGAAGGATGACACATGAGATGCTGTACCTCAGAAGCAACCTCAAGAGGTTTAATGACTAACCACACACATCTTGGAGTTATAGTTCCTTTCTTCCTGTCATCTTTTCAGGACAAGAACTTGTCAGGAGCACTTTTCAACTGCATTCCCTTACAGGAAAAGAAGAAGAAGGTATCATCACCATTTTTTCCTTCAGTTACCGCATTGATGCTCCAACCTCACACTGTTGCTTCACTGCCTTAAGGTTTTGCCATGATCAGGGAAGCCAGCAGAGTCAAATACCAAGATGGTGAGCGCTGGCAAAAATGTCACCCTCTTCAGCTGTGGTGCAGTCAGACGGCTTTTGGCTAGTTCTGAGCTTTTAGCTAGCTCTAGAATAATTCACAGCAGTAAGAGGAAACTAAGATCTTTTGAGTTAGTTGTGGGACAGGTCAAATACAGCCTGCCATTTGGAGGAACAGGAAAAAGTATAAGCAGATTGTGAGGATAAAGAGAAACCATGGGTGAAGTTATTTTACAGCAAGATGCACAGGCCATATGTGAATTCTCAGGGGCTGTAAGAAGAGGTGCCGTAGATAACCAACCTGAAAAGGTATGTGGGATGATCAAAAGCTACACATATATAGGCCCTGCCTACCATATGGAAGAAAGAAAAACTGTCAAGGAATTGATGGACTCTCTCCTACACAAGCTCCAGTGAGAAGGGCTTAGGGGTACATTGAAAGAAGAAGAACAGCACCCTAAATTTCTACCTCTCAAACTCGTACTTCTGCCAGGGTGTTTCTGGTTTTATCCTCTAGACTGGAACGGCTCTTTGTGCTCAAAGTTTTAATTAAAAGTTACAGACAAACAACCTCCACATCAGTTACAGCCGTTTTGCATTCACAACAGACTTTGGTTTTCGTCATATGACCTGCTTTATAACCAGCTCAGTTAACGTTTTAATTTTAAAATGTAGTTAACACTTCGAGGAGTACTGCTCATTTTCAAACACTGGAATGCATACATAACCTCAGGGGCTTGTGCTTCTGTTTGTTTTGACCAGCACAGTTGAAAAAAACACCAACTTTGACACACAAATCATAGCTTTTACCCTGGGGAATAGCACACGCTAAAAAAAATACCCGCATGTCATACACCTGAATGTCAAGGAAATCATTGGGAAGCCAGCAGAAGGAGCAGGGAATTGGGAGGTGATGGTGGTAAAGTCAGAAGTGCTGGGATTTCAGGGTGTGAAAGGAGAAAGGAAGGGATAACCAGCCTGTGTGTGCTTGCTAGGCATGAATGCAGAGGGCAGATCCTGTATTTCTCACCACTTTGGGGCTGCTAATTGTATTCTTGACACTGACCATTTACTCAGGAGTGATCCTGACTTTGCACACTTGACACTCTTTGGCAGCCACTGCTTCAAGTGCATGCTAAGGGAGTGTGTTGAATAGCGGGATTTCTTGTTCCTTTTGAAAAGAACAATATACAGCAGCTGTAACAAGTGCCCTGGCTATCTTTGTGAGAGTTTACTATATCAGAAATGGGGGGAAAATAACCTTCTCCACATGGAATATACTGCTGTGGACAGACAAAAGACTTCATTAAAACCAGACTCACCAGAGCTTTCTTTAAAAATTTTATAGCTGTTCAAATGTAAAACATATTTAACAATGGCTCTTTTGCAATGTTATAAGCTTATTTATTACTCTATGTATGTTCATAAATCATCCTTTTATCCTCCCTTTTATTTTTCCAAATTAACACATTTTCGATAAAAGAGATTACGAGAGAGAAGATGAAGTGCTAGATTCTATCTCCCCTGTCTTTTGTGCTCCTAAAGAAAAATCATTAAAAAAAAAAAAAAAAGAAGAATGGGGCAAACATAACAAAGCTTTGCTGATGGTAGTGATCAGAAAGGGTAATAAGGCTCGTCTGTGCTCATACTTCTTTCCTCATCCTTTTTTTGACCAATATTCCAGCAAACGAGCTACAGTATTATGAATGCACATAGTGTGCTGAGGATGTGGTTCCCCTTGTCAAGCCTCTTTCTCCACACAGTTGCTTCTGGAAGCACAGATATTGTAGGCAACGTCAGATAATAGGACAGACATTTTCCATGATAAAACTCAAGATTTCAGTTGCTTATAACTTAGCCACATGCTAGAAACAAGTGCTCTAAATTTCACAGTTTAGTAGCAAACCTAGAGAACAACAGTGTTTTAATCTCTTTGTCATATCTCTTTGTCAGCTGTGCAGTCTAAATGCCATGCTGCTACTGAGAAAGAAATCTCATCCTGAGAAAAAAGTTGTATCACACAACTTTTGCAACCATCAGCACAGCACAGAGATAAATGCAACCTAATCTATGGCAAGGAGCCTGTGACTGATCAAGTCTGACAGCACGCTAAAGAATTTGGCAGCCTCCATGGGTAAATATAACTCTTCTGGCTTAAAGCAGTGAAGGGAGGTATAGACGCTGTGATGTATCTTCTCATGTGCCTAACTAGGCATAGGATCGCACTGTGGTGCAAGGCAAGCAGTGTCCTCTGTGGTGTGACTGCGATCTCAATCTAGGTAGCAGACATTGTTTTTAGAGAGGACTTTCTCTCTTGCCAGGTATACAAAGAAGACTGGCTTCCTAACTTGGTGCCCTGGTGAGGTGCCAAAGTCAAATGGGATGAATCTGCCCCCTTGGGACCCTAAATGAAGGAGGAAGGAGCAGCGTGGCTTTTCTTTCCACCCCCTGAATCCCTGCTATGAGAGAGGAATGGGGATAACTTGTGGCATGACTGAACACAGCCAAACCTCCTGCCATATGGTGGAGCTGCCCGAAACTTCATTTGCTGGCTATTTCTGTTATGCCAGGCAGAAGCAGGGGGTAAACTAGAGTGGGATGCTCTAAGGCCTGACTTACTGTCCTCCATACCAAGGGAAGTCCCTGAATGGCAGCTAATGGCAGCTTCCTCTATCATTGTGCAAATCTGATAGGATGCGAAAACTTGTTAGGGATGGGAACCCACCTTGGCAAAGAGAAGAAAACATAGGTTTTATAATGCTGTAAAATTCTGACAGCAAACATCAATTTTCTATGCAGTCATACAAGCAAATTTTTCAGCCAGTGTTTCTTTATGTTAGCAATTTCATAATCAATGTACTTGGCCACAGATATAGCCTGCTTTCTTCCTTATAACAATCAAGAATAGAAAAAAAGAAAAACCAACAAAAACCCAACCAGAAAACAACCCCTCAACCCCCCAGCCCAATTAGAGCTGTATTCATACTGTTTGCAGATTAGCATTTTTGAAATGCTCATCCTTAGTGCAGAGTGGGGCTGCAGCATCTTCCAATTATACAGAGCAATTAGAGAAGATCATCAAGACATTCTGAGGTCTCATTAGGGAGAGTGTTGGTTGTTACAGACATCTTCACAGATTACAGTAGTGTCTAGAGTGCATCAGCCCCCCTCCCATACACACACTCTTTTGGAAGAGTTAGACTGTGGTGCACTTTTATTGAAACAATGGACAATGCTCTCACAGAATATTCTCATATTGGCTTTTCTTTTAAGAAATGGCAATCTGTTCACACCATCAAAACCACTTAAAACAGAAAAAAAATCCACCGAATTTATCTGTTTTTTCAGCTTTCATAATTGAGTATTCTCTGGTGGACAAATACGATTTCCAAGGCAAAATTATTGAGTATTTCCTTATGAAAGAGTATGAACAGCCTGTGCCTCACTTATGGTGGGGAATATAAATTTCAGTGGTGAAAGAGCTGAAACAAAAATAATGTTTTCTTACAACTTTCATGGTTAATCACTGAATACTTCCACAGTGCTTGTGCTTTTGCTTGTGGAACATGGTGCTGGGGGTTGCAGACGAAATAATGAACCTGTAAATTATCATGTTTTCAGATCAGGTGTAGAGGCTTGGAAAGGACTTAAGTCGCATGTGCAGCTCATCACAGCTTTCTGCACAAACATAAATTTCCTCCTAAAAACACAAAATTCTTGCAATGCATTACAGTACAGTGGGAGCTGCTCAGGGCCCTGGCATAAACAAATTTAACAGACAGTTGTGCTGGCTGCCAGCTGTGCAGAAATCATTTTTCTCCCCATTAATTAGCTGGTTCCATGCTCTGGAGCAGACAAAGCTGTTTGTGCATGGCGGCTGGAACAGCTATCAGAGGAAGATCCTTGTTAGAAGTGGCAGCCCACCCTGAGAAGCCAAGACCTGGGATCAAAAGGAGCATGTACAGGAGTTTGCTGTGGCGCAGCAACATCACACAATGCATATTCTGACTTGCCCGTTTGCAGCGATTCCTATCATGCAGTCATGCAAGAGGCGGCAGCCTCTGACTAACGATGCCATTTCCCTTGGCTGATCTTAACACACTTCTGCTGCTGTCTGTCCAGCGCATGTGCACTGTCATCTGCAGAAGGCAGCATGACTGCTCAGTCCTAGCACCAGAAGTGCAGGTTGTAACGCCCTACCCAAAATGTTAGACACCATGATAACTAAAAAACCCTTTCATTAGTGATATCACACTGCAGTTTGTGATGTCATTTTCTGTCATCATTGACTGCTGTTGAGATCAGAAGTGGTCACCAGAATGATAAAAGGGCAAAACAGTCAGTTTGTGATAGAAGAAGCCACTTACATTTTCCACAGTTGTCCTGAATATTGCATTCTCACAACCCAAACCCAACCCAATACCTCAACCAAAAATTATACAAAAATACATTGATAAAGTATTTTTGAGACTGAATATTTCTGTCCTAATACAACATGACAAGAAATACCGCTGCTAAGAGCTGTGTGCAGGAAGGTACACATTGTACCATGTTTAGCTGTATAAAAATCTAGTATTCCCAGTTTTAGTGGAAGGCGATTCTTTATTATCAGTCTTTATCTATAGATAGAGAGGTAGAGAGATAGACAGACAGCCCCTGTATGTGACACATTTTCCAGAATGCCTCCTTAGTGGGAAGTTAATGAATTCTGGAAGAATGTTTAATGTGTTATCTTTGCTTAGGAAGTTATTTCTCACAGACACAAATTACTTGCATTTCTTCTTATTTATGTTGGTGCTTATATACCCTGCTGTTGTCTTCGGCTTGGGTTGTGTTGCTTGCCGCTACTGGTTGTCATGCAGAACGTTGCATAAATCCAGACAGTGAAGAGACAAAAGCAGAGGTTTTCAGTCATATTTTGGTTCATTTTGGAATGCTACATTTCAGTTTAGGGAGTAAATTTGTGGGAAAATCAAAACAAATTATTACAGGCAGCACTCTTTTTAACTTCAGAAGGCAGAGGAATGGGGGAGTGATTCCAGACGGTAAACAAGCCATCCCATCTGCAGCAATAACTGGCATGAGTGGCATTCTTTAGGAGCTCAACCTTGAATGGTCCCCAGGGATCAGGTTTCTGGCATTTTGCACTCTTGATGGTACAAGAAAATCAAGTTCAGAAATGTTGCATTAACAGCATGTCTCAGTGTCGACATCTTCACTTTAATCCACTCCCTTGGGGGTTACAATGTGCTCTCTAACTGGTTATTGCCAAACAAGTACTTGTAAAATATCTGTGCATGAATACAGAGATACTTTTTAAAATCAGCAAGCCAAAATTTGCCTTTACTTCTGATCTGCTCTGCTCCTCCTTAAGGTCCTGGGTTGACCTATAGGCAGTGGGGTCATGGGCAGTGCTTTCCCTGTCCAGAAGTGGCAGGTACGCCCAGGTCTCCACCTCTCTGTCCCCTGTGTGACACATCTGCATTTCCGAACATGTACAGTGACATGCCAGGCTGCTTTGGATGTCTTCCCAGAGAGCACTGGATGCATAAATGTAGAGAGAGGGAGAAAATGAGAGGGAAAGCTTACAGGCAGAAGCACAATTGGATGTTAACACTGGAACGTGATGCTTTATTTGTCTCCTCATCCTTGTTAGTTTGTCACAAAAATAGGAGCCTCCTAATGAGGACAGGGATTGAAAGCTGAAGCACCAGAAGACCAAAGGTCACTGTAAAGATTCACAGCAGTTTAAAGGCATGCTTTACTGCGTGTCAGGCTTGGGGAGGAGGACAGCAAAGCCTTTGGAAATATAGAGCAAGATAATTCTTTAATGAAAAGCGCATATATTTCATATGAATCATCACTTTGACTCGGCTGAGACAAAACAGAGGTATTTATTTTCCAGACTGGTATCTTTAAAACTGTCTACAGTTTTGGGTATCAATTCTGGCCTCAGGAAGTGTTTTCTGTTCCTGCTATAATCATGAGGATTAAATTACAATTGATTTTACTATGGGTTAAATACGTTTGTACTGGATTAATCACTAATGAAAGTACAACTGCTTTGAAAATTTACCTACCACCAAGCTCAGAGTCTGCAAATAAGAAAGAAATGTTTCCTCGGGTGTAATCCACCGGTTTATTTCATCAGTTTGTACCATCCATTCCCACCTCTGCTTGTGCACTTTTCAAAAGTAGATGTGGATTTATTTCTGTTTAAGCACCTGGGAGTTTTGGAACCCTGTTACCTACTAATTTTAAAGGGAATTGGATGGCTATCTCTTTGCAAACCTCAGCGAGGGTGTTTTCACCCTTTCATGCTTGTTCTTGCCTCCTCTCCCAGTAGTCCTATTTTTAACACGAGGAGGTCAGCTAGCACCCTGACAGATATTCAAGCGCAACAGACTTGCGGCCTGGCTTGCCTTTCTAGCCAGTGTAGCTGCCAATTCACATCCGCTTTTCAGTCAGCAGCCATGAGATCAGCTGTTCCAGTCTCCGGGAAGCTCTGCGCCCGGCCAGCATCCTCCCTCTCCCCGCCATCCCCTCTGGCCGGCAGCGCAGCTGCAGCACCACAAGCAGAGGCTGGCCAGCCCTGGGCGCCAAACCTCAGACACAAGATGCTGTGCTCAGCAGATGTCATCTGAAGTATTTGGGCAGCACCGGAGGGATTTCTCAGGCCGGCGACGAGCTACCCATTGCCCCTTGGGAGGCACTGCTGCCACTGCCCTGAGGAGACAGTGGGAGATGCTTGCTTCTGGCCCCAGCCTGAACACAGCTGGAGACTGCATGGCACCTACTCCGAGGTAGGTGTCCCAGCCACCTCCAAGTCAAAGCTGTGCCATTAAAGTCCTTAACATTTAACTGCCACAGGTATCAAAAAAGCACCTTCATGTAAGAGAAGTCCCAGAAGTTACAAACTTTTGCCTCCTTTTCCA
Organism: Myiopsitta monachus; assembly: GCA_017639245.1. NCBI lineage: Eukaryota > Metazoa > Chordata > Aves > Psittaciformes > Psittacidae > Myiopsitta > Myiopsitta monachus. Next base: position 11,564,091 of record CM029927.1, on the reverse strand, counting down.
AAATCTTGACTTTTTTATCCTCAAGCAGCTGGTAGGTAAAGTTTATTCTGTGTGATAGATTGCTCCTTGTAGAGCATTCAATGCTTACTGTGGGAAACAGGGAGGTTCAAATGGTTTTGAAGTAGAGTCACGGAGTTGTATGGTCACCCTGTGGCTCCCAGGAGGCAGAATTTGATCATGGCCTATGAAAAGCATTGCAACCACATGGCAGGAATGAAAAATATAAGATGCACTTTTTTTCTGGACATCACTGCAAGATTTAATGTGCTCAGCAAAACTGCTGGATCCTCAGTTGGTGTTAGTCAGAGAAGTATGTGAAGCACTGAAGTTGTTCTGGTTGGTAGCAGCTGAAAGTAATGTAGCTTTTCCTTGTCTTGGCATTTCAGATATCCTTTCACTGTGCTTTGGTTATGGAAAGCAATAGGAGTCAAACTCAATGTTACTGAGCCACCCTGGCCAAGTTGATGCCTGGTGACCAGGTTAATCTGCAGGTCCCATGTCGGGGCTGGGTAATAGGAAGCAACGAGTGCCCCGGCATCCTCTATTGGCCTGTCCACCTGGAGTGATTTCCTCTTCTTGCTTTTATAGATTCTTTCTTTTTAAGCTAAAAGAGATTTTTGCTGTTAAAAAGAACTGCTCCACATATGCACACATCAATCTTTGTGGCCTTTTTTCAGGCTATGCTCAGCTTTAAGGATAGTCTCCCCTTAACTATGTAAAGAGCTATTAATCTTGAGTCAAACTATTAGACAGTCACGCTAGAATGGGTTTTGAATTAAACAAAAATGAAGTTAGTTCATGCACCGTAATTCCAAATGCTTTTGTTGTAATGTCTGTGTATCTAGGGCACATCTTTCATCTTAGTGTGAGACTTTAAGTTCATCTCAAGTTGCCCGGCTAGGATGGGAACCAGGTTCATAATAACACAGGGGTTCTTCATTGATGAAGAAAAATCACTGGCTGCTAAAAGCGACAGAGCAATTACCATGTACGTGGAAGGCACCATGCAGCAGCGTTGCTGTGGTGGCTGAGGTCAGGGCTCCCCTGGACCAGAGCCCTGTGAATGAGGGAGCAGGGAAGCACCCTGGCCAGCGAGGCACTGTGGTTGCCAAATACCGCATCTCCTTGCTGCTGGAGCTGAGTTAGAGTGGTGTGGTGGCACTTCATCAGGAGTCATGGAGCCCTGATTGCTACAGTCCTGTTCCCGTGGTTTAAACCACAAGACCATCCTTCTTCTGCATGCATGAAAGTCATCCTCCTGACATGTTCAAGTAGCGTGTGGTATGCTGTAAATTATAACCTTATCCAACCAGTAATCTTCTTCCTGAAGAAGCAGTTTTTCCATTTTGGTGATATAAACACCTTGCTGAGAGAAAGATGCTGTGCAAATCCCTGGCTGTGAGTAGTGTAGTACCTTTAGTCCTGCAAACTTAGGTGGCACATGTACTTCATCAAAACGTGCAACTTTTAACCGATAGGTAGCTAAAGTTTCAGTTGGGAAACCACAAACCAATAGAGTATAATAACGCTGCTGACTGGGAAAGAAACACGGCCATGAACTGTAATTACAGTCCAAGAGGCCATCACTGACAGATAAAATGCCAGTCTGTGGTGGCAGCGGGAAGCCACACGCTGGTATGAAAACGTGCTGTTTGCAACATAAAAATCTCTGCTGAAGGAGCCAGGTGGATATTTGCATCTCTTTCACAAGCTAAACAAAACAAGCAGCTGACTTCACATGGGGCAACTCCACATTTTACTCACCTATTTTTATTTCCAGATGGAGGAAAAGGCTGTAGGAGTATACAGAGTTTTACGGTTATTTATGTGTTTTATTCAAATAGCCTCATATCCTAGGGATAACAGCAATAAAAAATGCTAGGATTTCTGCAGTGGTGGATTATCACCAGTAGAAAATACCAAACATTAAGAATTTGATATACATTAACACTGTACACTTTGACAAGGACCAGTAGGAAAAAGCAAAGAGAGGTGTACATTTCAGTTTTTCAGGCAGGCCTCTTAGGTTTTGGCTGCAGTGAAAATGCTTACATTACTCTTGTATTTCATCTGTGATGCATAACTCTTCTTTGAAAAGTTTCTGCAGTGTGAATCAGCCAGACACGCTTCCTGGGATGCATGAGAGAGGCAGCTCTTGCTTCTAAGCTGAAAAGAAATTTAGTTTGTTGTATGAAGTAATTTAACTGAAGAAGTTAACTGACAATCATAATTTCTTCTGAGCAAAGCTCTTTAAGAATGCTGCATGTATAAACACTACTGAGACCTTCTGTGAAGGTGATTTTGAATTACACTAGCTAGCTGGCTCACCACAGTCAGAATGGTTTCACCGTAAAGAGAAACCACGGAATAAAAGAATGAGAGAAAAATGTGACAAGGGCGTTGGCAGGAAAAGAATCTGTTCATGCGAATACCACAGGTTTTGATCAATAAAATTTCTTTTAAAATATAAAATTGTCTATGAATTCATTAAAATTTGCAAAAAATTATGAAATTTCCATTGAAAAGCCTTTTGTTAAGGAGTTATTTGAGTGAATTTTTTATTTCAATGATAATTTTCACCCGATTCTGTTAAGAAAAAAATAAGAGCTGTACACTCAACTGGTGCTATAACCACTACTGGTATTGTAGCCACTATTTAAATTAAAAAGTAAATCCATTCTAATTGATTTCAAGCAACCAAAGTCTCTGCTTTTTCAATGGAAAATTTGGGGGGTTTTTTTGTTTGTTTGTTTTGGTTCTTTTTGATCTGAAGATGCATAATTTCTGAAGACACTGGAAGACATTCCTTCTGGTTTTCAGTCAGGGAGTGATAAAACAACCACAGGCTTTCAGTGTCTAAAACTCAAACCACAGTTTTTTTACAGAAGGCTTAAGACATATAAGAACGAGCATACAGAGAAACGCCAGTGCCATCACGAGGAACACAACTTCAGTGGTCTGAAATCAAGCAACTCAAATTCAGGAAATTCCTCTCCCTAAATCTAATTTTTAGTGGCAGAACAATTTTCATTATGTTTCATTTGCAGAATCCTTTTTTTCTTCCTTCCTTGTTAAACGGAAATATTTGCATGTTGCTCCCTGGTCTGTTTTAATCAGTATCATACTGCGACTCATTGCTGATAGGCAGTGCAGGTTAACTTTATCTTACCAGAGCAACTTCTGGCATTTCCTAATTTTGGAAGTCTTATTTTGTGAATTTACTATTACATTCATTTTGGTATCATTTACATTTACTGTAAATCATCCTTATTCATATTTTGCTGATTTTGTTCAATCCTACATCCTGCTCAATTTTCCCAGTACTTTAATGAAAAAAATAAAGGCCAGAGAAGGGTCAACCTTAGAAACAGTCTGCTCTGCTCTTTGAAATTGAGTAAGCTCAACCACAACGTAAACCACTGTAAAAAATAAATGATGAGAATACCTTTGCATACATGGCACACGGGAGGAACAAACTAGTCACAAACCATCCAATTGCTTCTAACCACAAGATTTTAACAACAGCCGGCAGTGCTGTTGATACAACTGTTCTTAACACATTTGGAAAGTATTCTTAATATTCAAACACTCTCTTTCCTAACCTAAAAACCCTACTGCAAAAAAGCAGGCACCAGTAAGAGAGTTAATCCTAGCCTGACTGAATTTAGGAACAAAATTCTCATCGACTTGTGGCTTGTGTCGCTTCCAGACTAACAAAGAACAGCAATAGGTGCATAACACAAAACATTCCTGGTGTATCAAATTAGTATTTCAATGGAAGATTTGAGGTGTTTTATGTGCTTCATCACAAAGAAATTCTTGTCTCTTTTCATTGATGAAATCGAGAAATACAGTAACCTTGCCTCAGTCTAATTACCCTACTTGTATTCATGCAATTTTGCTGCTATGCTTATTTCTAAATTAAAAGTAGTTCTGTCTTTACTTAGGTAGATTCCATACTTTATTAGAAATATGATGCTTAAAAATTAATTTTCCTACTTTTCTTTCCATAGTATTCTGATATTTCCCTGTTGTTCTGGATGTAGTTACAGGAGATATAACATTCTAGTTATAAAAATGAACAAAAAAAGATTAATATGAAATATAAATTGGGACTATGACTTTCCAACTCCTTTTCTGTGTTGCCTGACTGCCTCCCTACATTTTGCTGAATTTTACTATGGAAGTTTATCAGGATGAGTGGTGGCGTTTGTCGTGCCTCTGATCCAGGAGGCTGAATGGTGTAATGTCGAAGCCAGGTCTTGTGGGGCCCACTCCCCTCCCATTACTCCAATGTCTCTATGCCAAAGCTCAGGGGTCACTTCTGCATCAGGCTGCTGTCAACAAAAGGAGACAAGGTGAGAGTCAGGGGGGGGAATAGGTTACTGTAGCATGCAATGTATTGATGCCTTGAGTACAAAAGCCATTTCTTTAATTTCTATGTTTTCTTGGTTCCTATAAAGACAGGAAATGCTCAGATCAGACACTTCCCACAGTTAGGAGGCAAGTGGGCTAAGGGACCTCTGTCTTGCTCTGAGTCCTCTCCCTGGGGTTTTCTCACCAGGGATCATCCTACCCCTTTGCTTACTGGTGTATAAGAAAAATATTAAAGACCCTACATGAAAAAAATATGCTGTGTCTACTTACTTTCAGGAAAAAGAGGGTCACATGCTTGTTTGATTTGATACCTGGGTCACTCAAAAGCATATATATAGATGCAGGTGTAGAGAGATGCAAAGACTCTTTTTGGGGGCCTGACACCCTTTTACCTCTGAAAGAATAGGTAACACTTATTTTTCCCCTGCCTCATCAATATGGAGCAGAACCTGAGCTAGTAAAATATTAAACCCCATGGGCTGAGTCCCCTCCTGGGCTGTTCCTCCACTGGCGAGGAGGCTGCTGCACTCAAGCTGGCAGGGCAAGGGGGGTTGCAAGGAAAGGTTCCAGGCAAGGAAAGGGTGCGAGGGGGAGCCGAGCAGAAAAGCGCCTTCTCCAGCATCAACAGCTCAGCCAGAAACCAAATCCCAGGCCCTAAGCCACTAGGCCACACAGAGACTAGTCTAAATTTCATGTACTTTCCTCAAACGATGATGTAATTCAAAACTCATCCAGAGCGGACAAAAATTAATGACTAAGCGGCTTCTTTTAGGTCACACCAGTCATGCTATCAGCTTTGTTCAGCATTAAACATGGCTTCCATCAGGGCTTGGGAGGGGGAAAGAGGGTGTCACCATCTCTGTCTCTCACTCCCATCAAATACATGTCAAACACTCATCAAATGAGCCTAGTTTCAGAAATAGCATGGACAGATGAATGTGCTTCTCTGGTATCGAGTAACAGCCTTTGCATGCTGGGGTAGGGAAGGAAATAGCAAGGGAAAAGGGGAAATGAAAATAAGTAGAGAGAAAATCCCACATAAAACCAGGGAGAATGTTAGTAAAGTGGAGCTTATGATTCAGTTTTCTAACCACAGCTTCAAGATCCTGATTTCTGAACAGGATGTGACTTAATGCTCTTGTGGGGACCATCTACCAAAAAAATTTTGCCACTCACAGAGAAAAGCACCAATTTCTGCTTTTTATGAAGAAGAGGCAAATGGTCATTTTCTGTGTATTTAGATCAGCAAATAGCTATCATGAAAGCCAACCTTCTGATATCTTCTTGTGTGAGTGCCTCCTTCTGAATCCTTAAAGCCTAATTCTATTTTGAAAAGCAAAAATCTCCATGCATGCCCAGTACATCCTTTCCAATGGAATATTTAAAGTTGAAACTAATTCTCACTAAAAAAATATGTATCATCTCCTGCATTGTTATCTCATCTCTGTCCGCATGTGGACCCAGCAGGGAAGCTGGGCTCCAGTGCAACTGTTAACCATTGCAGATTGCAAAAGATCAAATGTTGGCAACAGAAAGCATTACTGCCTGCCAGTTAAAGTGACATAACATGTACACACTGTCACTGCAGTACCAAGTGACTTGCTGAATTTTAACTCTCATGTAGCTTGCAGTAACTTCAGCTGACAAGCAATTGCTCACAAAATCTCTGCAGTGTAGTTGTTAAGCTGTTGTCCAACAAGAGTTGTCTGACATGGCCCCACGTTTGCAGCCCAGATCACGCAGTTGGTGATGCAGATGCTGCTTTGAGCACCAGATTTCTTGCTGCCTTCTGCCTTGTCTGTAGCATCCAGCCTTTCTTTTGCACATGAATAATGAGTGTCCAATGAGTAAAGCAGTGGAGAAGGTGATGAAGCTACTGGTAGCACTGTCACATTCTAAAGGGTAGACTTTCTCCTGTAAAAGATTCTTCAGGCTGAGGTTGCTCAAAAATGACAATCTGACTAGCCAAAGGCAGCTGCCACAGCTCTGCATCCAAGACCCAAAACTGTCCTCTGAAGAACAGTGTAAAAGAGTAGGGTGAGAAGGTAAGGGTAAATTGAGAAAAAGTTCTGGAGATGCTGCCTATGCATGTTTATTTGGCAGTTCACTGGTTCAGAACTTGAAGTGGCTTTTCTGTGCCATAGGCAATGACTATAGTCTCCCCTCAAAAAGAATCATAAGCTCATTTTGAGTAAGTTTGTCACTGCCAGCTGGGTACCTCAAAAGTCCAAAGGACCTTGAAGCGCAAGAACTGCGCCTGAAAATTAACTGGAATGGCACATAAGAAGGATATGGGAAGATTTGCAGAATTACTGCAATGACCAGTTGGTGATGGCTTCTGTCAGACTGGGTTTTGACCCAGTGATGCAGGAAGAAGTAGAGCTGGGATCTCAGGAAATCTTAGGGATTGAAGAGTTTAGACCTATTCTGCTTCAACAGTATGCATAAACCATTCCTGACAGATATCTGATTAAGCTGTACTAAAACCTACTAAAGCTCAGGCAAAATCTATATAAAAAAGACATGCAGAACAAACTAAGTCCTCCTCTTTCCATCTTTCTTCATACCTGTTATTTTGCAAGAAAATAGGTATTTTTCTCTCCATTGGGATTTTTGTCTGTGAGATGTCCTCAGACTCAAGTCAAAATGAGTTTGACAAACAAGTAATCAAGCAAGCAAGACTTTGAAACACCTTCATATATAGATGAAGGCAAGCTGTCTTTACTAGTTCCTCCTATGATGTATGTATGAAACTTATTTAAATACGAAGTAATTTATTATACTATTTTTTAACAGTTACTGCTGGGTGGACCCCTACAGTTATAAAGTGTTCAATAGCATGTATAAGATATTTTTTCCTGGGTAACTTTTACAGTCCAGAAGTGAACGGATCAAGTCTGTTGCTTTATAGCTAGTTTTCTTTATTGAATGCACAGAAATAACTAAAAAGCAAGGCAGGGCATAGGGCACCTTTTGACATAAGTGTAGAAGTCCTGTGGCACTTGCAGCACGACTTAAAATAGGAAAGCTCAAGATAAATCTTAATGATCAAAGCTGTTGAACACGCTGTTGTGTTATTAAAGATGCCTATACTTTTATTGCAACATTGCCATTGGAGCACTGTACTCCTCACACCTGAATTCTACCCAGTCTTCAAAACATTGAACCTCCCAACACTCTCTAGGTGATGATAAGATGAATACTTTTCATTTAGCAATTGACACAGATTTGCAAAGGCAAAATATACTTGACCAACTTGGTATCCTTCTATGGTGAAAGGAATAGAATGTTGGATGAGTGGACAGCAGTGTATATAATCTAAATTGACCTTGGTGAGGCTTTTGGCACTGTGTCAAATGACATCCTTACAGGCAAACTGCTAAGCATGATCTGGGTAATGGACAGTGAGATGGTTTGAAATGCTCAGTGGCTCAGTGAGAATTCTCAACAACTGGGCTTAAAGGATGTGCCATGAAGTCCAGCAGTAGGTCAGTCACTTGTGGCACACCCCAGGGGTCCATGCTAGGGTCAATACTATTTAACATTGGCATTAATAACTTGGATGATGAGGCAGAGTGCACCCTCAGCAAGTCATAGAATCATAGAATAGTTAGGGCTGGAAAGGACCTTAAGATCATCTAGTTCCAACCCCCCTGCCATGGGCACAGACACCTCACACTAAACCATGCCACCCAAGGCTCTGTCCAACCTGGCCTAGAACATTGCCAGCAATGGAGCATTCACAAATTCCCTGGGCAACCCATTCCAGTGCCTCAACACCCTTACAGTAAAGAATTTCTTCCTCATATACAATCTAAACTTCCTGTGTAAGTTTTAACCTCCTACCCCTTGTCCTATCACTACAGTCCCTAATGAATAGTCCATCCCCAGCATCCCTACAATCCTCCTTCAGATACTGGAAGGCTGCTATGAGGTCTCCATGCAGCCTTCTCTTCTCCAGGCTCAACAATTCCAACTTTCTCAGATTGTCTTCATACGGGATGTGCTCCAGTCCTCTGAGCATCCTCGAGGCCCTCCTCTGGACTTGTTCCAACAGTTCCATGTCCTTTTTATGCTGAGGACACCAGAACTGCACACAATACTCCAAGTGAGGTCTCACAAGAGCAGAGTAGAGGGGCAGGATCACCTCCCTCGACCTGCTGGTCACACTCCTTTTGATGCAGCCCAGGATATGCTTGGCTTTGTGGGATGCGAGCGCACACTGCAGCCGGCTCATGTTCATTTTCTCATCAACCAGCACCCCCAAGTCCTTCTCTGCAGGGCTGCTCTGAATCTCTTCTCTGCCCAACCTGTAGCTGTGCCTGGGATTGCTTCAACTCAGCTGTAGGACCTTGCACTTGACGTGGTTAAACTTCATCAGGTTGGCATCAGCCCACCTCACAAGCATGTCAAGGTCCCTCTGGATGGCATTGCCTCCCTCCAGTGTATCGACCGAACCACACAGCTTGATGTTATTGGCAAACTTGCTGAGGGCGCACTCAATCCCACTGTCCATGTCACCAACAAAGATGTTGAACAAGACCGGCCCCAACACCGATCCCTGAGGGACACCACTTGTTATGGGTCTCCAGATGGGCATTGAGCCATTGAGCACTACTCTTTGCATGCAGCCATCCAGTTCTTTATCCACCGAGTGGTCCATCTATCAAATTGATGTCTCTCCAGTTTAGAGACAAGGATGTTGGGTGAGACAGTGCCAAATGCTTTGCACAAGTCCAGGTAGATGATTTAAACTGCTCTACCCCTGTTCATCAGTTCCATAGCCCCATCATAGAAGGCCACCAAATTGGTCAGGCAGGATTTCCCCTTAGTGAAGCCATGCTGGCTGTCACCAAGCACCTTGTTTTTCATGTGCCTCAGTATGCCTTCCAGGAGAACCCGCTCCAAGATTTTGACAAGCACAAAGGTGAGACTGACTGGTCTGTAATTCCCTGGCTCATCCATTTTCCCCTTCTTGAAAATGGGGGTTACATTTCCCTTTTTCCAGTCATCAGGAACTTGACCTGACTGCCATGATTTTTCAAATATGATGGACAGTGGCTTAGCAACTTCATTTGCCAGCTCCTTCAGGACCCGCGGAAGGATTTCATCAGGTCCCATGGACTTGTATACGTTCAGGTTCTTAAGATGATCTCGAACCAGGTCCTCTCCTACAGTGGGCCTAAGGTCTTCATTCTTACGGTCCCTGCTTCTGCCTTCCAAGACTTGGGTGGTGTGGCCAGAGCATTTGCCGGTGAAGACTGAGGCGAAGAAGTCATTAAGAACCTCAGCCTTCTCCAAATCCAGGCTAGCCAGTTCTCCTGATAGCTTCTGGAGAGGGCCTACGTTGTCCCTAGCCTGTCTTTTATTCGCTATGTACCTATAGAATCCCTTCCTGTTATCTTGAACATCCCTAGCCAAGTTTTCCTAACCTGGTCCCTAGCTTCCCAGTCAACATCCCTGTATTCTTCTCAGGCTGCCTGTCCTTGACTCCACCTTTTAGAAGCCTCTTTTTTCCTTTGAATTTTCCTCAGCAGCTCCTTATCCATCCATAGAGGTCTCCTGGCCCTCCTGTAGCACTTCCTTCTAGTAGGGATGTATCGCTCCTGAGCTTGCAGCAGGTGATCCTTGAATATCAACCAAGAGTCTTGGGCCCCCCTGCCCTCTAGGGCTATATCCCATGGAACCTTACTGAGCAGGTTCCTAAAGAAGCCAAAGTCTGTTCTCTTGAAGTCCAGGGCAGTGAGCTCGCTGCATGCTCTTCTCACTGTCCTGAGGATCTCGAATTCGACCATCTCAGGATTGCTGCAATCAAGGCTGCCCTGGAGCATCACATTTCCACCCAACCCTTCCCTGTTGGTGAGGATGAGGTCAAGCATGGCACCTCTCCTTGTCGGCTTCTCTATTACTTGCAGAAGGAAGATGCCTTCCACACAATTGAGGAACCTCCTGGATTTCTTGTGCTGGGCAGTACCGTCCCTCCAGGGACGGTATCAGGGTGGTTGAAGTCCCCCATGAGAACAAGGGCCTGCGAGCGTGAGGCTGTTCCTATCTGTCTATAGAGCGCTTCATTCACAGAGTCCTCTTGATCAGGCAAGCCTGTAACAGATCCCCACAGTAATGTCTCCCATCGCTCTTCTCCCTTTAACCCTGACCCACAAACTCTCTATTGACTGCTCACCTGTCCCCAGACAGAGTTCCATACTCTCCAGCCTATCCCTAACATAAAAAGCAACTCCCCCTACCAGCCTGGTGGGCCTGTCTTTTCTAAAGAGCCTGTAACCTTCCATTCCAACACTCCAGTCATAGGAGCCACCCCCCCATGTTTCTGTGATGCCTATTATATCGTACCCCCGTAGACATGCACACACCGCTAATTCCTCTTTTTTGTTCCCCATGCTATGGGCATTTGTATAGAGGCATCTGAGCTGAGCTACAAATGAAGCTGTCTCATTGGCTGGAGTGGCTGGAATATCTCAGAATTGCTCCGAGCATTTATTATAGGTGCTGGCAACTGACTGTGTTGGGGTGGAATGATGCTCCCCTCCCCCCAAACATCTAGTTTAAAGCATCCTTGTCATGGGGAGTCTTGGCTATTTCTTGGTCCTCTGTGAAGTGCCCTGGTTCCTTGGTGACTTCACCTTGATCGGCCTACCCATGGTCACATTTCTGCATGGTATGATTTCAGCAAGCCACCAGTTTTACTTTAGCAAACCACCCTACATGGCCACCTGAGTACCATATGCTCAAAACTCCACTGTAATGTCTCAGAAAGTGTTTTTGTTTTTCTTTTCTTTCTTCACGAGTATGCACAGACCCTGGTGGATATAAGGGGACGAGTATTAGGTTTGGAGCAGATAGGACCACATACCCTTGTCCTACATATCGGGCAGATACTCACATCTCTCCATTCTGTTCCCAGGTACTTTGGTCTGTGTCAGGAGCAAGCCCATCAAATGCTGCCCACAGTGCTTTTTATCCCCTTTATTATTCGTCAGTTCTAACCCACAAGACATTTCAAACATTAGAAATGGTTCAGTGCATAATGGTTTTCAAAACCATGCTGTATCTCTGTCTAAATGAGAAAAATAAATATCTAGGGAGCTTTTGCACATGTCAACAGTACTCAGTGAAGCAATATGTGTAGGCAGTGCTGGAAACAGTGACAAAGTGAATATCTGTGCATAACTTGGTAATAATATCATCACCGTCTAGACAACTCAACAATTAGCATCCAGACATACCGAAGCCTTCTTTAAGAAGTCTCCAATAAAAAAAAATATGCCTCCATGGGGAAGAAAGCCACAGCTTTCTATCTGCTACCTTGCACATGTACATTTAAATTTCATTTAAAAGGTTGCTTTCTAAGATGAGCCACTTCTCCCAAGGCCACTGCTGAATGCGTGCTTGCAAAAACTACAATTGATGAAGATCTTCCTGTTTAAACATCTGGTTTAATATTCTTTGTGTATAGTAGTTGCTAAGCAAAACTCTGTTTGATATGGTAATTCCCATGCACTTCCTGTGCTTCTGCTTCTTTTTTATTTACTTTGAAATATGTGATCTTCAAAAATGTACCAATCTTGGGGAAAAATCAGGAAAAATAAAGACTTCCTGCACAAAGCTATGACTTCCAGTGAGAAACCTTTAAAAGACCTATCCCAGGACTTGATTGCTCTCTAATGCACAGGCCCAAGTCTGGTCTCGCTTCCGGATTTTTGTCTGCCCACCAAAGGCAGCCATATTACACAGGGATAAACCCAAGGCAAAGGCAGAATGTTGGCCTCAGATTTTATTGACACAGGAGTTTATTGCCTGTGCTGCAGACTTTGTCCCAGAAAGGCGCGGGTAGAAATGACATTATCCGGAGGATCAACATGCATAGGGAGGCAGAAAACTGCATCTCCCCAGTTATTCCAACTGAAGGCAAGACTTACTTCTTCCTACTTCTCATGACTAAACCTCTCTAAGGACCATGTGGGTTGCAGCCTTCAGGGAGCCTTTGTCTATAGGACCCAGTTCAGGCTGCAGGCACCAAGATCCCCTTCTGGAGTTGCTACTGCTATACATCACAGGCGATGTGTGGAAAACTCATGCTGCCTAGGAATGCAGTGAGGAGTCCCTGTTTCACATTTAAGCTGGTGAATATGTGTGTGTGCAATTGCTAATGACATCAGCAGCACCTTCATTGCAGCAACTGGTAGCATGATGGCTAAGGCATGTTTTTGTTCAATGGTCAAATGCCAAGACAAACAGGAATAATTTAAGTCATCGCTACCTTTCCATCCCACATAAGCTGAACTATGTTGGGAAACAGAGCCCCAAGGTGCCTTTATCCCCTTGGTGAGTTGCAGGCCAATCATGGAATTGGCTTTTAATTCTTCCTTGCTTTGAGGATCAGCCCCAAAGCCATGAGTGCTCAAACCATGAATCATACTCTGCTGCTGCTCTGAGTGCATCTGATGGCTTCAAGCTCCTTTTCCCAGAGAGCAATATGAGCAATAACCCAGAGATGTAGAAAGGTCATCAGAACATGACAGGGTAGTAACAGAAAGACATTTCTGTACAGTACTTCCCACACTGATATAAAATAGGAGCAAGGTGAAGTGGTTCAGACTAAACTGGTAGCTGGCTCTGCAGTTTTTGGCATTGGGAGAAACCCAGTGCCACATTTTTCAAGTCTGCTAGCATAAGCTCTTTGTTTGTACAACTGTCAATGTCTCCAAGGTAGACAGGGCTTAAAAAACATGTGTCTTTTCCTTGGGTAGTTCAGCCTGGCTGCAACATCCATGGAAATGCTATGCTCATGAACTCAGGAGGGTCAATAGTTGAACTAAGTATGTCTAAGGTTTGCTTATGACTAGGAGCAAAAACATGCGAGTGTAACTCCCACCCCAAGTTCTGTAGATGACTTGAACATTTTGATGAAATGTCTTTCCACACCCAGTGGTAAGGGAAAAAGCCATGGCCAATATTTCAAAGGTTCAGACTTGGGAGGGGATGGGGCTCACCAGCACTTGCCGTGCTCCAGCCTGTAGCCAAGTTTAGATATGAACAACCGAATATAGTGCAGTACAAGGCTACTCATTTCCCTCTGCCCTCGTACTTCAGCCCTCTTAAGATCAGCTAACTGATGACAGGCTTGGATGGCCAGTGAGATAACTGTGCATTTGTATGTGTATGTGCGTGTCTATGGGGCAAATGTTCTCCTGACAACCTATGGGCAGCTAACTGGCAGATTATTTTCTCTGCAAATGAGAAAACACACACACAAAGTATCTTCTTCAATTCAAGATTTTGTCCTCAGGGCCAAAGAAGCCATGGGCCATGCCTTTCTGCAGGAACCTCACTTACAGTGGAAGCTGAACCCAAACCATACTAATAGGCATCCATGCTCCCCTGGAAGGAGCAAGTGAACTGCAGGACATCTAGGGAGGCTTCGTGGTGTTTGCACTGAGTTTCAACAATCCTTTTCACTCCCATTGCCTCCTGGCTCATCACCTGGTGACTTGGACCTCTCATTTAGCCAAACTTATTTGCTTTAAAGGAGCAGTTCAGGCCATGGAAGGGGAGTCCAAAACCATCATGACAATACAAGTGTCCACTTATCTTGGGGAATCCCAGCATGAGGCTGCTACACAGAGCGGCATTTCCCCTTGCTGACAGTTGCCCACCACTTTCTGCTTTCACATTCGGTGAGCAGTTCTGCAGGAGCAGAAGGAGGAGGAGAGGGTGTTATGTCTGTCCCAGCAGGCGGCTGCTCCTCACATGCCTCCACTCCAAGCTGCCTTTTCCAGACCAAGGACCTCATTGCTTGCACAGAGTACTTTTTCAGAGGATGTCTTCTAGTATTCCAGAGATATCTCCATCATGACACTTTTCCACGTCTTGAGAGTCTTGAGAGAGATGTGTTTTTTTTTTTCAGGAATGCACACAATAGGAAACATTCTGTCTGAGTTTCATTTTCATTGTGGTTTGCTTAGGCTTTAATGTGTACGTCAATTCTGACAATACATTATTTTCTCTGTTCCTCATTTAGAGTCAGAAATCAGTCTGCAACATGTTATGCAGTAATTGCACAGATATCAGCCACTGTTGTACAAAATCTCCTTTCCCCTCTTGATTAGGCTGGTGATGTCCTGTACCGTACTTTACTCCCCCGGCTGGTGGGATGGGCTACATTGGGGGCCTAGTGCTGCCCAAGCGTTCCTGCCCCGGGTTCCTTCAAAAGCCTCCTTGTGTGGCATGGGTGGATGATGCTCTTCAACAAATCAGCCCTGGGCTCACTCCTGAAACAGACTCTGTGAGACACTTGACCATTGCTGTATTCAGTGCTGCTCTGGAAGTGAAGGCATTGCTAGTACAGTACTAGGAAGAAGGCAACCCATGCTCCTCATTAACCCGATGAACTTCATGTACCTGAAGTTGAGTTTCTCATGTAGCAAGATAATCCCTCACCTTAAGGAAGTGCATAGGACTTAAGATTCCAGTTTCTCTGGTGACTCTGGCGTGATTTATGATATATGGGGAAGAGTGAATTCCAGGTGTGATTGTCCTATTCCAGGTTTTAGAGAGTGTGAAAGTGGAAGCAAAAAGCAGTGAGGTTATGTGTGTGTCTAACTGAGGCAGAAGGTAAGAAAAGCCCTCCATGCCAGTACTACCTTTTGGATTTCAGAGCAGCCCTAGAATGCTTTCCCTGATGTCGGGAGAAGCATCTGCCTTGGACACTGATCTGAAGTCTTTCTAAGGGAAATGCTCTAGTCTGGAAAATTATTGTACTGTTTCACAGACATATTTGTGAAATCAGAACATCACCACGTAGGACATTATTTCATCTCTGCATACCTTCTGGCTTTCCCCCTTGACCATTTGGGGAACACTTTGGGCAATGCAGAAGCATCTGTGAAGGCCAGAGGGCAGGAGGGCAGAGAGGAACACCACTTCACAAATCAGAGTGAAAACAGTGGCCTTATTCCAGACAAACTACCGGCCTGAAGAAAAGAGGGAATGAGACACTCGTTTTCAGCCTCTTTCCCACTCCTCGGTGATGTGCAACCAGCTGTTGCATTCACAGTCTTTGGGGAATGCAGTACATGATTTAATTCATCACCGGCTGCTTCTATGGGAGATCAGGTTAAGTTAAGGGACAGGATCAGTGAAGCAACTCCCAGACCAAGTTTTTAAACTATGTAAGCACAAAGACTTCCTTGGAAAGCTCCTCTTTAGAGGCCTATTTGAACCCTAGCTTGTCCATGTAAGGATGGAAAACTCCTAACCAGTTCTTTCAGTCCAGCTTGGGGGAAAAAAAGAGAAAGAAAAAGAAGCACAGAAAAAAAATCAAAAAAGAAGCCCGCAGAACTGCCTCATGTTCCTTTAAGAGGGGTTTCCTATCAAATCCCCTGTGAGCCTGGTTGCTGAAGGCAGCAGATTCCAGCAAAACTTCTTTCACCAATGGACACAATTCATTCTATTAAAATAAAAAATAACACTGGCTGTCCTGGCTGTGTAGGTGGGTGAGAAAATGTTAACAGCTGCGCTCACGGATCTCCGCTGGAGGAGCAAGCTGCCAGAAATACTTTTACTGTGAACAACTGTTCTAAATTTGGCTACCTGCTTTATATTACTCAGTAGCCAGGCTGTCTTCTTGCTCTTATCCTATTAGATACGTAAAGCACAAATACGTACGCTTTTCTATCAAAGACAGATGATTCCACAGGCTGTCATCAAGAGCCCTGGGAATGGCAGCGCTTGCTACGTAATCAAGGGTTTGTGGTGTTTCTGACAAATGAGGAGGAAGCAACTCTTTTGGCACTGGAGGAGGCTCTGATGACAGCCCTGTGGGAGACCTGAGCCTGAGGGTGACTGGCCTTGCTGCCCAGTAAGGAGAGGCGCAGGGCTGAGGCACCCTCCCCTCCCTGAGACTGGAGCCCCAGGAGGGATGGTGGGCTGCCATGTTACCCAGCAGAGCCCCCACTGCCAGTGGAGGGCAGAGGCCACATCCCAGTTGTGTCCTTCTGTGACAGATCAAGCACGCTCAAATGCACCCTTTCAGGCTAAGCTGGAGCTCTAGTGCCAGCAGGGGAATGCTTTGTCTTCTTGCTGATGAAGGAGTAAACTTGGTTCTTATACCCCCTGGAAGGTGGCAAGTTGCCCCCCCCCCCCCCCCCCATCACACAGAGCACTCCTATTTTGCTGCTGCCCAATATGCTCTGGTTTGTAACCAGGGTTTCTACTGTAGCTGGCTGTGAGCTTACTACAGCAGAGAAAGTCTGGTATGGTGTATTTGTACTGTGCCTGGTATGCTGCGGTCCCCATATTTGACAAAGAATCCTCTCAATATCACCCTCATGCCATGGTGCAGCACTAGCAGTATGGAGAGATTTCGGAGCTTACTGTGAAACACAACTTTTTCCCTTTTTTGAAAAAAATCACAATTTGCCACTGAGACATAATAACATCTTTTGGTTACAGACTGCATCTTTAGCCCGGGATTTTTTCATGTAGCCTTCAATTTTCTGGATGAGATGCTTTGCTCTCAATTAACTGTAGATGCAATTTAATGAGTAGGCCAAATGGCGATAGTTAGGCACATAACTAACATCTGGAATGTGCAGGATTAGTGGCTTAGTTAAGACCCCTTAATTAAAATGAGGTCATTCAGTCCTCCCTTCTTTCTTCATGTAGATGATGTATGTTTAATACTGAGCACTTGCTGATATGTTATTAGGACCACATAAGCTGTCTTTTAAGTACCAGGGAAATTGTGGCTTTGATGTGTCAGGTACCTAATGAAGATGAAATTCAGGCTGGGAGCAGTATCAGGGCAGACTGCAGAAAAGACCTTTCTGCAAGCTTTGCTCAGTCTTTCGTGTAAGGCTCATTGCTTCAGCAAAAACTCCTGTCAGTAAAACTCCTGTCAGTAAACTCTTTCTAGGACAGACTCAGGTGTCCATTTAAGAAGCAGCAATGCATTATTCAGACACTCTGTGTTGAAGCAACTGTTTGCAGGACTGTTCTTTAATGCCACTTGGGGAACTGGCACATTTCTCAAATGAAATCTGGAGCTGTTTTTTCAAAGTCCATAGCGTGCTTAGCCAGTGATTGGTAGCCAGCATTGTCCCGCTTGGGAAGCACTGTTTTCCCCATTTAACTTTGTTCTCTCTTTTCTCAGGGATGACATTTGTCCTATCTCTTGGTTAAAGAGGGGTGGACCTCACATCACCATTTTTGACATCAGCATTTCTGCTCCATCTGCCCTGGTCTATGAATAAGAAGCGGTGTAGTCCTTGCCCCGGTCTTGAAGGGGGATGTCTCCCCTGAACTTGTCATCCAGAGTCTCTCTGTTGTCAATAAGGAGAAACAAGCAGGGGCAGTTCTGCTCCCCTGACCAGACATCTGGAGGTAAATTGTTCCCCTCCAGAGTGTTTCTTTCCCTCTCAATCCCCAGGAAGGGACATTTTGAACATTAGGCTGGATGTCAGCTGAAGCGTTCTGTACTGATGTGTGTTGCAGATAGATAGCTGTGGCTCTGCAGAGCACAGAGCCTTTCCTCTATGAGGAAGCCTGGCCATGCCCCCAGTTATGGGCAGGGGGGTGAGGGGGGCAGCTGGGGCTGCTACAGCTCCTGCCTTGGGCTGGTAGTCCTGGCTGGGAAGCTGTGCTGCTGGTCCTAGAGCAGGAGGCAATGAATGTTGTAGTTTATCCATGAGATCAGTGACATTTTGGTTAGGACTTCATGTCTATTAGTCACTTGTGGCAGGGTAGGAAGTGCGTGTGTGCGTGTATGTGTGCAGGGAGAGACAAGAATAAAATTCAGGTATTGTTTGGTGTTATAAAACTGCCATGCGGTGCTTAGAAAATTATCATACTGCAAAACTCTCAGACTGATATGGACTTATCAAGCAACACGGTGACCATAACAGCCTGATAGCAACAACCTGCTTCTGATCTCATCATCACTGGTGTGCATCAGGAAATAACTCCACTGACACTGGCAGGTTTGTGCCATGCCAATGCTGTGGATCATAAAAACCATGTAACACTAACCAAAAAAAACACCAGTGAGATGGTGCAGTTCATCAGGGCCTACAGCAGGTAAGTTAGACCCATGGGTCCATTTCTATGGTATACACTGTGCCTGAGTGCAGTGGTTTGGTTCTGAATTTGCAGATGCTTGATCCTCAGCTGTGTCTAAGCTGCACTTAGTTCACCTTGGGGACTGCAGGAATAATGGTTCTGTGCTACATTTACCCCTCTCTGTCTTCTAAACCTCAGTGTTGAGGCTGATCTTATTTACACTTATGTTCTTCTGACCTTACAGAGGTATTCCAGCACCTTTACTTTTTGGCCCCATGTATGTCTCAGCAGACAAGGACCTCTTAGCAAGTGCCCAGACTGAGCCTGGGCATGTCTTCGCACTGGGACAGACTCCTAACCACTCCTGGACACAGCTTTTGGATCACTTTGCCCATCAGTCTTAGTGAAAGTCTGGCCTGCTGGAGCCAAAAGCAACCTGCATATTAGACATATGTGAGAAAACCTTGAGTTATGAATGTGTATGTAAGGAAGTAGACAGGCTGTTATGGTCCCAATCCAGACCTGTGAGTTCACTGTCACATGAAAATAACTGGCAAGAGGGCAACCTTATGTATGTGAGCATATATCATCAAGAAGGAGCCTGAAAATTACAGCACATGAGATGACTTACCCTGCTGATACTGTTAAGGGAATGTGTGTTCCCTGCATTTAGATTTGGAATGGCAGGGGAGATACAGGCAGGCTGTGGGAAATATTATTCAATGGGCTGAATCTCATACTCATACTGGCTCTGAGACATGAAAGGGAATCTCCTCAGATCATATCAAGACTGCAGATAATTTTGTGAGTGTGAAAAGTATCCAGTATTCCTACCAGCGGTCAGGCTGCCAAACTTCGCTAACAAAATCCATGGATGCTGTGACAAGTACTGAAAAAGAAAAATACAGTTGTCTTCTCTATTTTCTGTTGCCTGCCCCTCCTTCCTCTTCTCTCCCAGGGGAACATTAGGAACTGCAGGAGCTGCTCAATCTCCATCCTTAGAAAAGCAGACACTTAGCCAGAATTGCCTTTGCTAACTTTAGAAATGCTTTTCTTCCAGCTGAGGGAAAGTACTTTGGTGTGCAGGCATCCAGCATGCAAACACTTTGGTCTTATTATCTCATCACTATGTCAAGATCCTACAAGTTGTGTTCCCATTATTTGTACAAAATGGATTAGATGGGTGGATGAAAAGGGCTTGAAAAGGTAAAGACAGATATATGTTTAGTTTCTTAAATGTCAGAATGGGGCAGCTTCTGTCTTCTGTCATGATACGGAAGAAAAATGTGCTATTACTGTAGGGGTTTAATTTATTAAATATATTTATGTCCACAAGACAAGCCTTGTCTTCCTGGGTCTTTAAGCGATCCTTAACTCCAAAGGAAGTAAGAATTGAACAAATGAAGAATCGAAAAATAATAATAATTATATTTTGTGAAAGATTTTGTTGGAGGGAGTGTTTGGCCAGTTTCATTACTTGTGCAGGAGGAGAAATGATCCTCTGGTAATGAAGGGACATGGAGAATCTGGTACACGGTAATGAAGGGACACGGAGATGGAATAGATTAAAAAATAATATTAAAAAAAGAAATTAAAGTAAGGATTTGATTTTCATTCAAGCACAAAAATCCACAGTTGTAAATGTGCTTCCACCTCAGCAACCCTTTTATGGGATCTTGGATGCTTAGGGATGTTTGTGTAATTGCTTCTTGTAAATGATCTTCTACTCTGCAACACTTTACAGTAAACCACTTTCCTTTGCCATCTGTTATCCAGTTGTTTTAACTGGGTTTCCAGTTATTTGTATCAGTCATTTACAAGAACCTTTTTAACCTCCATAAAATGAAATAATTGAAGCCTATCTTCTTGACTCCTTTAGCATAGTGTTGATATGTTCTTTAAAACTGAGTGACTGAGGGTTAAAATTCAGCGCATGATAAAGAAGCAGTAATTTGCAAATCAGCAGTGAGCAATCTAGCATTGCCAAAATTATTCTTCCTTAAAGCTCTGAGCATAGACGTTTAATTGGAGAAAGTAGCATGGAGGACCTGCAGATGATTTTTCATCTCTAGGTCACTTTCTGACCATGTGCCATTATCAGCCATGGGCTGGTCAATGTAAATGAATTTAGTGAGCAAAAATGTAGTTTGTCAAACACAGAGATGCTTCATGCCTTTCCAGAAAGCTGGGTTCGGTGAAAGTGAAGTCTCTGAAGACTGGGAGGTGAAGAGTTAAGATGTTACCTGCAGACTTTTTGGGGCAGTACAGCTTCACAGCAGATGATAGTCATTTTAAGAGCGGCTGAGAGAAGACAGCCTTTTTCTCCACCTCCTTTTCCTGTTATCTACCACAAAGTAAAGGCCTCTGCTTCTCCTCCCTTTCCCCTCTGTCGCTGACATTTGCGGTTCAAAAATGACTACCACGTGGAAGTGCTTGCTGCAGCACACACGTATGTATACTGACCAACTTACTCACATGGTACCAGAAACGGGACTCCGTCCATCTGTGGTGCAAGAGCCACCACAGCGAACACTAGCCTGTGGGACAAGAGGAGGAACATGCAGATGCTATCACTGCTGGAGGAGCTGACACTGCTCTGAAGGACCACAGTGCTGGAGTTGCCACACCAGGGGTTCCCCCTGGAAGATGTCCTTAGCGCAGACACGCTGCCTGGCACCGTGTCAGGGGAGGGCTGGGCGGAGAGCCTGACTGCTTCCCAGTGGGAAATGAGAAACACCAACAAGTCGCAGTTGGACACGCTGTGGCCGCTGCGGCAGGCTGAAGAGAGGAAGTTTGGCACCAGCACCCCAGCTCACTCCTGGAACCTTGAGGCAGGCATGCAAACAACATCCTGTGGCACAACATGAGCTGCCCCCCTGCTTTCCCTGTTATCGTGGGGGGGTGTCTTCCTCTCTAGGCAGGGATGTACAGAGTATAGGGGTATTCTCTCTCCTGGTCCATCATGCATAGCGAGTAGTTCTCATCTTGGAGCAGCAAGGACTGCCCTCACCCGTGATTTCTGGGGAGCAGGGAGAGGCAAGCTCATCTTGAAGTCCTTGAAGTGTGCTGGTATGGTGTGGGCTGGCTTGTCTGTGGGAAGGGGGAATGTTAATGGGTTTGCTTTCTGCTTGGGAGAGACAGTGGAAAGGAAAAAGGGCAGCAGGAGGGAGAGAAAGAAATCCAGTGCAATTACAGAGTGACAAGCAGAGCAGGGGGGAACTCAACATGAAGACAGCATTATAAGAGAGAGACTGAAAAGGAAAAAAAGGATCTGATGTGCCTATCCTGTGCCCTGGGTGCGGGCTGCACAGAAGAGGTGCTTCATCTGTAATTCGTACAACAGGCTTCCTTTCAGCTAGGAAAGCAGATTCCTTTCTTTTTAAATTAAACAACAGTTTTAAAAACACTGATGTCAATTACAGGCAATAAAAGCACTCACAAACCCAGCTTGCCCTGTGGGCTTTGGGGAGGCCAGGTCCAGCAGCAGGGACCCCCACACTCTTGTTGCTGCTGTCATTGGACATCTCCAGGGCTGACAGCCACTACCACCATCAGGTTTATCACACACTATTTCTCTGCAAATAGCCAAACAAACAGCCATTCACAGGAAAAGGAGATGTCTATGCCCAGTTGTGCCTTCTCACTCAGAGAGGAGGCAGAGCTGGTATCAAAACAGCTTGAACAAAGAAGAAAATCAGGTTCAAATGCTCTGAGTTCTTTTAATATTTGTAAAAATAAAAACAATCTTCAGTGTAAAAGCAAAGTAGTCACTTGTTTGGGGACTTTTATTTTAATGAAGCTGACATTTACCAGAATATTTTCAGAGTCTCTGATGGTGATAAAACGCATTAAAAAAGTGAGTGTCACAGTGGAAAAATGCAGCATTGTTGAGATGCCCTTACAACAATGCCTCATCCCCAAGGGGCGCACGTCAACATCAAATCAAGTATTTGGTAGGTGAACTTCCAGATGTCTGAAGTCAATGGAAGGCTTGCTGCTGACATCAGTGTAGCTAGAATTTCATTCAGTTGCTGGTGGCGGACACTGTGAAAGACTTTCTGACTGCATTTTCTAGCTAAACATGACCAGCTTTTCTCTATATTTGCATGGCTCTGCCCTTTGCTCTGCCCTGGTCCATCGCATCTGAGCTGCATCCTTCAGCCTCCACTCTAGAGCAGGGTAACCCTCCCCCTTCCCATGGTGCTGAGTCAGCGTGTAACAGGGGCGTTATTGTCCTTCCTTCAGTATGTGTTATACAGATTATTTTACTATGAAAATTCATAATTTGGGAAGAGCATATGGTTCTGATTCAAACTGGAGTTGCATTTGATCCTGGTGTAAACAGACCAGCTTTGGACTCAGAGACTCCCACCATTTGGCAAACAGCAAATATTTCGGATCTATTCCAGCTCTCTCGGGAACGCATGGGAGGCTTGCCGTTGATTTCAATAGTAGCAGGCTTTAATGAAATAGAATATTATAGGAAACTATATATCCCTGTAATCCTTCAAATTTAGCTGTTCTATGGGGAAAAAAATAAATAAATCAGAGAGCAAATGGAAAGAACTGAGCACAAAAACCACCGAAAGAGCAGAAAAGGAGGGGTGACGGAGTGTGGCAGAAAAGAAGATAGAGCAAAAAAGTAAGAAAGAAAATCAGTGGGGGAGAAATGTGATGGAAGAGAGCAACACAGGCAGGTAATATTTAAAACAAAATCAAACCAAAAAATAGCCAACAAAGCAAACAAACAAAACCAATAACAGCCCCCCCCCCCCCCCCAAAAAAAAACCAAACCAAAAAAACAACCAAAAAACAAAACCAGGAGAAAAGCAGAACCCAGAGAGAGAGCAAAGAACTATATTTTTTGGTGGGGGTGGAGAGAGAGAGAAAGAGGAAGTAAGGCAGAGGGAGTCCTGGGTCTGATGCAGCAAGATAAATGTTAAACCCATTTTTATGCATGAGTAGTGCACTGGCAGGCCTGGAGTTAAGCACGTACTTAAATGCCTTGCAGAGCAGTGACAAAATAAAAATGTACAGAGGAAGGAGAAGGTCAGAAGGGAAGGAACACAATCCAGTGCTTTTAAAGAAAAAGTGTCTAAAAGAAAGTAGACATAGACAAGAATAAAGACATCTCTTCCATCCTTCAGGTGGGGGGTACTATAATAAGAAAAGTACTGATTTCTTTATAGTTGTCCAGACTCTTAAGCTTTACTTGGGCCTATATCCCAACAGAATATGAGGCTTGGGAAGATGGGTTTTACTGAAATAAGAATTGTTCTTGGATTGGTTTTACCTTGAGACTGATAAAGCAAACAAAGACTGATAAAGAAAACAAATATCCTCTGCCTATTTCCTACTTTGCTTGGTTGTGTTGCTGACTCTTGCTAATCATATCAAACAGAGCTAAGTGAAGCCTCTTGCAAAGAACTCCCTGGTGGTTTCTTCTGTATCTACAGGCAGGTTCTAATAATGACTACCTGCCAGTAGTGGTGGCTGGCTCTGATTGCTTTCTCAAATGTATTTGTGGGAGGCAGGTATAATGAGAAGAGGGTAATCTATGGCTGAGGCCAACCAGATTTGAAAGCTGCATGGGATTTTCTGACTTCAAATGTGCTCATGAATTTTACAACTAGCTGGCTCTGTTGAGGACTGCTACAATTGTACAGCTGTGCTGTCTCTGCACTGGCCTCATGAGAAGAAGTGTAGAAAGTTTAAGTTCCTTCCTTTTTTTGTATTGAAGCAAACTCAGCCATGGCACATACTGCCTACCTTTATCAGCAGCCATGTCATACTTGGCTCTGTGCTCTGGACAAACCTTATCAAACTATACTATATACTATAATATGTACTATAAATTTATTAAGCAGAAAAAAGTTGTGCAAACTTAGGAACTGCAGGGTACAACCTACACTGCGCTATTCTACAACAAAAAGATCCAGTTTCCCACAAGTAGCATGAATGTTATTCTTAACAACTGCTTGAAATTTCCACATACTCATAAAATTCCCTTAGAAAAGACTCATTAGAAGCACTGCGGAAATGGATTTAAAACAAAACAATTTTTCTCCACACCTCTGGGCTGACATTTCTTGGCAGCTGAAATTTCAAGCACTCTCAGCAGAGTTAACAGAAAAGAAAACTAACTCTTTGTGTATTCAAAGAGCAAATCCTTGTTCACTAAGACTGTTGCAGTAAAGACCATCTCCATTGCTTTGGAGATGAGGGTACATGCACCTCTTCATCCAACTAATCTGTGTGGCAATTAGGAGCCAGGACTTATTAACATTGTAAGTGAGGTCATCTTTCTCTGAAAAATAAAATAATGAAACCCCTTCTCCCTAAGCAAAGGCACACCATTCTCTGGGCAACTGACTTCATATTTTCCCCAGTGCTGCCCCTTCGTGCATAGGAGAAGCTCTTCATAAATACCCTGGTTATCTCATTATTTTACTTTGTAGCTTCAAAAATCCCCTTCACCTGAGTGAAAGTTTGGCACAGATTGGACTAACATCATGGATTGCAAGCCTGCTCTGCACTCGTTGCTATTGCTTTTCCCATCTTTCTGCATCCATCTGCTGTGTGCCTCGCAGGTAGACTGAACCGTCTTAGGTCAGGACATATGTTTTTTAGCCCGCTTGTAAATTCTGGGTGCTACATCCATGTGGATATCTAATCATAATGATCTCGTCTTTCTGGTTAGAGTCTCCTCAAAAGCTAAGGTTCCAACCGAGCATCTGTCAGCCATTAATTGTTAATGCATGGACAAGATAGATACAGTTGGATTTTTACACTGTGTTGATATAGCATAACACCAGCAATTAAATCCTAATGGAAAAAAAAATAGCAATTGCTCAAACTGCATGATAGGAGGAATTAAAATTCAACAACAGCAGATTGGGCTTTTTGTATTTGTAGTGATACAATTTCTGGATCGCCAGCCATTGTGGAGATACTGAACTGCAGACTACAACACCAGTGTGAAGTGAGACCATGGCGCTGCCTGTTGGTTCCTGCAGGGGACAAAGATCTCTTGCTCTCACTGTTGGCACAAAGGGAAAAGTACCGCTCCAGGCAATGTCCTTGGTGTATGCCATCAATCCACAGTTCCTGCTATTAGCACTGGCACATTTCAGCTCTGGTTGGTGAGGGATCCCAAAGATGACCCAGGAAGGACAGGAACTCTCGCTCTGCGCAAGGATCTGGTTTCCAGACACCCTGGTTACTGGTCGTGGTTTATCTTTCTCTGCCATGAAGACACAAGAAGTGACACAGATTCAAAGAAAATGTTGCAAAAGGGAACACTGAGGAGGAGCAGAGCAACAATAAGGTCGTCTTGTAAAGACAGCTGAAGTGGTGGATGTTGCTGCCAGAATGGAGCAATCACAGTTTTACAGTCTCAAGGAAGGTGCTGTTTGCTTTTGGTGAATCAGAGGGAGCACAACTGTGCTCTGGCTTCTGTACATTTCCATTGGGCACCTAGGGGAGGAAGCTGGAGCTGTAATTGCCCATGATCCCTGAAAGAGGCAATGGTATTCCCTGACAAAAAACGAACGCATTTGCTCACCACTGTCAAGGCTGAGACCTGGCCCCCATTTCAGGCAACACACAGAGGCACATGACTTGGAAGCTCTGAGCCCCTTTCTAGTTGCGTATCCCTCATGCATGTTGATCCATTAAAGGTATGAATTCTCCTATAGGGATTTTGCTATCTTTCATGATTTCATTGAAAATCTACCTCAACTCAAGTTTTAACTTAGTACCATACGCAAATCCTTAAGTCAGAGGTCCTACAAGTGAAAGTGTTTTGGCTGGGATTGCATATTTGGATTTCCAGTCTGCTGGGTAGGCAGCCAGACAGATAATTTATGAGCAAGATACATACCTATGTGATTTTCCAAATAAATTAATTTAATATTGATAGGTCTAAAAAGAGAGGGAGATGGTAATCAGGTTGCTTACATTAGAACAGAGACTTGACCTTGGGAGCTGGGTACAATGAGCATGCAAACATCTTTCACCAGGCAGAAACAACTCCAACAGCAGACTCTGAAACAGAAAGCAAATACAGGGACCTCATAATGTTAGAGTTATGGCAATATGCTAGAAGGTAGGAGGTGGAAGGGAAAGTTCATGATCTTCTGGAAGAAAATTGATTTGAGTCTGCATTTTCCACATTCCTGTATGTGCTCTAGGGACTAGACAGTGGGGAAAAGGGCCACATTTCTCCCCCTCCATCGGCGTTTTGTGTGAAGCCTGCCCTCATAGTTGCACTCATAAAATGCCAGTGAGATAGGGCCCAGACTTTGGGACCAATTGAGATCACTCAGCTTGTGGATGCCTACAGTGCTTTTTTGTTTGTTGGACTGCCCGTTACGGCCAAGTCATAAAGAACAATATGTGAATCCATACCTCTATGGTATATGGCATAGGTATGTAGAAAATTACTGGATGAAAGTGGGGTAGCTAGTTTAGGCAGTTCTACCTTTAGGGTGGCAGCTCAGTGGGAGGTTTAAGGATTTAATTTTTGGCCTTTGGCATATAAATTCTTTTGTGGAGCCTATGTACCAAATATAAAGGCAGATCCAATGACTTAACAACCTACACATTACCCTGACTTTCCTGCTTTGAGCCAAGTAGGGTGAAGTTTAAATTTGCTACATGTAATCATCATTACACTAAATTGGAGTAGTTTATGCTCATATTAAAGACAATAAAAACAAATATTGATAGCCCCAATGGTAACTCGATGTAAAAGCAAAAACCTTGGGCAACTGATGAAAGACAGGGATGTGGATGCAGCATGGGAAGAAACACACGTTGAACTGTAAGGAGAAAAATCCTAGTTGATTGGTTCCTAATGTAGTGAAACAATTCACCCTGGGATTTGTAAAAGAACTGTGAGAGTTTAAAGTGATTCAAATTGGCAGTTCCAGCACAGTCCCAGAGGACACGATGCAAAAGCCATGTTTAAAACCTATTGTTGAGTTCCTAGGAAGGCTGAGGAGCCAGAGCTGAGCCACCACAGGGGTTAGGATGTGGGGGCAGAATGTGCACTGGGGCTGGAGAGGGATTGCCTCTCCTCTTAACCTCTCTTAGCATCATTTACAGGAAGAGTTGAGAAACTTTGTCTCCAGGATGCCCAGGACTGCTGCTCCCTTGGGCCTCCCAGGACCCTTGTACTTCAAAATTTCTTCATGGGAAGCTGTGCTGGAAACCTCTGCAGTGTTTTAAGAATGGGAACTGTTCTTCAAAAGACCAAAATCAGTCAAAATGGAAGGCCCTTTCTATTGCCTGTGCCCACTACAGTTAGACATGAGAAACAAAACTAGTCTAGGTCTGCATCCAGAAATAACTTACCCCACCTGCCTTCACAGATGCTAGAAGGACCATGCCCTGAGCCTTCAGGGAGGGCTTACTGCAAGTTTTTCAGTATGGCTCCCCCCACCTGTGGCAGACCAATGTGGAGCTGAGTTTAAAAGCACACCCCCATGAATCAGAGAGACTCAACAGCAGGGTGCTGACAGTCACAGGATGAGTGTACTTGCATGATCAGTTCTCTGCCTGTTGATTAACTGGTAAGGCTGTGATGTGTTATCCCATCAAACCATGTGGCTTTGTCAACTTTCCCCAGTGCTTCTCCCTAACCTCACTTTGTTTCTTAGTTGTCTCTGGCTTGCGCCCTAGGATGCAGAGACATAGTGGTAGCTTTGCTCTGGTATAACCGGCTGACCCATGGGCCACGTAGACATCATCTGAGTCCCCCACTTTGCGGCATGTCATGCAATGGGGCTGCATGGTACAATGCATAGCTTCTGTACAGACCTTTTCTTTCACTGAGCTGTATTAAACAAACTACCAGGCACCATGGGATAACATGTCAGAACTTGACTCTGAAAGCACTCCACAGGTATTCAGGGAATTATAATAGCTTGATCAGGTCAGGGTCTGACAGCTGTTAAGTCTGACGTCACTTGATCATCCAAAGTTATGTAATGTTGGTATTATATATTGCATAGCCTGTTTTCCTCTGCTCAGGTAGAAGCTCTTTGCTTCATACCTCTAAGAAAAGCTCATTTGTGCTACTGCAAGTCTCCATAGACAAAGCTCGTGCCCACCTCATCATGTTTATGGCCCTTTGCAGTGATAGTCCTGGGGAAACCATGAACTTCATCACAGGAGTAGTGATGAGCAGCCGGCAATGGCATCATCTTCAAGCAGCTGTGCCACTTGCAAATAAATGCCCACCCCTAGACTTGTGTAATTAAGCAGAAAGCTGAGCCGACCATGCAGCACAGCTGTCTCTGCCTGTTCCCTAGTTCTGTGGATACTCATACACTAAATAAATCAGATGACAGTGAACAGAGATTGATTTTTATCCCTCGTCTTTATACTCACTGGCCAATGTGGTTTAAGAGGTATGGGATGAATAGTGAAATAGGGAATATAGCTAATACAGCAGTCAGAAGTATGACTGTATTACAGCTCTAATTCAACTAGTGACTATTGCAGCATTGCACAGCGTTATAGCACCGGGTGTTCAGTGTTCCTGGAGGCTTTTCCTAGTACATGCCATAATGCTGTAGCTTTCTTGCTACTGATGTGTGGCTTGATTAGTGTAAAGCTTGCTTGGATACATCCGCCTGAGCTGTGGTCATGTTTCCTAACCATATTTCAGATGTAGGCAGAGGAAGAAGGCAGCTAAGGAGAACCTACACCCCTGAGTGTTAGCTCCATGGCATATTTCCCTGGGTTATTCACCACGTGGTAGTTTCCTCCTGCTCTGCTCAGAGCTGTGCCAGGAGGCACACACTAGCTCCAGCTTTGAGACAGGATGGGGCAAAGAGATGTGTCAAAACACATGGGGCAGTGCTCATGGAGGAGGAGCTAGCAGTGATGGACATTCATCCTTGCCAAGGCAAATGTTATTTTCCAACAATGTAAAACACTGTAAAAGTATCAGTTACAGAATTATCTTTCTGTTTGGTGTTGCAGAGGCCTATGCAGGGTGCAGTGTAATACCGTGTAATTAGAGCTTGCATGCTCTCACTCTTTCTATTAAGTTCTATGGAACAGGGGTATATAAAAACACCAGTAAGACCCATCCAATTATCAGGAAAGCGACCAAAATCTTTTTCACATGGAATGGCAAGCAAAGATGTGTTTCATCAAGGCCAGCTCCAGCCTCTTTGTTTTGCTTCCATCACTGTAAATGCAATATCTGTGCAGTACTTGCTGCATGGAAACAGTCTGCTACCACCCGAAGGCACACTGTGTACTCACAAGTAACTGAGGATGGGTGAGGACTCCCCCAGACCTTCGGTTCCCAAAAAAGGAAGGACATTTCTCCTCTATGAAATAAGTTTCTCATCTTGAACATGAAATGTCAGGCCACCGTCTTGTCCTGCTGCTGAGATGCCTGGGGACAAACTGTACTACTGATTGTGGATGACAGTGTGTTTCCGCAGCTCCATTCCTGAGCACCTTCAGCTTATTCTTCTTATTGATGTTCCTATTTTGAGAAAGGCTCTTGGCCTTGAATCCACCAAAAAGGAAGGCTCCAGGCTGGAAGCCTTGGTGACAAAAAGTGGACACAGAACTTTCCAGCTGTGTTCTCACCTCCTCCAAGCAGTGGTGCACACCACAGTCATTCATTAGCCCCTGTGACAGCCTGGCAGACTGTTTGCTATCGATGGGTTTGAGGAATTTTTCATGTCACATTTAAGCTTTGCGCAAGTTACTTCTCAGGATCTTTCTTGGCTTGCCTTGCTACGACTTGGCTGTTAGCTTGCCAGAGCTCGTAATTACTTCTTTCCTTGCCTGGACACATCTTTATGACACTAGGACAAA
The DNA here is from genome assembly GCA_017639245.1 of Myiopsitta monachus. Lineage (NCBI taxonomy): Eukaryota > Metazoa > Chordata > Aves > Psittaciformes > Psittacidae > Myiopsitta > Myiopsitta monachus. The sequence goes on along the minus strand of CM029927.1, from coordinate 11,533,791 downwards.
GAGGTAACTGAGACATACCTTCACCTACCCACCCCTCCTTGCACTCCCCTCAGGTAAGGTTCCCATCAGTTGCTACCACTTCTCAAATGCAGGCAGTTTTCAGAATTTGGCAATAAAGACTAGGGGATTTGGGGTTTACTGCAGAAGATGAGTAAATGATGTGGTTTTGGAAGCACTGGCTATTCAGTTTCCAGTGCCTGCAGAGATACTTTAGGTGGAAGTCTATATTGTTAGTTTGTTCCCTGTTTCACACTAGGCTGCTTAACCCATCAGAGAATCATAGAATCATAGAATAGTTAGGGGTGGAAAGGACCTTAAGATCATCTAGTTCCAACCCCCCTGCCATGGGCTGCAACACCTCACACTAAACCATGCCATCCAAGGCTCTGTCCAACCTGGCCTTCAATACCGCCAGCGACCGGAACATTCACAGCTTCCCTGGGCAACAGCATTCCAGTGCCTCAACACCCTTACAGTAAAGAATTTCTTCCTCATATCCAATCTAAACTTCCCCTGTTTAAGTTTGAACCCGTTACCCCTTGTCCTTCTCACCACAGTCCCTAATGAAGAGTCTCTCCCCAGCATCCCTATAGGCCCCCTTCAGATACTGGAAGGCTGCTATGAGGTCTCCATGCAGCCTTCTCTTCTCCAGGCTCAACAATTCCAACTTTCTCAGCCTATCTTCATACGGGAGGTGCTCCAGTCCTCTGATCATCCTCGTGGCCCTCCTCTGCACTTGTTCCAACAGTTCCATGTCCTTTTTATGCTGAGGACACCAGAACTGTGCACAATACTCCAAGTGAGGTCTCACAAGAGCAGAGTAGAGGGGTGGAGGTCAAATTGGGGGTTAAACATTTTAGTGTCTTTGACAAAGAAAGCTGAAGTGATATATCACCACAGGCAGTAAAGAAAGGGGCAGTGCAAAACTGGGCTCTCCTAGCTGAATACTGTCTCTGACATAAAGTCGCCCACATAGCCACATGTGTCCTCAAGCCAGATGCCGGCACACAGGTTCTGAGGGCAGCAAAACAGCAGTGTGAGATGTGAGAAAGGCTTTGTGAGGTATGAAGCAGCTTTCAGAGCCATCCTGTCTCATTTGTCTCTGCCATGCACCATTCACACACAACAGGGTCACAGAGGCTTTTTGAACCAACGCTTATATCTCACCACTGAAAATGTGTGAAAAGCCCCATCTCACAGACAGCAGAGGCCCTTGATGCCAGGCTCTGGGCTCTGACACACTAGAGGTGCCCTGCTTGGACCTGCCATGCTGGCAATCTGACAGCCAGTGGTTTGGACCTGGCCAGGCCATCTAGGCAGTTTTGCCTCCCTATGTAACATTTAGCCTGAAGAGGCCTACACAATATGTTAAATCTGAAGAAAGCTTTTTTGTACACGTCTTTGTGGCTTTGTTTATAAGGCAGTGACCAGGAAAACAAAGGTGAGGTGTCCTCACACAGAGGAGGAGAGGAGGTGTTCAAGGCCTCCATGAGGGCACTGATAGTTCAAGTTTTGTCCTATGGAGAATCAGGTACTGGTGTGGTCCCTGTGTTGGCCACCGTTCCAGCCATAAGTGTCATTGTGGGAGGCAGTCTCATGCTGGGTGCAGATGACCTGGAAGAACAAGTCCTCCTGTAACTGCTCAGCACGTAATGGTGATCCAGACTCCCTGAAGACACGGTGAAGTGCAGTAGGCTCCAAGGCACAATTTGCAGTGGTGGCCAAAAGCGTTCAGTTCATCCTGTAGAACCACAGAATCATAGAATAATTAGGGTTGGAAAGGAACTTAAGACCATCTAGTCCCACTCCCCCTGTCATGGGCAGGAATGCCTCATATGAGACCATGACACCCAAGGCTCTGTCCAACCCTGGCCTTGAACACTGCCAGGGATGGAACATTCACCACTTCCCTGGGCAACCCATTCCAGTGCCTCAACACCCTTACAGTAAAGAATTTCTTCCTCATATCCAATCTAAACTTCCCCTGTTTAAGTCTGAACCCATTACCCCTTGTTCTATCACTACAGTCCCTCATGAAGAGTCCCTCTCCAGCATCCCTATAGACCCTTCCATGCATGAATTTCCTTTGCACCTCAACAACATTCAAGCCACCACTGAAAAAGTGCAAGTGCCTTAAGGTGCTGGCTATTATTGCATGACCAGATGTAGCCTTTTTGCTCATGTAGAATTTTTACTGGGGTTTTTTTCAGATTTTGCTTGTGGATGACATGCCTGGCATCTGAGGGAAAGCAAATACACCCTGCTGTTGTTGGAAGACCCCCAGACAGGGAAAGACATGAACATCATAGGGGTTCCCACTGTGTTTCTCTAACAGTATTCCCACAAAATGGAAGAGTGACAGCCCAACCAAAAGGCATGACATTGCACGGCAAATCAGGTAACATGGACGATGCACAGATACAAGAATTCTGTTAGTTGTTTCCTTGACACAAAGGAATCCATGTTGGATGAGCGCCCTCATTGACTGTCTGATGTGCAATGCTCAGTGGGTTTTGTAGAATAGGGCTACAGATTTTGACCATCAGCAAGGGCACATCCCATGTTTGCCAAAAGAGCGGTGAAAGCTGTGATAAGGTGCATTCCTCTCAGTGTGACCTCTGGCTGCAGCCAGTCCACTGCCAAGAGCTATGAGAAGGCAACCAACCTGCCCTCCTCATCCCATCCCATGCTAGGAAAGACCACTGGTACACTGCTTCTCCTTCTTGCTGATCCTCCAGATAAGGATCATTAAGTAACATATTCCCCTGAAAGTTTGCCCATCCTCAAGCAGATGCTTCTAAAGATCTGAAAAACTCCAAGGCAAAGCCTGGATAGCTTATTTCCCTTCCGAGGGACACTACCAATATCTTAATGATGGTCTACCAATGGCTTAAAACTGGTTTCTCTTACTGGTAGTGGAGCATGGACTGTTAGTGTTGTGAGACAGTTCTGAGTTTCCTGAAAACTGATCTCCACCAACTCTTATCTTGAAGAGTTATGATGAATAATGTTACACTATTTTCAGCTCAATCTGAATTTCTCATCTTTGTCAGAAACTGCTCTCCTGATTCCCTTGCTGGCAAACCTGAGTACACACAGAGCAATTGTTTTCAGTGGAGTTGCTTTAGCAGTCTGCAACCAAGAGCAGGCTTTGGCTCTTCAATTCTACAGTTGCTTCATAAATCCCCCCTCCATGCTATAAATATTGGTGCTATTTTAGGCTAATGGTGTTTTTCTTTATAAGCCTAGCCCCATCGGAAGTTTCCTGCCCATATTTGGACAAGTAACAAAGGACAAATAGGATTTTTTTTCACCCTTTTAAGCTGTTAAACTTCAACAATAATAAAGGTATTATGTGGAGTCATCTCAAAAATATATCCCATATATCATTCTGAGATAAAGATCTTTGTCTGAGACTTTGTCTGAAAAGGATAATGTTTCACTCCTGGCGCCTGTGAGTCTACTCTTTCTAGCATAATACATATTTGTTATACAGTTACTAGACCTGGTTAGGTACAATGCCCAAAAATCAGTTTGTGCTTCTTTTTTTTGCCAATTAACAAAGCTCATCAGCCCATTGTTTCTTCTCTACCTGCTGAATGCTAACCAAAACACTGGGAACTGGTTGGTGGAGGCAGTGGGAAAGTGCTAGTGTCCCTAAGTGTTATCCACAAGGGTGTAAGTTGCAGTGGAGCACAGAACGGCTTGCAGTCAGAGCAATTTGCGTACACTTTAAAATACCCACACAGTCATTTTCTTTGGAAATCAGGGAAATTCGGATGTGCCTGTGTGCTGCAGGAGGAGTGTGTGAGAAATCAGTTCCTGCAGGTATTACAGCTCTGTTGAAATTCCCCTTAATATTTTGTTGAGTTCTGGGAATAATTTAAAACACCAAACTACAACGTTCAGACAACACTGAAACATTGCCCAGCATGCTTTGGAGAACAACTATTTGGGAATTTTCATTTTATATTTAGTTGTTCTCAGTTCGGAGTTTCAGATGTAAATATATACCTCTGTATACACAAAATATGAAGGATTAAAGTGGAGCAAGAAATCGTAGGACTCCTAAATGCCTAACAGAGGCAGGGCACTCAAGGGAAGCCCACCAGGTTTTGCTCCTGCAGCTTCACCTGCTGACCCTATCCCCTCAGCTGCTGCATTTCTGATGGTGCAGCAGGTTCCAGCAGAAGATGCTACTTCAGGGCTGGTGATTCCCAGTGAGTGCTGCTGACAGCCAGCCCTATGGAGTCACCCAATTCACCCCATCTCACAAGATCTGAGTATCGCTAGAGACATTAATTTGCTGCTCCTCCCTTCCCTTCCCCCTCTCCTCGTGCTCTTTCTGTGATACGGTTTGCATCTAATCTTTAGCCAGATTCAGATATCATAAATATCTAAAGTAAAAGTAAAAAACCTATCAAAGGAGTTAAATGTGATATACTGAAGCCATGTTAAATATAGGAGCAGATTTCACAAGTAAAAGAAAAAACAATTCTAGAGGCGTCTTGTTTATAATTTATAAATTGTTTTATTTGGTGAGTAGTTTCCAAAGTTAACGGCTTTAATAAACTCTTTATAAACCAGAGTGCTTATCTCCTCTATGCTGAGGGCCAGATGGTACCATCAGATTTATACCGCAGATTTCTGCAATTTGGCTTCATTAATATGGCACACAGCAGTTTCCACACCTCACAGAGGTATGTTCTCATCTTCCAGAAATGGTGGAGCTCTGGAGCCGTGCGACTCCCCTGTTTGCATTGGAAGGATCCTCTGCAGGGGTGTGATTTGGGCAGAAGGAGGTGGAACAAGCCAAAAAAATTAAGCTGCATGATAGCACTAGGAAAAGCAGATCTGGAGGAAAAATTGAGTGCAGGTTAGTGCTGACCCTAGCTTGGAAAATCATATGCTCTCCAACATCCACATCTATACAGCCACTAGGGAGCTGCCTGGTTACATGTGATTTTACCCATCTGTTATTAAAATCACAGATCCAAACTCAAACCCTGGAGCTTGCAGAAACAATGTGGATCGGTGTCATTCCTTGGATACCTTTTCTCTAAACTGCTGATGGATCTGGATCAGGAATTTTTCCAGGCAGGATGACACTCCTGACTCCCCCAGCTCACTGACTCTAGAACTGGGGTGATAAACACACATTCATTCTGCTCTCTACCCCCCAAAACAGCTGCCTGCTGCCACGGTGCTGTTTCTTCAAGGGAAATTCACTTCCTTGCTCTCATAGTAATCCTCAGATGTCTTGACTCGATATATTTAATTTTCTCTAGTATCCCATGGTCAGAATTTCTAGAAGTCTGGAAACGACATCTGACTTAACCACAGCAGGGAATCTTCTGTGTTAATTTACTTTTAGTTTTCCCTTGTATCTCTTTCCACCTGTATTGCCTGTGGTTTGAGTAACAGAGGGACAGAAAAGCAACCTCCTAGGTTTCAATATGTGTCCTATTAAAGGTAAATGTCTAGGCAAGTGTCTCCTTGTCTCTCTCTGGGTTCCTTGTATTTTTTTCTGCTTAACTTTCTTATAATTGTTCTTTTCCAAAGCTATCAGATGATCTGTGCACTTGCTAGACAAATGATGTAAAAAAAAGTTGTGGAAAACAAAACTTTTTTCTTTTTTTTCTTTTTTTTAAGGTGTCGTACGTACTAATTCTTGCTACTTTTACATAAATTTGAAAACAATAGAAGCATTCCTACACCATAAGTTCAGTTTCAGAAATATGGAAAGTATGCTTTTTGGCTTATAGTCATTCATCAAAGTGATTTGATTCAGAACAAATTTAAAATTTGGCTAATTAAAATTGCAATTACTCAGTGAGTAAAGCAAAAATATTCAGCCCCAAAATGTAGGCTCTCTACTGTAACAGAAGAAAGGAGCAGGCTCAGATCAGATGCTGAGGGTTTGCTTGTAGGGCCCTGGTTGCAGGATCTTGACAAATGTGGTTCCCTGCAGACCTGAGGAAGGAGAGTGTCCTGCAGGGCAGGCTTAGGCAACATGATCTGGATTGTAGAAATGCCACCAGGAAACAAGCTTATTATAAAAGAGGGTGTAGAGAGAAAAATTCTGAAGAAAAGGGAACTGGAACATGGACATCAGGACAACTGGAGGCCTTTTTGTTTGTATTTTTGTCCTTGATGTGTGTCACCAGCTCATGCGTCAAGGTTGCATACTATAGCCTCACTGCACCTGGAACTCCCTTACCAAGCACTGTGGTGGGAGGAATCTGCTCAAGAAGTTAGTCACCTAGTCAGCATAGTCACCTTTACTGGGGCCCAGACCAGCATGGCCATGTAGGTGGTACCTCTGATGCCTTGGACTTCCTGTGCTGGGGGATAACAAAGGCAAGACATGTGCTGTAGGGCCTGCTGCCCACTGATGGTTGGGTTTGCTTCTAGGTTGGAGACTCAGGCCTGTTTGTATTATTCTCTGCATTAAGATGGCACAGGATTGCATGTTACCAGGGATTATCACTGCAGTTGAAATTACCAAACAGTGAATCAAAAATCTTGTGGGAGCTTTTATGCATGATGGAAGGTAATATTTCCTATCCTGCTGGGAAACAAATATATCTCTCTGCAGTTTTTCTTCTCTTGCCCAATATTAAGAACTGAGGCAACACAACATTTGCAATCACTCAAGAGTGTGCAGCTCGTTTTCCAGTAAGTCCAGCTTTCTGCCTATTACAGCAGGTACTAGATGCTGAGACATCATCACTTCAGAGCAGGTAGAAGACAAGATATCATACAAAATCGTGTGTCATGTGAAGACAGTGATGGAGGAAAGATTATTCATTGTAATAGCTAAAGAAGAGGGGGATGCCCAGTGACTAACAAATGTGGATTTAGAACAAACATAATGAGGAAGTGTCTCTTCTTGAAAAATCAGCTGTAGAAACCATTATTATCCACCAAAGTGGATATAGTGGGTATAATCTTTAAAAAAGAAAAAAAAAAAAACCAACAAAAAAACCCCCACAAAATATTAAACACATTTTTAAGACCCTTTATTTGCTATTGAACACAGTGAGACAACCATCATCTTTAGAGCATCAAATCCGTATGTGTCAGAAACTGAAAAGGTAATACCAGGCAAATAGTTGCTCTAGATTGGTGTTCATTTTTACATGAGTTCCCAAAGCATCTGCTGGGCTACTGAGCTAAGTGGCCCCTATACTAATCCAGTGTGGCTGCTATGGTGTTACAGACATTGCAACTATATTAATATGAGTGGAAAAATAACCAAAATCACATTGACTTGCGTGTTTTGGTTTAAGGAAGATTTCAACCATGTGAGAAATGACATCTCTGTAGGGTGTTTGTATCAGTATAAGAGAGGGTAGATGATGCTCAGACCACACTGAAGAATAGACTTCATCTCCTTTGAGTATATAAGTCACTCTGTAGTGACTCTATAGAAGACCTTGGGCCCACTGTAGGAAAAGATCTGGTTCAAGACCATCTTAAGAACCTGAACATACACAAGTCCATGGGACCTGATGAAATCCATCTGCGGGTCGTAAAGGAGCTCTCAAATGAAGTTGCTAAGCCACTGTCCATCATATTTGAAAAATCATGGCAGTCAGGTCAAGTTCCCAACAACTGGAAAAAGGGAAATCTAAACCCCGTTTTCAAGAAGGGGAAAATGGATGAGCCAGGGAACTACAGACCAGTCAGCCTCACCTCTGTGCCTGGCAAACTCTTGGAGCAGAATCTCCTGGAAGGCATACTGAGGCACATGAAAAACAACAAGGTGGTTGGTGACAGCCAGCCATGCTGGCTGTCACCAAGGGGAAATCCTTTCACTAAGGGGAAATCCTGCCTGACCAATTTGGTGGCCTTCTATGATGGGGCTATGGAACTGATGAACAGGGGTAGAGCAGTTTAAATCATCTACCTGGACTTGTGCAAAGCGTTTGATGCTGTCCCACATGACATCCTTGTCTCTAAACTGGAGAGACATCAATTTGATAGGTGGACCACTCGATGGATAAAGAACTGGCTGGATGGCAACATGCAAGGAATTGTGGTCAATAACTCAATGTCCATCTGGAGACCAGTAACAAGTGGTGTCCCTCAGGGATCGGTGTTCGGGCCGGTCTTGTTCAACATCTTTGTTGGTGACATGGACAGTGGGATCGAGTGCACCCTCAGCAAGTTTGCCGATGACACCAAGCTGTGTGGTTTGGTTAATACGCTGGAGAGAAGGAATGCCATCCAGAGGGACCTTGACACGCTTGTGAGGTGGGCTCTTTCCAGCCTTACGAAGTTTAACCACGCCAAGTGCAAGGTCCTACAGCTGGGTGGGAGCAATCCCAGGCACAGCTACAGGTTGGGCAGGGAAGAGATTCAGAGCAGCCCTGCACAGAAGGACTTGGGGGTGTTGGTTGATGAGAGACTGAACATGAGCCAGAAGTGTGCACTTGCAGCCCAGAAAGCCAACCATATCCTGGGCTGCATCAAAAGGAGTGTGACCAGCAGGTCGAGGGAGGTGATCCTGCTCCTCTACTCTGCTCTTGTGAGACCTCACTTGGAGTATTGTGTGCAGTTCTGGTGTCCTCAACATAAAAAGGACCTGGAACTGTTGGAACAAGTGCAGAGGAGGGCCACGAGGATGATCAGGGGACTGGAGCACCTCCCGTATGAAGACAATCTGAGAAAGTTGGAATTGTTGAGCCTGGAGAAGAGAAGGCTGTGTGGAGACCTCATAGCAGCCTTCCAGTATCTGAAGGGGGCCTATAGGGATGCTGGGGAGGGACTCTTCATTAGAGACTATAGTGACAGGACAAGGGGTAACTGGTTCAAACTTAAACAAGGGGAAGTTTAGATTGGATATGAGGAAGAAGTTCTTTACTGTAAGGGTGTTGAGGCACTGGAATGTGTTGCCCAGGGAAGTTGTGAATGCTCCATCCCTGGTGGTGTTCAAGGCCAGGTTGGACAGAGCCTTGGGTGGCATGGTTTAGTGTGAGGTGTTGCAGCCCATGGCGGGGGGATTGGAACTAGATGATCTTAAGGTCCTTTTCAACTCTAACTATTCTATGAATCTATGATTCTATGACTCTATGACTTAGTGATACTGAGGGGCTGTATTAACAACATCAGCTGCTAAAATCCTATGTTTATTCAGGAGGGTTAGTACTGAGAACACCCACATGAGCTTCTACAAGTTGCTGTACTTGCACACTGCTGGTGTTTCACCCATTTTCCCTGTCCATTTGCTGCGCAGGCACTTCGGAGAAGCAGGCAAGCGGCCAGCTGGGAAGAAAGCCAGTCACATCCTCTGGTGATGCCTGGGGGAATGCCAGCCAATGAACGTGCTGTGAAGGTTTTGCTTTAAGGCTATTATTCACCACTTCATCTGTAGCAACAGCACTTCTGTACGTGATGTCCTCCATGTCATTGCTAGTCCTCTGAGTCATCAGCTCATGAAGGAAGTAACTTTGTTTTCTTTTGGCTCTCGGCTGAGCATCCAGCATAAGCACTTTCTTTTGGTCCACCTGGCCTCATCTCAGCTTTATTTAAAGTTTTCCCAGGAGCTTGTTAAAATAGTGCTTATGTTTTGTTGTTTCATGTTTGCATAGGTGATGGGGAGGAGAAATTTCCTGTGTATGCCTTTTGAACAAAATACATTTGGAGAATCATCGAAGTGTTTTTTACTTTAAATAAATGTTTTGAGCTTTCATGTAGCCAAAAGAGAACCACAGTGAAAGGATATTAAAAGAAATGCTCCCCTCTCCCAAAAACCCACTTTGAAGAGGGAGAGAACACTTGTACATCTGTTCAATGACTTACGATTTTGCTAGTAATCATCCTGTTGATCCCACATCCCCATCATAGGCAGTTGCTTCTTTTGATTTTGAAAATGTTCTCAGACTAATTTTCACTGGGTCCCAGACCAGAAATGTATTTGTAAGCAGTTGTGTGACTGTAATTATCAGGTACTTCAAGTGTAAATATTGGTCCTAAAGGGGGACAGGGAAAAGAAACAAAACAAGGCACACATGTGCCTTGCTGCGGTATAAAGTGGCATCATGAAACAAAGGAAGCCCCATCTTGGATTTTGCTTACAAGAACTTACCTCAAATGTCTGGACTGTTTTGTCAATATAAATAATGTTCATGATTCACACCAAAGCAGAAGATGAAAATCTGTGTGGGATCAGGGAAGTGTTTAGTGCCTCTTAAAATCTCACTCATGTCCAGCTAACTGTGAGTTCCAGTGTTGTTCTGAATAGAGGTGATTTTAAGCATACATTTGAATTCTTTCTGACTTGAAGCCTGAATAAATGATCCCTTTTCAGTAAATTCAGTAGGGACAGAACTTTCTTTGGACTATTGTCTCTAACTCCTATCACTATTTTCAGTGCTCTAAAATAAATACAGACAATCTGGCCTCAGAGTTCAGTCTCATGTTTCAAAAATAGCTTGGTGGTAAAACAGCTCTTTCTTTGTGTTTTTCTTTTTGAATGCAATAGTAAATGCTTGAGAACTGGGACAAAAGTTAGTCCTTGCACCATCCTGTCTATCACCGCTTCTTCCAGAGTTACAGAAACAGAAGAGATTAGAGTTCTAAAATACTAGTGTGCTGTCACTCAGCTTGTTTTTGTTGGCCTGACAAGCCACCAGCTGCTGCAGTTTGTTTGCCATTTCACAGGCATCTCCTGAGGTATTTAAACAAGGTTTTCAGTAATTCAGCACCATGGCCCTTCTTAAATTATATGGCATCTTTTAGAAGAGACAGCACCCCATCCGTCCTGGCCTTGAACACTTTCAGGAATGGTCCTGGCTTAAGATCCCTGTGCAAATATTTCCATGAAATTACATGTGGTGATCTGAACAACAGATAACTTATTAAGAGAGTGATGATTTCCCCATTTCCTTAGTAATAAGGACAGTGATTGAGAAGTACAGCACTTCAGTTTGGAAAAGCATGTCTTCATTTATCTGATCAAGATAAGAATAATGCTGGAGAGAGGTAACACTAGAAATTGCTTGGACAGGGAAGCTGGCCTTGGACTCTCTTTGTGAAAGCAGACAAATCTCCCAGACCAGGGACCACATGAAAAGTGTTCAGATAGATCCCAAACTTGGAGCCTCAGCCTCCTTCCTTTGCTTGAAAGGCAAGTTTCCTATTCAAAATGAAAGCTGATCTCATGCTTCCAGGTACTTTACCAGGCTGGCTCTGGGCAGCTGGTGTGCTGATCTTGCCACAGTTGCAGCAGCACAGAGCTGCAAAACCAGCCTGAAAAGCAGCCTGGAGTAGCCAGAAACAGGCTTCTGGCTGCTGCAGTTAGCCCTGCCATCCAATTTACATTTACCTTGGGTGTGCCTACCCCACGCAACTGTGCTTACAGCCTATGTACACTCCTCATCTCCCCCCCCCCATGCATTGGTCCCCAGCACATGAAAGGTGCAAACAGTAGAAGGACGCTGCTGTGTAAGCAGTCATGTCCTGATTCAAGCAAGCCTGTGTGTGGTGGTGCTTAGGACAGTCAGACAACCTGTCAAAATTGACAGTGGTGGCTCGTGATTTTGAAGTTAAGCATGTGCATAAGTGCTTTGCCAAGCTGGAGCACCATGCCAAGAGCTGGTAAGCCAGTGTCTGGCAGTGAGACAGCAAAAGCCTTAAATGACTTTGGCTCTTTTACCACATTGCAACAGGGCCTAGGAAAGTTCAATCTTCACACCTGGCAGTTGAGATAATTATCCTATCTCTTGCAAAAACATAATAGGTGCTTTGTTTGACTTGTGATGAACAGCAACAAAGTGCAATTGCTGAACTGAGATGTCAGCATAAGAGAATAAAAGTACTGAGGTGAAGGCTTTGATGTGGCAGAGGACAGTGGCCCAGGCAGTAAGCATTACATTCCATCCACTTTTTTCTTCTGAAGATACTCCTTACATTGCAAATCCCTTTCTTAAATGCAAATCTGCAATTAAATACACTCTGTTCCACTGTTGCCTAGTGAAGCTGAATATCAAAACACAAAACCAGGCTGCCCTTCTACAAACGCCCCTTGTCGCCAAATGGAGGGATTCAATAGCAGCAACTTCTGAGGCTCCAGAAGATCAAATACTCATCAGGTGTGTTTTATCTAAAACTTGCAATTCATTTGCCAGGCACAAACAAAACAATGATGAAATCAAAGCTCTTTCTTCTCACCCTTCCTCTTTCCCAACCCTGAGGTGCCACGAAATGAGAAGAAAGGCACGTTGCCACCCCTTGCTCTGATGCTGATTATGTTTGTGTGGCAGCACCTACACCAGAATAGAGTATCTGCTGTGCTGAGCTCTCCATAAAACTAGCAAGCCTTTTCCTTGGAAGATTTATGGCCTCTGGACTATAGCAAGCAAAGCTACACCTCTTAATGTAAACTTTTTTCCTCAAAAACTGGCTGTAGTTCAGTGGGCAGAAACCCCGTGTGGGGGTTCTCTTAATTATTTAAATTTAGTGGTAAAACCATGAATACCGTCTTCCTGGTTCTAAGCCAGGCACTAAAAAGGTCTGTCTGCTTACAGTTCTCCCTTAACATCTTCCAATCACATTTTAAAGATTCCTTTCAGTTTAACTGAGGTTGCCTTCTCAGCATATTAAACCTCCAAACCAGAATGAAGTCAAAGGGATCAAATCAAGAGTCAGGCAACGTGGTAAAGATACAAACCTCTTTTTTGTTTGCTAGAGGTCCTCTGACGTTTCTGTGAACACTAGGGCCTGGCAACAAAGCTGTAGGGACTGTTAACATGCGTTTCAAGAGCAACGTGTTTTCCAAAGCCTTCCCTTTGACCCGTTGCACTGAGTCCCCAGCCTCTTCTACAACATAGCCACATGCACCTGAAATGGTACACGAGCACTTGCTGTGTCCACATCCTCTGAGTGCTGGCAATGTATCTGATCAAACAGCCCTGCAATGGAACCAAGGTTTTACTTTGGTTAGGCAGCACTTACAAACCAACTGTGTTTTCAACACCTTAGCAACTAATCTGTGCACCAACAAGCAAGCCTGCATTTTTATAATGGCAAGACAATCGCCAGGTTTTGAAATGGGAGAGGATTTAGAAAGCCCTAGTTCTGACAAGTATCCTGGTGAGGTAAGGAATTCAAGACAGTTGTGAGCTATAAATATTCATCTCTGACTTGCTCAGGATAGGTGGTTAAACAATGATCCGAGAGCCTGCTCTCTGGGAAAACCCTCGATGGAGGAAAGCTCCTCAGAAGCCAAGGGGCATCACAGGGTGTGTTTAACCACTCTCAGCAGATCCACACTGCACAGATACTAGAGTTCTCAGGATAATGAGTCTTACATGAGAAGGTAACAATTTGGTTCAGAACTGTATTTTTCATGGCTGGTGAGGGAAATAAAACTATTGACTTGTCTGGCAGAAACTGCTTTTAAAAGACACACAAACATATGTTCATATCTGACAGACAGCCCGCTAGCAAAAGCCTAGGGCTATCACTGTACCAGTTCAGTTTAACCACTGAACAACCCAGGTCTAAATTTCACCTAATGATTGCCCCATTTAGTTTACCAGACATTGCTAAACTCTATGCATTATAAGTATGTCTTGTGTGGGATGGGCTTTGTGGAGGCACCTCTCCAGCAGCTGAGGTGATCTAGTTCATGAATAGCTGCTGGCTCACCAGGTTGAGCAAAGCTCCAGCTCTACCCAGCTGCCCCATGGCACCCATACCTAGCAAGGGCACCCAACCCTGGAAAGGGTAACCCAGCCCTGGCAATGGAACCCCTACCACACTGGCAGAAAGGAAAAAGGAAATAAAGCCTGTATCACAGAAACATAGAACCGCTTAGGTTGGAAAAGACTTTACGATGATCGAGTCCAAACACTAACCTAGCACTGCCAAGTCCACCACTAAACTATGTCTGTAAGTGCCACATCTATGTGTCTTTTAAATACGTCTAGGGATGGTGCCTCAGCCACTTCCCTGGACAGCCTGTTCCAACGCTTGACAAGCCTTTCAGTGAAGAAATTTTTCCTAATATCCAATATAAACCTCCCCTGGCACAACTTGAGGACATTTCCTCAAATAGGAGTTACGTGTCCACAGGCATGCTTGTGCCGTTTGGGTTGGGTGAAAGAGCAGGTGGAAGGCAGGAAAGGAGAAAACTGCTAAAGCTGAAAATTACTACCAACAAAGATAGCAACAAAGATATCATAGTTTAACCACAGAATCCACAGTACATAGCTACTAAGCCTATCCCAATTATAACCACAAAATACAGAATCTTTAACCACAGTAATCAGATGATATGACCAATATTCAACACAAGAATCTACAGAGAACAGCTCAAACACTGGAAAATAATTTTGGGAACATTCATTTTCAACATGTGCAAACATCCATTCAGAGCAGTGCCTTGGGACCACACGTGCTGTGGAGCTATCTTTTCCTCAGCAAAAGCTGTAGCACATTCATCTGTGGCCGGTGATGCTGATGGAAGGGAGTGAACCCTGCTCAGCTGGGCTGCACACTTGCGGCTCTGCAGGTGTGAGCAATGTATGCCTTGCTATAGGGTTCCCCCTGAGAGAGAAAAACTCAGCCCATGAGGAAATACATGTGCTTCAGCTAGCTAGCTGGTCAGAAATAAGGCCTTAAATGTGCAGATATGGCCTCGGATAGTTCCCACTATTTTTTTCTGCTCTCTGTTGGAGACTCCAGCATGAGTGATCCATGAATGGGCTCCACTCATGCTTCAGGCTTTGGATCATGAGTTCAGTCCACAGGTTCCCCTCATCCCACTGAACACTTGCATTCTTGCTGCATTCTTGGCCAAACTGCAACTCAGAGCACACAGCTCATGCACCCAGCTTCAGAGCAGACCTCTCCAGCCTTTTTCCATGCTGATTTTGTGATGCATTTTCTCGCTACACAGCTCTGTGCAAACCGATGATCCTTGTGAACACAAGGTCTGTTGTGCTCAGTGACAGTCATTGTAAATATTTTAAATAGTAATGGGAAGCTTTTCATAGTCTTCAAAGCACTGATCTAAAACTTGCAGCTGTAGATCTCATGTGGTTTATATTAGAACATGATGATACTGCAAGTTGGAATATAAGGCCAGCTTTAGCAATAAAAGGACACAGTTTCCACCTATTTAAAATCACTGCATCTTCTTACAGATCATCATTGTTCATAAGGGATTTCTGGGACTCTTGCTAAAGAGATTTGGGCCTCTAATAGCCTTTTATAATGATCAAGAAGAGCAGTTTCTGAAGTTAAAAGAAAACAGTACTCATTCTGTTCTTCTGATACCAAATGCCAAGATTGCTATAAGTTTTCCTTTTTTTTTCTTTCACTGCAAAATTTATTCTCCTGTGTATCACAGCATGAGACAGGATCCCTAAATATCCTGCAGGAAAAAGCTGCAGGAGAACTAAATAATTGTTGCCAAATCTCATCCACCAGATTGGAATCCTGACATCAAAGTCTGAGCAGCTACAACTTCAGGTTACCCAGACAGGTACTCATGTGCTTGATGAAGAGTGTACTGAACAATTCAAGCTAACTGTCCTTACCTATTCTAAACCAGCCATGTTTCATATAACAAATCAATAATGCATGTTTCCCCTCTCTCCTAGTCCTTTGCTCAGTTTCTGTGACCTGTTGCCAAAAGTGTTTTAAAAGGATGAAAGATGCTTTGTAAGTTAAGAACTATTAAAGAGAACTGGAAATGGGATAGAACAAAAATATGTCTTCAGACACTTTGAAAAGAAAGTCATCATGGTGGGATATCCAAATTAGAAACAAACCTTCTTCGGGGGCACAGGCAGCATGGATCTGAATGAAGTGGGTGGAGAAACTTACATGTCTCTAAATGCATCACATGACATGGGAATCTGTGTTGTGCTGGCCAATGCAAATGAGAGGAATGGATGGAGTGCTGCAGCACCTTCCCCCTCCTTTCGCACACATGCACATAGTCCATTCAGTCCACAATAAATACATGACTATTCCTGAGGCTGAACAGCAAAGAGTCTGTAAATTTATGAATACAGTTTAAGCTCATGGCGGTAGACCCTCAGTAGGTTAGG
The DNA here is from genome assembly GCA_017639245.1 of Myiopsitta monachus. Classification (NCBI taxonomy): domain Eukaryota; kingdom Metazoa; phylum Chordata; class Aves; order Psittaciformes; family Psittacidae; genus Myiopsitta; species Myiopsitta monachus. Next base: position 11,517,724 of record CM029927.1, on the reverse strand, counting down.
GAGCTTAGGACCCCTTTCACAAGGGCAGTCCTCTCCACATAGGTAAATCCTGAGGACTGTATCTGAGAAAATGCATTTTATGAATCCATTATATGTTTCTCCTCTGGGACCATAAATTCCAAGCGGCTAGATGTGATTGATTGTTCAAAGGTTTTTGGGGACTTTTGCCTACTGAGAAAATGCCAGAGAAAACTTTACAAAACATGTACCTCAAGAAATCGAGATGTTTTAGAGAGTAGTGAGTTTACCACAGAAAGGAGCAGGCGCTAGTGATCTGGTAACCATATGGTGAGCAACCACCTCTGTGCCCAGGGCTCACTTTAGTTTGAAGCAACCTTGAAGCAAAGGAGAGGGTTGGTGCTCTCATCATGAAAGTAAACCTGCTTTGCACACCATCTGGTATGATACCACCTCTTATAGACTGCTGAGTTCAAAAGAGTACATCATTGCTGTGTACAAACTAATTTATATCCTGCTGATCTGCTCTAACTTTCCCGAGATGAAGAGGGAGAGACTGTTTTTAGCATGTAGACAGTCCAAAGAAATCTTTTAGGAGCAAGTATCAGGTAACATGTCCTCAAAGAAAGATGCCACCTCACTTCATCAGGAATGTCCCCCAGTCAGGACAGAGAAGCCAGATGGGCCTCCAAGAGCCTGTCGCTATAGTGTGAGGGATGACTCCTCAAGATCACTTTGATGCTCTCACTTACCAAATCCTTCACTGCCCTAGGATCACCTCTCTGCACTGCTCCCATGGGCTGATCTGTGGCTCTTGAGATGCTGTCAGGGAAGGAGATGAGAAGAGAATGCTCTGGGTGCCTGGCATGGGGTTAAGAGTGCCCAGCAGCACTAGCTGCAGTGACCCATGAGTTTCTTTTCAATTCCATGTCCCCAAAAAGCCTCTCTGCTCCTATCCTCTTTGTCAGACTTTTCCTTATTAGAAACAGAAGAAATAGGAAAGATTCTCCATTCCTAATTTCAACAAGAAAAGTATCCAAATATTCAAAGGTGGTCTCTTATCTTACACCTGACTCACCTGGGATCATGAATTATGGTAAAAAATAAAAGTAATAATTAAAAAAACCCAACTCTCTCAGAGCTTGCAGTCTGATTTCTTGGCCAAAGTGCTCAAAATAAGTTTGAGGTCAAATCAACAGAAGCATAATCACCCAGACCCACATTTGCTGCTCTTCATTTTCATAAGGAAAGGGGAGAAGCCCTCCTTTCAAGTGTGGCCATGGCTTTGCTGAATCACACGCAGCTGAGTAAGGGGATGTCAGCTGCATGTTGGACCTTGTCACTGAAACTGGATGCCCTTTCTGCACAGTTGCCAGTGACTGCACAGGGATGCATGAAGTGAAAAGTCAGCCAGAGTCCCACTTCCTCTCCCTGCTGTGGCTGCCGCTCACTGTAGCCCATCCAAGACTAATGCCACATTCTGGAAACCAAAATCTGAGGCTGTGGATGGTTGTGTTTGCAGGTGGGGCTGGGAGGTAATGAGAGTGAGTACTACTGCAGTCTTCAGCCTTAGCAGAGGTCAGCAAGCATTCAGGATGGGTAAAGCACAGCACAAAAGCTCTACTCACCCTAGCAGAAACACTGGGTTCTGGCTCTAGCTATGGCCAAAATGAATTGTATCTATTTGCACATAGAAGAATTTACAAATAGGTACATATAATAAGGGAAAATTATTTGATTGCACTCTTTTCTATAAAATACTTATACTCACAACAATGGCTTTTTCAATTTAATATAACAAATGCAGCTATTTATAGCTCCTGTCTATTTCAGCACTCAAGAGCTGGAATGGGGTGAAAAATACAGCACAATTCACTAAAGGACTTAAATTTCATATGCTTCAAAAAATATCTCTCTCCTTTTAATACTGGATCTGCTTTTGCTGTGTTGGCATGACACAGTAGCGTCTGGAGACATCTGTTGCTATGTTTATATTAGCAAGTAATTTAGTACAGTAGGAGTGTATCAGTAGATAGAGCATTTGGTGCTGAGTCACATACTCACAATGTGCAGTTTAGGCTGTTTACTTTGAACTAAATTGGGTCTGTTTCTCAGAACCAAGCACCCCCACTTGCCCATGTGGCTCAAAGCTGTTTGCAGAACTCGTCCAGAGTGCAGACTCTTACAATCCATCAGGAATTAGGGCACATTTGGTGCACACCTGAGGTACAGCTTCCAGGTTAGTTTCCTCTGAAAGGAATCCAGTTTGCATGTGCTGAAACAGTTCCATGAAATGAAACAGTGTGCAATAAGCTGGAGTGACTGAGAAATTTGCTTAAAAACACACTCCTGCCCTGAATGAAAAAGCTAATGTATATGCAGGCAGCAGAGATCAGACCTGGTTACGCTACATGTGTGCACAGTAGCTGCCCAGCAAATTCACAGTCTGGAAAGATACAATAAAAAGCAGGAGATAAGTGAGATTCCTACAAGGTGAGTGTCCTGCCTCAGGTCATGCATTTTATCAGTAGTTTTATCCGTGTTAACTACTGTTCCCCTCTGAGTCAGCCCACGCAGGAGCCGGTTGAAGAGCCACTTACTAGTGCTTGGGAAGGAGAAGTGAATGGGCCCTGTTTTGTACTGAGGGTCCCACACATAGCTTATGCTCTTTTAACTGAACAGAGTACAACATGCATTTCTGTAGCATGTCTTCTGCTAATAATGGTGCCCCAAACTGCGAAGTTTTATTGCATTTTGAGGCAGTATGTTACCTTCTGACTGGCTGACACAAGCCTCAAGCTATACCTAACTGAAATTCTTAACAAAAAAGAGACTAGAATCAACATTGCTCAGGATGAGGCTGGCAGACAGCAAACAGTGACACTGGGCAAAACTGACAGCTATATTTCAGCTTTGTTACAGTCCTCATTAGATGTTTGTCCTATCAGTGTCTTATAACCCTGTTTGTGGACAGATGGTTTTCTGAAAATGGCACAAAACCTAATTGTCTCTATTTTGATGAACAACTCACTCCCCTTTATCTAACTGCAAGCTCTTTAGGTTTAACTACACAATCAAACTGGTTCTTTAAAAATATCCTATTTGCTTTTCCAAAGATTGACTTATTTCCCTAGAATTGCTGCTCAGTTCAGGACTTCCCTGCTAACACTGGGCAGAGAAGCAACTATCCTTTTCTTTGAGTGGAGTAAGACAAATAAATGCAAGGCATCTCTGGCTTTGTGGGAAGAGCCAGTGGTGAGAGTTGCAGCAAGAAACGAGGAGCTGAGAAACAGGTTGGTGTAGTTGACTGGAACTTTTTCCAGGGTTGCTAACTGACAATTTGGTTGGTAATTCCATGGTGAAGTCCTGGTACAGCAGCGGGGTGCTGCTATATTTACTTCCCCATTCAGGCACTAGCTGCAGTCACTTCTTTCACCGACCTGAGAGGAGAAGGTAGTTGAAAAGCCTGACCCAGAATGACTTTCTGATATTCACCTTATCAAGAGAATGGACAACTCTTTTCTAATGGTGTTTATATTCCCTCCAGGAATGGGAACAGGTAAAGAATGAAGGGCAGGGACAGGTGACATTATTGTGGGGATCTGCTATAGGCCACTCAACCAGGAAGACTGAGTGGATGAGGCCCTCTACAGACAGATAGGTTCTGCTTTGTATTCAGAAGCCCAGGTCCTCAACAAGGGACTTCAACCACTCTGATACTTATTGGAGGGACAACACAGCAGGGTACAAGCAGTCAAGGAGGTTCCTGGAATGTGCTGGTGATCACTTTCTCCTCCAGGCAGTAGAGAAACCAGTGAGGAGACATGCTATGCTGGACCTTAATCTCACCAACATGGAGGGACTGGGGGGTAATGTGAAGCTCAAGGGCAGCCTTGGCTTCAGTGATCATGCAGTAGTGGAGTTTGAGATCCTTAAGGCAGTGTTGTTCAGCCCAGAGATGAGAAGGTTCCAGGGAGACCTTATAGCAGCCTTCCAGTATATAAAGGGGGCCTACAAGAAAGCTGAAGTGCTATTCCATGCTGACCTTCCAGTTCCCACTTTGGGAACACTCCTCCAAAGTGCTCCCAGCTGCTGGTCCAGGTCACAATGCACGGTAAAGTCCTCAGAGGAAAGCTTGCCTTCATTTCTGCATATTAGAAAAGCAAGTTTTGCACTACTTCTGAATACCAGTGTTGAGGTCTGATCATAATAAAACTCTGTACCCTCACTGTTTTTCTTATGTTGTTCTCTCTTTTTACTTTTTACCTCGTCAGGAGTGTGTTTGGATGTTGTGGCCATTACTGACATAAGCAATGAGGTTGCAAAATAATGAACAGTCAAGAGTAATGCCACTATGTTGGGCATTCAGTGCTGAAGCGTCTTATTTCTAGTAAAAAGAAAGGAAAAGCAGGCTCAGAGTGACATATTTATCTTCTCCTCCTCCACCTTGTACCTGCTCCCCTCAACCATCCTTTTCTGGCTTAAGAAAACCTAATGTTTTTCCCATAATGTGTGGGCAACTTCAGTACATCTGCATTTCTGAGAGAGAGTAGGGGAGAGAAGGAGAAAGTGAATGATTAAGAACTGCAGGTAGTGTAGGTTTTCAGCATTGTGCTGCTTGCCACTCATTTAATAAGGTTCTGTAGGGAACCTGGTGCTTTAATTTTGTTTCTCTGCTCACTGACAGTGGTGATGCAGCAACAGCAATGCCTCAACCCTGAAACTCAGTCAGTGACCTGCAGCTTCAAGAGCTGAACTCCATTGAGCTGCTTCTTGCCCTGCCTTCCTTTCCTATCCCACCCAGGCCAAGCCAGGTTTAACCACCCCTTGCACAGCATGCTGGGGTGGCAGTGAGGTGGCCAGCAGTCCTTGCAGGGAAAGCAGGGGCAGGTAGGCAGCGAAAACCTGTCTGCATCCCAAGTGTACACAGACATTAAAAGCAACACCAGCAATGCTCCCAGCACAGAAGTGGCTTGGCGAAAGAGAGGCATAGGTGCCAGTTGGGTTAGGATGTATCTGCACTGAATGGCATGCTCGCTGGCACCCATGGCTGCGTGGTCTCAGTCTCCAGTGGGATTTGTAAGAGGAGGTGTTTTTTTTCCATTGATGATAAGTGTGAGCAGGAACAGCTGTTGACTGCTTGAAATAATAGCGGAGGCACTGAGATGTTCAAGTCAACACAAGTTGGCCTTGAGAGTTCTGAGCTCTGGCTTAAAGTGTAAGATTATCCTTCAGCCGCAGGAAGCTGATCACCCATGCCAGTAAGCGAAGTTCAGTGGAGGTGAGGTGACTCATGCAATCACTTCAGTCTGCCTGGTTCCTGAAAAGGTGGTTTCTTCTCCTCCTCCCCACCCAGGACAGCCACAGTTTTACAACTGCTGCTTCCTCACAGCTGCTGCTGGGTACTGCCTGAGGTGATGAAGCAGCCCTGGCCAAAGGGTGAACTGGAAATCTTTCCCCAGCTGAAGGAAAACACAAAACACATGAACAGCCCTGCTCCCAATGGCAGATGTGGGGACACCATCTGCCTTTTCCTGCCACCCAGAAGGTTTATAGAGCCCAAGCACAAGCCTTCCCTACTACAACCCTATGAGGCCCCATTGCCGTGACACCAGCACCCTGTGAACGCCAGTGGGTGCCACGCAGATGCTTAGGGACATTTGGGCTCCAGCTGTATCAGGCTGGCTCCATTGAGTCACGCTGGCTGGGGAGCAGGTGTCAAATGAAAATAATCTCTCATTGTGCCTCCCTTGTTATTTGGGATTTTTGAATTGGTTATTCGTGGTGATTCCCATTCATTAAAGGAAGGACATGAGTAATTTTTGTACATTGCTGGTTTGCTAGTAATGATGTCAGGAGATAAATAGTAAAAAAGAGGACAGGAAAAATGTTATGGTCTCTTGTAATCACTTTCACTGTTTCCCAGGAACAATTAGTCAGCTTCCTTTAGCTTGCTGTGGGAGTTCTTCATGTGTCAGAGAAGAAAGAGTAAAATAATCCTAAGGAAAACAAAATAGAAAATATGATGATAAAACCCTAGACTGGCAAGACAAAATAAAAACATCTTTAATGCCTAATGGAGCACTTAAGTGAGGACATAAGAAGTGTCTAAAGCACGGACTGTAACTGAAATGAATTGTTTTCCCTCTTACATACCTATGTTTGATGGGAGAAAAGACAAGTGTGTGGATCTTAGGCAGCCCTCTCTAATAGAAATTGAGCTGAGCTGGAGGACACTTTGGTTGCCAGCTTACACCTTTGAAAGGACCCATGACAGCTGTAAGTTCAGACTGACTTGTGTGTGACATAGAAAAGCTTCTGTGCTGGCAGTAAGTAAACAGGCATTTACAGTATAGCTGTGTAAAAACCTCACAAGCGCTACGGTGAGGGGAATATCGTAAATACTTTCCCCAGGCGCTGGGACAGGTCAGACAGAAGTGAGCTGGGCATCCCTGGTGTAGAAAGGAGTGCCTTGGGCCTAGAATTTCCCTCCTGCTACTAGCTTTCATCATTAGTGCACAGTAATATGACCTTTTCTCTCCACTGACAATAAAAACCAGGACTCCAGCAAACCTCGAGGGACATAAGGATGCTTGCCTGTGCAAGGCAGCTCTCCTTGCTATCACTGAATGTGCTCTAGCACAGCAGGTTACTAGCCAGGGAACAAATGGGAATACGGCTGCTGGCTGGAATCTCTTGGACTTTAATGGATGGGTGTACCTGTTTGTAGAAACATCATCCTGTGGCAGGAAAGTACCAGCTTTGATCAAGCTTTACCTGGGATTAGACCTCCCATAGCCAGGGGAGACAGATGCAAGGGAGTTGCACGTGACTGACTTCCTGGGCAGGTAGTGCACCCCCTCCTTTGTGTCATGGAATGTGCAGGGTTGTAGTCTGATGCATCCTGAGTCAGACCAGGAGCTAGAGCATGGGCCCTCCATGGCCAAGTAGGTGTTGCTGGTCCCTTTTTTCTTTCTTATTTTTACTATTTCTCTCCCTTTCTTCCTGCCATCCTCCAACTACTCTCTCCCTTCTCTTTCTACCCAAACAGCACTTAGTTTCTTTCTAGCTCTGGATTTGGATCCTGTTTCCAGTTTGCAGGGAAGAAGACAGGAGGATATTCAACAAGCCTGTCCTCCCTTTGCTGGGATAATACAACCCCCAGCTCAGCTGCCAGCTTTGGCAATGCTGGCAACAACGGCAGCCATGGTGGAGATGAACAGCTTTACTCACCATTGCCTGAGAAACAAATGGCCAGTACTGGTTTCCCCCTTGAAAACAAGAAATCTGAAAACAAAGGCAGTAAAACACCAGTGGTTGTCCTTTTCCCAGGCTCCAGTGTTGTGCAAAGAGGCTCTTCTCTGTTGCAGAGCAATTGCCTCCATCAGCTTCTCTGCTGCATGTCCCTGCCTGAAGCAAAGCCCCTTTGAGTCACCAGGAAGTCTTCTCTACGTATTCAGTGCTGGAGCGTGCAGGCAGCTGACCTCGCTCCCCACGGCTCCTGCATTTATATTAAACTCTTCCTTGGGATTTTAAGATTACCAAACACGCTGTTTCAACAGAACATGGATTTTCAACATATCCTGCCCAGAGGACTCAAGTTTACCTTCCCATGGGGACATTTTTCTCATAGTGAGAGAAGCAGCAATCCATTATGTTTGAGTTGGAACACATTGCTTAGCCATTTCTGTAGCCCCTCATATATTTTACAATGCACAGTCACTTCAAGAGGCATTCTTGCTTTTTTTCTTGTTGATATTCAAAAACTGAACATTAATTTTCCCCCTTCCTAATTTCTCCCCTCTGGATTCAGCATTCTGTTTCTTCTCTTGTTGTCAAGATTTTCAGATCTCTGTTTATATTTGTGGAAAATAGGAAGTTAACATTAAACTAAGGGTGAAAATTAAAACAATCTGTGTTGTGAATACTTTGGTCATATTTAAATCTGTACAGAGGTTTCCCATAGATGCCAACACTATTACAGTAAATGCTTCTTGCTTTCTTAAACAGGTATACCTTCTCATCATTTTATATGAAAAATTGCTTTTTGTCATGCCAGACTGTCTTCTGTGGAAACTATGAAAGATTTTCATGAAATTACTTTAAATCCTGGACTTAACCGAACCTTATGGGTCTTTCCACTCATTTCTCTTTTGTTGTAAATTACTTACTGTTAGAGCTGCTCTGAAGATTTGCCCAGCTTTCCAGCCATAGAATCCTGTTACATCTTCAAACTGGACAGCTTTGACTGCTTTGTCAAATGTCTGTTTTGTTTAGAACTGCTTTGAACTCAGAAAGCCAGCTACTCCACTTGTTTTTATCACTTTGAAGGAAAACATTATTAATCCTTATGTTAGTCTGTTTATGTGCAGCCCTTGCTTTTTGGAAAATATTTGTTAACTTTTTCCTGACTTCTGGCTTATAGATCAACAGATGAGAAGAATTTTTATATTAATACACGGAATATTTTTAGAAGCAAAAGTAATGGTTTGACTTTATTTTCATTTAGTAGTCACAAAAAGTACTATTTTCTGTGCAATGTCATGAAAATATCATTGCACCACAACATGTAGGATGGGAGGGATTATCAACCTGTTGGTCTATTAACGATGCTAAATGCTTCCTTTTAAACTCGCATTTATCTTCTAATAGATATATTGATTTAAAGAAATCAAAACCTTTTCTTGTTCATTTTTTCCCTTCACTCATGTTCCCAAATAATCATTAAAATGCATTGTGGTTTAACATGCCTATAAATCATGCTGCTATATGCACAGTAACTAACTGATGTGCTTTTTGTGCGCTAGGTCTCGCTGGTCTTGCTTTCAGAAGGGCTAATGCTACACTTGCCTGGACACTAGACAAGACCTTTTCCTTCACAGTGCTTGTACCCTGGTGAGGCGTGGAACACCTTGTAACCATGCCAGCCTTTATTTGAAAATACTCACATCTGTATCTTCCTCAACTCTTACATACCCCCCTGAGGTAACATGTAATGCTCTTTATCTTTTCTTTTGTGCCAAATCTCAAACCACAGAAAGCACTGATTCAGGCTTCAGTGGCCCAGAACAGGAGGCAGAGTGCTGTAGAACAGGGATAGGGCAGTGTTTTGGATCCTGCTCTCTAGGGGAAGGGGTTTCTGCTTCAGACTGAATTTTTTTGTCATGTTAAATCGCATCTAGCATGCAGGCAGAAGTATAACTTCTCTATTTTGGCAAAGGTAATGATCCTGGCAGGGGAAAGAAGGTAGATGAAGTAAGAACACTGGGTTCCAAAAATCTGCTGTGCTCCCCTATCTTTTTCTTAGTCTATGCATATGATTTTGAAACTGTTTTGTCTGCTAATTTTAGGGTGAAAATGTTAATCTTTGTCCTATGTAGTATGCTGGCACTATTCTCTTCCTCCTGCAGTGTTCTCGGCACATTATTGCTGTAAGCATGGGGGTGTGGGGGGTGTACATATGCTGCTGAATGGTGTGTGCAAGTGGAAAGTGATGGGATATTGGGTGGCATTGTGCCTCCAAGGAGAGGATCCTTTGTGCCAGCCATCAGATCCCCAGGAGAGACACTCTGGCCACCCAGGCAGAGCAGTCCTCTTCCTCACCAACTCAGGCTACGCAACAGCAGCAGCAGCCCTGCCATCAGCATGGGGACCCCAGACACAAACCGCCCCTTGCCACCTTGCAGCAGGTCAACCCCTTGGCACTTGCCTGTGATCCACTACGCTGGGAGGTGGTGGAGTCAGCAGGTTACCCGCTGCCCCGGATCCTTTGATCGGACCTGACCATTTCACTCTGCTGTGAGCTGCCAAACGGCAGAGAGCAACTGTAACGCTCACCCCCTATCTAATGCCTCACATGAGTCACCATGCACAGGAGCCACGAATTAACATGCAACGGAAGAGCCATGGCAGCTCGGCTTTTTATTCACAAGGCAAAACAATCCCCACTGGCAGCTGAACAGGCAGCCCCTCAGGGGACCAATTACTCCGACGTGCGCTGTACAAACTGCGGCAGGCGGCTGCCGGCTCCCTGGGGGGATGCTCCGCCGGGCTTCGTGAGCAGGAGCCAGCCTGATCCTCCAGACACAAGTTGTTCCTCATGTCAAAACTGCCGCTAATGACACAATTAACTAACTGGGGACTACTGAGGAGCTCTTAATTAGGTAAACAGTGCTCGGTGAAAAACGAGTGCCCGGTTCTGAGCATACTGGTTCTTGTCAGGCTGCTGGGAGGTGAAGCCTCCTCCTGTGGATGAGGCATCTGCTTGAAGGTCTAATTTAGGTGGTAAAACTGTAACTCAGCTGGGAATTCCCTTTCATACAGAATTTAAAGTAAGTGCTAGAAACAGCTCAACAGCTCACAGAGACACCCTAGAAGTACTTAAAATATTTCATTGCATATACAGAAAAAGATTAATTCCTTAATCAGAGCAGCAGCACAGAAACTGCTGTCTAGTTGTAAGTGGCTCAACTGGGAAAATCTGAGAGACAAAACCCAGGGGAAAGCTACAAAAGTATTTTGCGTTCTTCGTATGATAATAAGCCTGATGTGATACTTGGAGAACAAACCAAGGATCCTGAGGCCCAAACAACTGCGAACTTCATGGATGCCTCATTGCAGGGTCTGGAAAAATGAAGACCACCATGGCCATGTATTTCTTTTGCCTCTGCAGTCTGTTGTTACTTAGTTCTGTGCGTTGAAAGGAACCCCACGGTGTTTAGCTGGTATTGGCTGGCTGAAATTTAGACTGAGATTTTAAAAGGAGCCTCAGGGAGTTGAAGTTCAGGTCAATGGGATTTGGGCCTCCAAATCCTGAAGGCTTCTTTTGGATGAAATTTTGAATCCTGTTTTTATCTAGGCATTTTCAGGGCCTATTGCTGCAGATACCACACATGGACCACTCACTGCGAATTCTCTCGCTGGATGCCTGCCTGCTCAGCATTATGAAAGAGTGAGCAGGGAGTGGGATGATGCAGCACAGACACTGAGAAAGGTGAAGTAATATCCATGGTAGATAGCAGAGCTTACTGCTGTTCAGTAGGAGATCTTACTGATGTATTGCCATTCAGCGCTAATTAGGCGAGACCCTCAAAGAGCTCTTATCATCATATGAGTCAGGAAACAGTATGTCTTCAATGGATGAGTATGAGTACAGAGGAATTAAAAATCTCTTATTTCTTAGCATTTTTTAACAGCAAGCTTTACTAAGTCTTGTCAAGTTTTATTTTCATTAAGCACATGAAGAGATTACTGGAGAAATCAGGTAATCTGTTTGTCGTATACAAGAGAGCAATTTGCACCAGCCAGCTCTAAAACCTCAACCATGACCTCCAGCAGGTACAGACATAGTTTTCCAGAAAACACTGTAGATGTGTCTCAGTCAGACCCCAGGATGCTTTTTTATTTGTTCTTCATATCCGTACAAAATTCATGCTTGGAGTGGAGACAGACTATTGCTTAAATGCCAGTGATCTCAAAGCAGATCTCAAGTTTTCTCTCAGGAGAGTATGGCCACAGGCATTTTATAAAGCTGCATTAAAGCAGTGTTCTTTTTAACTATCCTGTACCTAACAAAGCTAAGAAATGTGTAGGGAGTTCACCAAATCCTGTAGTGATTATTTATACCATTATCTGCATATGTGGGGACTTCCTTTCTACCCATGCCAATTAGTCATCAGTACATGTTCAGATGGATACAAAGTTATGAAGTTCCTCTCCCAATATAAACATTCTCTTTTAGATTGTCTTTGAATCAGTGTAAGAGCTCAATGTTTTTCAGATGAGAGCTATTAAGTTTCATGACACCTCATGACCACGATAACTCCAGTGGTACCTCTGTCTAATGGAGAAACAGAAATTATTTGTTATACCTTGTTTTCGATGTTCAGTGTTTGCTGATTAGTTCTTAGAGGTAGATATTAATTTCACAGCATAAGATAGTGAATACATTTCTCATGTATTGTCTCACTCGTTCTGGAATGTATCTGTTTTCTTGGTCCCACTATTTCATTTGTGGACAAACTCTGACAGAGCATCATCTTTTTCACTTGGAAAGAGTAGCGCTGGGGCAGATATCTCAGCACTGAATTCACCAATGAAGACAGAGTCAAGAAAACATGATAGGCAAAGCTTCCCTCTAGTGTCTTTGTTAATGTGATTAGTGTGTTGACTTCCTAGGAAATAGTCAGACCCACTGTTTTGTTCTTGAGCTTCAGCTTTTTAACACATGGAAAGACATTTTTATGTTATACATACTTTTTAAGACTTCATCTGTTTCCTTGCTCTCTTTACCCCCTTGTCTCATTCCTCTCATTTCTATCTTTAGAACTCACCTATGTTTGTTTGTGCTGTTTCTTTCAGCTGCACTAGATTCAGATTTCTATTTTCTGGTGCATACCAGCATGGTTTGAATAACCTCTTGATCTCTGCCATTTAATCCTATGTGTGTTGTTTTATTTTTTGTCCATTGCTTCCTTTCCAATTTGGCCACATACATTCTGTAGCTCTTCCTATGGGTTGTGCAGGGCATATACTCAGTCCCCCTGCTGAGTCTAAGTATTTTAATTTCCCTGGTTTTGACATTAGGGTCTTTCTCAACCACTTTGTCCATTTTTAGAAATCCCCTTGTCTGAAGTTCACTGTTACCAATATAGTTTTGGGGTATGATTCTTCCCTTGCTGAGGTAGAATTGAACTACAGCGTGGTTACTGTAGTCTTTTATTTAACTGGAACTGCTTATCAAGTCAAAACCAGTTGTGCCATAGAAACAGGTTTTCTATGCAGCAGTTCTTTCAGATACAGGGAATTTCCCCTAATACTGTGTGTATGCTGACAGTTAAGGTCACTGCATACCATTGTTTTGTTTGACTCAGCTGTCTAGTCTTTCTCAATACTGTAAGCTCCCTACTCCACAATATTAGTGGGGTAAAATGGTACCAATTTTTTTGGAGTTATATTGCTGTCTAATAGCACATTTAGTAAAAAGAAAAAGATGTCAAAGTTGTTATTCCATCTAGAGCTAGCCTGGCTGAAAAATTTCCAAAGGGGCACTTTCTTGGTGAAAACCAGAAATGAAGTGAATGCAGCAACCACATTGAAAAGAATGTAATGACATCTCGTAATTGAAGCTATCAATTTCAGAAGGAACCATAGGTTTATGTTCTTTCTTGCTGTTTTCTCACACTTTTTTTAGATGCAGAGAAGCAAGAAGGGTGAAAGTGCCGCCCTCATTTGGAAGCATGGAAGTTGTCTAGCGAAACAGAATAGCTGAATTTAGTTAAGAGTTGGTTGTTGTTAACTAGGCCTGTCTTCCTCCTTCCTCTCCCATAACAGAGCAAAGCCAAGATGCCTCTGCTATGTGTGGAAAGCTCTTTGCCACAAGGTGAGCTTGTATTATCCTGTACTGCAAATGGCTTGCAGTGCTGGGGACTCCAGCACTGATACTGGACTGTGGCATCCACACCACTTCCCAGGATGCCTCAGCAGAGAACAGTGTCAGCTCACCATTCAGAAAATAATGTGATTATAAGACAGTTGTTGACGCATGCAGATAATCAACAGTGCAATATAGATACATGCAATCAGGAGGACATAGTACACATGTGTCTACAGACCTCATCAGTTTATTTCCAGCAACTCTTCTGCTCTGGTCTTGCATGGGAGGAACCTCAGAGCTTCATTAGTGATGGGCTGATGAGCACATATAGCACACGGTGTGCATTGGGAAGCTGGTCACTCAAACCCTGACTGAACAAAACCCTTCAGATTCCTCATGGTGGCTCAAATTCAGAGCCTACTTGAGGATGGACCAGCAAATTACTCTGGTTCTCACAGCCCTGCTGGAGCAATTTTTCTCTGTCTTCAGCTGCAAGCTGTGCACCTTGGCTTTCAGTAACTTTCAATGAGTGTTTCAATGGCAACCAGCAATTTTTCACATAATGGCTGTACCTATGCAGGCTTGCACAGGTTAAACTGTGACAGTTTGAGGGGGTTTCTCTTTTTTTTCTTTTCTTTGGAAGAAGAGATTTATTTTTTTCTTCTTTTACATGCACCAAAGCTATTGACCGTGCTATGGCTCTAAAACCAAAACCGCAATTACAATGTTTATTTTTAGGACCCTGGCTTGTGCCACCAATTTAGAGAAGATGTGGTTACGCTAACTGTCACTCACTTCTACTGCTTGCAATTCCGTGTTTCACATTTGTGTAAAGTCTGTTACCAGAACAACAGAATGTTTCTGTTCCAGTACCATACATAATTGATAACCCGGGAGGAAGTCAAAGCAACTTCAACATTTTAGTTTGTCAAGTCTTTCTTGCTCTGTTTATGGACTGAATATAAAAAGACTCATCCTTAAAAAGATGAAAATATGTAAAAGGGGCTTTTTGCTTTTTAAGATGTCACTACAACCATTAGCTCCCTCTCTCAGCTGATACTAAGAAACAAATAGCTTTAGAAAGGGTCGTCATAGGATATAAGCAGGATTGTCACTACTTGGTTTGACAAAGCTGGGCTTGGCTGCTGTGCATGTTTCTATGCTCTGAGCATAGTAGATTTTAGACAAACCAGCAGCAGTACCAGGTCTTGTCTAAGTTATTTAAATAGTGCTGCTGCCTCAGAAGTTGGGCTGTGGACTTTGCCAGCTCCCTATAGCTAGCCATTTTGAAAATTTTCCCTGTCGTGGCTCTACTCAGTACCCTGTCATTTTGTCTTGAGAAAAGTGAACACAGAACTGAGCCAACTTATCTGGCAGCGCTACAGACTCATTTTGCTGAGGAGTAAAAGACTAACATTTAAGACTGAAAAATCCAGTTTGCTGTGGATGCAGCTAAAAACATTTTGAGCGAAAAAAAAATCCCATGGTGAACCTTCCAAACTGAAGAGGGAAGGGAAGGAAGAGTCTCTGAATAACTCTGGTCTTCGCTCTGGACCCTGGTGCCTACAGGAAGATGCTGTCGAGATCCAGCCTTACAGCTGCAGGGGAAAGTCCCTGGGAAGCTGAAGACAAGATCAGCCCCTGCAAATGTAAGGTGGGACTAGGATATCGGTCATCTTGCTGGGTATGGGAGTATGCCTGGCTCTGCACCTTGGAAAGGAGCAGACAGGAGGATCTGGGCTCTGTGCTCACCCCTGTGGATGCTGTGAAACTGGGGACAGGTCACCTGTGAACACCTAACAGTAATGCTCTCGTCCATTATCCAAAACTTCATGAATGGCAGCAGCTCAGTAACAGTAAATATGTCCCAAAAGACAGTTGTTTACACACTATGTGAATGGGAAATATTAAAAGGGTGGGTTTGTGGCAGTTGAGAATGTGAAAGGAAAAAACCCTACAAGGTGTAGATGGGTGTGAAAGTGCATAGTGACAAGTGGTTGAAAGTGTACTGCTCAGTGACACAGAGTTTCTGCTGAGGCCCTGAAGACTGAGAATGTAAATGAAGAGGGCTGAGGTGAACCAGCAAAGAGTATGTAGTACCCAGGACCCAGAAAGTCACTTTAACAAACAGAAGACAACAATTAACAAGGGCTTTGCTGGAAGGGAATAAGTCAGGAAGGAAACAGTTCTCATTAGGATTAGATAACAGGCAAGAAAAAAGTAATAGAAACCAAATGAGGGATAAAAAACTGGAAAAAAATTAAGTTTCTGGGATAGACACTGAAAACAATCCAGAGAAATTCATCCACTCTGTTTGGAAAAAGAGATCAAGGATTAGGTAATTTATAAAGCTGGTGAATCATCTGCAGTGAATAATTTATTTTGTGAATATGGCTTCTTTTTCTGCTCAGAAAGTCTGCAAGCAAGTTATGAATTAATAGGCATGCATTTGCCATCTGTTTGTGAATAATGTTTGGTGCAGTTTGTTCACATGTATTCTTTGGAAGTATCAGTCTTTATTCTGCTCTGGCACTGTTCAATGAAGCAGGTAACTTATTTTGAGTTTTATCCTTTCTTCCTTGACGAGCATCATTTTTCATCCCATGTGAGTGCCTGAATTAATGATCGAACCTGGCCACTAGTATGGCCCCTTTAGTCACTCAGGGTTCTCCATGTTTGAGACATCATCAAAGCTGCTCTCGGGGCTGCTGCTGGCAGGCTTACTCCTGCACACACGGTAAATCTCATTGTCAGAAGACATTTCATGGTACTGCTTCATCAGAGGTTCAGAAGTGCATGCTGGTGTTAAATAGATTTCCCAGTAAGATGCTCTGAGACCTGCTCAGGTTTTCCTGTCAGGATGAGCTGGCTTGGACTGGGGCTGTGCCCTTGTTCACCTGGCACATTACAGGGTCTGCTGGGACTTTTATGTGCCAACATGTGCAGCCAAAGGGAAAAAATAACATAAGCATAGATTTCTGATCACACAGCTGTGTTCTTACACAGTCTGAGGAGAAAACTAGTGGGAAAACTAGAAATCTAGAGAAAACTAAATGCCTTGTGATCCAGGTCCTCAGGGAAGCTGACTTTTTTGATAGGACTGCTTTGCAAGAGAGCAGCACTCCCTGAAGAAAGATCAAGGAGGGAATTTGTCTCGTTGTTTGCCCAGGAAAAGGTTTTTCACTTCTGTGAGTCATATAGATTGTTTTGGTGGGAAGCATTTGTATCATAGGGGTTTTGAGTGGAAAGAATGGCCTGTCTGCAATGGTCCAGCCTTGTGATGAGGCTCCCTTTGGCTATATCGAGGAAGCAGTAAAAGAAATTAGGTACAACATTAGGGCACATCCCATTGGAAAAAAATTAATCTGTGTTTCTCTTTTAGTTAGAGTGATCACAGAGGCTACTGCTAACTGAAGCAAGTCCAAAGAGTGAAGCATACTCATTGGTTTTAAGTTTATTGTGCCTTTCAGAATTTAAAATCCTGCCCTGAAGTATTTGATTTTAAATGCATGCCATTATTTCTGCTTCACTGCAGTACCAATCCAATTAAACCTAACTTAAAAAGAAAGAAAGTGGGAAAAAAAGCTTCACGTACATTACAGTAAATGACTTTCTTGACATATTTGGGAATTAACAAAAAGTGAGAAGCCTATTTAAGAACTTGCAATGTATATGATTTTAACAGCCAAACTTACAATAGCTGTTCTTTCATCTATAAATTAAATGTATAACAAAGCCATAATTAAAGACCTTACCAGCAAAACTTTTCAATGGTGTGTTCTTTGCAACGGACTTTGAAGCATCTTCAATTGGAGCAATGGGAATTCTTCTGGACAATACTACAAGCTGCAGATATAGCTTAATTACAAGCAGAGCTTTCAGTATTCATTCCTCCTGCCAAAATCCTTATGCATTGCAACAGAGAACTGTTTTTCCCTTGCGCTTGCTTACTAATGCAGCTACAATGTGAATATAAAACAGTACCTGTCTGTCTCACT
The DNA here is from genome assembly GCA_017639245.1 of Myiopsitta monachus. Lineage (NCBI taxonomy): Eukaryota > Metazoa > Chordata > Aves > Psittaciformes > Psittacidae > Myiopsitta > Myiopsitta monachus. The sequence continues at coordinate 11,500,393 of CM029927.1, read as the reverse complement.
TGATCCTAGACACGATTATTAGGCTTTCATGCTAATTTCCCTGTGTATTGAGTTACCACTGGATTAAGGAGGCACAATTTCTATATGCCGTTAGGGTTCCCTAAATATTTCAAGGTAAGGCTTGGTAACTGAAGGGGAAAGGCAGCTATTGTTTAAATACCGTGGTGTTCTCCACCACTATCTCCACTCACCTCCTCAGAGACAGTGCGGTACTGATGGCAACAGCAATGGGAATTGCTCCCAATGTACCTGAGAGCAGAATGGAGGCCAGAAATACTGTCTGCTATTATATTCAGAGTGTCAGGGGCCACTCTGGAAAATGAGAGACATAGTGCGGGAGTGGTGCTCCTGAAGCAGAGACCCTTTTCCTGTCCTTTCACATTAAAATTTTCCACACCTGATCACACTCCCTGTGAAGCCTGCTCCTCCTGGAAGGCTGCGCCACAACCTCAGGCCTCCAAGGCCTGGAAATCTTCTCTGGTTTCCAAGCTAAACCTACTTGTGGCAAATATATTTCCATTTCTCCTTATAGCAATATTATTCCTTGCTAAAATTACTGTTCTTTTCCTCCATAGTGTTTACCTCTTCAGGTACTCCTGGAGAGCAGTAATATCCCTTTTCTGTCATTTGTTTTGCTCACTTCTGGCACATTTCTCCCCAAAGGACCCCATGGCTATTCCTCTTTCAGCACAAGCAGATGTATATTCATGCACACAGTGGAGCCACAGCTTGCATCAAAAAATTTAGAGATGAATGTGTAGAAGTTTGGGTGATTGCCTTTCTGCATGTAAAATCCTGCCTGCATTGGTATAGTTTGTCTTAGCCATGTGTGCTAGAACCAAATAGTACTTGCTCTAAGCTTCCCCACAAAGGTTCTGCATTCCTTTTGTCTGGAAAATGACTGCCATGGAAGAAAGATATAAGCGTGATGTGTTGTATCTTTGGAAAATTCTTATTGACTTTTTCAATTCATTTTCCATTTGCTCTTATCTTTAATTCACCAACACGTAAAGCTTCAGTTCAGGTGCTGAGATCAGATTATCAGGCCTGTGGTTACCTCGACTGCTTTTTTGCCTTTCTCAAATACAAGAGCTACATTCACTGTTTTCCAGTCCCATGGCCTGAGCCAGGCACAAAAAAGTAATTTAAGATCTGTGCTGTGGACCTGCAATTTCACATGCAAATCCTTCCAGAGGCGAAGATGGAGAGTGTCCAGTCTGTCCGGTTTGAAGGCAATGAGCTCTTTGAGCTCCACTTCCACCTCAGGTATGATCATTTCCAATTCACCTTCCATTCCCATTAGTCATTCTGCTTTTTGCCACTGCATTTTGCATCCTCACTGAAATATAAAGGAAAACATTCACTGATTTTTGAGGCAGGCTGCTTACCGAAGTTATAATCTCTAAGTTTCCCTCACCAAATAGTGTCCCCACTTCTTCTTTCTTTGTTCTCTTTTTATTTATGTAACTGCAGTACGTTAAGTTGCTGGTTTTTTTCCTTTGCGAGATCTAAACCAGCTTGATTTTTGCTACTTTTCATTCTGTGTTCATACTTCTGACCTCCAAGATCTACTTTCCCTTCCTGAAGGTTCCCATTTTTAATTCCATTTAGGGTCTCTAATTCAAGATTTTCATTATTTGAGCTGGTTATTTGCACTAGAAGGAGTACTGCCCTTTACAGCACTGTTCCCCTGTTGCTTTTGCTTGCATGTATGACTTCAGAAAATTTCAGACTTTGCATGGTGGAGTATGAACCACTCAGTCCAGATGGCTCCAATCACTAGTTCCTTAACTTTGTCAAACTTCCTTTTTTAAATCAAGAATCTTATTAGGGGAACTGAATTAATTCCTAATAATTTGACCAAAGGTAATTTTTTACAATGAGATCTTCCAAAATGTCATCAGTATTGACAAAATTGAGTCAACAATCACTTATAAAGAAATCTGTCGACAATCATACTCAAGAATACATGGATCCTGCTGTGATTAGTCTACCTCTGAGAAGCTGAACTTTCCCACAAGAACAATTTCTGTCACTACTTGCTTCCAAGAACTCTGCAGAGATCTCAAACCATATCAAAAGTGGTTTTCACATCCCTTCCTGCCTTTTTTTTCCCCTCAGTTAGTCAATCAGGACTATAACTCCCTTCCCTCCTAGCCTTCATCCATCTTTTCTGTTTACATTTGAAATCTCTGCAAGAGTGACTCTGCTGCCTTGTAAAGAGAGCAGTCTTGATTTTGTTTGGTCCCTGGACACCACCATAGTTATTAGTCATGTTTATATAGTGATCCTGTATCATCAGGTTGTTATGACACATTTTATTAATGTCTTGGAATCTCTTTGATGCTCAGAAGGGCTGTGAAGCAGAATTATACATCCCCAGCAATGTTTGCAGCAGTGGGGTAAGGCACACAGGGCTTGTATCCGAACTCTGTCTATGTTCTTTGTGGGATATGAGACAGTTGTTATTCTAACCATTGCATACCTCATCCTTTTCATTTAAGCCAGTATCAGCACAATGGCTACTGCTAGTCCAAAGTGTTAACAGCTGTGTTAAGTGGCAGCCAACCAATTTCCTGTAACTTGTGGTGAGGTAGCCAGATGCAGAGAATATCTATATAAAGGCATCTTTTTCTTTCCTTTTTTTTTTTTTTTTGTGTGGAGAGGAAATCAGAAAAGCCCCTTTTACATTTGAGTTCAGTTTTCACATCTAGGCTAAGAATAGTATGAGGGCTAAGAGTAAATGCCACCATGCTGACATGCCAGAATGAGGTCAAGAGGCACTACAAGAGGGGAACTGGGATGAGGTTTACCCTAGGTCAGCTTCTGTCACAATTTTGTGTCCTTCTTGGCTGATCCCAGAAGACCTACTTAGGCTTCTCTTCCTTTACTGAGCATAGCAAGACATTCCTCTCTTTGTTGTCAAATAGGAGTTTACTATCCTATGCATGTGCTTCTTGGATTAAACATAACTGGGTGTATCAAAAGTCTATGGCTGAACCCTTCCTTCTGACCCTGTGGGAACCCCCACCAAAGGTGGGAGCTGAAGACATCCTTCAGGAAGCTGTACTTCTAAGGCTGTGTGACAGAGGAAACAAGCCTCTGCTGTTCAGAGGACAGGCAGTGTTGCCTCAGTATTTACCTGCACAATACAGGGGAGCAGGGTGAGGTGTTTGCTCTGTAGGAAGTGGCACTGAGACCCCACGGAGCCATAACCTGGGGGATCTGAGCCCATGTCCATGGCTGGCATCTCCTGCCTGAAGCATGCCATTAAACAGCTTGGGCTGGAACAGCTGATTTGGGTCTGGCTAAAGGGGATGGTCACTGGAAAACCCAGCTCAGAAAGGCCAGAATTCTCCTCTGCAAGGCAGGAGGCACTTTGTGGTGGCAGGAAGACATGTGGTGGCACACGTCAAGGTGACAGCTGGGTTTGCTCTCTTAGCAAAGTCCAGGCTCCCCTGAAGAAACACAGCCAGGGCTGGACCCTGACGCCTTTCAGAGCCAGGCAGCTGGGTTAAAGCTCAGCAAGACATCCAGTACGTGCTTGGCTGAATACACAGGGGACTGCCTGGCACACTGGGACACAGAAAACTAAGACACATCCGTGCCTGGTGCTGTAGATTGCTTAGGGCTGAAATATCCTGCACTCCACTTCCCTCCTGAGAACCCATGCAATTCAAGAAGGGACTTGCTTTATCTCTGTATATGTTGAGCATGTGTATACATATATGCATGTGTGAAGGATCATCTGAAACCTACCACGCCTGGAATAGGAAGTTGGTGAATGGTGAACAATATCCTTAAAAGACTTTATCCACTACCAAGCAGATATATCCCAAATCACTTGAGAAAGCACACCATTACATCAATGTTAGGGAGTTAAGGAGGACAGAAATATAGGCAGAAGGCAATGGAAAGTTGCTCTGGACATGTGCTCTTACCTCTGCAAATGGCACTGTGGGATCTTCAATTATTAGACATGGTCAGGACCTCTATTTTATGTCTTGTTTGAGCAATTTGCTACAGAGTCCCTATTAAAACCATTCTGAGGGTATTGGTTTTCTCTTGACTCAGAGAGAAGACTGCTGCTTGAATCACTAACAGGAATTCAGCAGCACCTGGGTTTTCATTGGCAATGAACCACCCATGTACTGATCAAGTGGGAGGCTGTTAAAGAACAATTTCCCACCAGCTGGGGGAGGGAAAAAAACATTCACTGTGCCACACAACTGTCTAAAATCTGTGACATAAGAGAGTTTCTTTAAGAATGATTCCCTTCTTCACTGGAACAGTGGGGGGAAGAGTGCCATTTTACTGAGTGAGCTGCTTGGACACTGTGTGCACGTGTGTGTCTAAATTCACTCAGACAACATCCCTGAAAGTTTCCCTTGAGCAGCTGAAAGCATGAGGTAGTCAGCACAGTGGTGTGAACGTCTCGTGCAGACATCTGAACTGTATTGAGAAACAGCAGCAGATAGTAACTGTTTGAACAGCCTCATACTAGGACACTGCCTTGAGTCTCTTGTGTCACCAGAATCTCTTCAAGTTGCTCAAAGCCTTGTAATTACATGGCTTTACACACCGCTTGTTGCATTCATCTTATGGGCTTGTTGCAGTGCCTGTGAAGCACTCTTCTGAGAAGGGGAGGGCTGGAAATGCAGCTAATAGTAACAAAGTCACCCTTCTCAAACCACAGACAGAGAAATTCCTGATGACTCTGACTGCTTCATCCTAAATCCCAGTTCATATTTTGTTCCCCATCCAAAAACTTGATATGCCTGGGGTAGACATAACCAGGTCCTCCCAAAGCTGGATGTGGTTAAGCACAGCTCTATGTATGCAGACCTTAGGATGTGTTTATGTGCCTTTAATCCTCTTGTGGCACAGTAACAAATGCAATGGCAAACTCTCATCCAGGTAAGAAACGGCCAACAGACCATATCTGTTGCCACAGTGACTGAGTAACAAGAAGACAGCTATAGTGTCAAATGCAGATCTCTGTATTGAAAGGTTTCTGTTCCCACTCATGATTATAGAAAAAGGACTCACTTGCCCACTTCCAATAAATGAGAAACATATTTCTTAGAGGCAGTATGCTTCCCATGCTTGTAGCGTAGTGAAGCTGTTGGTTACTCTACTATTTTTGACATGCAGCTGCTATGCAGAAACATCTGATAGTTTCTTTTCTTCAGGCTCAGTTGCTGTGGTGTCAGGAAACAGCCTTTGGTTTCAGTTCATGTAAGATGTGAGCAGGTATGGGACGCCAGTGCGATACCTCAGTGACACAAAAATACACGCTTCCAGCTTGCAGAAGAAACTAGAGGTATTGAGGAGGGTAGGCTGATCAGTTCCAAATTCTCATCACAAATATTTGCTTTGGGATAGAAGAAAGAAAATAAAAAGGAAGTGCTAAATGGCTAGTTAAAAAAAAAAAAGAAGGATAAAAAAAAAAAAAAAGACAAATCCAAGAGATGTGTCTTTCTTTTCCACTGTGAGACCAGAGAATAAGTTCATTGACTTATGAGACAACATGCCGATGCTCTGGGTAAGAGGAGCTTCTCTCTGCTTTCCAATAAATTGCACACTGGCATAGGATAAATCTGCAATGCTGTGAAACGTTAAGTGTAAAGTAGGAAAGATAAATGAAGGCCTTCAAGCACCTAAGATGGCTTAGGCCAATAACCAAAGCTTTTATTTCAATACAGAAGAACAAATACAATATTTTGCAGGATCTATTGTCAGCATTACTTCACTTTCTCTGGGACAAACTCTACCTTGGTAGGTGATATGCAAAAAAATGCAGGTGCCAGAGATAGTAATCATGGAGACAGCAACAGGTCTTACAGCCTGTCCAATGCATCTTTGTTCTTTAAATCCTGGCAATAACTGCAAAAACTGTAGTGGTAGAAGCAGTCCCTTCTCCTCCTCACCACGAGAGCAGTACAGCTCAACCCTTGCTCTGCAGAGTGTGTATGGTGCTTTTTTGGAGGTTTGGGGTTTTGTGCACGTTTTTTTTTCTAAACCTCAGCTGACAAGAGCTGTAGCAATGTGGTTCTGTATCAGGTTTGAAGCCTTTGGCTTCCACAAGCTGTGGCTTACGCTGTGGAGAAAGAAAAAGTAAATATCCTTTCATGTGAGACATTTTTATGCTGAAGCTAAGAAAGTTTTAGAGTGAAAAGGTGGCAAAGCTGCTTTGCCTTGCACTGTGAGGAACCTAAGTCAGTAAGTCAATGTTCACTTTCTTCATCAGGGCCTGGGAGCACCCCAAGTCTTCCTGCACCAGGATGATTGAGTACGGTCATTCCCTATTGCTTATGGCTACAAGCCATTAAAGGTGGTGTGTCTGCTGTAACGCCCTTCCTTAATGTGGGGAAGTGGGCTGAGAGTTTTGGGCAAGATAGCATTAGCAAAACTGATTTTCACTTTTAGGAGCTGTTTGTCACCTTTGCTCACTGCTGCAACTTGTAACGTAGCTGTGGGGCAGCCAGCACAGCATAGCTGGGGGACTGTGAAACCTGCATGATGACAGCACAGGATAAATTAAGCCGGCTTGTCCCCTGAGCATACAGGTGGCACACATGCTGCAGCTCGCTGTGAGCAAGATCTGCCAGTGTACTGCAATGTGTGGGTCAAACAGCTTCAGTAAGAGGCTGCTGCTGTTGTGTCTGTGTTCAGAAGATGGTTAGACAGCTCTGGCACAGAACCAGCAATAACAAAGCACGTTTGTGACTGTTTCCTCTTGTGATCCTGTCTAACAGCTTCAAGGTTGCATTTGGGATGGTACTTGGAAAAGCCCTGCTTTGTGTTCTTCCACATTTTCCCAAAGACCATTTGCTGACCATGCTCCAGCATGAAGAAGTGCCTTTGCAGTCATGCAGTGTCATTTTTTCCATGCTCTCTGACAGGAAAAAGTGCCAGTCTGCTCCCAGGGAAGCCCATGATACCTTGTTTTACTCACCAAGAGTGAGGTTGGCCAGGAAAGGTCATTGGTTTGCACTCATGTCTGCAGAATCAGAAATTCAAAGGTCCTGCTTCTATTCTTCCCTTTATCAGGGGGAAGCTGGGTGCTGATGTTGTCATTCCTACCTAGAGCCTCAAAGACTCAGATCAGGCTAATAACTAGCTAAAGCAGAGCTTTAGCAATTAATGACTGCCCATGATGATGCAAAACATCATCATCAGAGTAGCATCTCTGTCCATGGGTAGAGTTGTGCATGCTGATCTGCTTTTTCAGCTACTAAAAAAACTTTCGTTTTGTCTAGCTCTACATCTCACCATGTCTTTAAGGAAAGGAAATCCAAACCTGGGATATAAACCAGAAAATTTGTCTGATTTAAAAATGCTTCTGTAATATACTAAGGCAATGGCTACATCCATTTGAAAGACAGCTGGTTTCTTTTTCTTTTTTGTTTCTGCTATATTTTTTACCAGCATGACAAGAAGCTGGTGGCTGAAGGAAGAAAAAGGATATAGTTTATTCTCTTTGGGCTATCCTTCTTTTGACAGAAGCAAACACTCTGCCTGCAAACACAGCTAATCCTCTTTGTCTGGATATTTTATTAGCTGAAGCTTAAATCCTTGAACCCTCAATTTATCATGTGTTTCCCTTTACTGGTGATGTCACCTACCCATCTCCATCTAATGAGTCACATACAGCAGCCAAATACAAGTGCTGGTAGGATAAAGGGCTCTGCTAAGTACTTCAGCCTCTTAATACTTACTTTATTACTTGATGAAATAGAAATATAACCGATAGACAAAGGAGTTAAGACCTCCCTGAAATATAAAGGAAATATAAAGATGGTCCTTGAGAGCCTCCTAATTACAGGAACTGAATACAACAGGAGTTGTTAGTAAGGGGGGAGGGATGATAAATGTTGGTTCTGCCACGCAACCAATAACAAGTGGACTGTTTGAAAATTATTTTCTTCCTGAACATTTCCATAAGTCATGTAGGCATACAAATATTACTATAAAGCATAAGGCCCCCTGACGCCTCCTTTCTAAAGAGAGAAGAAATGCACTGAGCATTGTGTAACTGGCGACGTCATCATGGAAAGCCAGTGCTTTCCTGTTTGAGACCCTGAAAAAGAAGGTAGGGAAGGAAGTGGAAAAAATGAAGAAGCAAATCAGGCAGATGAAGAGAGCAAAGAAGCTGGGCAAACCCCTGCAGGACAGATGACTAAGCTTTCCATTCCAAATCAAACAGCTCCATTTTGGGATAGCAACAGGTTTTCATTTATCTTCCCTAAATTTTTTGAATATGCTTTGGGCTCCCTACAAGAATGTGGCTACTGTCTGTGTTTGAGACTAAACAGGCAGCCTGCTTTTTCCACTTGGCTACCTTTGCGCAGTATGTCAAAAACCTTAAATGGCTTTGATAGAAGAACTATCTGGGAATAGGCAGTTCGGTGTGAGCATAAGCATACAGGGAGGTCTGGACATCCTAATTAAATTGTCATGTTTGAGACCCACCCAGAAAAACTGGACAAAATCTGCTCTTAGATTTGAAGAATGGAATTTTCCAAAGAGTTTTAGCTCTGCTCCCAAACAAACTAATGAGACCACCATTGGACTATTCTTTGAGGGCAGCATTCAAGTCCCAGTGTCCACATGGGAAGTGCTTCAGGAGAGAATCTCCCATGTAGGATTTGCTTGCTGGGCCTCTTTGGTGAGACAGAGGCAAAGATTTATTCAGTTCCTCAAGGCTGTAAATCTTCACTGCACCAGAAGTTGTGAAAAGTAACTATAAAAGAGAGGGAAAGGTGAGGGCAGTGAAATTCTCAGTACAGAGATGCTGGAAAAATATTGACATTTAAAATGAAGGAGAAGGTAACCTACAAGTTAATGTGACCCTTCCCGAACCCTCTGAACTTCTACCTCCTTCTTCTCTGCAGGCTTTTCCTACACTTTCCTCCCTTCCAGCCATCCCACTTCTGTCCCAGGAGTGACTGAAGCATGGCCTTATATTTGGTTCCAAATTTGAAAATGAAGGGGTTGGCTGACATCTTTGTGATGTCAGCAAGACAAATATACAAGGGTGACCACATTCAAGAGCCTGATGAGCTGACAGGGAGGAGTGGGGTGGGGTGAAGGGAAAGACCAATGTGACCATCGGTAGTCTCTGGGAAAGGTCCCACTGGAAGCAGGAGTCAGCCACTGAGTCAAAGGGGAGGATTTGGCCAGCTGTTTTGGACTGATTTTCCTTTGCCTTTTCACATCTTTTTAAATATAATGCTGGATTTCTTTCCTATTTTTTTTTTCAAGTCAGCTGTTGCAAATAGGAGTCCAGAAGCCATTTGGAAGGGTTACTATATGGGAGAGAGACTTGCAGGTGGTATAAACTCCCAGTGACAGTGTCTCAGAGCCTCTGTGGTTAGGTTTATGGCTGTTGTCATCGGCTGAGCTGTGCCGTAAACCTTATGATCTGAAAGAAGTAACCCCAAAGCTGCTATGTAAACCTAGTAAGAGCCAGGCAGGGAGCTGTGGTTGGGGGTTAGGTAGGGGTGAGGTGGAGGTGCAACTGCATGGCAGGCCTGAGCAGCTGAAGTGATGCTCTTCTGCTATAATCTTTAGCCACATTTTCAAGGCAGAGAGCAAGCGAAGAAATAAACAAAATATTCTTTTCCCTTAACAAGTAAGTAAAGCAGGAAATTCATTGCCATTGATTGATTCAGAAATTATTTCAAAGAAGGCTTTTGCAAAGTCATTGGGAGATAAATCTGATCAGATTCATGGTAGCTAAAGCAATGCTCTAGGATGGTTCAGAAAGTTCACACATACAGAGGAACCTGGATGAGATACCACACCTGACATATGTCCAAGCATTTGCTCCTGTTCATGTTGGAAACAGGTTACCAGATAGACAGGCTTGACCTAATACAGCTGCTCATATGTTACCAAGTCCCCACTGTATTAGGAATGGAGAGGTCAATGCATCCAAGATGACGTCATTAAATGAAACCTGTGATGGCAAGGAGGAAGCAGTTACAGAGGATGAAGCAGGGAAAGAGAAGAAAATTGCAGCCTATTTCTCAGGAAGGATGGGCTTCTGTGCTCCACAAGGGCTGATGCATACCAACCCCAACCCAGAGGTCACTGCAATGTTCTTCACTGTCCCTGAGAGGTTCGAGATGCTAGCCCACAGCAGATAGGGAGAAAATGACTGCAAGGTAACCTCAGTGGATGAGTGGTGGAAGGCATGGGTGTGTGCCACACATCATGAGGATGTCTCACAGATGTTTCTGCAGGCCCCTCTGCAGTCATTCTTTCCCTCAGTGCCTTGACTCCCACACTTCAGTTTCTCAGTAGACGTGCTCTCCTTATGACACTGGTGGCTACACCAGGTTTGCTGGCAAACTGTGAACTCAGAAGCCCTCCTTACTGGCCCCATATCATAATCTTCCTGATCTTCTTTTGTTGAACTACTTCATGACAGAAGAAGATACTCCTGTCCTGTAGAAGATATTTTACTCCTTGTCCTAAGGAGCACACAGCAACTTCCATGTTGGAGAAGAGCAGAAGTCCCTCCACTTTCATTAGGGCTGATAGCTGCCCTTGTCCCCATCCACCAGTGGTTTGAGAGATTGTTAGTGGTGAGGAAAAGCTGTTTCCCACACAAAGCAAGCACCAAGTCAATAATGGGAGAAGTGGGTGCTGCTAATGCTGTCACTCTGGACCCTGGAGAGACATACATTAAGAGATTTAAACCTGAATGGTGGCTGAGCAGCTCAGTTTCAGTGGAGGAAATGCAGAGGGAAAGCTCCCTTTCCCCTGCCATTAGAGACTGGCGGGTAGCAGCCTCATACTGCATCGCTGCCGGGGAAGGGGATAACAATGCTTAGGTGGGCTTGCGCGGAGTGCACAGCCTAAATGCTCTCTTCTCCAGCATCACCCCCAGCTTCTGCCTCCTACACCCTATGTTAGGACAGGATCCTTCCCCATCACTTTCTCACCGTGGCAGGAAAGAGCCTTGTCTCACCATCACTGCCAAGTCAGTTGTGTTCTACACTGCAGGCAACAGCATCATCTACCAGTCTCTGGTGGAGCAGCTAGCCTTGAGCAGTGGCACAGCTTCTGTGTCAGTCTGCAAAGCAGAGGAGCCAGTGATAGGCTGCAATAATAGGGATGTCTCACACTCACCTCATCAAACAAATGGCAAGCATGTGAGAGCCGCCTTTGGGTGCCAGGAACAGGGGAGCTCACTTGGGGTGCTATATCTGGTAGCACTTAAAATGTCTCAGAGAGGATGTTTGTCTCCCAGCACCAGACAAATGCTGGGAAACCTGCTCCCAAGAGATCCCACCTTCTTCCTCTTTAAAAATTCACCTCATTCTGAGCAGAAAGAAATGCTCTGAAAATGTGTTAGGGGGAAAGTAGACAGTAGGTCTTCTGCCCTAAAAAAATAAGAATAAAGTTATTGAAGAGTTGCAGGCTCCCAGATGAGGCCTGAATACTACCTGTGGTCAGTGCACCCAGCACCAGTGCTGCTGCTGCGGGGAACAGCTGCATCCAGGCAACACCCCAGTGTCTGGGAACTGCCCATGTAAAGATATAATTGTTTATCCTTTGACATACAGAACCATTAACAACCTAAGAACCCTTGACTTCATATGGACATTACGCTTAATCCTATTTTTCTACGAGAAATAGGATTATTGTCTGAGAGTTCATCATTATTAACTTCATTGAATGAATTACTGAGAGAAAAGATACATAGTGATTTCTGGTCTCTCAGTATTAGATGGGGGCAGCTGACTGGAATTTGCCATTTTCTTCATTAATTCATTTGATGGTGTCAGTCCTTCTCTCAGCAAGTGAACATGTGTCTCGTCTGTAGATGAGGACATTTTCTTCTTTTGGGACCATAGGTTCCTACTGGTGTGTTTGCAGCTATTTATTCTTTTGTGAATCACCGTTGCTGATAGAAAATGTCTGATGAAAGTTATATAGAAGAGCAAGGTAAGGTTTTATGAAAAGCTGTTTACATGTGTACTTCTCCTCACTTGGCCCCGGCCACCCAAGCTTGAAGGAACTTTGCTTCAAGCTTTTCCATTTTGAATCTCTTTCTTTTGGGTTCTACTCTTTTTGTTTCATTTCCAGCCAAGTTACATCTCAAGCAAGTTTAAAAAGCCTTTTTTTCTCTTTTGTGATTTTGATTACAATGATTTTTATTTTTTTCCAGCATCTCAGCCTAAATTTAGAGATTCTGATGCCAAAGATAATGATGGTATTCCCTTTGATACTGAATCATCTGGTGTTGCAGGACCAAATACTTGACATTTTATTTAGCTCTCCAATTTCTTCTCTCTGAACACACTACTATGTCTAGAAACCTTATTATGCTTTGGTTTAGCATTATGCATTGGGCTTGGCTTGATTTTCCCAGGGCTGTATCATAATTAGATTCACCTTGCAGAAATATTAAAGACTCAGATTTACTGAGACTCCTAATAAAGTGCCATGCTAATTCTGTGAAGTGAATGGGAGCTGCCAGGAATTCTCAAGAGAGCTTATCCTGAGACAGCAAGTATAACCTCTCCACACCTGATCCTTTGCACGTACCTCCGAATGGGTGCTAGTATCCTATTCTGCTTTGCATGCAGCATAGGTGGGCTTAGACAAGCAGCCATTTCAGAAAGTTTGTGTTTGCCTAGGGTGCAGCAGGGCACAGGTATCTGCTCAGACCTGGCAAAGTGGGATTGTTTTCCCCATACACTTCCTCCATAAGGTGTTACAGTGAGACAAACTTTCATATCAAGATCTCTGGGGCAAGGAATACCCCTCTGATGGGGGCTCTTACAAACCCCTGGGCAGAGGGGATCCTGTCCCTTAACTGGAACTGCAATACAAATAACAAACCATGAAATTTGTTCAACATCTTTATTTGTTCAACATCTTCGTCGGTGACATGGACAGTGGGATCGAGTGCACCCTCAGCAAGTTTGCCAATAACATCAAGCTGTGTGGTTCGGTTGATATGCTGGAGGGAAGGAATGCCATCCAGAGGGACCTTGACATGCTTGTGAGGTGGGCTGATGCCAACCTGATGAAGTTTAACCATGCCAAGTGCAAGGTCCTACAGCTGGGTCGGAGCAATCCCAGGCACAGCTACAGGTTGGGCAGAGAACAGATTCAGAGCAGCCTCCCTGTGGAGAAGGACTTGGGGGTGTTGGTTGATGAGAAAATGAACATGAGCCAGAAGTGTGCACTTGCAGACCAGGAAGCCAACCATATCCTGGGCTGCATCAAAAGGACCGTGACCAGCAGGTCGAAGGAGGTGATCCTGCCCCTCTACTCAGCTCTTGTGAGACCTCCCTTAGAGTATTGTGTGCAGTTCTGGTGTCATCAACATCAAAAGTACATGGAACTGTCGGAACAAGTGCAGAGGAGGGCCACGAGGATGATCAGGGGACTGGAGCACCTCCCGTATGAAGATAGTCTGAGAAAGTTGGAATTGTTGAGCCTGGAGCAGAGAAGGCTGCGTGGAGACCTCATAGCAGCCTTCCAGTATCTGAAGAAGGACTGTAGGGTTGCTGGGGAGGGACTCTTCATGAGGGACTGTAGTGAGAGGACAAGGGGTAATGGGTTCCAACCTAAACAGGGGAAGTTCAGATTGGATATGAGGAAGAAGTTCTTTACTATGAGGGTGTCGAGGCACTGGAATGGGTTGCCCAGGGAAGTTGTGAATGCACCATTGCTGGCGGTATTGAAGGCCGTGTTGGACAGAGCCTTGGGTGGCATGGTTTAGTGGGAGGTGTCTGTGCCCATGGCAGGAGGGTTGGAACTAGATGATCTTAAGGTCCTTTCCAACCCTTACTATTCTATGATTCTAATAACCCTAATTATGATGAGCAGACTGGTGAGTTTGGATTCCTCACGTGGATCTCTCATCCCATGGAAGTCGGTGGCACATTTCCTATTGGCTTCAGCGGGGCTGGAATGAGGCCTTTCCTTTCTGCCTGTATGACTCTTTGCAAATGGAAAAATATTTGAAGTTCTGGTTTGGTGCCTCAGACTCTGCTTCTTCTCCACTTTAGGAACACTTCACTTCAGCCAAACGTTTCCTTTGTCTCATAGCCTCAGAAAAAGAAAAAAGAGGAAAAGAAAAGCTTTCTCCAAATAAGAACATGAGCAACAGAAGCGTTAGAAGAGAGGATACCTTATGATCCAAAATAAAAGAAAAAACTCTTTCCACTGCCTAGATATCCCAGTCAAGGCTAAAAGAAAGCAGTCAGCTTTGCCAGCAAAATCCTAAGCAAAAGAAATAGATGACATCCCTCTGGTGCCCCTGGACATGCAAAGTATCCGCTTTGCTGCTCTTCTGCTCCCCTTTTTTTTCCAGTGCAACAGCTGCCAAATTTGTCCTGCCTTGTAGGCATAACACATCAAGCTCAGGGAAAAACCAGGTGCTGAGGTGAAGCCTGGAAGTCCTGCAAAGGGAGGAGAGCAGCGTGAAAGAAAACACAGCTATGTTAAGAAGCTTCCTTCTAGGATAAAAATAGATGGACACACACACAGGAACTGAAAATCCCTCACTTCTGTTTGCTTTTTCTGTTTGATTTCTTCTTATTCTCTCTCACCTTGCTGCTCTCCCATCCAGATGAATAATTGTGTTTCCCATCATAGCTGAGCTCTCTTTCAAGGGAAGATATTTTGGACTTAAAAAGAAAAAAAAAAATAAATTTAGGGGTTATTTCCCAGTACATAAACCAGCAAACTCCCTTAAGGAACAACTGAATGTTTAATTTTGCAGTGGAAGCCTTGCAAAATCAGGTTTTCATTTCCGCTGACTGCTTTGAGTGGAAAACTGCATAAACATGAATACATATGGTGCACGCATGCACACACACATATATACACACCAGCTTCTCAGCCTCTGAATACTTGCAGCTTGAAATTGTACCTAAAGATGGTACCTTAAGGTACCATCCTGTACCTTAAGGACAGGAGAGGCAGCCATGAGAGGTGAGGGGAAATCATGAGGGGAGAGCATTAGTGTCCAGAAGGGATGATCATGAGGGGAGAGGTGGGGCCACTCTGAGTGGAGATCATGAGGGGTGAGGGGAGAATAAGAGGGGAGAGCAGTGGCAGTCATGAGAGGATAGGAGGGGGCAGGAGGGGCGACCTTGAAGGGACAGAAGGGTAGCCATGAAGGGAGATCCTGAGGGTACAGGAGGAGTGGCCATGGGGGGTGAGGGAAGATCATGAGGGGAGTGATGGGGCAGTTATGAGGGGTCATCATGAGGTGAGCGCAGGGGCAGCCATGGGCCGTGAGGGGTGGCCATGAGGGGTATGGGTGGCAGCTATATCATGTGGGACCACTATGAGGGGGCAGATGAGGGGTGGCTGTGAGGGGCAGCCATGAAGGGAGACCACTTCGCCCTTTGTAGGAGGATAAACTACTGGCTCCTTTAACAGAGAGGGTTAAAGTGCCACTTACTGCAATGAAGGAACAGGAGTAGAGGAATAAGGTGGATGGGCTAGGCTGCCCTTCTCTATGCACAGCAACCTTTCATAGAATCATAGAACCACAGAATATTTGGGTTGGAAGAGACATCTTAGAGAACATCTGGTCCAACCCCCCTGCAATGAGCAGGGACACCTTTAACTAGATCAGGTTGCCCAGAACCACATTCAGCCTGGCCTTGAATGTCTCCAGGGACGGTGCATCCACCACCATTCTGGGCAACCTGTGCCAGTGTTACCACCCTCAGTGTAAAGAATGTCTTCATCATATCCAGCCCAAATGTCTCCTCTTCTGGATTAAAGCCATCACCCGTTGTCCTATCACAACAGGCCCTGCTAAAGTCACTCCCCATCTTTCTTATAGGCCCCTTTTAAGAACTGAAAGGCTGCTATGAGGTCTCCCCAGAGTCTTCTCTTCTCCAGGCTGAACAACTCCAACTCTCTCAGCCTTTCCTCATAGGAGAGGTGCTCCAGCCCTCTGGTCATCCTTGTGGACCTCCTCTTCACACCTACGTTTCCTAGAAGTCAAACAGCCCCTATTTGCTTAAAATAAAAATAAATACAAAAAATAATAATAAAAAGGGAAGGAAGATAAAACTCAAAGGAATCCGGAAGCTGTTCTTACCGGGAATCAGAGGCCAGGGAGCTGGCTGGGTGCAGCCTGCCTGCAACACCCACCCAGCCCAGCTGCAGCCTATCTAACACAAACATCGCGGTGGCCGTTTGCCCAGAAACAGCATGGGCCGCTGGAGCCCTCCAACGGAAGGAAGCGAGAGCGAGCCCCGGCCTCCCACCACAGCCCCCCAGAAATCAGCTCCGGGGGGAGGAAGGGTGATTGGCAGCTCCCAACAGGGAGAAGAGCTGCGCCCATAAACACCGCTGTTATTTTCTTAAGTAAAGAGGCTTTCCTCCCCTTCCTGTGATCAAAAAGGGTTGTTAACAGTTCCTGTTAAAAGCCGGTGCACATAGCCTGTAACTTTACACATGGGCTCCATTAGAAACAGGAAAGATGATTTCTTCCTCAGTGTTAAGATATGCCAAGAGCCTTAAGTTTATCTTCAGGATTGGGGTTTTATGTTTTACTACATAGGTTTTTCTGGGGCAGTCAGGTTTGGTGGGGATGGAAAGGACAAGTGAATCTTAAAGGACTAAAAGTCCCTTTAAGTCCCACACATATAGTGGGGAAATAAATTTGATGGAGCTGTGACCATCCTTACAGATTTCATTTCTTTTTTGCTTTTTTTGCAACCCAATAGGTTTATATGAGGTCTTCCACATATGGAAATACCTGCAAGAAGTCATGCCAGCTCTTAGGTAGCATTGTAAAAACATAGTCTTTAACATTGTAAAAACAAGGTCTTCAAAATCCTGGGGAAATCAAAAGTCAGGGATAGGTCCATGAGAATTCAAATAAGAACTGAGCAAAGAATTTCAGAAACACTGCAGGTGCTTTCAAATTCATAGTCAAGTCTCCCACTTCTCTTTGACTAACAGCGCTGTGCTAGATTCACCTTTTTACCCAGGCTTTGTCAATATTGGCTGTGTCCCAAGGTACATGTTTGTGTGACAATATTACACGCAAATTATTTTCTGATGAAAGGGTCCTCAAAACTTGCAAGATTTAAGGTGGCTTTCCCAGGATGTTCAAATGTAAGATGGGGCTACTTCAGCTCGGGGGCCTTTGAAGAATGTAATATGCATTTGTGCTTCAGTGAAAACGTAGAATCGTAGAATACCAAGTTGGAAGGGACCTCAAGGATCATCTGGTCCAACCTTCTTAGGCAAGCATGACCTAGATTAGATGTCCCAGCACCCAGACATGAAGTCCTTCCTTTCGTTACCACAGGAGATTCTGTTGGTGTCTCAGCAGCAGGCAGACACCGAGAGGGCACCAACCTTTGGAAGGGGGACCAACTTCTAGTTCCCCTTCATGTCAAAAGGGTGATGGGTTTCACTGGAAATCCTTTCTGGTTCATGAATGCTTTGAGTCAAAGTAGCATTTGTTCACCCTCCCCTGAAACCCCAAGATGGCTGATAGCAGCAGTTTGCAGTTTTCTTGGTCAGGCTTGTGTGAGAGAGAGAACCTCATTGTGCTATTTGTAAACAGGGAGAGAGCTTTTTAAAGAGGCTTTTGTTCCTCTGCAGCAGTTGTCAGACATGGAAGGGCTTTTTCTTCCCAGGGCTCATCTAAAGATGCATTCCCAGGAGATACATCTGACCCCTCAGAGATGTGGCCTGCTGCCAGGGGGCATGCACTTGGCTTCTGCCATGTGGGCAGCAGCAGCCACTCTGCACCGTGTTGGTAACAGCTCTCCAGAGGAGACAGAGAGTCTGGGAGCATTTTTCTTTAGAATGGCATAATTTGGCCATGATTCCTCATACAGACGCAGCTCCTCACTGTAGGCCCCCTTCTTGCAAATATTTATGCCCATGAGTAACTTCAAGACTATTAGTAATGAGTTGAGTGGGATAACTCCTGGGTTCTCAGCAGACACTGAGGAAAACAATCCTTTTGCAAGAGGGGTTTACATACATGCTCAAATGTCTTTTGCAGTAAGGATGGACTTAAGTATGTGCTTCAGTGTTTTGGAAATGAAGGATGAGAATTTCCCCACTCTCTGGGTTCAGTTTTATTTGCTGTCTATTGACAGATATTCTGTGAGGGTTGCCCAGATTCCTTGTGTAAAATTAATAGTTAAATGATATGGTTTCTGAATATATTTGCAGTTCTTCCTCCCCCTAAATGTAATGAAAGCCATAACAGCCATTATTCTCTTTCACATTTGTTGCATATAAAAATACATTCCAGTGCCAAGACCTGAAAAATCAGCTTTTTCCTAAAGCTCATTTTGTCTGACTTATAAAAGTTTTACGAGTTATAAAACCCCTGAAACAATAAGTTTCTGATGGAAATGATGACTAGAGCAAAAATAACAGGTGTTGATATAATACTCCTAGAAGTAGGAGACATGGAACTCTAGCTCAGCTAAAAATATGCACTTTTTATTTCTTCATATTGCATGTTTAATACCTTGGTTCTTCAGGCTGAACTGCAGCAAGAGATCATAGGAATCATGGGTTCTTCAGCTTGTAAACTCTTAGCAGGCAATGTGTTTGCATTTAGGAGTGAGCAGCTTCCTAGAGAGCTAGCACCACATCCTCAGCTGGTGTAAACTGGCATAGCCCTAAAGAAGTTGAAGGAGCTGATTTAATAATAGTTAAAAACAAAAAGACACATCTCTGTTTTGAATTGTATAATTCAGTGCAGCCTAATGTGAGTTTATTGATGTGGCGATCCTTATGAGTATTGTGAGGCTACAGGGAAAAAAAGACAAATCCCCTCAGTTAACCTGTTTAGGCTGGCTTTGCCCATCCAGTCTTTGATCCCTGAGATCCATATGTTAGTGAAGCCTGCATTTACTGCTTAAACACATGGTCAACTAATGACAGTAGCCTCAGGCCTAGGCAACACCTCTGTATGCTGATAGCTAGCAGCCACTCTACTAAACCTCATCTTGTGAGCCCTGCACACATGACAGATTTGAAATCTATCATGAGCGAGCCCTGTGAAGCTGAGGCGCATAACTGAGGTGCTTGAAGTTGGCCAGCATGAGTATTCCTGCTGAGCTCCTCGCCTAGGCTGCATCTTCCTAGGCGGGGGACCCCTTATATCATTATCTTCTTTCACATGTTTCTCTCCTTGTATTCATCCTCCTTGCTCATAAACTACAGGAAACTGCCTCAGCTAAGACATGCATTTGTGTTATATATATATATATATAAATACTTATATATACACTTATGTACTTATTTGTATAAAATCTTCTTTGTATAGAAACATCATTTGCTCAGCCTGAGCAGAAATAGGAGTTCACATTCTGCTGCCATCATGCTACAACTGCCTGGGGAAGTGATGCTGCATTAGCAATAAAGCTTGCCCTCCATGAGGGCTCCCCAGCCCTCTAATGAGGGCTCTGTACATTTGTGTTAGATTAGAGGCGCCAATAAGCACTGCACCAAAAGGCCAGCCTTGCTGATTGTTGTACACTCTTCACAGGGAAGAATATAAATACAATAATGAACTACAAATAAATATCATGAGCTGGGAACTGATCATGTCTTTGATTTCTTTCCTAGCTGAATGCATCCAGCTGTGACGTCCACTTTTTCCCTCCAAGTCCAGAATGTGACTCAGCAGTGCCCGAGAGATTACAACTGAAGCAAAAATCTTCTCTTTGCTGCTTTAACTGTTGTTCCCAAGCTGTTTGCTGTGGAAATTTTTTCACAGCATTGGTGATTGATGATTCAGTGCTATGTAGGGAATCCCCCTCAGCCCCCCATAGATTGACTCATCTCAGTGCTCATCAGGTCCACCTGCTCAGGGCATAACTGTGGTATAAATCCTACACTCCCTTACATGGCTGAGGATCCCAGCTAGGGTGGCACATGCTGCCTGTTGGCAGTACAAGTAGGTTGTTTGTTGACCTTGGTTTTGTGTCTCATTACATTGCCTGGTTCTGAGCAGTTCTAAATTATTGTTAATCAAAGAAGTAACTGAACTGCTTCAGCTCCTAGGTAAGGTGGCACAGACAGATTACAACCCTGATCAGTGGGTTTTACACATATGCATATAACTGAAGTATCCTCACCAATGAACCCAAATACAACAGCTCAGTTGTGATTAAGTTCTAAAATATCCTTGCATTCCTCCTGAGGAAGAGAGGGGGAATCAGTTGGTGAAGCTGAAGTCAAACTAGGAGGGATGTAGTGGATGACTAAGAAAATACAAAGTCAAGTATCATTGTTGCCAGCAGGCACACACTTACAGAGTCTAGTCCTCTCAAAGGTTGTGCTGTGAGAAGCATTTTTCCCCTTTATCCTTCTCAGTGATACTGATATGTTTGTATTCACATGGTCCTGTGATGAGAGTCCCTGGAGTTCCTCTACCAGTCAAGGATGATCACAGTATAGTTAGAGGATAAACATGCTTGGAACTTGTAATGAACACAATCAATCAGATTCTGCAAGAAAATGAAGTGATTCAAAGCAAAAGCTAGCCTCTTTTCAGCGAAATCTCCTCTCTCTTCTCAGAGCCCCAGGAAAGGACCACAAGAGTACGAATGCTAAATCAGAGAGTAATGTATCTGAATTATGAAGTGGCACAGCAAAGAAAGACCAAAAAAGAAGCAGACAGTGGAATGGAGAGACTGTTGTTGAGATGGGGCAATGAGACAGCTTTCTACAGGACTGTCTCACTAATGTGTATGCAAAGATTGCCTGTAAAGAGATCACCTGTCTGTGACAGCACTGGTAAGGTGGTGCTTGGGGATAATTCAGTCAAGTGGAAGGTGGCAATCCCAAACCAGCAAGGTTAGGAATGCTGGAAGAATGAGGAGGAGAAAGAAATAAATCTAACTCTCTTGGGTGGATGGCAGTTTACAGATGAAGGCATAATACATGGTGGCACCACAATCCATCCAGCTTTGAAAGGATCCCAGTCCTAGGAGAGCATGTAAATAATCACTTTTACAGCAAGTGTGGAGCCTGCCAAATGCTTCATCTCTGATTTTCCCAAGAAGCATTTTTCAGAGACCTGGGAACACGAGTCTGAATCTGCTGTGTAAAAGTGAGTGTGAGTTTTCCCAGGGACCTGCACAGGGTTGAATATACAGGAGGCATCTAAGTATCAGTGAAGAATGGTAGCTCATAAGTACGCACTGAGCATTTCTCCTTTCCTGCTTGTAGGGGTGTTACACCCTTAGCAGAAATGAAGGTATGTACCCAGGGCTCATCGGGAGGAGGATGGGTTCTTTGTGTGGATCAGCAATGCGTGGCACACCCGCATCCCACAACTTGGATTTAACATCTCCAGACAGCTTGAGAAATGCTGTCTGCTGGTCCTCAGCTGCACCTGATGTAGCCATTGCTTTGTGTCTTTTTGGAATGTTTCTTCTGTCAGCCAGTCTGTCTGCCTGTGACTTCTCAGAAAAGGTATCTCCCCTGGAGCTTCTTGAGTAAATAGATTTACTGAAATTGTCAAACTTTCACTTTTAATGCTAGGGCAGGTTACCAGCAATTGAAATAAATTTTGTCCTCACCAAGATCTCAAGTCAATTGTATAACTGAAAAAGTTAATAATTAAGAGTGGTCGATGAGAAAATGAACATGAGCCAGCAGTGTGCACTTGCAGACCAGGAAGCCAACCGTATCCTCGGCTGCATCAAAAGGAGCATGGCCAGCAGGTCTAAGGAGGTGATCTTGCCCCTCGACTCTGCTCTTGTGAGACCCCCCTTGGAGTACTATATACAGTTCTGGTGTCCTCAACATCAAAAGGACATGGAACTGTCGGAACAAGTGCAGAGGAGGGCCACGAGGATGATCAGGGGACTGGAGCACCTCCCATATGAAGATAGGCTGAGAAAGTTGAGGCTGCTCAGCCTGGAGCAGAGAAGGCTGCATGGAGACCTCATAGCAGCCTCCCAGTATCTGAAGGGGGCCTATAAGGATGCTGGGGAGGGACTCTTCATGAGGGACTGTAGTGAGAGGGGTAACGGGTTCAAACTTAAATAGGGGAAGTTTAGATTGGATGTAAGGAAGAAATTCTTTACTGTTAGGGTGTTGAGGCACTGGAATGTGTTGCCCAGGGAAGTTGTGAATGCTCCATTGCTGGTGGTATTGAAGGCCGGGTTGGACAGAGCCTTGGGTGGCATGGTTTAGTGGGAGGTGTCTGT
The DNA here is from genome assembly GCA_017639245.1 of Myiopsitta monachus. Taxonomy (NCBI): domain Eukaryota; kingdom Metazoa; phylum Chordata; class Aves; order Psittaciformes; family Psittacidae; genus Myiopsitta; species Myiopsitta monachus. The sequence goes on along the minus strand of CM029927.1, from coordinate 11,478,194 downwards.
GCCCATGGCAGGAGGGTTGGAACTAGATGATCTTAAGGTCCTTTCAACCCTGACTATTCTATGATTCTATTCTATGATTCTGTAAGAGTGTGAGTGAAATTTCTGTACGTTTTGGCCTTGGTCTAATACTGAATGTAAATTAGGGAGAAACTCCAAGCAATTTCAATTAGGCCAACATGGAACAGTTTTGAAAATTTCATGTGAACGTCCGTGGGGCAGGGGCTCTGTTGTGCTCTGACCTGGTGCCTTCCCAAAATTGCTGGGACATTACTTGAATGCATTCAGAGTTGTGCAATATGTTTTTACATATCTTTGGCAGTCTCTCTTTTCAGAAAGCCTGGATATTAAAGGGTAGAGGAGGAAGGCACTCAGATGTTCAAAGCAGGGACTACATCTCCTTTTGTCTTGGTCTTTAACCTCAGTTAAGGCCAGTTAAGTGCTACCATAGTCTGCCTAATGAAAATCTGAAATGAAATCTAAAAATTTAGCTTATTTTTTGTGATGCATTTAAATTAACCAAAAACCCCAAACCTTGTAGCCCAGGACCATCTCCTCATAGGTAGGACAAGCAGCAGAGTACTAGGTACCACTGCAGTGTGTCACCAGGACTTAGACATCTCCTCCAGTCCATACAGCTCTAGGGAGTTCTGTGGCAATCATGAGGTCTGTGTAAGTTTTTAAAGATGACTGCAGGACTTTAAAGTAGATTTCCCACTCCTACTAAGCTGCAGAAGCTAAATATATCCTTCCTGTTTACTGTCTGTGTGATTTTAAACTAAGCTCCAGTCTATAAAACATAATGCATCTCTGGCGTCTCAACTCAACAAGGAGCAGTACAGCTCTGGTTAGTAATACAGCATCGCCTGACTGCCTGCCTCTGCCAAAGCTGGCAACAAAACACACTTCAGGCAAGCCAGGGGACAGCTGGCAATATCTGGATCAAATCAGTTCTGTGGTTTAGTTCGAACTTAAGGGATAAAGCATATGCTAATGTTCTTTTTCTCTCCTTTTTAGGTAAACATTTTCATTTGTAATGAGCCATCAGCTTTGGAGGCTGCAAGCTGGATTCAGAGAACCTATGGAGTACCCAGGACATGTTTGGCTTCGACAGACTTGCTTTCCAGGTTCTCCATTCATGACAGAATGATAGCTGGTTTCAGATATCTCATGTTCAACTTTTCTAGTTTTCTTCAGCAATGATTTTTTTTTTCCTGAATCTTTCTCTTCATAGCAAAAAACTGTCATAGTTCAGTGAGACACTCTGCATCGCATTCACAATGCAGAATTGCACTCTGTAATCATGAATGTTCTGGTTTATTCTCTCCCCAAACCAGTCATCTTCTGGGAGGAAAGGGTCATGGGATGATTTCTTTTTATAAGCAGATGTGAGGAACTTGGAAAAAAAGCCTCTTAATAGCCAGTCCAAAGATGACCAGAGGCACTGTTTTGCAATACAGGGTGTACGACCTAGCAAATCCAAACCTTTTTAATGTAACATAGCTATTTCTTCCCTACCTCTCTTTTTGTCTCAAAGAAAAAGGTCAATTTTGTATTTAAAAAACACTATCAAAGATTTAATGATTGTATAGTTGGCCATAGTTCAAACAATACAGGCAGGAAAGAATGTACAGCTGTCAAGTGTAAACAGAAATGGGTAGAGCTCAGAAATGCTTCAGACAAATCATTGTATGTCATCGGCTGGTTTTAATTAAGAACAGACCAAATATTCTCTCCCTTCCCCCTCCCTCTTTCTTCTCCCCCTTTTTCTTCCACCCCTTCAGTAACTTAAAAGAAAATGATTTGTAGTGTATTGTCTTATTGGAGTCTGTCCTTGTGGAAGTAAGCAAATGAATATGGAAATAGCTTGACTCAAAGTTCAAAGCATATTATGACATCCCAAGGAGACCACAAGATTGTAATCTTAAAACTGCAACAGCAATAGGTTAGACTTGTACCTTCCCACTTTCTGCAAGGAAGGTCTTGCTTCAGGAGCAGAATCCCATCATGTTGCTTCATGTTCTCATTTAAATCACTGTTCTAGAAGCAAATTTCAGGTTGATCACCTCAGTCAAGTGAGTTTTCTTTGCTACATGTGTTGTGCCAGCATCAGGTATGTCAGCTGGGAAGCCTATTTGCAACATTGTCCTATTTTGAGAAATGAGATATGAACCAATACTTAGATTCTTCTGGATGGGCCTGAGCCAGAGGCAATAGAAAGGAACTGAGGAAAGATGTGGTGCACACATTATTTGGTTTTATTTATTTATTTTACACTAGCTTCTCTGGATTGCTTCTGTGTTTTGCTGTCGCTACTGGTATGGATCTCTTCTGCATCTGTGACTTCAAAAAGAAATATTCCCCAGTAGACATATTACAGCTAAGGACATGACACTGAAGAAATAACCACAGAGTTACCTTTCTCCTACTGCTGTAGCTAGAACTGCTTTTCTGGAAGCACCAAACAGCAGTTTATCATGTTGTGTTGTATTTTATTTTCAGCAAGCTTTATCCAGTTTGCTTTAGGATCCGTGAAGTGGCTGTATTTCCAAAGCAGCAGTGGTACAGTCTGTACAAGTCTTGAAACCATTTTGAAAGGTAATCAAGAGAAGAAAACACACTGTCACAGTCTGAAGTAGAGCACTGCTGTGCACTTTGACTCAAGGGGGGACAAATTAAGTCTCTGCAAGGAAAGAAACTATAATAGATGTTGGGGTTTACCTGCCAGCTCATCCTATTTCTCTTTGCTGTGAAGAATATCAATATGGCAGTAGTAATAATGTTATTGATGGTATGTCATGAAAAGATTATAAGGGGAGGGGTGAAAAAAACACCTACATGGATCTCTACTGAAATGACAACAGTGTGTGTGTATCTTGTAAAACAACATTCCTGCATTTGCAAGTTAAATAGGTGGGGAGTGCTTCTTTAGCTGCTCACTTTTGGTGTCATTGAAAGTCCACTTCTGAGCACTAGGCATTTTCTTTGCTGCTACCCTCAACCAAGACAGAAAGGGTGCTTTTTCATTGGAGAGAAGTTTATAGTTTCCCACATTAAAAGAATTCTTGGTAGACATCATCCTATGTGCTAATGACCACAGAAAACAGTAGACGTCACTGGCGAATGCAGTATTGGTTATTTCCATATTTGCTCATAATGAAGAAGCAGAAGCAATGAGAAAAACTCAGTTAATTTTTTGCCCACCAATAACTCCATCCCTGTGCCAATTAATGAATGAAACTACAGACAGGCTTGCCTTGCATAAGATTTCCAAAATCTATTTTTATTTACTAGTTAAAGAACTCTTTTTCATTTAAAATAAAGGAAATAGTCTCTGAATCTCCTGGAAGGCAAAATGCCTCCCACATGGTAATTGCATATTTTTATTTTTTAAATGCTGATTTTTAACTAAAATCCTGTGACCTAAAGCATAGGGAATGGGGATCAGTCTCTTAGAGCGCTGGGGTACACACTTCCCCAAGATCAAAGCTGAGGTAACATGTTTTCTAGACATTAGGTGAAGGCATAAAAGTAAAGGTACTTTTACTGCAAAGGACATGTGCTACAGGTGTGTAGTTACCAAAAGGCCATGTGCCTTCTGATCTAGGCCTCTCAGCAGTTAGGCTAGAGGAACAGTTTGGAGCTTTTTTTCACTAGCTGCTTACTTAAATACTGTCAGTTAATGCTAAATGTATCACATGAATCTCTGCACAAGGACTAAACCACTTTCATTTTCTTTTTTGGCATGTCTTTCTCTCCAAAAGAGGATAGTAATCACAAACAAACAGCTGGGAAGCAAAAAGCCGTGAAAATTTTATAAAGGCTATGTGGAGAGACAGCAGAACAGTCTTGACTCTATGGCAGCCTAACTTGTACCAGTTCTGAGACAAAAAGAAGAGAAAAGAAATGCAAACGATCATAGAAACGTGAGATGAATTAAGAAGACATATGGAGAACTCCATGAAAGATGGCCTCTAAATTTACTGGGAAACATGTTTCCTATTTGCTTCACATGTTCAAATGTCTGGTTTTTATGCAGCAGAAACAGATTTTCTTGATATTCTGTGTGGGGTAAGTGAAATATGTATATTAATTTGTGAAACATAACTCTGCAGTGCACGCATGTATGTATTTTGCACATTAATTATCATGGTTATATATAATATGTATGTATTATAGTGTGTTTATTGCATAACGCTTGTATCAGGTTTGGTAAGCAAGCCAATATTTTTACCAAGTAACATAGATGGAGGCCCCCCAGATGGATCAGAAGGATTGTCTGAGAAAAGCTGCACTTTTTTACAAGGCTCAGAAGCCCAGTAAAACTTCTCTACATCCTCATGCAGCCTCCCAACAGAAAATAAAAATCCTTTATTAAATAATGTGGCCCTTTAGGGAGGCATACATGACATCATGTGGACAAATGTATTTGATGAATAATACATCATGATGCACCCTCTGTGAGTGTGATTATGGAGCTCTGTGTGTGGGAGGCCTCCAAACGGACAAGTTTTCTACCTTAATATTATTCTTGTAAATAAAGAAGATCTCAGTCTTCCTGAGAAACAGGGAGGAATATTTCCCTCTGAAATCACTAAGACCGTACACAAGATTTTCTCTTACAGACCTGCAGAGGTATTATGTTACTTTCAAAGCTCCTTTTCACTAATTTTTTTAAGAATCCATTCCAACTCAAACCAATTGAGACAAAACAATGCCTGTATGAGGAGAAAATCAAGTAAAAGAATGAGTTAGTTTCATGATTCATCAAATTCCTTAATTATTTTTTTATCTCTGCAGCTTATTCTGTTAGATTGCAGCAATTTTCATGTTCTGTAACTACACCAACTTCAACACAGCTTCAGAAAAAATACACCTTGTATTACTGCACATGAATAAGCGCCAGGCGAAAGTCTGTATCTACACAATGTATCTTGTGGATACGCAGGGAGCTCTGGGATGACCCTAGCACGGAGTGGAAAATTTTTGAGAGGTGGCTCCCAATGACATTAGTTGATCAGTTTTTCTTTTTCTATTGTTGGTAGGTCATAGGATGACGAGTTGAAAACAATAAGATCAGATTTTAACAGGCTCAAAAAAGAGAAGTCCTGCAAAGTGAAAACCCCAGAAAATAGTTTTCTTTTTGTTTGTCTCAAGAAATTAAAGATCAGGGAAATTCCCAACGGCAATCAACATTTCATGTTTTGTTTGCATTGGCTCAGGTTCATATTTGGAGCTCTATATTTAACAAGCCATCCTGAGAAGGCTAGATAGCCGTGGCTAATGACAATGGAAACAATTTCCCCTTGCGGTGTCCGCTGTCGCAGTAAGCCCAGAGCTTTGATGTCTGCCTGACACCATTACGTATTATAAATCTGAAAACTATTGCCATCTTAATTGAAAGCTCCTACTGGTGCCTGGTGGAGGCTCCCCCCAGCTTTGTCAAGCACCACAGCCTCTTTCAGCAAGATGAGCTGCAACATTTGCAGGAGCTTTGGTTTTACTGCATGGGATTGCTCCATGGAAACAGACTGAGAGGAGACTCTTCTCTCTGAGCTGCCCCTAAGTCTGTGGTGTGTGGTGCACAGGTGCTGAGGTTGGCCTTGTGGGCCCATCAGTAGTACTCCGATTGGATTAACTTCCTTGTTTGTTGTTGCTCCGTACACCTCTGATGCACAGCCTTGTCCCAGGGATGCTCCTGGCCCAGCTCATGGTGTTTCCCAGAACCATACAGAAGTGGGTGCTGTGCACCCTCTGGACCTCTCTAAAAGAGTTTTACAAGATTTTTGGAGCCCCCCTCAGCCTTGCTCCAAATGTAAAAGGAAGAACTTCTCCAGCTAGTTTTGCAGTAGGCAAGCTGTCTGTTCAGCTAAAACTACCAGTGACAGAGAAAGACTGAATAGCTCTGTGGTTTCATTACAATGCACTGAGTTATGGAATTGTACAGTAGTAGTAAACTACTTGAAATCCAACTACAATCAGCAGCAGCCAGCTGACATCTTTTTCGCAGTGTGTGCGAAATGAGTTGTAATCGCCGATCTGATTTTAATAGACAAACTATCTGTGTTGAAAGGAAATAAAAAGAAAAAAGACACCCACTGTTTCTTTGGGGAAGATGTCAACAAATAAAACATGCAGGAACAGTTTGTACTGACGTTTTTTAATATCTTATTGGCTCAACAACCATAATTTAGAAAATCGTAGCCTTTAGAAAAAGTACTTCATAAGCTGATTAAGGACTTCTAGAAATAGAGAAAGTGAGGGTAGCATGTGGAAACTTGTACTGCCACTCCTGTGGCTACTCAAGGTAAGACATATAGAATGTTTTCTGAGTTCTTAGTTCTGGTGGCACTTTGGTTTTCAAGGACAGGGAAAACATATGAAGTTAAAACTAAAGACATAACTAACACTTTAAAAAAAAATCAAGAAAACGTGCTTTACAGCCTGCAAAAATTCTGCTTCAGAGTCATTCAAGTTTGGTTGCCCCATGTCTTACTTAGTGTGAGAGTTTCTTGAATAGGCTATGTGAACCATGACACGTTATGGGGAAATTCCCACTATACACCCTGCTCCCTCACTTTCTCCCCATTGACGTGTGAGCTGGAAGGTGTGGTCTGGCAAGAGCATTTGGAAACTGAGGTACCTGTACTATAACCCCCTGTGATACATTGCACCATCATATCCAGCCTGAACTCTTTTGCCTGGTTTTGCCAAACAAATAATGATATTTGACTTGTTACTAAAAATTTTCATTTCTACTCTCTCTAGCTTTTATAACACAGCTATTGTGAAAGCCTGTTAAGTTTCTGTGAGGCTCAAAAGTCATTATTACAGATATGGTAAAAAATTCGTAGGCGCTGAAAAGTAACAAACCTATCCTGCCAGTATCCTACGAGTAAACAAGAATCATTTGTGCTCCTCAAAAGAAAGAATAAGCTAATGAAAAATGACCAGGATTAGTTATGTTACTATACTTTCAAGGGCCTGAGTGTACTGGAAATACTTGGTTAGAAGCTAGAAAGTCCTATTCATAAAGAGTACCATTTCCAGTGGAATTTCTAACTAATTTACTATTTTTGTGCAATTTGTCCAGTGTGTTTCATTCTCTTGTAAGCAGTTATTTTTAGCTTGCATTTTTCCTGTTCTTGGTTTCTGTGACTTCAAATACTTTTCTAAATACAATCAACATCATTGGCCTTCTTATTCAGAAGCCAAGCAAAATCTGTGAATATGATGTTTCTGCTTGCAGTAAACAGGATGGGTCAGAGGTGGTGTCTACTGCCACACTAGTGAAACCAAAGTAGGTACACATGGGATGAGCTTATGACAATATTATAATAGTAATTTACTTTCTTAGTTATCTGAAATTTCAGTTTTCAGTGGGGAAGGACAGTTTCAACAAGGTTAAGAGAAAAGTGCCCAAAAGGCAGCGGTGGCTAATGGAGGATGTATGACCAGAATTCATGTTGTGCTGCTGTAGTAGCAATGAAAAGATTTCAAGCCAGAGTTTGAGAGTCATGTCAAATGCCAGCTCCATGAAAAAATCAGTTCTCACTGAGGGTAGGTACTATATGGCCAGACTGAGAATGTAGGGCTGAATTCAGGCGAGGAATGTGGCACTGTGATGGGCTGCCTGGTGCATGTCAACAGCTGTGTCCCTAAGACAGGATCCTCAGAGGCTAGACCTGGTGAGCATGGGCCACCTAACATGGCCTACAGGAAATGGTGCTGGCCACATGCTTCCTTTCCCTTATGACCTGAGGTTAGGCTGAAGATCCAACTGAAAATTGAAGCAATCCTTTCTTAGAATAATAAACAAGGAGAAAATGGAGAGGTTGTTCTTCCCTACTAGTACCCAGTCAGGTTCAAATCCCACCTCCTTGTGACCTGGAATAGGAATGTGAACCTAGTTCTCCATTCTTCTGTTGAAGGAGCCTAATGATTCAAGTAAATTGCAGAGCACCTGGGGTCAGGACAGTCACTTTTTCGCTTCTGTGGGGGCTGTTGAACTCTGCATATCTCATGCCCTCATCAAGATGAAATGCTTTTCAACCTTGTACATCCAGTCTAGGCTTAAAATTTGGGTATTATATCTTGCTTCTTCTCAGTGTTCTCAGTTTAAAGCACCTCACTGGGATTGGGAATTGATTCTGTCTGAACAATTCAGCTGTGAATTTAACATTATTATTCTTCTAGTTCACCAGGAAGTATTAGAGGTTTGTAGGTTAACGAGCTCTTACAGTTATCTACTGTTTAATTGAATGAGCTACAATGTGTATCGCTTAGGAAGTTGTTGTCAGAGACAGTATTAGGATGTGCTTTTACATCAAGGGTATCCAGAGTGCCATGGGCATGTCATATTTAATGTGGTAATAAATGTACAACAGTTTATTGAATTCTCATATTAATAAAGACAGTTAGATGGAAGGTGTGTGCTTTGTTTACTGCCCTTTACCAAGTACTTCTTAAACAATCAATATTTAATATGCAGTAATTACATTATATATTTAAATTGAATGGTTCTTTGGAGAAAATTGAAGTGACAGTAAAACTCTGGCTCTGGTCTGAAGGGGTGCAACAGTTATGGTAATGGTGAGGAAGACCTTGGGCAGAGCAGCTGTGACATCTCCCCAGCTCTCACCTGCAGGCCTCTACCTGTGGCCTCCTCCGAAACAGGAGACAGTCACCATCCAGAGATGGTGGGTTAACCCCAGTCCTGCTGAAGCTGGTAGGTGTTATTTCACTTAACCTTTGGGTGGCTCTGAGGTCTAGGGCCACCTCTACATAAAAATGAGTGAGTGACTTCAACTCTATTATTTCTTCTTTTAATTTCACATCATTGCTTTGCTCACTGACTGCCTAGTTCAGTCCAAAAAAAAGTCCTGAGGACCCTTCTCACCATCTTGCATTGCTTCAAGGAGAGAGCAGATGATTTGCAGCAAAGTGCCTGCTCACTTTTCAAACACATACTCAGGTTTTTCAGCAACCAACACTGATGGTCAGTCAAAGCAGGGACTCGCAGAGGAACACGCAGGCCACAGTGCACAGCATCACATACGGAATATTACTTAAACTACTCACATGACCACAGGAATACCTTGAACCTTGCTGTTTTGATTTGTTACAGAGCTAGTACAGCCAGGAAACAGAAGTAATGCCATATGATGTGGGTAAATAACTGACCACAGCACAGCTGAAAAGATCCGTTCTGCAGCTGAATGCATTAACTGAAATCTCACAGTATTACCAAAAACAAAGAGGAAAGAAAACAAAGGCAGAAACTCAGTCAAACTGAAATTAGCTATTGAATTTAGATGAAAATATGTGACTTTTTTTCCAGATGTTTATTCATTGCTAGTCACAAGTTATTTCACAACTTCAGTGATAAAAGTGGCACCCGAATCATGATATTTAAACTAGTCACAGAACACAGATGACTCAGCTGCAGTCCAAAGAGCTTCTCATTTCTGTTAAGCCAAAGCCAATAGCATTCGCAGTTTTTCTCGTGAGAGATGTTAAGATACACCAAATTGACTTATTGTGGACAATTCTCTGAAAGGCAACTCAGTTCTCAGCAGCAATCGGATGAGAAATACTGTTGTTAAGACAGTAGTCAGGAATAAAATAGAAAATTCTATTAAGACACATTTTAACTTGGACACTCCCCTTGGCCCCATCTCAGAGGTATGTCAAATATGAGTGCAGGAAGGATACATGGAGCGCACTATGGAGATGCGTCCATAGAGAGACTAAATAAACTATAATTTGAGGTGGTAGCAGAGGGAAAGGTGTAATTGAAAGGCTGTGTGCAGTTAAAGCAGGAAGGAGTGACTGGAAGAGGAACTTGCCATCACATGGAAGCCGGGGGGCAGCCTCCAAGACAGTCAAGCACAGGTGTGGGGTATGCCAGAACAAGGACTTTTCCCCCATGGCAGTTTTCCCACATTTTTCTAAGCTGTGGAAGTTTCTGCCATCAGGTATTGTGGAAGCCAAAGTCTAAATGGGAAAAAAAGGCCATTAGGGACTGTGAAACACAACAGAGAAAACACTGCCTCCAACTCAGGACCTGCCTAAAGCTCTGATGGCCAGAGCTGCAGAGGAGGGGGAAGATGCAAGAAGACATATCCTTGCATGCTCACTAGATTTCTTGCTTATTTTCCATAGGCATCTACTACTTACCGTTACTAAAAGCAACGAAAGGACATCAGCTCTGATCCACTATTGACTATCCTTTAGTTCTTAGGAAAGGCTCTAGGAGAAAAAAGCTTTTGCTCCGAGATGCCTTACTACACCTTAAGACAGAGAAGCTTGGTGCCAGACCCTGGCCATCCAAACACTTGCACAAAAGTGACTTCACATGTGTAAGCAGGTCCATTAAAAGCCCTAGGACTATTCAAGTGCATAAAATTAGGCATGTACAGAAATGCTTCCAGGTGCAGGAACTTAAAATGCACTCTCTGTGGTCCCAGCTCTGCAAAGCATGTGCTTAAGCACCACCACCCCCCCCCCCCGAAGAACTTTGGTGTGTTTGGCTGAGCAGGCACAGACTTGTGGCAGAGCTAAACCAGTGATTTTTACAAACATGTAGAGCACAAAGCATAAAATCACTGAATACTTGTTTAAACTCTGATTAAAGAAATCAGTAACAGTATGGTGCACAGCTTGCACACTGCAGTTGCAGGTTTATGAACTCCACAGACATGATGAGAGAAGAGTCAAAATTGCTCTAATAAAACCATTTATTTCTGATCTTTCCTTTCACCAGGCTCACTAATTGGACAGAAATTACGTTATTTGTGGGCATCAATTTATCATAGTCCTGATTGTATGCAGCTATGGTTTTACTTCTCAAAATCTCTTCCAGAGCAATAGGATTAGGTGAGACTATCATTAGAGTATTCTGATAAATAACAAGAAAAACCTTAAAACTCGCTGACTGCTGAACAGAGACACTTTAAACAGAATGTAGTGTTTAGCCTCAGGCCTTGGCAACAATTGAAACAAAATGTTTTGAAACAAAGCAAATTGGCATTTTGCTGACTTTTAATGTACTGTCTTTCCAAGCAAGACACCTGGTTCAACTACACAAAACATCTATTCAGAATTATAGTCTGAGCTTTTGTTATGCAAAAGGTAAATGAGGGCAACATGAACTCTGTGAGAGAGTCAGGTTTGGGTTTTTTTTTCTTTCTCCCTAGGGTAATCTGTCAAGAATATACTGGTTACTGACAGGAAACCAGGAGCCTTTTGAGGATGTGTTGGTTTCTTTTTTGGCGGGTGGGGGGAGACAGTCCAGTGGAAAAACTATATAAAATGCAGTAAAATCCAGTAGCTGCATGAACAGAAAGAAATGTCCCCACATTTGAATATCAGGGTTTATAAAAATGGCACATGTGCGTGTTCACATGTGCACATATGCAGTGGCATACTGATATGTAAGAATGAGGGATTGGGTATGTAAGGGGTTAGAAAGGTGCATGTCACAGGATTGCTCATGTGCTACCTTGGGTTTGATGCTTTCAAAGGAATTTTATGATACCCCTGCCAATGATGAGGGAGTCGTTTGTGTGCTTTCTTGCATGCCTGCTGTCTTGAGATTTTAATATATTCAGGCCATTCAAATCTGATCAATTATCGAGTTTATTAACCATATGGTTAATAAATAATTAACTACATGGACCAAAGTCCAGACGAATGGAGACTGCTACACAAGCTTTGGTATTTAAACTTATGGGAGGCTATAGAATCAATAAAATCCTTGCCCTGCTCATTCAGAACACTTCTTTCATCTCGGATTTCATTTGACTGGCAAAATATATTTCATTACTAAGTGCCGGTCACGCTGATCAGAAACCCAAAGAGCTTGACCAGTTTGACCACTCACTCCTCAGGCTCCTGAAGCTTTCAAGCAACAGCAAAGTTTGTCATATAAAGCAGTGGGATCTGCCAGACAAAGTACCAACTTTACAACAAAAAAAACCCCTGCATATTTTCATCAAGCCTCACACCTCCAAACAAAGTGCACAAAAAGCCCTGCATAGCTCACGCAGCCCTTGTTCAGGCTTTTGGGGAGAGGCAACAGTTGGATGCATATGCTGTGTTTAACTGCAGTGAGCTGATCAGTGCTGCACATGGAGTTCCCTTTGAAGCTCACAGGCAGAGCATCTCATTGACCAACAGCTAGAATAGAGTTGCTTGGGAATGTTTGAACAAAAAGTATTTTGTCAGAGCTGCAGAATAAAAACTTCTCAAGAAAGACCTGCCTTTCACTCCTTCCTCTCCCTGAAAAAGCTATTTAAAAAGTAGGAGTCATCTAAACGTTCCCCTTTGTTCTTTCAAAGGGGAGGGGAGTTTGTCTTTAAAAGCATTTTTCATTTTGTAATACAAATAAACAATGTTTTTATAAAGTTGAAATAAAAATTAAAAAATATTTGAAAGTCATTAAATGAATCCTGGTTTGGTTTGGTTTGTTGTTGTGGGGCGGTTTGGATTTTTTCATTTCAGAAAGATACTTGGTATTGTACCTGTTTGTCCTGACAGCAATGGTTTTATTTCTTTTTACTGATTCAAGATAGTAAGATATTCAAAATCTTGAAAATCTACCATAGGATAGAAAAAAATGTATCCTACCCATCTCTACTAGAAATCACAACACAAAAAGATAATCCTGACTTTCTGCCTGAACATGTTGTTTGGGGATGGTGAGCGTGAAGGAGGTAAACACTACTGTCAATGCATGGTTCAGGAAAATCAGATCTGTGCTGGAGCATATGGGTGGCAGATAAACCAGGCTGCAGAATGATGGGTCATGTGGGTTCTGCGAGATGATTCCCTGGTATAAAAAAAGTTTTACTGTAATAGTATATGACACTTTGCTACACCCTTCAGATAGTTATTTTTTGAGGCAGAATAAACAGTTTTGTTTGCTGGTGGCCGCCTCTAATACTATTTAACTACAATTATGACAGTATTGCAAAGTGCTCCCATGGCTAGGTAGGATTGCTGCATTTCCACTTAGGTGGGAGAAAGTTATTGGAGTAGGGTGGGTAGCCCAGGTACCAAAATAGGGACTCCAGCCTCAGCCCTCCCTGCCCACCCTGGCCGCCCTGGCATTTATCCTCTCACCCCTCTCTTCCCAAAACTGCTCCGGCCCCATGCCTGCCTGAGGCTTCTGAAGCATCCTTCTGCTTCTATTGCCCTTACCTCCAATCTTGCACATGTGAAGTCCCTAAACTGTCCCAGCAGACCCTCCAGCCCTATGCATCTTCCCTGAGTCAGAGCCACCAAAGCCCCCTTTCCCTCCAGCACCTCCACCCCAACCCCCAAACTCCTGCCCATGGCCCAGCCTCTTTGCTTCTCATCGCTCCCAGACTCTCTTCCCTCAGCTCTCCATGCCCACTTTCTGCACAGAAACCCATCTCCCTGACTCCAAACTTTCCCCATCCCTGAAGTCTCTCCTGTCTCCCATCTGTTCTCAAATGTGGCAGATGATTAAAATTAGTATAATTAATCCCATTCTCTCTTTGCTAACGGAGACAAGTGCAGGCACTAAATCATGCCCCTGCCCCTTGATGTAATGCTCACTTTTGGCCCCCAGCCTACACTCATTTCCACTGGAGGGCTTTTCTCTTTTTGGCCCCTTTCCTCTTCCCAGGGTCCCACCAGAGACCCTTGGGACTTCTGGCAAGTGCAAAGTTTGGCTCCATCCTATGGGCCACAAACTGCCGCAAGGGCTGCCTTGGCTGGCCAAACCTGCCTTCTTGCTTCCTCATGGATCCGCCTAGGTTCCTGGCAGAGATTTCCAAAATCCAGACAGGAGCTGCATCTTAAACTCCACCTAGATCGAGCCTGGAGGGAAAGAAAAAGCGGACATGTCTGGGAAAAAGGAGCTTTATGGTAATTCTGCAGCAGGCAACCAGACTTTTAGGATGGGAGCCAATTTTCTAGAGGCTTGAAAGGGGACGCGGAGCCCAATATCCATGGGCAACAGCAAGTGTGAACATAGCAAGAAGAGGGTGAGACTAGTCCTAATCTGCCTGGTCAGACTAGAACTAGTCTCACACCAGATGGATGCTCTTCAGAACAACAAATTATAACATATTCTTCACTCTGACTTGTGACCTAGGGCCGGCAGTGGCCATAACCATAACATTTATTCTATTCTATAACTGGAGGGGTGAGGGGATCCTTAGGGAATGTGTGGAAAGGCAGCACTTCTCCTGAGCACCCTGGTGGCAGGGGTGGCTGGCTGGGGTAGGCAGCATCAGTGACTATGGGACCGCGTCCCATGGGAGCGCTTCTGTCTCGGTTTTGGTGATGTATTAGCTCCAACACTGAGTGGGCATCAGATCCACAAGTTCCAACTTTGGCATTTCACAAACCTGACAAGAATATCATGAGGGCATATGTGCAGAAGACAGGAGAAAATGAAACGAAATAAAGAGGGGAGACACAAATGTTCCAAACACTAACAAGCAGAAGTAAGAAATACTGCTACCCTCACCCAAAGCTGAGCAAATGTGCACAGAGCTGTGAAATGAGGCTGTCACTGCGTAAGCAATGACGGTCACGTAATGGCCAAAGAAGGGGACACTAGACAGCCATGACTATGGAGCCCTCTTCTCAGGTGTCTGGCAGGGCCATGTCCCTGTTGGGAGGGATGAGAATGGGCTGCCTTGCATGACTCTGGCAAACCACCTCAGACCTTTGGGCTCAGTTTATTGTTTGGTAAAATGAAGGTGATAATATCTGCCTCACAGGGGAGTTGTGAGGCTTATTAACATTTTGTCTAGTGCTTTGAGATCCACCAAGTGAAAGTCCTTTATGACTATTTTATTGTTATTGTACAGAGATCAAAGTAAGAGCTCTAATCTAATGCCATCCCTTTTATGTTTATGCCACCCACTTGTATCCAGAAGTCAGCTCAACTGCAGAGTCTCTCTTCAGCCTCTTGGTCTTTAAAGGCTGCGAGTGTTTGTTTGTCAGTGAGGTTGTCCAGGGTAACTGGCTGCTACTCAGTCATAGTCTGAACCTTGTAAAAGAATGAGGGCAGACACAAAATTGCATCATTATTTAGCAGGGCTGGAAGTAAACCATTGAGCTCAGTATTTTCTCTGGTTATGTGCTATGTTAAGTAGATAGGTGTGGCAGGCCAAAAATGTACATTACCAAGGCAGTGCTCTATTTGAAATAATTTTGAATGTACTGGTGTTCAACCTTTGGTCCTTTTATCATGCATGGGTGGTGTTCTTATAAGTACGGATATATATATAGTATACATCTGTGTTTTTAAGCCACAGAAGTCTGTAAATCATGGAACAGAAAACAGCATATGGGTAATTCATGGATTTTCCTTACCCTGTTTGAAGGAGCTAGTGTCAGAGGGTGATCTAATCCTACAAGATATCTTTTTTTTTTTTCCTGTAAGGGAAAGCTGCTACTGGGAATCTCAATTTATTAAGTGTATGCACTTGTTTCTTGTTGGACATCAATTTTACAAAGTGTCTTAATGTGTGAACTGTACACAAAGGGTTCAAGACGTTGAAGGGTGACAGTAAGTGCTCTGTTGACAGGAGTCTGTGTGGTCCAATTATTGTTAGGTGGAAAAAAAAAAGCTAAATCAAAAGAGAAACAAAAAATGTACGCAACTTCATGTCCAAACCTGAGCAAAAAGAAGGAAAAACATGAGCTCTGTACAAGAAGTCATACTCCGAATTCTTGGAAGAAGACCAAACCCCATGGCAGATATGTTTATTTTAATACTTTTATTGTGTTATATATTACTCTAAAACCTGTTTATTTGAAGTTCAGTACCAGAGGGTACAGGTCCCGCAAGCAACCTAATTTTCCACTTGTGCAGTGATTCACACCTGCCTGGGTATGTAATGTAGTGCTGCCTGGGTAATGGAGTTTTCTGTTTAGTGACTGAACTGAAAAGGGGGAACAAAAACGATTTAAGAAAATAAGTTGTCCCACAGTGGAAATATCTCAATTCTTGGCAAATCAAAGAGCAGCGTGTTTTATTTTGGATCGCTCTCAAACGATCCTTTGGAGCCAAAACTAAATGTTTAGGGTGGAGGGGATGTCTTGTTTCAGGTTGCTTGCACTTTGTAGTAAGAAACAAAGGAAAACCAAAATGTTAAAACAACAACAGAATGATCTTTAAACGAACAAGTAATTGAGATAAAAACTTAGGAGTTTCACTTCAGAAGTGCTGAAACAATGCATTATTATGCTCTGGAAATGTCTCTCTCGCTGTTTTTTACTCCATCTAAAACTGATCACTGAATTCAGATCAAATTTGTGAAGTTTCTCACTGCCCAAGCCTGTGGTTTTGACTCATTTTGATTTGACAAGGCAAGTAAGAGCGCATGTTTAAGTACTTTTTATAGAGAACTCAGATAACTCCCAACCGTGGGATTTATCATTGAGCAATTCCACAGCCTCATCTATCAGCAAACCAAGGCCCTACTTCATGAAAAAATGAAAACATGCATATCTCCTGATGGCAATAAATGAGATTCTGAGGAACGCAGGCATGTCCTGTGAAAATACACCAGCAACCAACCCCAACATTTTCCAGTAAAACAGTAAGGGGTACTATTTTGTTAAAATTCTTTGCGCAGTTCAAATAAAAAGGTGCACAGCAGATGAACATCTGTGACTACAGGGGCACTTCCAAGAGGCACCAGAACTAAGGCAGGTGTGAAATGGGATGTAATTGCAGAGAGGGATTTTTCAATATGGGTTGTTACATTACTTTCAGTGCCCCTCTCAGCATAGTATAGTTATCTATACATACTGTATAGATATGTATGTAGAGTTATCTGTGTATATATAGATATATCTATGTCTCTCTATATATATCTATGTACAGATACATATATATATACACATATATCTATGTATCTATGTGTATATATAGATATCTATGTATAGTTAACTATACATACAGGTAAGAATATCTATATATACAACTATTCAAGTGTCAGTACCCCTTTTTAACCATTCAAAATGTCCTTCTACTTCAAGAAGACCCAAACCTACATCACAGTCAGCTCTAAGCCCTTGAACTTAAAGAATTCCTCCGGGTACATTTTTGAACTAGCATTCAAACCTTTCACTAATAACCTTTGCAACTCATAGCCTTCATTTGGTTTTCTACCATCAGATTTTCCAAAGTCCTCAGTGTTTGCCTACCTCTCCCCACCCAGCAAGGCCTTCCCCTGACTTCAAAGGCACGAGAGACAGGCCAACACCAATTGCCCTCCAAAATCCCACCCTCATCTATTTGGCTGCTCTCCCCACCCAATCCGAGCATCGCCTGTTACCCTGGGCAGCAGCACATGCCAGCTGCAGGTAGCACAGTCCTGACTTGCACAGTAAGTGAGGAAAAACATGCGCTGATGCCCTAATGTGTGTACAGCATTTCAGCAAGTTGTTGGTTAGAATGACAGTAATTTTTGAAGATGATTGTGGGATTACCTCACAGAAACAACTCCCCTCCAGGGTGGGTGGCACTGCTGCATTGTAGGTGAGAAATTATCTTTTTTTGGCTCTTCCCAAAGTGAGCAATTTAACAGATTTGTCAGCAGGCAGTGTCCTGGGACTGCATTGTCTGTAACAGTAATGCAAACTCATTTTTACTGCAGTTCAGCAATGTGGCTTGATTCTTTTTTTCCCCAGGGTGGTCTTTTCATGTGCTAAAAATGCTTCATCATGGTAAAACACGAAGCGGGACCTTCCTTAAAATCCCACCCCCTCTCCTGGGTGTTTGCCTCATCCAGCTCTTTGGAGGTTGGTGTGACTCATGTAGACTGTATCAACATACTTCATCTCTCCCCCCTACCTCCCCTTCATTTTCAGTGCTTGAAGAGAAAGAAAAATGTTTATGAAATAGTGCAGGGTGACAGCAGGGTGAAAGAGAGCTTGTGGAAAGCTGACGCTGGCCAGTCATTTCCTAGTCCTAGGGGCAGGGATGAATGCCCAGCATTAACCCACCCTCCAAACCAGGACCAAAGCATTGCCCAAGACAGTAGCCAATATCTACCACAACCTACCTGCAAAACGAGCAGGTGCCAGCCTGGGAACATTTGTCCTGAACTTTGCCCATGCTCCTGTTCTCTGAAGTCCCCGCTGCGGTGGGCTCCTGCAGTCTGTGCTCCCAAATGACAGCCAGCCCTGCTACAGCAGACTTGAAAAGCCAGCAGTGTCTTCCTCATTAAGGCATTTTATCCTGTGTCTGCTTGCTGCCGCATGCCCGGAGTAGCTTTTGTGAGAAGAGACTTTGTGAGCCAGTAGGAGGGACATGAAGGAACCTGTGTCTTATCCAGCCATGCGTCCCTAACGATAGAGACATAGCTATGGAGACACTCTCCCTCACCTCCTTCTCTCTTTGCAGATCTTCTTTACTTCTGATGAGAAAAAAATATCCATGATGCAAGAGCTTGATGGAAAATCAGCCTGGTTGGCAAACAAAATCCCCTCTGCACTCCCATTCAGTGGCAATCCATCCCTGAGCTTATGCTGTCCTGCAGCTACCAGCTGCACTCCTCTTCCTCCAAACAGCCTTATGTATACACAAGCAGGATCTCAGGCAGCTTTGACCCAGTTTTAAGATTTAGAGAATCTTTGCAGCTCCTGAATGTAATTTTATAGAAAAACTTAATTTAGGTTCCAAAGAAATAACCTCTTGATGATATTAATTTGCTACAGCCAGTGCTATTGAGAAAGGTTTGTCTTCATGTTTGTTAGCAACCTGTCACATCAATGACTACATTGCGCCATGGGTCTCTGCAGTCCCTTCCATTCACTTGCCAGTAACTGATAGAAGTCCCCCATATACCTTGTGTTGTTTTGCTCTTCCCACCACTCCAAGCTGATAAATTTTGCTCACTTGGAGATCAGGCTGTCCAAGGGAAGGTCTCTGTGTTTGTACACTGTGTGTCTTTGTACCTCTGAAAATCTCTTCCACCACAGCAGTGATTTTCTTCATGATGCGCGAATTACTTCGCAAAAAGAAAAAACAAAACCAAAAAAACCCAATGCTGATTTTCTTTCCTTCACTCCACCAGGATCAGCTGATTTGTGCTTCCCTCCCCTTGCCAGGGGGCAGATAACCAGTATACCACTGGGCTTTGGCTCTCCAGGTTGTACCTTGTGCCCCTGGTGTGGCTCAGCAGTATCAGCTAGAATTATGCTGTCCCTGCAACTGGTCTGATCTGGTGATTCTCCAAGGCCCAGTACACACGAGTTAATTTTGAAAGGCCAGGTTCTCAACAGAGGGAAATAAAAGTAAATCTGCAGTTGCTAATCACAGCTAAACTAGTGCTATTAATTAGTTGAAGTTCACACCATGTATTTATTGGAATTGTCAGCTGCTGCCATTGAGAGGCACTGAAGACTCCTGCCCAGCATCTTCTGTGGAGATGCTCTGGGTCTGGGCTACTGGTGGGTTGTAGGACCTCAGATCTGTTCTGGCTGAACCAAAAGGAGCATTCATAAAGTACATACCAGAAAAAGTGTGTGTGTGTGGGGGGGTTGCCTTGTACAGTTAGGCATGTTATCACTCTATTTTCCATTAACTTCACTAGCATAAGCTAGATTTACATTAGTTGAAATACATGCGAGAAGAATGTGCAATTGTAATTTTGCACCAAATTAAGCAAAGACACTAATGGGTAAATTGTAATAATAAATATATAACAAGAGGGACTCTTCATCAAGGACTATAGTGGCAGGACAAGGTGTAATGGGTTTAAACTTAAAGAGGGAAGATTTAGGTTAGATATAAGGAAGGAGTTCTTTACTGTGAGGGTGGTGAGGCACTGGTACAAGTTGCCAAAAGAAGCTGTGGCTGCCCCATCTCTGACAGTGTTCAAGGCCAGGTTGGATGGGGCTTTGAGCAACCTGGTCTAGTGAGAGGTGTCCCTGCCCATGGCAGCGGGGTGGAATTAGATGATCTTAAGGTCCCTTCCAACCCAAACCATTCTATGATGATTCTATGATTCTATGATCATAGAGAAGAAAATAGAACTGAAACTTGAGATTTAGTCCTTGGCCCACAGCCCCAAAGCTTTCCTCACCCTAGTTTACTCCACTCAACTTTACAATAACTGGAAGAGCTGAAATGCAAGGATCAGAGTTAAATCCTGACTTTGCAATAACTGGTGTCTCCCCCCCCCCCCCATCCCTTCCTGAGTTGCTCTCTCTGTCATTCTCCAAGCATCATGTTGATATTTTGCAGTGCCACTGCAATTTGACTACATGACCCATTTATCACCTTTACATTTCAGCATGCTCATTTTTCTTAATGTAACCAATGAATGAAGTTGCCCTAAATCACAAAATGGAAATGAGGGAAAGTGCTTAAATAGATCTAAGAAAACTGCTGGCTATACTCCTCCCTGGGAAAGCAAAATAAATTCCTTTATTTTCAGTCTCAAGTTTAGCTACATACTTTCTCAGACTGAGAAAACCTCCCTTTCTAGGTTTACAGTTTCCACATTGTGCAACAGTTTGCTCTGACTCATCTGTACAAATCAGTCATTTTTTGATCGAGGTCCCATTTTTGCAGATTAAGTTCCAGGGAAGAAACATTTGAGTTCTAGAAATAGTCATCCCAGACTTCTTCTAATCAATTAATCCCCACTGATGGTCAGCTAGAGTCAGTGCTACTGCCTGCAGGAGACGTGTTTGGCACATTCACACTTCGAGTTTCTCCGCATAAAGTCTTCTCTCTGTTCTCACCAAGCCCTGCAGTGGTGTATTTCCCCAGAGTTGTGTAAGGACCCACCACTGTCTGCCTTGCACCCACCTCCTGTCAAACCCGCCTGGGGGCTCCTAGTTCCTGTATGCTCAACATCATTGGTCTCTGCTACACTAAAGGGTCCTAAACTAACCATTCATTCTTGACATACAAGCTGTTTGCTGGCCTTCAATGTATCCTTTCTTGTCCCTTTCTTCTATAGCCTTTTTAAATGGGGCAGCAGAACTGGCTGCACACAGTATTCAAGACAAGATCGTAGCAGGGTTTTATACCGGGTAGTAGTGGCAGTGGTTTTGTTTTTCCTTTCCCTGGGGGCAGAGGTGATACATCAGTAGTATTGTAGCCCCAGGACTCCATTCCTGGATGTTCACAGGTGACTCACAGCCCAGTGCTGCATACTTAAAGTTGTGATCTTTTTTTACCCAGGGTGACATCGTTTTACAGCATTGAAATTCATCTGCCATTCTTATCTTTGGCTTAATTTCCTTCTGCAAAGTATGAATGAGTTTCTATGGTTTAGGGTGCAACAGTGTTCACCATGATGCTCACAAATGACTTCAGATATGGGCTGATAGCAATGAATTCATAGTGTTATAATTAATCCCTTCTATTGCCTAGCATCAAATGCAAAGACGTATACTACTTTCAAAGCCAGAATTTAAAAGAAACCTCACCAATGACCATTGGAGAAATGTGGAAGAAAAGCAAATAATTAAAAGCAATTGATGCCATCCCAGCGCTCTGCCTGTGAGCAAAGCAAATTATCCACAGCACACCATTTTCCTCTGCCTTGAAAATGTGTGCACAGGGAAAAAAGTCACTCTAGATTTCTCAGGCTCATTAGACCATGTTGAAAAAAGGGTATAATTGCATTAATGCTTTTTAAATATTTTTTTCGCATCTTTCTCTTTCATGTGATTTTTTTTTTTAATTTATATTTTCAAAATCACATTTCAAATTTTGGAATCTTTCTGTTAACGGTGTATCCAACAAGAGGGAAAATAATAACACATTTTCAATTGCAAGTGACAGGTTTTTCCTCTATAGAAAATTGCTATTAGTTACGTCAAAACTACATGTTGAAAAATTCTCAGCCTACTCAAAAGGGACATCATGGAATGAAGATGTAGAAGAATTGAAAGCAATTTAGGGCAGTGATGAGCAAAAATAAGCCAAAGTCATTGCTCACAAATTGTATGTGTGATGATGGATGGGGTAAAGATCAAGGCTAGGAGTTTTTCAAAGCAAAATATCACAGATTCCTCAGCAGAAGGACAAAGTTCAGTGAGTGAGGAAATTGGAGCTCCCTCTTGCTAAGGGAAATTGAGAAGATGCATCAAAATAATCAACTACAAAAGTATTTCATGGTCTACCCTTTACTTGGAGATAAATGAGGAATATTATCTTTTTCTCCAAAAGATGTATGTGTGACCAAGAAACTGGGTCCAGTGCTATTATTACAAAATGAAAGATAAATAGCAGTTAAAAGAGATGAACATGCCACTTACAAATATCAAGACTTTCAAAGCCTGCACATGTATTTTCCTTGAAAAAGAAGGAAAACTGAGCAGAACATTTCACTTCAAAACAAAGAAGTAAACCTGCTTTTGAAACCTTACTTTGCTGGGTTCAGCCCTGCTCCTAAAGCAGAGTGAGCAGGATGGGGAGCCATGCCAGGCACATGCCAAACTCAGGTTTTTACCATCTTGTTGCAATCACTACATGCCCTTGTAAAAAGTCCTTCTCCACTTTCTTGTAGGCCACCTTTAGGTACTGGAAGGCTGCTAAGTGGTCTCCCTCCATGTACCTTCGGGTACCTTAGATGTTCTCAAGCCTGATCTGCTCCTATAAGTTGGTGATTCTTCGTTCTTCCAGTCCCTGCCTTTGCCTCCTGCAACTTGGTCAGTGTGGCTGGAACATTTACCAGTGAAGACCAAGCCAAAAAGAGTTGTTGAGTACCTCAGCCTTCTCCATATCTCAAGTAACCAGATCTCCAGTTTCCTTCTGGAGAGGGCCCACTTTTTCCTTAGTCTTTCTTTTATCACTGACGTACCTGTAGAAGCTTTCCTTGTTGCCCTTGACATCCCCTGCCGGATTTAATTCTGTCAGGGCTTAAGCTTTCCTAACCTGATCTTTGTCTGGTTGCTGGAATAATTTCTCTGCATTCCTCCCAGGATACCTGTCCTTGCTTCCAGCCTGGATTCCATTTTGTCTCAGAGGGAAAAGCAGAGCAGCACCATAGACACAACATGAGAGCCAGAGCTGGGGGAGAGCTGCACAGCAAGTGGAGTGCTGGCTGGTGGTAAAGGCTGGTGTGATAAGGAAGGTACATCGAGAAAACCCTAAAATACAACTGTGGGCTGAAGCTGGCTGGAGGGAAAAAGGCTTGAGACAGAAGAGGAGGAGATGTGTCTGCAAGTACTCCTGCCTGGACCCACACACATGATACATATTTATTAAAGCCTTGGCAGCATTTCTGGATGAAGATACCAAGTCTGACTATTTTCTCATGTCCAAATTCAGTTTTCTTAGCTGAGTTTGGTTGGCTGGTTTTGGTTTGGTTTTTTTTTTGATTGGGACACTGAATCTCCAAGGGGTGCTAACTTACAGTCACTGCTGATAATCTTGAAGGGAGAACAAAAGCATCCTAACTCATCCCAGGACTGATGGGTAATGGCCAGAGAAGCGTCACTTGGTCACAAGGAGGAAGGGAAAGCCGATGGGCTGGCTGTGGGCAACCGCAGGAGGATGGAAACAGCGGTTTGAGCGAGCAAGTAATGGCATGTGCAACAAACAATGGTTAAACGTGGCTGAACCAAACAGTCAGGGCCAGATTCCTGCCGCTCTTTGCTGTAGTCAGCAAAGTTCAGCTGGGTTTACAGCAGAGCCAAGCGGGGCTGAGAAATCAAGTTCGGTGTCGTCCAGTTTTAACCACCCCGAGTGCCTGCAGCGCATGCATGAGGTTGAACAACAGTTACCGAAACTCATGTTGTCTGTGTCTCTGAACTTGGCCGCCCCCACAGGAAACAGCTCGGAGCAGGTGGTCAGCGGAGCCTGCGGATCACGGCTGGCTCCGCACGGGGTACTTGTGGCCTACTGACTCACTGCAGAGTTATGAGCCCAAACAAAAGTCTTACAGATAAACCCAAAATCGAGGAATTGGAGAGGACAAGGTGAAGGAAATGGTGATCCCAGCCTCTGCCTGAATGCAAGCAAGGGATAAGGAATTGGTAAAGAGCAAACTAAACCAAGGGGCTGTTGTGCTGGGGTTTGGTCCTCCTACTTGCCAGAGCACCTGAAGGAGAAATCATGGGAGTATGACAAGAAATGGCAGGTGAGGGAAAAGCTGTTTTCAATGTGTCATGCTGCTTCTAGGCTGCTAGTAAAAACACCAGACTTGTATTTTAGGGGATATTTGAACCAGTCCATTGGGCTGAAACTGTTTGCTTGAACATATTAAAACCATTGAAATTCTTACCAAATAATTGTTCCTACAGTTTTGTGAATACTGCCAGAAATTATTCCAAATGCCAGTATTAATTATTTTGTTTCCCTGTCACTTTTTGGAGCTAAAAAGCTCACAACTGTGGCAGGAAATTCTACCAAGCTGGAAAAAGTTTACTACTCATTTTTCAGCCATGTCATGTGCTGAATTTTTATGTGAGCATTGCTTTTAAGGTACTTAATATTATTAAAATAGATGCTTCCATTTCAGACACTGTTAAAAAACAAAGACATGAGGGTAGAGGAGAAGAAGTCAGCTTTAGATGGCAACACATCTTTAACTCCTTGTGCGCTCTGGTTTTTCTGTGAATGCTGTGCAGTGGGTGATTACAGGCAGTTCACTGTTCAGTGATAAGAATGGTTCTGCCCAGTGAACTGAACATTCCATGTTCCCCTCCATGTCTATAAAACCTACTGTATGATGGGGCTTCGAGCAACCTGGTCTAGTGGAAGGTGTCCCTTCCCATGGCAGGGGGGTTGGAACTACTTGATCTTTTAGGACCCTTCCAACCCAAACTGTTCTGTGATTATATGATTCTATGGAAGAATTTGGTGGTTTATCAGAGGTCAGGCATGTCCTCTTAGGCTGGTTCACAACCCTCTGGAGATCTGGAGAAACATCAAGCAGAAGGCTTTTGAGGAGCAGAGGCAGAGGTAGGTTGGGGAAGGTGAACACAGCGCCAGTATGCCTTAATTTCACTGCTGTTTCTCCCAGGCATCCCTGTGTGGTGAGGGCTGTTTCTTTAGGGGACATTCTGTTTTCTTGCCTGACTGTAAGGTATGCCATCATTCTAAAAGTCCTCCACTGAAGGAGCCAAGGCAGCATGTTCAGCTCCAGCCCTTGAACAACAGTGACATTAATTTACTGTTTGCTCTATTAGAAGGTCTCCCTTCCTCTCACCATCCCTCCTGCTGCTCTCTCAACAGCATTTGTTTTGTGGACTCCCATTTATTTGGTGCATAAACCCCTGCAACAACAGTGCTTTTAATATTCATTCAAAAAGAGGAAAAAACAGTCCCATTTCCTAAAAGGGGAGATTTCATTCAGAGAGCACATCTTGCACCATGAGTTTGCAAGCTGTAAACTAGGTCTGTCTAGATGACTCACAGCGGTTGCCAGCAGACATACCTGTACAAACACACACCCTGAAGTATTATAAATTAGTCGAGCTGCCTAATACACTCACAGACTGCCTAATACTGCTGGTAAAATATGTGCTGGCTTTGTTACATGGGAGGATGTTGTAAGGTCTGATCTAAAGCCAGTTTAATTCAGTGAGCTTTAGATCAGGGTTTAGATGGTGAGAAGTGCCCTAAAATAGCTCTCATTCAGCAGAGGACATTAAAATGCATCTATTTTCATGCTTCAAGTCGGGGTTTAAACACCTGGCAATAGCAGGGTCTATATGGTTAGCTAACGATGCTGAGAGCCAGGTCCCTCCTTCTCAGATTCCCCAATTTTGTGTTATAATCTTGGGCCAGAGTATGTACCATAAACCTCTGCCAGTGTAGCAACACAGTTTGGAGGTGTGAGCTTGCATATGCATTTTTATGCCAGTATATTGTGTGAACTGAGCTATACCACAAAACCAATTGCATCTATAGTAGGAGCTATTGCTCCCCTCTACTGTAAATTTTCTGTGGCAGGTCAGAACCACAGAATAGTTTATTTATATATAAAAATATAGGAAGCCAAGTGCTCATCTGTACTGGGGAACCCTCTCTGCCTTGTGCTATGAGGTTGAAAGAAAAAATAGAGGTCTTTCTTTTTGTAAAGAGTGGTCTATTTCCAAATATTAGTATCATGTCATTCAGCTTCCATCAGCTGGGCAATGTGTTTCAAGTCACAAAGACATAAAAGTGCAGTTCTGTAGAAATCTGTTCTCTGATTTATTCGTGCGTGCTACAACAGGAAAATTTCAAATGCTTTTTCTAAACTCCTCAATCTCAAATTGCAAAATAAAGTACCCATTCACGCAGCGCTTTCCAAGAGCATTTCACATGACACGTCTTCAGGAAAATGCCCACTACTCAGAAGCCTGAGTGAATCAGGAATTCAGCGGTCTCTTGCATCTTACTGGAAATTGAACTATTTGGGTTTTATGTTCTCTATCTTAAAAACCATTGCTGTAGCTGTGCACTTTACTGCAAGTAGCTGGCAGAGCCAAGACATTGGGAACAGGAAGGTTTCAGGAATATAGATTTCCACCCACACCAACACTATTTTTCAAGGCATCAAATTGATTCTGTTTACTTGCCTGTGTTACTTTAAGTCGGTGAAAACAGTCTCTCAGGGAGGCGGGCTTGGTTGTGGATTCAAGCAGCCAACTGCAGGCTAGAGGTTCCAATGAGCTTTCAAGCAGTGAGCTTGCATGGTGGAGCAGTTTTGCCACAACAATGTGAGGTTTGATGAGATACTTAACACTTCTGAAGTGCATTTCTGAGCACCAGGGAGTTGAGCATTGCCTGCTAGAGCTAGCCCAAAGCTGGTACCCAGCTGAACGTTTTAATTGCACGGGAGCTTCTCTTCATCCTGCTGTAGCAGCTGTGATACGGCTCCTCTTAGCCTAATTTGGCCCTCTAACAGTGAGGGAGGTGTGTGGTTCTGTCTCTCAGCTTTGGCAGCTCTTTTGCAGCCTCATTCCAGAGGTAGGCGCTTCCCTCCCTTCACTGTCCAGGGAGCGGAGGCAATTAGCTGGGGCTACAAGTATTGCTTTATACAGCTGAAACTGGGTGAAATTAAACTTTCCTCGCATGAATCCTTAGACTGCAGTGCCCTAAGTAATTCCAGCACTGGGACCCTTCAGCTTTTGCTATATCTTTATTTCACAGCAATATCCAGATTAGAAACACATTGCAAGGATTGTTTGGGGCATATGTTACTGTCAGATCTGTTCTGTGAGTTTCTGAAATTTGGTATTCCCATGTTTGTAAGACAAGACAGCAATTTCTGCATTAAGTTTTGGCTTTGATAGTTTGATGCTGTCTCTGAAGCAGATGGGTATTCAGCTCCATATGTCATCCAGAGCTTTGTTTTGAAAACATCCAGGGAAAGAAAAAAGGAAGAAGGAACTTCTGTCAGATTTTATCCTGGTTCATTGACCATCACTAAAAAGTGGACAGACATTTAACAGTGGGTATGAACACAAACACTGGAGCAGTAGAACTTCCAATTATACCAGGTGAGTCAAAAAATGAACTGAAACTTTCTGATTTAAAAAAAACCCAAAGATTTTAAAATTATAAAGACTTCTGGGCTGCTTATGTCAGTTTTGCCACATTGCATATATCAAAGAGGTATTTACAGGCTGCATGACTTTGACAAATTCTCTTGGAGATGACTTCATTATCATGTCCTCCCATTATAGGTAAAATTACCATAAAAGTAAGTTTCTAAAGGGCTTTACCTACACAAGAGTTTTCTATTTCTAGGTCAGGTAAGAGCCAAAATCTCTCCTGCAGATTTTCTGGGCATACAATTGCCATTCAGTATATTGCCACAGAAGGGAGGAATTATTTGTTCCACCCTTAGCCAAAAAGACACTATGGAGTCATATATTTGGTCCCCACAGCTCCTGCCTTCTTGTTCTTACCACCCTTCTCTCCCTGGTTCACAGCTGCCACACACAGCTGTACCTCCTGCCCACCACAGAGACAGCTGCGCTCCTGGTGACTCCGCACCAGAAGCACCACAATTCATGGTGTGATGGGTTCAGATGAGTCCTCCCCAGCTTTGCCTTTCCTGATAGTGGTAGCTGGCTCCCCAGCCTCCCCAGCATCCGTGCATTGGCAGTGAGGGAGAGCTGGAAACATCAGCCCTGACAGATGTCTTGGGCTCAGCCCACCCTCTTGCTCATCAGTGCAGCATCAGCTAACAGAGCTGTACCAGTCTTGTTGTGGAGCTGTGTTTGTGCCTGAATGCAACAGTGTTCAGACCTTAACGTAAGCCCACCAACTGTGCTTGTAAAGCAGCTGGGTATTAAAGGGAGGAAGGCAACTGCAGCACCTCGACAGATAACCACACTTCCGTGTGGAGATCATTGCAGGGGAGAAACAGAGGCCTTTAAAAATTAGCTATTAACCCTGCAACTAAAAAAGTGCTCATATATCTATTTCAAACCAATACCTTTGGTCAGAACATTGGGTGGTTTCATCACATTTCACTTTTTAAAGACTAGTGAAGGATTTTGTATGCACCCACTGACATGCACAAGCACACAAGCACATGCATTTCCTTTAATCCTTAATCCAGACAAACTAAAGATTATGTTGTCGCATTAAAGGCTAATGTGATGAAAAGATCAACGCATTTAATGAAGTGCAAAATTCACCCTACTTATGACAAGAAATGTTGCTCTCTCCAGGGAAACACCTTACAGAAAATGTGGCTTTTTAATGAAAGTTATTTGTGTTTGTTTAATATTCTGGACCATGAGAAAAGGTTTTTGTTGTTGTTTTGGCACGTTAATAGCGTAGAGTGCTGCATCACTTCATTTTTCCTAGCAACTCAAACTTTTTGGCAGACAGCCCCAAGAAAGAGTGGATTACCTCTCATCTTTAATGGGATAGTTTATTACTAGATTTGGTCATGTAATTGGGAAGGATAGTAGAAAAATTGTAAGAACTTCCTAGCTGCTGTATGCTCATTTCACCTCCTGTCAAGCGCTGGGAACCCAGACCCACAGCAGCCTCTGAGACTCAGTTAATTACTCTCTGTCTCAGAGTGATTATTCCTGCCCCAGCTTTCTCCTCACGGAGGTTAAGCACTGTCTAATGAATGTGGAGGGAGAATTAAAAAATCACAGCTCTGAGTGTGTGGAAATCAACTGTGTGAGACTTTTCAAGATGCGTTGTAAAGACGGAGTTAGCAAAGTGCACGTAGGAATCTGTCCAATGCAGACAGCTGCCCATGACCATTAGTGCCTAAGTAACATCATAAAAAGCTCCTAGGGAGCTCTCAGAGCAGGCTGCTTTGCAGGAATTTCTCTGCCTTGCACTCATATGCATCTTGAAATACTTAGACACAGCGACCGAGTAAGCAACTTCATACCACACAGCATTTTACTTGCAGTCAAATACACCTATATCCCTACACTCTCCAATAAATTGCAGAGAGCTAAATTTGGAACTCATTGTCAGGGGGATTTGGAGAAAATACATGTATTGCAGATTAATGTTTTCAATAGTTTCCACAGATTCAGTCTAAAGTTAAAAATCACTTGTTTGCTTTTCCTAAGGTAGTTTTCCCTTACAGCTGAGATTTGCAACTGATGATACCCCTATAGTGAGTGACAGTATGAAACTATTTATTTCCAGCAGTAAGGAAATTATGTGTCATATTACTCACAAGAGGCATAGTATATTCTGTTCTTGGAAGTTCATGCTCATCTGTAAGTTTTACAGGAACAAGGTTATCAGAAGCACTGAAAACTCCTGTCCCACTTGTGAAGGTACTGCAAACTGAGGATTTACTTGTAGTGATCAGAGTGTGATGACAGCTTGCTCTCAGGGAAAGCTGAACTACAGGAACCATGCAGCAGATGTGGAAAGCTTGGACAAACTCATTGCAATTGTCTGGAGAGGAAGGAATGCCACAGAAGACTGACAATTATTTTTAAGTTCTAAAATGATCCTAAATCAGGAATTTGTGCAAGTGAGGGAAGAATCTTCCCTAAGTCATCCTCACACTGTGATGTCTCAGAATAACTAGAGTTTCAGAAAACTGTTCTATAAAGTTCTGCAAGCACTGGCTCAGGATAGACACCTCTCATATGGGACTTCTCTAGTTCAGAAGTATTTTCACCAGGAGAAAGGCAGAGATGCCTTCTAGAAGTTTCCATGTACAGTGCTATGGTTAAACACAGACCAGCTTTGCTGAGAAGGACTCTGGTAGCACTGAAGATAGTGTACCTAGGGGTGACAAATTCATTCAGTGCTGTGAATCTTGCTGCCTTCCTGCATTTCCAAACCTTTTGGTACCATCTTGCTATCCCTACCACTGGGGAGGATAATCAGGTACATTCTGCTCATTTAAGACTCCCTGAAAAACACATCACTGTGTGACACAAATCCTGTAACATTCTAGCAAACCGCAAGGAGACAAAATCAGCTTACTAAAATGTTGAAGGTGTCCACAGTGCTTCTGCAAGTACCCTTTACTAAGATATTGTGAATAACACATGGCTTTCAGCAGGTGATTGCCAGTTTCCTAACTAGGAGCTATGAAAGTCTATTGTTGTATTTCAGATTAGAGGCTGTGGCTATGGTAGCAATTGTTATGTACTTTGAAAAAGGAATAGTATATATAAGAAACACGCAGTGTATAAGGGGTAGTGTGTGTCCAGAGTCCAAGAGAGAGAATATCAATAGGATGTTTATATACACCCCAACCTTGATCCATTACAGCTGAAATGGCAGAAGAATAGCTCTTTAGTATTTATGTGTTAACAGCTGGTGTAGATTCACTGTGTAAGACTAGCTGGCCTGGGAAGTTTTGCCCTAGCAGCTACGCCAGGGTAGTAGAGTCCTTTGTGTCCTTTGTGGACTCTACTCTGGAATAAAAAGTCATTTTACTTCTTAAAAACACTTGTACTCACAAAATGGAAGTACTATTCTGGAATAAGGGCACGTTTATTCTGGAGTGGCACCTATATGGGGCGTCACACTGAATGGTAACGCAATACCAGTTCTGTCCAGTATATTTACTCTGGTTCCATTTTTTTCTCCCAAAAAGAGGGCCTTGTGACAAATGCATAAGGGCTGAGCATGCTGGATGCAGAGGACATGTCTAGGGTGGAACAGATTTAGAGTAGCTCAGAAAAAGATGGTTTTTAAATTTTAGGAAGCCATCTACAAAATGTTGAAATTTTAGAATTCCGGGAAAGTTCCAGTTTTCAAAACAAACACAAGGCACTTAAAATGAGTGGAAAACCCAAACACCCTACGAAACAAAGCTGCCTATTTAGACAGTTTCTACTGCCACTAGGGCATTGATTACTCATGTTGAGTGCTGAAATAGATTGGTTTTATTCTCTCTGTACAAAATGGATGTGAGAGAGTGCCACATTTCTGGTATTTTATGAGAAGATGGATGACAACCCCATAGCTCAACTGTGACAGGATCCAGGTCACAAACGTTAACCCAACAAAACACTGGGGTTTTGGAGAAGGTGTACTGAAGGAAGGCAGCAGCCTGTGGCCTGTCCTTGGTATGCAGAAATAAAGCTTTAATCAGAATCTAGCTTACATTTTGATGGAAAATGCAGACATTAGGCTTTCCTATAAAACACAAACGCACAGATCCAGCAGTTGAAAAGGTTAAGACAGAGACTCCTCTTTACAGCTGCGCTTTCTGTTTTAATGCATTCTGTACAAAACCTTTTCATATGTCTGAAAAAGAAAGTGCCTACTTTAAATGATTAGGGTGCTGTTCTCAGCGGAAGTTGAAGACGTCCATGGTAACAAAATAAATAATGGAGTGAAAAATGGGTCGTGCTTTTTTACAGCATTTGACGATACCACAGATCTTTTTTTTTGAAGTGTTAAACTGTGTCTTTTATTTAGTAAAGCATACCAGCCAACACTGGTGTTTGGCAATCTGCAATTTATTAGCCGTGGTCCTCTTTCATCAGAAGTCATTCTAAATAACCTTGTGTCTGTTTTTTATATACTGTGACTCATCACATTCACTAAAATGATGATCTGGCAGGTGAAAGTCAACAGCAGCAAAAACTGTTGCAGACCCTTCAGGTGGGGCAATTGGACTGGTGGGAGTGTCACAGGGCAATAGCAAACACATGAGGGGCAGCAAGGACCCTGGGTGTGCTAGAGGTCACATGCATTTCCAACATGGGCAGCAGTGATGGAGACCTCTTTCCAGCAGGGAGCTTTGCTCCCCAGTGCAGATTCTCCTTGAGGACCTGGAGAACCTGCCAGCAGACAACAATGAGCCTAGCATTGAGTTTCTTAAGAGCAGTTCCTGAGGCAGGCAATGAGAGGAGGTTCAAGGTTAAGGCAAAAATTGATGCCTTCAGGATTTTGCTGAACAGCCAAAGCTCTTCTCTTGAGAAGCAAAAGCTGCTGCCGGGAGCAGGGTAGAGAGTTAGCCCTCCTGAATCTATTTTAATTAGCACCTCACTTTCTGGGAAATGGACTCTCTGGGATATACCTTATGTAAGGGCACAGCCACTGCAACATGCCTGGACAACCACTGGTGGGAATGACCTCAGTTTGAAAATCTTCCCTTTATTTTTCCAACTGGCAGGTTACCAGTTTTTCTGAGGCACATGGAAGGAGAAACTCATCACCAGCTTTGAGCTGATCACTCCCTAGAATGATTTCAGCCTGAGCGGGAGCCCCTTGACACTCAGTAAAGTCTGTTATTCCTTGTTTTGAATTTTCAGATTCAACAGTTGATCCTGACAAATACATAGGTACATCCTACCTCCTTGTATCCTTTAATCTGTGTTACCTCCAGAAGATCTTGCATCCAACTTCAATAACTTTGAAGAATCCACAAATTCAGGCAACTTTCTCCATCCCCTATGCTTTACGATGAGAATAAGAGATACTACCTTTTCTTCTGAGATGATGTCTGAGAGAGGGAACGTGAGCAATATATGAAGTACATTAAGGTCTCAAAGTGGGGCAGCCACAGAGACATGGACGCACTGTGTTTCTTGTAACACCTTTGGGGAAGGTGCAGGAACAGTGAATTCCTTTTCCTTTCCCTCTCTGGGTGAATGTGACATCTAAACACCAACCCAACACAACATCACTGCGCTAGTCATGAGCCTCCGCTTATCCTCATTTGCTACATGGAAGTAGAAGATGTAGCCCCAGCTCCACTAAATTTCCATCTAAATGATACCTCAGTAGTATAGCCTGAACATCCAGCAAAGGAGTAAAATGTACAATGAAGAAAAATAGAGTCATTGATACAGTCGTGGCAGAGGCTTTAATGTATTTTTCCTCTTTTCTTGGTTTATGTCTTTTGCAGACAGGCAGAGTTTGGTTTGCCCATGCTCTGAGCTATGTATACACAAGCCAATGGTGCACTGGAAACCACATGGCCATGCTTAGTGTAGCACCATGCCCAAGCTAATAAACTGGGCTCTGAGGCAGGATATATTAAGTTGGGCTGACTCCCACCCTACTATGTCTGCCTGGCATCCATCTGGTACAACTTGCAGGCAAGGCATGGTTTCCTTTTCCTTCAAAAAAACATATAGCTGCACTCCCAGTTGTATCCCCAGTGGTTAGAAGTTAGCTCTGGAGGAAGGAGCATGTTGGAGGAAGGAAATGAAATGGAGATGTCCCTCACCTGCCAAGCAAGGGTGAAGAGTAAACTCTATGGATTGTGGTCATCTTGATAGAAATTAGGGTGGAGTTAGAAGGAAGACACAGTAGAGGCAGTGAGGATATGCAAAGACAAATGGAGAAATAAAGACTTCATCCAACGGTGGTAGATTTTATAGCAGTATAGGCCCAAAGTCCTCCCGTTGACTGAACATGGCAAGACCACAAGAATTCATCACTCACTGCCTCAGCCAGGTAAGAGTGTCCCAAGTAAAGGATACCTCTTACATCATCATCCATACTGCTTTGGGCAAGCACCAAAACCCCTTTGCAGTGTTATTTTATCCTCCTCCTCAGGTCCCACACAGAATGACACCCTTCCATCACATCCCAGTCCTATCTACACTGGTACCTCTGAGGCTCCATGGTCAGAGGTGCTCCTGACACCTTAACATCAGCACCATTTAAATCCAGCTGAAGAAAAGGAATGGAAGCCAGTACAAGGAATTCTCCCATCAATCTCGTTCAGCCATGGAGGTTTGTAAAATTTGGTGTGAGAAAATTGCCAAATGAAAAGTCAGACCTGTTGTGTTGGGTAACTCCGGACATGTAGGAAAACAAAATTTGTCTAGACCACAAGCCCTGTGGAAGCAGAAGCCTCAAAGATTTTGGCCTTCCCTTTCATTCCCTCTCTCATCCTTACAGTTTCAGTCCATCTCATACAGCTGCTACCTGTTTCTTTCCCTCCTGTTTCTCTTGAGAACTTGCCTCATGACTGCAGTGTGTTTGATGGAGAAGGTCTGGCTGCTTTCCAGGCTGTGTCATCTAGAAGGGCAACTGCTGAAGCACCTCCACTCTCAGGTGCAGAGCATCCAGTCTGTACGTCTCTGGTGACCGAGGAATAAGTCATGGTGCTGCAGAGGTCAAATGTATTCCCCATGGGTTGATGAAAACAGCTATTTTATTTTGTTGCTACCATTAGATCACCCTAGAGCCTCCTATGCTTCTTTGAGACAAGGAGTCCTCATTTTACAAATAGATCTAGGGAATCATAGTAAGTCCTGGACCGAGCTGGGGGTGGGAAAAAGGTTGAGGTTTGGTCTATTGTAGTCAGAGGACTTGCCTGAAATTTTCAAGCTGGAACTGGACGTTGCCATGAGATGGGAAGGGGAAGGAGAAGGAGGAGGCAGAGGTCCTCACAGGCCCTCCTTTGGGGAGCTGTAATAGATTCCCGCATATTCAGTTAGTGGGATGGAAAGCAGATTTAAAACAGATTACTGTTGCTGTAGCTCATGCTAGGCAGATTCTTCACTCTGCTCAAGATGTTGCTCAGATGTGAGCCAGGGTGCCTTGACCTTGCCAGAAGTGATTCAAGGGAGCACCACCTGTCCCACCAGAATGGGTTTAGCCTGCAATTATTCTCACCATTTTTGTAAAGGTGGCTCCCTGGGTTTATGTGCTATAGCAGTTAGTTAAAAAGAGTTGTATCTATCCATTGTTCTTTCTCTTTTTTTCTCCCTAACTACTGTGTTGGTTTAATCCGTACTAGAAATTTGTAATTTCCTTAATCAAAATGCTCAAGGTAATTTGCATCATGACCATGCAAACATGTGTAAACATCCTGCTTTCTAATAATACCTTCTTGTTTGGTGGAGTTTGGTTGTGAAAATCTGACCTTTATTGTATTTATGTTTGCATCTTAACTCATTCAGCAGGGACGCAGAAAGGAACGCGCTGCACAAACCCTATTCATACACAAATCACAGCAGCAGAAACACCAACAAAAGGCAGCTAAGATAAGAAGAACACATCTCGTGGGAAGCTTTTCAGTCCAAGCCTGGGGATGGATGGAGTTGAGGCATGGTGGTAACCCAGTGAGTCTGTCAAAGCTTTAGGGAGGAACAGGAAGCGATGCAAGATGGGCAGCAGTCTGCTTCACTGATGGCTGGCAAAAAGTCTTGTTGGGCTGCTTTCCATTCAGCCTTGGAAAAGTAATTTCCTCTTTTTTTGCCTCCATTCCCTCCTCAAAATGAGGATGATTGCTTCCTTCTTTCTAATTCTTTCATTTGTGTCATACAGTGACAGTACAAGTTCAGCTTTGTTTCTCTTCCTGTAGACACTGGACCCCAGATTGCACCTGAGGATGTTGGCTCCTGCTGTTGTAGCAAATGAGCAGGGACAAAATGCTGGAGGTAGAGAAAGGGGACATGAACTCTGAAAATGAACCTGGAAACAGAAACGACACATACTACTTGGTGCTATATCTTCTCCCAGTTCTTTTGACTCAATTCATGTTGAATATGCTCCTCTTCGCCTAAAGACAGAGAAAGAAGTGATGTCACCAATAAAGGCAGAGTTTGGAGAAACAGGACCCTGTGAAGTACAGCTAACCATTAGAAGGATCCTAGTAATACAAAATGAAGGATATGACTGGCAGTACCTGAAAGATCTGCCAGACAGAGAAAACTATGAAGAACTTGGTGGGCATGGAAGTGAGGAAGGGTACAGACTGAAAAGCTCAAGTATTTGAAGAGAGGGTATATCAGCCCACAAGGCACAAAGCTGGTGCTGAGGACCAAGAGGTGACTCAGAGGACAGAGCATACTTCTCCGTATGAGAGCTCTGATCTTAGAGATTTGTATCAAATTAATGTGGACCAACGGGCACAAGACTGAAAATGTTTTTTCCTTCTCAAGTGCTCTTAGTCATTTCTGGAGAAGGTGGGCAGGGAGCAAGGAAAGAATATACATGTATGAATGTACATTTATATATGCACATATATACTCCTCATGGTAGGACCTTTACGTTGCACAGAACAGACCATTTCTGGGCACTTCTCCATATTTAAAAATACGTTCTGGCAATTCCAGTGAATAACACTCAGCCACTTCCACTTTGGCCCGACAACCGCCTTTCTATTCTTGATTTTGTGTGTCTCCCCGTAACAATGTGCTAAGCAGAGTCCAGGGTCTTGCCAAAGCAAGCCTCCTCATTGTGGTGCCCTCCAGCCCCCCTTAAGGCTAGCTCTGGTGAACTCTTGGAGGAAGCAAATTCCAGAAGCAAGAATTCACTCCTGGAGCAGGCACAGAGATGGGAATACTCTGCTGCAGAGATTTCAGATACGTGGTTTCTGGCCTCTCTCTGGCACACACAGTGTGTATTGGTATAGAAGTGATATAGCTGTGCTTTGTAAAAGATAACCTTTCTTTTTCATGTAAATAGCTTTCTGATTGCAGAACAGATCTTTCAAAGGCAAAGTACAGCATAATGAGGTTGTCTGGAGTTCAGTGGATAATGTGAAATAAAGCCTTCAGGAAAGTAAAAAAGTTGCCCATTCTGTAATCGATCTGCAGTGCTCACTCAAATAGATATATCTGGGGGACCGCATAGGGAAAGGAATCTAAAAGTAAGACAGAGAACAGGGTTAAGAAGAAATACAAACAGGGTCAAAAATCAAGTAACATAAAGAGTATTTTACCAGAAGATGATGATGAGTGCAAAAATATGACACCAACTAAACACTAGTGATGGTAACAGAATGCTAGTGGTTTTGGCTTTTACACAGCTAGAAGAAATCTCCCAGGCTGGGAGAAGGGTGCAATGCGATGCAGTCCTGGAGAGTGACTAGAGGGTTATAGAAATGCAAGGGAAGAGTCTGTAGCTTATACTTCGCAGGGAAACAGGAGTTGTTTACAGCAACAGCTACTTCTTGCCTGCAGTTTAAAAGTAACATGACAGTTGCCTTAGAATAAAGGCAAAGCAAGGGCTGTTCAAAATAATTATCTTTAGCACCATTTCAGCAAGGACTACTCCACACTAGTGACAGCTTTCATAAAGCTGCTCTATGAGAGACACACATGGTTTCCCAGGAGCTCCAGGCATCTAAAAGAAAATTTTGGCACTTAGGAAGTTGCCTTAATTCCAGTAATTGCTTAAAGAGTTCAAACACGAGCCTCCCTCTGGCCTTCAGCTAATCACTTCTTTTACTCCAGGCAAGATAATTTTTACGCATCTCACAAAGATGCAGAGAGGGTTACTTAATCACTTTGTGAAACATTCGAAGTCTCACACAATTATCAGATGTTAGGGCTGTTGTGTGCTGTCTGCGGCCATCTTTGGACACCCAGCTTTCTGTGCTCTGAGAGCAGTCAGTGCTGCAGGAGATGCTCATTCTGTAACACTCTCTTCGTCGGAGCCACCATAAGAAAGAAGTTTAGTTGCAGCAGTCATGTCTAAATAACGTCAGTATCTGACTAGGTCCATAACACATGGCAGTTTTAAAGTTCTGGGTCAGATTTCATCCTTACCCTGCCACTCAGTGTCCTGAAAGTTAAGCTGACTGTATTGGCGTTCCCTCAGACATATACACAGACCATCAGGTTGGGAGCCACTTGTCTTCTGATACACAGAGAATTATCTGTAAATGTTAAAATGTTCCAGGTCCCCCAACACTAGATGTTCTTGGCTCTTCAACATAGATCTACATGAAGGGTAGGGTTAGGAGGAGGTGGGTTACTTTGGAAGAAGTAATTAATGTCCATAATACTGATGGAACATATTGAAGGTATGGTTTTAATTAGATGCTTACAAATGCAGGTTTTCATTAAATACTGAAGCTATCAAGGATAATCTGTGTTCTTTTAAGGTGGCTTTACAGATTTCTAGTGTGCCACAGAAAAAAACATACCAATGCAGCTCCATAGCTGAAATAATTCGTTATACTGCCAATAGAGTTGTAATAACTCTTTGCAGTTAACTTTGCCCCCACAGTACTTTCTTCTGTTGTGAACTTTACATATGTAACATTTAAAATTAATTACTTGACAAGTAATCCTTGATGCCTGTAGCACTTTCCAGGTGAACATAAATGTATTTTCTGTACATGGCAAGAGCATTTTGCTGTGCTTATCTATGTTGTGGAGGAGCCAAGGCAGAACAGTTAAAAGGCTTGCAAGTCAGCACAGCAGGTGCTGTTTTCTGTCTGCCTGGTAGAAAACGCAGGTGAGACACAAACCCCCAAGTTTTAACCATTGGCTTGCGCACAGGCATCCTTCTGGGTTTACCCCAAAGTTTGCCAGGGGCTCCGGGGGATGGCAGCTGGTGGAGAGCTGGCCTGTTCATAGGCCATGTAAGGAAATGCAGAGCAGATCAAAAAGCAGAAACAGAGAGTACAAGGTTTTAGTGATAGTCAAAACAAGTCACATGCAGAGTTTGTGGCATGTTTTCTGCCTGCAGTCTAGTCCTGGAGTCCTTTAGAACTCTGCAGTAAAGTCGTGTAGGCTTTATTCATCAGTGCCTAAGAATAAATACCACTTGACTCCATAGGTCTCAAACTCCCATCAGACAAGCAAGTTTGGCCAGTTTCTGGAGAGCAAAGAAGTCTTTGCACAGGCATTGGGAGAGCCAGCCTTCTCTGTCCTTACCCATGTGGGGAACTTCTCCGAGTAATTGCTTCAGCTCCAACAGGGGAGAATGAAACAGATGTTTCTGTGCTTTAGCATGTGCTTGTAAAGACTGAAATCTTGCTGTTTTGAATACCAGACTCTCCAGAGGACTCTTCTTTCCCGTGTCTTAATTTTTACTGTTGTGGTCTTTTTTATTCCATCTACATTTAGTCAGAGAAGGGATTTAGAGGAATGTAAATAAGTGGGATGTAAGTCTGTAAACATAAGAACAAAATTGGCAGTCCCCTGTCAAGTGGTCTGGTAAATGTGTTGACATGAACATACTGTATTTTGACAGATTTAGGAGCCTGCCTGGTTTCCCACTCTTACTTTCTCTCTTCCTCTGCCTCATACACACATGAAGGACTTATTCACATTTTAAAACTGATCTAAACAGGCAGGCACTATATTTGCCTGTACGACAGATAAACTGAAGCTTCCGTTATATCTTGAGCACCTTAAGTTAACTAGTTACTCTTACACAGATAGACAGATGGATAGACAGATAGTTTACCAGTAGGTTACCAGATGGGTAACATTCAATTCCTTTTGAGCTCTGCAAATAACTCATTCTTGCAGCCTGACAAGAGAGTCACAGACGGAGCCAATAAGGATGCTGCCTGTGTGTCCTACAGCTTTGTCACCCTGAATAGATATTTGAAAGCGGTTGGAGTCCCCAGAAGCTTGTCTTCCTCCTCCTTGTCTGCCAAGAGACAGTCTATGAAAAGGGAAAACATCTTGGGCTGGAGCCTCTGGAATGCATATGCTCTCTAATATATCCTTGAGGAGAAAGTGTAGTCAGTTCTCTGCAAATGGTCATCCATCCTACTAGACAATATCAGGAGCTGAAAAAGTCTCTCCATATAAATTAACCTATATTATCTAGCCGTATCTTAGGCTGGCAAGTGAAACAGCAGGATGTTTGCCAGCTGTTTCAACAAGTTTCCCTGAGCAGCAGCAGCATCCACATAATCAGCGTTAAGCAGTGCTGTTGCCACAGTGAGACAACATGACATGTTTCAGGAAAGCAAGTTTTACCCAGAAATTAAGATTGTTTGCTGAATTCTCTTGAAGTGAGAAGACAACTGGTCTCAAAAGCTGGTTTCCCCACTCTTCCCGTTCTAAAAACCATGACTTTTCTATAATGTTTTGTAAGCAGGTATCTTCAGAGAGAGGAAAATTTACAACTTGCTGGATTCTGACCCACACGGCAACCCTGGGGGGAGCCTGGCCCCCAGCCAGCTTACTGAGCCAGCAGTGGGTCCTGCAGTGGGTCCACCTCTCTGCCCTGGGAATTATCCTGGAGACTTGCCCACTGTGAAGGCAGATGGGCTCATCCAGAGAATTGCCTCAAGGCAGCTGGTCTGTCCAGCAGGACCATTTCCATCGTCAGCAGTGGCTGTGAGCACCAGGCTTTTGTTGCTTTTCAGGAATGTGGGTTTGTTCCATTCATAAAGAAATATGGAAATTCTCAATGATGTATGCTAATCTGGAGTGAGGTGTGAGCACAGTAGACATGAGCCAGATTAGTGGGGTTGGGGACTTATTTTATATATATATAATATGCATGTACAATTTTAATGAGGAGAGGAATGACTGTTTTGAATGGGGGAAGCTGGAGTTCCTGTCAAGCTGCTCCATGGGGCCTACTAAATAAAAAAACCCAAATCAAAATCAAAACCTGAGTGGGAGTGAGAGAATAGGTATTTTCCTCAAACCTTTATGATCTCAGTGGTGGAATTGCTGGATTTGTTTTGTTTTGTTTCCTTTTTAATGTAGGAGAGCCATGAACTTCTGTACTGATCCCATGTGGTTCAAGTAATCATGACGTTGTCTGTGAAGCCTCTACTCAGCTTTCACTTCTGACCGCTGAAAACCAGGCACATTTCAGAAGTGATAAACTGCTCAGTCTCTGGTGGGAGAAAAGGTAAGAGGTACCTGCAGCTCTCTTTAACCCTCATCACATTGCAACCAGCCACTGTGTCCTGCTGCTTGCTCTACACAGCTTCATGCACACCCCGCACATCAGCCAGAGCAGAAAGACTCTTCGGCATATAAGTCAAGCCTGTGGTTTGCAGGCACGTTATTTGGAAACGCGGCCAGTGACCAGCTTGTGCATAATGTCAGAGGTGGAGTGCCTGGATGGTGCCTTTTTCTGCAGGAAGCGGGGAATGCCCTGGGAAGCTCATGTGGAAGGAGCAGCATGGGCCACCTCTGCAGCTGTCTGCGGCCATGCAGATGGATCTGGTGCTGCTGACCGGGAAACCGTAGAGAAGGAGGAAGGGAGCACCGCAAACAAAACCATTGTCGCTGAAATCTTTACCATCTGGCTTTGAGAAGATGGTACAATGTTGCTGGGTTTTAACTGCCAAGCAGAGAAACTTGGGCTTGTTTGGTTTTTGTTTTGCTTTCTAAGGGTTCATTTTAATTTTTGCATTGGCATCTTTGACTCGATCTCCTAAACTCCCTTGTCTCCCTCATCCCCCTTGCTTGCCTATGCAGAGCCGTTAAAGGCTTACAATGGAAATATCTTTGTATCTAAGTAGTGGAAAACACCCGTTTAAACCGGATGTTTGAGATCAGAAGGACTGACCCAGAATCTGCACTGGGGCAGACATGAAAGCATGAAAATTTCATTCACAAAGGTTTTCTGGGACCGGTTCTCTTCTGTCTAAGCGGAGTCACGCACATGCTGGCTCAGACGCTCCCACAGCTTTTCCAGAGCAGAGTCAATTGCTTTTAAAGTTATGCAGGGCTACATCCTTAATGGACAGAGGCCATGAGCACGACTGGGAACAATTACCAGCTGAATAAGATGTTCATCTGCAAGGGGTGCTCTTTTGCCAGCTACTACCCTTGGATGGCCCAGGGAGCGAGAGGCACAGTCAATCCCACGCCTACTTGTTTTCCTTCCCTTCATCGCCGCAGTTTCAACTGATTTTGATTACTCTGGCGCCAAATAAATGAAAACATTTCATAGACATATAATCATCCATCACTGTGAAGAAAGGAAAAATGTCTGTGTACTGTATGTTTATAAATATGCTTAATGAAAAAAGGGATAGCTCTGCCCTTCCCAGGCTCGTGCGGCTGCAGCCAGCATAGCTGCGTGTCATGTCAGAAAAGCTGGTTGCTGCTTACATCCTGACATGGTCTCTGGCACAGCCACAGAGCTGGTGGTGCCATGGAGGAATGCATAGCCCTGCCCTCCCACCAGGTTACAAAGGTTAGTGCCCAGGGAGAGGTAAGTGATTGCAGGTACAGGAGTGTAACCTGTACCCATGAGCTGCTGCAGAAGCACAGCACCTGGGAGGGAGTAAAGGGAAAGGGGAAAGTGGGGAGGGGGGAAGGAGGAAAATAACTTGCAGGCACAGTCTGCTGCAACTTGGTCAGTCCCTGGAAAGAATCTGACTCGGCTCCCAGCAGATCTGGGGACTTACTTTGGCATTGCCAGGGGAACAGGAAAAGAAGTCATTACTAGGAGCGGTATGACAACCTGCATGCTGCTCTCATCTCACAGGAGCGCACAGCTTGTCACACAAACTCTGTGTGCAGGTGCTCATTGGAAAGGTTTTCTGAATATTTGGCAGTGGTCTTTCCTTACAGATTCTTTCATTTTTTAATGTGGGGAGTGTTTGGTTTCTCTCTGTTTCGAGGAGTGCACTGCTTGTCATGTCAGGCTGAATACAACTCAATACAAGAATACTAAGCCCTAAAAGCAACCTTTTAAAAGTCCAGATCATCTTCTGTAAGAAGAAAGTAAATGCGAAAAAAGTAGTGAAAAAAGTAGTGAAAAAAGTCATGAAAGATTACCACCATGATCTATCCATTATGTTTTTTTTTGACCCTTATCCTTTACATGTCAGATATTTTGATAGGTTACTGTTCGCTTGGACCCATGAGCACAGGCATATTGTTGGCCTTTCCTGAACTATCACCCGAGCTGCAGTTTGTAGAAACAATTCCCATCAAACTTTTTTCCTTCGAAAGTCTTGTGAGCATTGAGTAGGTGAATAAAAACGTAAGGAAGTGGACATATTAAATGGATAAAATATTGTGGCAAGGTGTCATTACCAGGTGCTTGTGGAGGTGGGTGCTGCTGCAGGAGCAATTAAATTGAACCACACAGTGTGCATGTGCAAGATTATGGTGGGAGGGGAAGGAGAGAGATTAGATTATCAAAGGCCTCTTCTAAACTGCTGCACCTTGGCAGGAGTATCATGTAATAGCTGAGAGATGCAAGCGCAATCACAACTCCAAACACAGTGAGTTACTCTTCGTAAGGCACAGGCAGCTTGTAATTCACATTTTTGTTTCTCCTTTTTTTGTTCAATGCTACATAGCTGACACAGCATTCCAGGTTTTGTGACCCTGTTGCAAAAAGTAGCAGTGTTCCAGGTTCCATCGGAAGCACCATGTTATGAAGGGGAATTATTTTTTCAAAGAATGGTCAATGATCTATTTTTATTGCATCATGAAGGAGGATGGATGTAAAAGTTTTATTCTCCTGGCATGCTTTGAAGCCTGTCCTGT
Organism: Myiopsitta monachus; assembly: GCA_017639245.1. Lineage (NCBI taxonomy): Eukaryota > Metazoa > Chordata > Aves > Psittaciformes > Psittacidae > Myiopsitta > Myiopsitta monachus. The sequence continues at coordinate 11,434,652 of CM029927.1, read as the reverse complement.
GACTTTTGGTGGCTGTCTTGTGATAAATGAATAAATGATTTCAGATAGGGCACCAACACTACAGCAAGAACTGCAGTCTGACATGATCTGTAGAGCATCATCCTGCCTTCCAAAGTAGAGAATGACCTTTTGTTTCTTGAAGCCAGGACACCCACAGTGAAGGGAAGCGCTGGCTAGATTGTGCCTCCTGATAGAAACATAGGACTAGAAAGTTGGAAAAAAACTAGGATGTCATCACTTCCATCCCTAAAATGTAAGCAGGACCATCTATATCAACTAGCAGGACCACTATTTCAAACATTCCTGCTCTTCAGAACTTCCAGTGGTGGTGAGTTTGTAGCTTCCCTGGGCAGTTTATTGTAGTGCTTGGTGATCCTAAACTGTAGAAGCTTTTTTGATTCAAGTTTAGCCTATGTCTTCCCATCTGCAGTTGAAGACCATCACTCCTCTCTACCTACAGTGAATACAGAGCACAGCTTACTCCCTTCCTACTTGCTAGCCTGTGACAGGTCTGAAGACCAGATTCAGCTCTCCCTTGAGAGCCTGGGAAACGACCCCATCTGAATCTGTCCAACAGAATACATTTTTTAAACACTTCTCCAGTTTGCCCCCATTATTGAGCTATGGTGAATTGTGGAGGGCATAGTGCTCCCACTGGGATTTTGTCAGTACTGACTTTAACAGAAGGACTGTGTTGTGTGACTTGCCCATGACACACAGCACTTGCTCTTTCTTTATCCACATAACATGTTTACACCATGTCGACTACAAACCCTATATCTTCTTCTGCAGAACTTTTGCTGAGCTGGTGTTTCTCCAGCCAGTATTTGTATACCTAACAATTGCTAGATATGCAACCTTGAACTTGGATTGGCTGAAATCCACCCTTTTAATTCTCACTCATTGGGTCAAGAGCTTTTAGGATTTTAGGCCTGTCTTCCAAAGTGTTTGTGTGCCAGTAACATCAGTAAGCATGCTGCATCTTTCCTTTCCCAAGGACTTAATACAGGGCGATCACACCTGGTAATTGTTTTCTTTGTCCTTGCTAGCTGCTCCTTCAGGACATCTTAACTTCTAGCTGCTTATAGGTGAATGGACCAGGAAGACATCAGAGATCCTGGAGCTGTCTTCCCTCTTTTCCAGACCTCTGGGAATTTTTGAACTGTTATTTCAGGTTCCCAAGAGTAGATGCTAACAGCCCTGATAAAGCTTCAGCTTGTTGCCAAACTATCCAAGGGTTCAGTTCCATCCAGTGTAACTGATGTCAAAATGCCCAAGGACACGTCCTCAGTAGTACTTCAGTGTGAATCAAGAGTGTGCTTTTGAAAAATCCTCCTGCCTGTTCCCCCAGCAAAGCTTTGGCTCATGCTACGGAGCACTCACAGGATACATGCACAGCATGACTTTCAGATGAAACTAAAATGCAAGGTGCACTCTGATCCCAGTCAGCATATGGAACAGACTATTGCTACTTTGAGATGAATCTCCCTGATACACCTATGACGCAGTGGTCAAGTCCTCAGCACCAGCCGTTCCCTGGCATTATTACCTCTTGCAGTTGTTTTCTATATAGGCTTGAACACTTGCCCCTCTCTCAACACCAGGACTGTGTAAGCCAGCTCCTTGTAGTTGACCATTTCCAGAAAGACTTACATGAAAGATGTAATACACTTGTGGTTTCCTCAGGATCTTTTATCAGGTTTCTCTCCCCAGTGAACAACAGATTTGCTCCTTCCTTGGGGGATGAGAGTTAGATTACTGCTTGTTCAACACACACGTGCATGTGTGTATGACCTCTCGCAACTATGAAAACACCCATGGGGTGCCACCTCTCTGGAACACCCATTGCAGCCAGGCAACTGACTGTGATTAAGGTACAGTTTAACCCTATGAAAAATCCCTTCTTTCCTCCTTCCACCATTAAATACAGGGAGCCTGAATGTATCTGAAAGAGTCATCATTCACATGTGTGGCTTAAAGGGTTCAGAAAGGACAAAAATATCTTTCCTGCACTGACATGGAAGTGAGCATAGACTTGCGAAGACTGCACCTCCATTTCCAGGGAAGTCGTTCTCATCTGGTGATTAATGTTAAACAGTGCCAAAGCAGGCAGGCTGAGCAGGTAACTCAAAGCAGACCATAACTGACTAAAAATGCGTAAACTGATATTGACTTTTATTTAGGATACTGACCAAAGTGGGTTTTCTCACATATTCCTCAACTGAGACAATTTCAGGGCTGCTCTCCAGGCTTTGATATCAAGACATAACCAGCTAACTGCTACCCTCTGGAAATGCTATTTGAGGTTTTCTTATGATATTATGTCATTGCGCATGGCATAATATTTCAATACCACAAAAAGTATGTGCATTGTGCACTATTACCAAATGATGCAGAAATGCACAATGTCTAATACAGAAGGAAATCTGTTGTTGATCATTTCTACTCAACTTTGATGTAGATTGTTTTAATATTTTATTTAATTAACATTTACTGTGCCTCCCATACAACAGCTGTCTTTCCACTGAATGCCACAGAAATGTCTGAACAAAAGAAAAATGAAGCTGAAGTAATGGAATATCTTATATTTTGCATGTGTATATAAGGTATAGTTGTGTTTTGTTAGGTACAAGGGCTTTTTTCAAAGGCTTGTTCAACCTCACAATAAATTTGTTCTCTGGCTTGAAGAGGAATAAAAGGGATTAAAGAAACAATCTACTTTGTAGAAGCAAACAAAAGTAAATTAATAGATACAATTCTAGTCTTTTAAAGTAATTGCCTCCTACTTGGTAGTGCCACAGATCAATCTGCATTTGGGGGAAACCTTTGTAGTCATTCTTTACTCTGCTGGCTGCCAGGGAACCCAGGGCACACGTCTGATCTTCAGGGGTATGCATCAGTTCATCCTGTACTGCCCTTGAAAGAAGACAGAATTGAAGTACCCTTTAGCTTAAAATCATAAAAGTCTCAAAAAGTCTGAATAGAAAAGCAAATAAACACAGACATTTCTTAAGAGCAGGCATAGAAAGCAAACTTGTCACAGAGAGTGATGCCTTCCACTAAACCAGGTTTCTCAAAGTCCCATCCAATCTGGCCTGAAAGGTATGAAAAGATAGTGGTATAAAATTTACCATTTAAACTGTAAACTGTTCAGATCAGCAGCGAAAATGTGCTGAACAATTGCAGAGCACATAAACCCCAGAGGCTGGCAGTACAGTTTCTAGGAACAAATAGTTACAGAAATGCATCACTGCCACTTTGCTAATGCTCCCCCATTTTTACTCCATTACCTAGTCTGGCTCTGAGGTGTGTTCCTTTATCTCTGCTTCTTTGTTGCACCCCTCCTTTCACCACTTGCACGTGCATGAGTATATATTTCTACATGTCTTGACACTTTTTTCTGTGCTCTATCACATGTAGATCAGAAGGCAATGCTAACCACTGTGTAGCATGCCTTCCTCCTAGAAGCAGTGTGGCTTTTGTGTTGAAGATAGATAGTCTCCATCTCAAAGAGTCATACCTTCATATGCATTTGGAGTTGCTAAGTTGTTCCAGGAGCCCAAAAGTGGTTGGGAACATCAGAGATCCCGCACTGGGAACGGGCACCACCCCTGGAGCAGCTTCTTTTACTGGACTCCTGAACAGTGATGGGTTTGAACAGAAAATTATTTATTTGCTGAGCAAGAATATATATATGTGTGTGTAGATAGATAGATGGATAGATAGACGGATAGACAGATAGACAGATAAAAGCCTTTGTAACTTTATGTAACTCTGATGGAGTTTATCGAGCAGTGAAAGCCAACCTTTGCACCTCCAGTAAGCCAGTTGGAATGGACTTTGTATACAAAGCTTTGTGATGAGTACAAGGAAGGGCTTTCAGAGAGCTCAGAAGGGAAGGTTAGCTGCAATACTACCAAACTTGCAACATCCAGAGACTGCCCTCTTCTTGGCCTGCCTGGGTAAATGGAAGATTTCTAGTGCCACCAGTGAAAGGCGGGTTATTGAGACATAATTTCTCAGTGGTTTTTCATTAACTGACCCAAAGGAGCACAGGAACAAATAATGTGCAAGAGCTGATGCGCTCCTGATTAGCTGGAACATTACTCCTTCTCAGACTCCGCAGAGTAAGAAATGAAACCAAACCAGGTGACAGAAGCTCTTCAGATTTTAAAGGAATAGAATAAGCTGTAACCCTTTTCAGTGGAAGTCCTTGGATTCTCTGTAAGACACAAAGGCTCCCTTCCTTTGAATGTGCATGTTAACACTACTTTTACTTTCAGCAGTGTTCACAGTCTTAAGACCTTAAAGTGAGATAAATGCACAGATAAGGAGATTGTTCTGGTTTTTAAAGAGATGGAACAAAATAAAGGACATGTAACATACTCTCCAGCAGGACAGTTCTGTGAGGGGATTAGGTTACAGCCCCAGCATGCCTGAAGCTTCGTATAATCTCACAAACCCTACATAGCTAACTTTAAGCAAATAAGCAGTTGCCAGCTCTCAAAGACAAAATAAATAAACCTAAAAAAATATGCTTATTTTAAGACTATGGTTCAGAAACCAGGGGCTCCCTTCCAGTAGGCATTAGAGCAGGCCTTTAGATGTTTGAAACAGTGATTTCTGTCACTATCTCAATAAGCAGTCTCCTTTCATGGGTTTCCTTCTGCTGGCATTTTATCCATCTGTGTGGTCTGTTCTGAAGTTGGATATGCCATGCTACTGAAATCAGAGGAGATCCAAGGATTTCCCAAATGCTTTCCCTTGAGGGCACTTGGCACGAGGCTTTGCCAGGGAAGAAACACCTTTGAACACTGTTCAGTTGCATGTTTTCAGAGATGAACTGGCATCAAATGAGGCAGAAAGTAGCATTCAGAGGTTCAGAGTGGGATAGATATCCCTGCCCTATCCACAGCAGTTTCTCAAACAGACACCCTGCCTCCAGCTAAGGGCTGTTCTTTCTTGCACTGTGAGGTAAGAAACTCACACGATATGAACTGGCAGTAAAATGCACGTTATCATTGATCCACTGGCAAGTTGGCCCAGCTTGTTTCAAAGAGATTTGCTCCTGGAAAGAGAAAGATCACTCTGTTGTTGATGGTGAGTAAAGAGGAGAAAAGAGAAGCAGAGCTGCAAGGTATCTGAAGGTTTCCACTGGTCAAGCAGGATTTGGAAAGATTTCTTCCCCAGGGATCCCACCTTTCATTCCAGGTCTTTGTTCCACATCACTTTTTTCAGTTAGGTTCTGGCAGGCTGCAAGACATCATAATCTTTCCATCAAAATGGAAACCTGCAGCAACTGTCCCTGATTGCCTTGAAAGTTCACTGAATCTGAACCAAGAGGAGATACTTATTAAATAGATACATCTACAGTAGTTATTGGGAAAGCACACACTGTTGCCATGATTTCTATTTCAATGCTATTGGGCATTTAAACTTTGGGAACAGGGACTTCAAAAAGATTTGATAGATGAGCAGGCACTATGACCAAGAGTTTCAGAAGCAGCTAATGGTGCAAAATACCTCTGCCCTCTGATAGCTTCTATGACAAAATTAAGGTAACTTGATTTTCAGAAAGAGCTGGATTTGCTATTGCCAAATATTTCCACAAGCTCATGGTAGGAGTATGGAAAATCATTAGCTGCTACCATCAAGTCTACTGAAGGATTATTTCAATAAGGTCGCCTTCCCTCCCAAACCAAACAGAGCTGCTCGTTTTTCTTACAGGTGTACTAAGTTCACAGCGTTCAACCTCTGCCAACACAAAAAGCAGTTTTGTATATTGCTGCTTTCTGTGTTGTGGTATGATCCTTTATATGCATGTGCTTGCAGCCTGAGCTAAGAGTGCTCTGGTATGGTATTTAGGGGAAGGTTTTCTTCATATTTTCTAGGACTACTGCATAAAAGGTTGCAGATTCAAAGTTTAAATTCTGTTCTCAGTAACTCTAAACTTATAACAATGCAATTACACTGAAAACTTTGGCATTTTCCTGTACTTAGCTACTGAACAAAGAGTAAAATTTAACTGAGAGGGTTGAACATCATTCAGTGCTTGTAAAAACAGAATGAACTCTTTACATTTACTAGTTTCCCTCCCGTTCTTGTGACTGCCTCTTTATTGCTACACACTACCTTAAGGCTACAGGGAATCTTGTACGGCTGTCATTGCAGCTTTGAATGTTGGCCAACACATGACAAGCTGATGAAGTGATGTGAACAGCACTCGTTGCTAATGACTGGACCTCTCATCAACTCACACTCCCATTCTATGGTTCACCAGCGCTTCTTTCCTTTAGGAACAAACCTTAAATTAAAGACACTTTACAGTTAACTGCCAGTAACCTTCTGCAGGGTATCTCATCCCACTGACAAATGTGCATACATTTAACACATATTTTTAAAGACTAAGAAAAATATTGATTTTGGTCCCACCAGCACATCTGCATTAACAGATACACTTAAATTGAGTAAAACAGTGGCGCAACATAGGATGATCTACACAAAAAGCAAGACTGAAGCTCTTCTTTATGGAGCAACTTGACTACACCCCATCCTGCTTTCAGCCCTTTTATCTGTTGTATGAGTAAAGGTGCGGAGGTTTCGTGGGTGAGAAGGCTGTAGTCTCTGGGAAAACAAATGCATTCTTTGCCTGCACAAGAAATTTTTACCATCACAAGAATGTGCCAAATGCAGGCAGCCACTGGCCACTGAGAAAAGTCTTCAGTCACTTCCAGTGGGGGCTGGATCAAACCCAGTTGTGCCTGTCACTGAACAGACTCACAATATGTAGGGATCAGGCTGTTTGCTAGCCTGTAGGCAAAGGTCATAAGATACAGGTACTCTCATAGCCACAACAGATTTTATTGTAATCAAAAGAAGATGAGGTTTGGGATTTCTTTTTCCCCAGACATTGCTCTGACAGGGCCCACCAGGATGTTTGTAAGAGATGTAATGGTGGAGATGTGCTGTGGCTGACAGCAAGAGAAACTCAAACATTGTTTTGCAGGATGTGTCCAACTCCCAGCTGCCCTCCACTTCCAATTTAACACATCTCCAAGCAAGCAAGTAGGACATCCAAGCATTTCATGTTGAGGAAAGGGGGAGAAACCCAGGCAGTACCATGAGAAGAGTGTATGGAAGACAAGACAAGCAAATCCAGCATGGAAAAAAGAGGTAAGCCACCATTTGACCACTCTTTCTTCTGTTAAGCTGTTTCACAGGATGCAGTCATAGCATTAAACCTTTCCTTCAAAAAGTCTATGACAGTAACTTTTTTGCACTGGTTCAGTTGTTACTTCCACTCTTCCATTTAAGACATTAAATGAAATATAAAATAAATACAAAATAAACCAGCATTCCTCTGTATTCGGGCAAAGTTTCATTTATATGATGCTACGTCCCGTTTTCATAACCATCTTTCTCTATTTTCTCTGACAGTCCACCTGCCTTCACTGAAATTCCTGCAATGCTTGTCCATTTCTCTCATCAGATTATTCCTTCTTCAAAGATATCTCTGACTTCCCATTTTCTTTTAGCTTCTCCCTTTCTCTCTTTCCTTTTCCTCTTGAGTTTTCTCATGTTGTGAAACTGTTATTGCAAATGGATGCTCCTCAGTCTCTTGCTCACCCTTTTACAACACAGCCATCTTTCCTCTATGCTGCCTCTTAGACCCAAAAGGTCTTCCCAGTTCCTGCTTATTAGGCATCTTCCCTACTGTTAATCATGACTGTGCAAAATTAGTCTAGTAATCATGATCAGACAGGGCAGGAGGAACAGTCAAACCTTGTTAAGAGTGGCTTTTATTAACCACATATAAAGAAACGTGGTGGGCATGTTCCTTTAGCAGCTAGGTACCTGGATCCTTTGTACAGAATTCAGAAAATCTTCCCCAGAAATCTGTTTGCTGTTTACCATTGGTGGGCATCCATTCACCTTTCATACTCGACTGCAGAGGCAGTCGCAGACTATCTTGTACGAGGAGAGTAACCAGGTGCAACTCCCAGGCCACCAGCTAGTTGAGCCAACTCATGTCTTAGCACCATACTGGGAAGAGGTTGGCATAGCTATAAAACCAGCAGCCTTCCCTGGGAACCTGTAACCAACTTTGAATTTAATGTATCCATTACTCACAGTGTACTGTTATTCTTACAGTGAGAGACTCCTGTCATAAATGTTAAAGATTTTTCCGAGCAATTAGACAAAATTAGGTAGTTTTTGCTAAAATCCCCTGTGAAATGCCAAGCGCTATTCTCTAAGCCCAGAGAGAAGTAGCAGATAAGTAAATTGAAGTTTCATCACTAAATTACCTGGATTATTTCTCTTTCTAACATAGCTTCTTCTTATTATGTAGATATTTAATTTCTCATTTTTGACATTTATGGGAATACGAGTTGCTTTGAAAAATATCACCAAGTACATCCTAAAAAGTAAACAGTTGAAAACCCAGCTCATAACAATATCTAGACCGTCTTACTGGTATGCCTAAAAGCACAAACCAAAAAAGATGGCTAACGCTGTAAAAATAAATTCTCCATTTGTTAGTAATCACGCTGAGTCCAGTAAAGCCATTCACATGAAGAAATGTAAGCATGCTTTTGCTGTTTCACTGTGTTTGCTTTGTGACTTTGCTGACAAAAGTTCATACTGAGTCCTTACAGATTTAATCCAACTTCAGTTCTTACCTGTGGTTAGTGTCAGGACACTGTTTAGCCACCTCGACCTGTTTCTCTATATTGTTTTCATCCAAATGGGGTTTTGCTGGTGCAGATACTGAGATAGCATGAAGTGGTGGCACTTGTCAGTGTACCGCGTACGCTGGGACTTGGGAGAGAATTTGCTCCCCAGTAGGTGAGAAAAGCAGAGAAATAAAAGTCAACAGGGTGGAGAGTTGCTTGTTTTTACCAGTGTGCATCACCTCTAATCACCACAACTGTGTCAGTCCTCAGGGAGCAGCACATCCCTGGCAGTCACTGATTTTCACAGAGAGTTTAGGGACATGCAGGACAGCTCTAGATGGGGCTGGCCTGCAACCTGTGCAATATTTGCCAGAAAATTAAAAATGCTCAGAATTTCGATGCAAGCTACCACGAGCAAACACGTTCAGGTGCTTTTACGGATTTTTGAGACCCTTCCTTTTCCCCTCCTTCCCCACAGGATTCTCATTGCTCCTTTTTTTTAATGCCTTTCCCTCAACTGGCCACAAGCAATTGCCTCATTTCAATTCACCAGCGAAAGGCTGATGAAACCCCTTCCAAACTCTATTACTGAAAATAAGCTATTGAACATAAATAAAACAGCTCTTGCATCCAGGGAGAAAAAAAGAACAAAAGTGGTGTAGTGATAGTGGTTAGGTTTCTCTGTAGCAGGGCACTTCGCAGCAGCACTGATATAGCATTTTTGGTACGGCTGCAAAACAGGAAGACCGGAAGGAAACAGTTCATTTAGGTCAGTCCTCTTTTTAGCACAGTTATTTAATCTGGGTCAATTTTGAAATTAAGACCTAAAGCATTTTATTTTGAAACTGCCAGAGTGAAAAGTCCAGGTGTTGTTTTGAAATGCTTCCATGCTCTCCTCTGCTGTGTTGACTGACAGCCTCAATTCACAGGCTGATCCAGTCCCTCTGAAACGACATCTTTTAGTGAATTTTATCCTCCACATTTGTTTTAATTACTGTTTTCATAACTCTTACACCTCATTCACAAGGTTATGAGGGGTCATTGTAAGCCAGATGTCCCTGCTGATGGTAAGAAAGCACCAGCAGCAACAGCTTACTAAAATACTAGTTTGCTGTAACTCATGCTCTGCTATTCCATGGTGGCTTTGCAGGGCTGCTTGGCCTGTGACATTTCCAGCCTCTCAGTGCTAACACAACAAGTGATTCAGAATCAAGGCTTCTTATGCTGCCATTCAATAACATTCACCGTTGACACACAGCAAGAGCGTAGGTGGGAAGCTGATGTTTTTTCCTTTTAGAAAGGACGAAAACTTGAGGTTTCTTTCTGACGCAGCTGGATAGAGGGAGAATCATGCAGGTGTTGAAAGCCCGAAGCCTTCACTTTGGCTTCCAGAAAAGTAAGAAGCAAGGGAGAGTGTTGAGGCAAAATACAAATTACATCTTGAGCAAAACACACAGGCAGCTTCTAAATCTCTCTCACTTTCCTCTCTGCAAGATCTGTGCCAAGAGTCTTAGCGTGCAGAGTTCTGACCTGGGTGATCTTTATTTTGAGTACTTCGGAGCTGGTGAGAGGGTGCTGTGAAGAGCAGTGTGGTGTGCCTTGGCTGAATAGGGCCTTTACCCAAACTGAAGTGCTCAAGGTTTGGAATTGCCTTTCCACGCCAGTCTCAAGGAGACTTTTTGTCCTCTCAGTGTGAGCATTTGCTTTCCTTTAATCTTGCTCTGACTTGCGGAATGGACAAGTGGAGGTAGGAGGATGTCATTCTGCTTGCATTCTGCTCTGGATTGCCTCGGTCCATTTAACACTTGTCCACCCTGCCTGTGCTTGAGCCCAACCTGTTTTGTCCAAGTGAGACCAGGGCTACCACACATTTCAGTCTGTGAAGTCCAGGCTTTGCTTGTTATGGAGCAGAGCAAAGGGAGTGCATCTAATATGCAGATTATGCCCCAGGGTCGAACACATCCTGCTGCATTGAGAAGTACAGTGCCTGTCTGGAAGATCTTGAGGGATTAAAGCCAGTCTAAATTGAAAAGAGGATGAAAACTGAGAGGCTGCTATCAGTGGAGGGAAGGAAGCCATTGTTTTTGTACAGCCGGTCACTTGTAGGGCAGATGGAGAGACTATGCACCTCCCTACATTGTTGTGTCAGACCCCAAACTGTAAACCTGACCTCCCAACACCTCCTGAGAGCAGCCAAAATAGTCCCTAAATCATTCTGGTTTGGACGTCTCAGTAGCTTGTGGGATTTTGCAGCCTGCAAGGTGGCTGGCCTCTGGGGCATACCTTGGTGGGGTCGGGTCATTACTGTGCTCTGGGAGGGCAAAAAGTCAGTTTAGTTGTAGAGACTGATAAATCTTAGCGCTCAAAGCTTTCCCCGTGTTAATTTATTGTTCCAACTGGTGAGACCTGAAGTATTCACTCCTTAAAAAAATGGACTTCTGCTGAGGGTTTGAGGGAAGGAGTGGTGACAGGCTTTTTCCAAATTCTGGCATCCTCATGAGACTCCAAATGGGATCCGTTGACCAAGACTTCAGAGTACGCACATGCCTGGTGTCAGGGCTTGTTTACTGGAGGTCATGCTCAGCCAACAACTCCAGACAAGAGGGCCACACTCTGCAGTCCTAATGCAGCAAGTACAGTACACCTAAATCCTACCCCATGCATCAAATTAAACATTACTGGCAGGATAATTTGATCTTTCAATTGTGACTTGATCTCTTGTTGATTTGTTTCACAATGTGTCAGCTTTATGATCTAAACCAGATATTACTCCCTGAAAGTTAATCGTTACCTTAGACTTATTCATTAGAAAGCAAAGGATGCCTAAGTATCAGCGACATGAGTTTTTTAAGGGCCTCTACAGGACAGCTTTTAAAGAAAATTGAGAGTGGCATTACTGGTGACACAGCTCATATAGCAACATTTGGATGCTCTCCTTGGGGCATTAATTGTGAAATGATCCAGCTTATTCCTCTCCTCTGAACAATGCTAGCTATGCTAACAGTACATTTGACATAGATTTATTGTAAGCCTGCAGGAACAGCTGATGTGCACCCAGCATAAAATGGTGCTGTGAACATTGCCAGCAGCCCTTGCCCACTTTTTTAGGATTCATGGCTTCTTTGCTGTGTGTAGCAGTGGCCTGGGAGAAGAATCGTCCATCATCCTGCTTGAGTGTAGCTCAGACCCACATAGTACAGTCCTTTCTTTGAAAATTCAAGATGGTTAGACCTTAATAAAGCATATTCCTGTGCACTATTTACAGCTGACTGTTGGCAGAGAAGTGACTGGAGTGGCAAGCGACATGTCGAAACACTCAGGCTTTTCTCTTGCATCATCTGCCCTAGCTATGAGATGACAAAACCAGCCCAACTGTTGCTTGTTGCATAGCATAGCTATGCTCTGGCCTTCATGGCAGATGACTGAGGTGAAGGTATTAACATAGCTGACATTCACAGTGCGCTGGCACACTGCACTGCTGGGTGCTGCCCATAACTCTGTGGATGCTCGTGGCCCATGCTCTAGCTGTCTGGGTGTCCGCCCCAGCCCTGGCAGCTCTCCTGCCCTAGCCTGCTGAGTATTAGAAAAACGAAATCAAATGCAGAACAAATAGTGATTTAAAGGCTCTGGTAGGTGCTGCCTTCTGAAAAAGACAGGGACTAGATCTCCTGCAGAAACGGTCTCTTTACCTGATGCTAAGACATAGGGTCAGAAATAAGGAGTCTGATGTTTCCCTGCCACAGCAGGGAGCTTGCCCAATTGCACCCCTGCAGCAGCCTTGTTCTTCACACTTTCTGACATACATTCCTGTTGGCCTCATCTCAAACATCTGATGTAATTTAAAATCTTCATAACACAACCTGCCTCCGGAACAGAGCAGACATATAGTCACAGGCAACTTGGCACATTATATATCTTTTCTGTGTCCCTGATTTAAAAATCTGGTTTTTTATACACTGATGGATCTGTGAGGTGTCCTTGCCCATTGGCAGAGGGGTTGGAACTAGGTGATCTTAAGGCGCTTTCTAGCACTAGCCGTCCTATGTTCCTATGATTCTATGAAATCTGGGAGCCTGTCTTACACTCAGGTGAATGTGCCTTAAGGTCTTGGTTCTGCCCCCTGACCAGCTAAGTTAAACTTGTACAATTAGGTTTCTGGGGCAGTTGCAATTAGTTTCTGGGGCACCTGAGAAAGTAAAGCTGAAACTAGCTTATGTGCTGGATGCTTGTACAACAGGTTGCTTGACTTCCAGCCGCGTCGTACCGTGTGGCACAACCTAACCAGGTAGGGAAAAGCAGAGCCAACAACCACTCCCATCTCGGCCACACGCGGATAGGTCGCTGTGTCACATAGACTCCAAACTTGGCCCGGTCTGGGGCTTTCTCCCTTCCAAAGATGCTCCTCTCCCGGGGCTGCAGGCTCGTCCTGCCGGGCCGAGCTCCCTCTGCCGGCCCTAGCCCAGCAGCGCCCGCGGGCACGCATCGCCCCTGGGCAAGGCTTGGCCGCCCGGCGCAATCCCGGAGCATCCCGGCTCCCAGGCAGGCGCCCTACGGGAGTCAGCGTTGCTGACAGCCTTCATCTTTGGCAGATACTTGTTGAATTGTTTACACGGGAATGGAAGGAGTCCAGGGCTGGGAGCGGGGAGAGGTTTATCCCAGACCAGCCAAAAAGCTGGTCTGGTTGTGGTAGGCTCTGGAAGAGCCCGTAAGCAAAAAAGCCAAGCTTTGAGTTATAGGCCTGATTTCAAGTGCAGCAGGGGTTTGAGCCAGGCTCAGCGCAAGGTAGCAGAGTGTTCTAACCTCCCTGTACATGCTGCTGAGAATTGATCTGTCATTTTCTGGAAGTTTGTTTGGGAACATTTCCCTATTTCCTAGATAATATGTGTCGCTAGACCTGTCACATCCTTCTGCTCCATCCATGAGAAGCTTCTGTTTCAGCAGACTGACTTTTTCTAAGGAAAACCTACTGCACCCCCCCAAGCAGCTCCACACCAACCCTAAAAGGAAGCCAGGATGCCCAGGTAGATTGCATTTGCACTAGAAATGCAGTCTGTGTGAGGAAAAGTCATTCTACTTCCATAGTTGCAATAAGCAGAAAAATCCAAGTGCATTAAGCACCTAATTTGGCCTGGGTATCCCTGCTCCTCAGTGCGGGAGGTGCTTCCGCAGAACTGCACAGAACTCTGGCATCAGTCTGTGCCAGCCGTACCTGTGTGCCAGAGGGGTTGACTGTGAGTTCCTTGCGGGAGGAGCCATGTGTTGTTACGTATTGGTGCTCCACCTACCAGTATTTTTGATAGGACTGCAAAGGCTTCTTGCTGTTCTTCCAAGGGAGCTCCTTCACCCTGGTAGTCACTCAGAGTGTGCAGAGGAACTCTTGCTTGGCTTCAGCCCCATTGTCGGTGCAGTCCTTTTATTACCACGTGTTTCTTGGCAAAGGATTCATGGGTTTCAGTGTGCTGAACCCCAGGCTGTACAGGTGTGAGGCGTCATGAGCTTTGCAGCGAGGTGGAAAAGGGCTGCTCCTCGCTGTTCAAGAGAGAGGAAAAGGAGACAAAAGGTGGCACAGCAGCCACTTCTCTATGCTATAGTAAGTGACTTTTCTCCCCTCTTTTTGCATTGTCACAGCCAGAGCCAGAACTTTCAGTTCATTACTAGGTTTAGGAACTTTTTTTTTCCTCTTATTTTTTATTCTTTTGGTTCTTTTGGAAGGGAGAAGGAAATGGAAGCATTTTGGTCAGGACAGGCTTGTTATCTCCTGGCAAGACACTGAGCTAAATCTTGAGGATTTTACTCAGGTTCTCTCGTGGGTAGGGATCCTTCTGATGGGATCAGGAGCTGCGCTGAAGAAGTACTACTGAATTTGACCTTATGGAATTAACTAACAGACCTTTCCTGTGGGCTTAGAGACTAGTGACCTTCAAGCGTACCTTAACAGGTGTGACCATAAAGGCTCAAAATAACGTTGGGGTTTTTTTGTCTCCACTGACGGTTTACTTTTCTATTTGATTTTACTATTTTTTAGTAAACTTCTTTACAGCGTTCTTTCCCCAGCCAGTGGTCTTTCCTACCGCTAATTCCTGGTGTTTTACAGGACGAGCTGCACATCCTGCCTGAGCAGCAGACTAATGCTCGGGCTTGGAGTACTATTGAATAAGCAGCAATGAAATCTCTATCAAAATAATCAGTAGTTCCAAAAAACACACGCAACAAAACAAGGGCAGTTGAACTAACTCAGCAAGACCATTTGTAGCATCAGGGGCGGTGAGTCACTCTGCTTTTCCCTCCCTCAGCAGACGGCACTGGTGCCTCGCGCAGCCCCGGGGAGGGCAGGTGGAGTGGGTAGGGCATGACTTCAGAAAGCTAAAAAAAAAGGAAAGAGAGAAAAAGAAAGTCGACATCACTCAGGTCACGTGACGCAGAGGGACCAATGGAGGCAGGTTCTGGAAAGGGGAACAGTTAAATTTGTAATTTTGGTTGTGTGAAACACTTCTTTGGGCCTCATAAACAACCACAGAACCACAAGTTGGGTACAGAGGCAGTCACACAAGAGCGGGTCCGGGATATTGGTCAGCAGGCAGGGCGAATCGTTTTGACTGCAAACCACAGGGTTTCGTAGAGTGGTAAGCATCATCAACCACAACCGATCCGCTACTTTTTTTTCTTTTTAAGAAACAATTTCAGAGTTCTTTTAGCAAAAGAGCCTTATAGTCTGCTTTGTGCTGCTCCTGAGGCACCGGGATAAAATAGAGCATGATGGCTGGGAGGAGGGTGGTAGCAATGACCATTCTTCAATTTTCACTCCCCAAGGTAGAAGAAATCATATATTCCTTCACTGTGAAGAGAGAGTGAGTTTTAAAGAGGAAACAATGGCTTCAAGCAACTTATTTGAGTCACTTCCTTCTTACCAGCACTTCTTGAGAGGTAAGTACCATTCAGACTTTCTAAATATACTTTTTACTTTCCCATACTTAAGAAAATGCATGTTTGGAGAGTATCTGGGGACATTCTTGTAGTACATGCTTTTTCCCACTTCAGTTTTCTTTGAGGCACTCTCATCGAAGCTAATATCTGAGCTTTCAGGAATATCATCTCATTACTTATCAGTCCATTAAAGAGATTATAATAAGGACTCATTTAAGCTGTTCAAACAACCATTGCATGCTGATGAATTTTCTCTTCATAAATCAAAATGTGCTAGAATAACTCACAAGCGTTACTGCAGACACAAAAGCAGTAGCACAAGCCCCTTTTGATTCTTTTTGGCAGAATTATGGCTTTTTGAGCCACTGCCATGAAAAATGACATCCAACAGCACACGACACATATTACAGGCTGAAGCACCGGGAGCGAGTAGCAAGCTGGCTCAGAGAGCCAGCAGAGCGTGATGCTGTTTCATTTATGCGAGACCATCAGCCTGAGTAGAGGCATGCTCACAGGGGAGAAGTTCGGAAAAGCTTAGAAACCTCATTAAAGTTAGCTGCAACTCACGTGGCTCAGGAAAAGGAGCACTGTGGATAAACTCCGAGATCCTGTTGATACCACGCAGGTCTCAGATGACTGCAAATTACCAGCAGAAGCCACCCTTAGAGAAATGAAGCTGTCCTAGAAGGGCTGAGAGGGGAATTAAAGGGCTTCACCCAGCAATATGACTTTTTCACCAGTGATCAAGAGCACTCAGAGTCTCCTTATAACGTTCTCACAACCCCCTGTGGAGCTAATGATTTAGTCATGGGTTATTCAGACAAGTAAGCCAGCGACTGGCACAAGAAACTTCTCCGCTTCCTCATAACTGCCTTCCTAAATAGCTCATGCTACAGCTGAACTTTTCCCCTTTCCACGCAAGCTCTCTGACCGCTCAAGCCCTTTTTGCAGCAGGGCTGTTCCTGTGCGGATGACAAGGCGCACAAAGCCCGTCGCAGACCGCTCATCAAGCTTGGCCGGGGTGCTGCCAGAGAGCAGCACTTCATAACTCTTTATAGTTACAGACTACAGCTTCCCGGCCTCGCTGGCGGTGTCGGTGTGAGTCATAAGTTATTCGTATTAGTAAGCGGGCTGGGGAATGCGGAAGGCTCATCCCAGCTGCTGTGTCACCAGAAGCAGCAGCTCCGCCGGCACCCTGCCGCTGCTGGAGATGAGCGCTACCTGAGCCGGACGCTAGCGCTGGGCAGCCTGCCGAAATGCTAGCTGCTCTCCAGCCTTGCGTCGGCTCTTTTTTCTTCCCTCATCCATGTCAAAGGTTCCTCTACATCTGTCTTTCCGGGCACCGGCGGAGGGAGGAATCGCCGCGAGCTGCGTGAGTCACTCAGCCTCGCAGCACCTTCTAGCCTGGGCAGAGGAGATGCTGGAGGCTGAGCAAGAAGTGGCTAACTGCTCTGCAGCACTCGCAGCTGACGTTTCCTCAGCACCCCTACGAGCAAAGGAAGCAATACTGCTAGAATAACAAGAAGGATCTTCCTGCATTTCGTCAGCCTTTTTTTTTTTTTGTTTGTTTGTTTGTTTTGGCTTTTTTGCCTTTTTTTTTAGCTCACCCAACTGTTTACGGTTTAATCTGTAGCACAGGAAGGCTGGCTGGGGAAATTTTGTGCTTCTGATAAAAGAACAAGAGTGAACCTCATGGGGCAGTGCTTGCAGCGAGTGCCAGGGCACAGCCAGTCCGTGGAATGAGATGGGATGGGGATGGCAGAGACTGTATTGAAGGCAGGAGCCTAGAGGACCTGAGAGCAGTTGGTTGGAGACCAAGGACTGATTTGTCCAGAAAAGGAGGAGTTTCATTAAAGCTGGTTAATCCAGCAAGTGATTTAGCTCAGCACTCCAGAATGGGTTTTATTATCCTCCTTATTATTGTTCTCATTTTTGTTGTTAATATTACAATAGCATTAGTATTTTGTGCTTATTTGTGGACTAGGCTGGAATCTTGCTAGGCTAGAAGTCACACTACATACCTGAAGATATTCATCCAGTCTGGGCAATCCAGGTACAGATTCTGGATCACAAACAAGATCAAAACAAGACCAAACTCCCACTGTCCATTGCTAGAAAAGCTTGGGCAACAGTACTTCAGTTGAGTTATAAAGTGAACGTTTCATCATTGCAAAAGAATATTGTGTTTGAACGTGGAAGCTTGTGACGGTTTTCCAGCAGTTCCCTTTTTGTTCCTTTCTTTACTCAAATGAACTTCATACAGTTTCAAAATCCTGGGTGCAGCAAAAGTAACGCTGAGGCCTCAGAGCAAGAAAAATAAATCATCGCTAGGGCTGGTTGTTCTCACCCCTGTTTCTCAATGGTGTTTACATAGACTGGTCATCTGAAATGTCCCAAACTGTCTCTTCTTTTTTTCCCGCCAAAATTTATTGCACTCTCTCTCTTAACTGAAATTGTGAAGTAAAGGGAAAAATAACAAGTTGTTTTCTGCCATGGATTTCACTTTATCAGCCCATGCAGTTCTCCGAGAAGGAAATCCATAACTCTTTTTTAGCCTGATACTATGTGAAAATTGGGAAAAAAGAGGGGAGTGGGGAAGCAGAACCATTGTTCCAGCCCCTGTGAGCAGTGACAGACATAAAAAGCCTGACATATTAATTGAATGTGGTACACCACAAAGGATATGGCCCTTTTTCTATCACACCACACCAGGTCCTCACTTCTGCCACTAGGTAAAGAAATGAGGATTACACTAAAACCTCCAGCGATGTGCTCTGCATGCTGAACACATTCAAATGTTTGATGACTCTGCTTTTAATGATGGCCTCATTTTCCTAATGGCCTCTCTCAGTTTAAAGTCTCAGCTTGGTGTTAGGACTGTGGGTAGGACCATTTGTAACTGTCTTGCTGCAGTGCAGCCTGAAGAAAAATATAGCATCATCTCTTTCTCAAATCTAGAACTGCATCAGCAAGGCAGTAGTTTAAGCTTTTATTCTAGCAAGATTCATAGTATAAAGATGGATTTGCTGGTTTTATTGAGACCTCATTTGTATTCTCTGGGTCAACACAGTGGTACCTTTTGGGCAGGGGGACCAAAATGAGACCTGTTACAGTCTTGTACTAAACAGTAAACACACAGTTTTTAAAGGGTGTGTAGATAGCTACACAATATTGCCCCATCCTGTAACTTAACTTACTAAGGGCATTAGACTGTTCTGTAATATTTTTGTAATAATTTGTAATAATTTTGCCTACAAAGGAAGACAGAATAACAAATCTATTTGCAGGGGTTTATGGAGCTCTAAATAGCACGAGACATAACATTTTCCAGAGGGGCACTTTTTCTTCATTTTTCCTTTTGCTGCGAGGTCTAATTATTTCAGTATGCAAAGAAGGTTACTCCTGGTTTTGCTTTTGTTGTATTTTTTATTAATTAATCATGGCAATGAAGGCTTGTTGTGCAACTTCGTTGGTTTCTTATCAAAAGGAAAGGAACTCCAGCAGAGCACTTTTACAATATGGAAAAATGCACTGTGCCTACTTTCTTCTTAGTTCCAATGTGCAAAGTAGCGCCCAGCCCCATTGTGGGTTTCTTCCTTTGCAAATGCTAAATAAAACTGTAGCAAGAAGCTCTTCCTGCTCTGAAGGGCTTCCTTCCCTGGACCCATGGACACCCTTACCTAAGGTTGAGAGCCACTGAAAGCACACATAGAAAGCTTCTCATTGAAAGTTAGTGGCTCTGACTTGCCTTATGATGGGATTTATATTGGTAGGATCCTAAAGTCCCTGGTGCTGCATGTAATCAGAATCGTACACTAGAAGTAACTCGGCCAAAGACACATATCTCTGGGAGATGCACAGCACCTAACGCTGCCACGTATTTTCATTTGCTCACCAAGTAGAAGAAAACTATCTTTTCACAATAACATAAACTCCATTGTCACTGGGTAGGGATGAGAGAAAGATTTCTGACACTTTTGCAGACTGCCTGAACTGTAACAAAGAGTTAATTTGCATCAGCATTATAAAATACTAACTGTATCTTGCGAATAGGAAATCGAACTAAAGCTCATTAAAAACCATGGCTTACTAGAGAAAAAAAAATCTGCACGATGTATGATTTACTCCGTCTTCTCTCTGTTTGAGCCTTTTTCTTTCATTGAAAAGTCTTGAGAAACATTGAGAGACCTGAACACAGGAATTCCTGTGAAGCGAGGGGTAAAGTTCCTGACAGAGATGAATACACTGCTTTAGTAAGATCAAGAGATTTTATCCTAGGCCAAAATATTATACTGGGTGTTTAACCAGTCGTACTTACTTAACATAGTGATGTTGTGATGACAGTCTGAGCAAAGACTTAAGTTTATGGCTGGCTTGCAGATCCCCCAGACTGTCTTGCCCTTTATCATGTGGCCATTAATAAGAGATTGTTGGACGGCAGCTCTGCCTTGTACCATATTTTACCACAACAGCCAAACTGCGGCTCTGAGGTAGCTCTCTAGTGGGAAATAGAAGTATCTATCTTATCTTCCCTGCTCAACCAGTATATGCAATATGAATAGAAAATAAACTGCATTTTTTCATGTCTAGAAGATAATCATGGTTTAGTTTGACTGCTAAGGTATAACCCCAGATGAACAGTCTGCTTATCTTTAAATGCATGTGAAGGATAGTGGTATTGGCAAGTTTATGAAAGTAGTTTATGAACTCTGGAAGAATTTTACTACAGAACACAGAATGAGTATCGGCATCATCTTGTTATTCAAGATGAGAGTCTATAGCTAAAACAAAAGTGGCAAAGAAATTATTGTTCTTGGATTTAGAAATAGACATATTTGCTTTTAAAAGCTAAGCAGAAGCTATCCTAAGGGAACAGTAAGAGCATTTCTCTGTAAAACTGTGAGGTTGTTCCACCAACAGAAGAAGCTCATCCAACTTTGACACCCTGCCACATGCAAAAGGGATGCGCTGGGTCCCAGAGGTATCTGCTGCACATGCCAGGAGGACCAGGCAGGCAGGTAGCATAAGGTCCTCTTGTGCAGTCACAGAGGGCAAGGATGAAATGCAGAGCGGGCTTGGGAGCTAAGGGGGCATGCCACTGACAGGAAGAAGTCAGGGTGGTGCTCTGCAAAAACTGTCAGCTGCAGTGCCTCACTAAGGGATAATTTGAGGTTGCTCATCCCTGTGACAAGGAAACCTGCCTGCCTCCTGCATGCATGGGGCTTGTGTTTACGTGTAGGAGTCTGCCACAGAGTATCTGGCTGTCCTTGGTAGCTCAGTGGAGGAGGAGGAGGGCTGCATCATGCAGCTATGACAACCTCTGTCAGAGGCTTGGGCTGCTTGTGC
The DNA here is from genome assembly GCA_017639245.1 of Myiopsitta monachus. Classification (NCBI taxonomy): domain Eukaryota; kingdom Metazoa; phylum Chordata; class Aves; order Psittaciformes; family Psittacidae; genus Myiopsitta; species Myiopsitta monachus. Next base: position 11,413,707 of record CM029927.1, on the reverse strand, counting down.
TGAAACTCATGGGTGCCTGATGGGCTTCTGGGCAATACAGATCCAGCAGTGCCAGCACTAGGACAAGAAAGAAGTAGCTCTAGCTCTGGGTAGGAGAACAGATGAGGGCTGGATGGAAAGTGACTACCTGCTCTTTGAATCCAAACCCAGCTTGCCATCTCTGTCTTCACTGTGCTAGCACAGGCCTCCTGAATGCTGGGTGTGAGTTTAAATTGGTGTGTGTGGTGTTTCAGGTAGAGTGGCTACCATGAGCATCATGCTGTGCACAGAGACAAGACACTCCAGCTTCATGGGGGAGCTCGGGACAGGCCCCCTTCACTGCAGGGGGTGAGCCTGCATGAGCCTGTCACATTTTCTGTGTTCATCAAGACTACAGTGTTCAAGGATGTGTTTGCTCAGATTTTATTCAATTTTTAGGTATTTACTTGTGTTTCTCTTTGCTTGGGTTTCTTCCTTAAAACAACTTGTATAGTCAGCTCACCCATCCACTCCTATTGTTTTCTCTGCGTTTAGTCAATGGGACAAGGTATGGTGGAATTTTTTTTTTAAACAGTGTGTGATTACAGGCTAGAATACATTGCCATAAAATACCATTGAAACCAAGAGTTTAGCAGAATCTTTAAAACAACTGGGTCTGCATATACATAGCAGGTTATTATTATGTACCAGCCATGTAAAGGAAAAAGAAGGTTTGGAAGGGTTAAGTTCTCCCTTGGTCTCTCACTGCCATATTTCAGAGCACAAACCGATCTCTGTTAAAGCTTGGAAAGAAAGCTTCCCATGTAGGCACGTCTGTCATCTGCAAAGTGAATTGTGGCTTCCTCCATGACATCTGGCCGCAGAGACAGACCACTGGCTAGGTGAATCACTAGTCTGAGAGAAGGACAAGAAAACATTGCACAACCTCATTACCTCTTCTGTCATCTTAAGAGAATGGATAATATTTGTATAGACTTGAGTCAGCTTTCCAAATAGTAGATGAATAGTAGGGATATCTCCTCTCTGAAGTGTATTAATGAACTGTAACGGGGCTTACAACAGTGGTGGTGTTTGCAGCAGTAGAGCACCTACAAAGGTCTACAGTATGCTGGCAAAGTCCAAACATGCACCAGCATATCCACAGTGAATGCAAGACATGTCATTCTTGCTGCCAGTGGAAAAGAGACTAGAAATTCTATATACAGATTCCCAGTGTAATCAGTTTTAAAAGTAGATGCCTTTTTTTCCACTTAGGTCCCAGCGAATAAAGGCCTGGGCTTATGACCAAGATACATTTTAGTCCAAAACATCAAATTCTCTATAAGGGTGTATTCAGACAACTGAATTTGGAAAAAATAAAATCCCAAAGGGTTCAGAATAACTGATGGTGAAAGCAGGGAAGCAGAAAGTGATGGTAGCTGCTACCTGGCAAAGTTTCCAGTTCATCCTTAATACTGTTTGCAGGGCTCACCACTTCTGCTTGCGAGTGAAACTCTGTGAAATTAGGTAGTTTCACTTCACGAAGACCTGTGAGAACATTTTCCCTGGCTTTGATCTATCTGTTGGTTTTAGTTTGGTTTTTGGCTGGGGTTGGGTTTTTTTCCCCAGCCTATGCTTTTTGTTTCTGATTCCAGAAGCAGACCGAGTCAGGGGCTTGGGGTTTTTTCTTTTGCCTTCTGAGTATTTTGACATGCAGTGTTTTCTGTTGTCTGGTTTCACACTGAAGTTGTGATTTTGAGATGTGCTCAGAAGCTGCCCAAGGTTTTGACTGTAAGTTGAAAGGCTTACCTCTCTTACTGCGTTTTTTGTGAGTGCAGTGCAAGGAGACTTGAAACCTGGCAAGTTTTATGTGATTTGCTACAAACATGTCAGTATGCTGTACTTAGGGAAAGCCCTGCAATCATATCAAATAAGCAACATCAGAAGGCATTGACCCAGTCCTTCAAATGCCTTTTTGTGGTCTTTAAAAGAGAAAGATGACCTTTTGCGAAATACCTTGGGTGCTCGGGACAAAGCTGCACAGCGCGGGGCCCAGCATCTGCTTCCTTTGTGACAAATGTCTTGCAGCTTCTCAGGCCCAGCACCACCTGCTTCTCTCGTAAGTCCATTTTCTAGCCAGTTTTATGGCATATATCTGTGCCAGACGCATGCCTCGGAAGTATTGTGGCATTTACAGAAGCCTTGAACAGGCACCAAAGGGTGCCAAGCTCCATAAGCATTGCTAAAGCATCCTACAGTTGCCTCTTTGGCAAAGGCAAGCAATGCAAGCTTGCTGAGGGTGGGTTAGAGTTGGGTGTCACAGCCTCTGCAGTGGGCAGACCAACCTTCTTGTCTGTCAGTGTTTGGGTATCTATTTATACTTGCTGCAGTATCAAAGGGCAGTAGAAAGCAAGCTAGCACAGCAAAGAGAAGTCTTTCATCTGTCTAGCAAGGATAACATAGATGCAATCGCATGGGTGTAAGTCACCACCACCCAACCCCTGGTAGACATCAGTACACACCATGGTGGTGAGCGGGGGTGGGAGACATAACTCTGGGTTTTCACTACTGTTATTATACTGGCTGGGTAGATTTAAGCTAGCACGGCTTTACTCCCACATGCCTGCAGGCATGCTTCCCCTTTTCTCTACAGACATGAGTCCAGAGCCAGTTCTTAGCGTAATATCCTGGCTCCATCCAGAAAGCAATGGCTATCAACTACAGGGGGGATGCATCTGTTCTTTAAGAACAAAGAAACCTGCGAGAAAAACGCGAAGTTGTGAATAGGACAGGAGGTGAATTCTGAACGCCAGTGTTGACATAGGGGCTGAAAGAAACAGCATTAAGGTGGAAATTTAATTCATGTAGTGCCAAGTAGCAGAACTATGGCTTGAGAACTAAAGGTTTTGTCTCTTTTACCTAAGAGATATTGGTATGAAATTATTATGGCATATTATGCATGGCTGTAGAAAGAGCTTTGAGTTGGCTGGGATTTTTTCTCTGGTTGGTAGTTATTGATTTGTACTTAGCTTATACATCTAGGATGTAAACTTCACCCAGTGGACAGATATTTCCCCACTAAGCAGGGATGCGAGACTCTGAAAGAAGCACTTTTTAGCATGTACCATCTCCTGGTCTTATACAGAAGGACACAGGGAGACAGGTCTTCTGTGAGGGCAATAGCAACTTTGGAAAGCAACCCTAAAAGCACTTTCCAAGTAAAAGGCGATGAGGAGGAGTCCTCACATGTGCAGTCAAGCTTCACATGGCAAAGGTGCCATGGCTGCTGACCATCTGTCCATGTTGCACATCATCCAGAGCAGGGTACTGATATAAGGTTACACATTATGCCCAGTTCATAGGAACTGCAGTTTGTTTCATAATACAGTTACTAGATAATATCAGATTTCTGTAAAATGTTTCTGTTTTTCAGGACCTAAATGTAAATGAGCTTTGGGTTTTGCATAGGTCGGGTGTAACCAAACTCATATCTAGAAGATGCATTCAAGACTTTGTTAGCCCCATTTGCACAGGGGTCATCAAACCAGTTACTGCAGTTCAGGCTGATTTAAGTGCTCTTATACACATCCAAACGCTTTGCAAAAAAATTCAGTACCACTTTGTCCATTGTATCTCTTTACTCAAGAGGCAGGGAGCTGCAGAGTTTACTTCATGCAGGGTTTTAATCAGACCTATTTCCACCAGGTCACTGACCATGCCTCTACACCAACCTGATTCCTGTTTTGCTGCTACAATGCCATGGGAACCCAAGCTTGGGGTGCAGATAGCATCTGGAAAGCATTCTGCTTATGGCTCCAGCTAGGGAATCCAGGTGAGCATAGAGACTTGTCAGGCAGCTTGCCCTCTCACTGGAGGAAGGACAGAACAGAGAGCTGCCACATAGTTTGCCCCCCACGTGTTTTCTAAGGACCTCCACTAATGCAGGCTGGAGAGACAGCCACCTCTGAAAGGAAAAAAAGACACCTTAGTCTCTGCACCAATTCTTTCTTTATCTTCTGCACTTTTTATCTGTAAGAAGTGATAACATACAGTGCTAAACACCCACACATTTTTTACACTATGCATAAAATAACTTGCTTTTTGAAACCAAGATTCAGGTCTCATACATGAACAGGAACTTATTCTGGCTGTACCTCACTGCACTGAAGACAAAGATTTGCTTTTCTAAATGAAACAGAGTGTTTCAAGTACAGTATGTTTCCATAATATGTTGGGCTATTGTGGGAACAAAAGAATGTGAATGACTTGCTTAGGTAAAAAGAAAAAGTAATAGGTTAAACTTCGTGAGTTCAAAAGTGATGAACCACTTACATTTTAGTGTAACAATCAGAACTTGTATTGCCTGGTTTGGGACTTTTCTCCTCCTAATAGGGATTGCAATGTAAATAGTAATTCTTTTAGTTTCATACATAATCCAAACAACTTTGAGTACTGCTTTTGAAGAGTGATATTATTTTGTACTGATACTTTTAGGTGCATCTATTTTACACTATGAGGCAGAAAAGCTACATGCTTTTCTTCTTTCTTTTACTATGCAGGAATAATCTTTACCAGTATGAACCCTTTAATACCTATATAAGTCCATACCCATCCAGGAGAGTGCTCTGCTGTAACTAGACATGTACCAACATGAATAGGGATTTACAGTTCCTCTGTGGGGTGAAGTTGTGTCGTTAAACAGATGTCTATATGGGGAGAGATGATTTAGGTTCACATTTTACTGGGGCAACTAAGGCAACCCAGTATTTTTTGTACACGGTATCTGATCCCAATGACACCAGTGGAAGGACCTGGCTGACATCTCTAGATGACACCTCCAGATCACAGGTCTCCTTCAGAGACCTGAAGCTGTTCTCCTCCAGATCAAGGTGTTAACAGTCTGAAGTTGTGCCACTCACAGCCCAGGTCAGTGGTCCCTTTTCACCCGGCTGTCCTTACACCCTCACACACATGAAATACAGGAGGGTAAGGCTGACTCCCCTTCTGTGCCACATCTTGTCTTTTGCTTCATAGTGGGGTCCCAGACCTTTCTGACCAGTTTCTCCATGCTCACAAGAGCTGCTGAATAAAAAATGTCATTCATGCAAGTTAGAGATCACATTTCCAGCTGCTCACTGATGTGTTGGCTCCTTTTTACAGGCTCATTAGGGCAGCCCCTCCAGCTACTTTCCTCCCTTTATGTGTCCATGCTTTGAGCATGTCCCTGACCCACATGAAGACAGGCAAATCAGCTCCTGTAGCTGTGTCCTCCAGGTTTCGGTATGTTACTGCTTTGACTAAACCGCACCAGTTGAAGATCAAAAGCACTACCTAAACAGAAGTGGTTGGAGGCTTTTCAGGCTGCCTCATCTCTCTCCCCTTTCAGCCTCCAGAAAAACCCACTCTAGCCAGAGGGATTAGGAAATACACAGACCCTGGCTGTGTCTGAGGGGACTAGCTGGTGTGATACGAGCTCGGGGCAGCAGCTGGACAATAACAGTGCCTTCAGTCTTCCTGCAAAGGCATAGAATCATAGAATTAGCTAGGTTGGAAAAGCCCTGTAAGATCATCAGGTCCAACTGTTAACCCAGCACTACCAAGTCCACCACTAAACCATGTCACTGTGGGCCTCATCTAAGCGATTTTTGTACACTTCCAGGAACAGTGATTCCACCACTGCCCTGTTCCAATGCCTGACCACCATCCTGTTGAAGAAATTTTTCCTAACATCCAATCTAAACTTCCCCTGATGTAGCTTGAGGCCATTACTTCTTGTCGTATCACTTGTTACTTGGGAGAAGAGACCAACACCCCCCTCACTACAACCTCCTTTCAGGTAGTTGTAGAGAAAGATATGGTACCCCTGAGCCTTCTCTTCTCCAGATTAAACACCCCAGTTCCCTCAGCTGCTCCTCATCACACTTGTGCTCCAGACCCTTCATCAGTTTCATTGCCCTTCTCTGGACCTGCTCCAGTAACTCAATATCTCTCCTGTAGTGGGGAGCCCAGAACTGAATGCAGGCAGTGTGTCCTGATGTATGGACGGGAGACAGCTTTCCCCTGGGTATCTCCACCCTGTCCCCCAATCAAGTCAGAAGTAGGAGAAATTTCACGTTTTTCTCCACAGTACCTATGGATAAATAGGAGCTCCTTCATGGCAGCAGTGGGGTTTGGCTTCACAGCCCTGGGCCACCTAAAATAAGTAGAGGGAGGTGAAAGAGTCTTCCTCAGCAAAGGTTTCAACCCCATTTTTGTCTTCAGCTTATGAATTATTCTCCCCCTGTCAGATGTGTTCTCATTTATTCATTGCTAATTTCTTCAGCAAATACTGCTTGGTCTTCAGCTTGTTCACGAACAAACCCTGGTATACACCACAGTCCCCACAGGAGAGACTTCCCCGCATGAGTCACACAGCTGCTGGCTGAGCGGCATGCACAGCTAACCAAGGCAATATGAGGTGCCAGCTCAGTAGGTTTTCTCCCAGCATATGACTTAAGCCAGTAACTAAGCACTCCTAACTAAAACTGTAGCCTTCTCTGAAGGTTCATGCTAATACAACTTGCTCACACATAGGTTCTAGTAAAAAAACCCCGCCAAAACGTGATTCAACAGAAATTTGTTGTCAGATTGCAACTTGTTTTTTAAGGAAAATCTTTTCACTGTTCCTTAAACTGCTTTCTCTCTGAAGATCCTCACTTGTTAAGGTCTTGTACACTTTTTTCTTGCAGTGCATTACTGGATTTATTCTTTTTTTCCCCTGCAGAAAATGCAGGCAACATCAAGGCACCCCTTATTTGAAACTGCAGTTCAAAGAAGGAATGAAACAAGAATTAGAAAAATAACCTATATAAAAATATTAGCTGTCCTATTTTAGGAGATAATTAGCTGTAGCAAAGTTTCCCTCACTTATTTTTCCTTGGTGAGAAAATGAACTACCGTGTCATTGAGGTTTTCATAAAATGCTGTTGTTCGCAACATTTGCCACAAACAAATTAACCCAAACATTTCTAGTGCATGACTTACGTTGCTAATTCTGCTGCTAGTTTTCATTTCTGCATCTGCAGAACAAAACGCTCTCAGTTATCACAAAATGAAGGAAAAAGAAAAAAACAAAGATTCGCATATTTGACCGCCAAGGAGTATGTATGAAAACAATCTATACCAAATATGCATTACCAGAATCCAGAAAGAAGGGAGGGTACGAATGTCAGGAAGAGAGCAAAAAAGGGAAAAAGTATTTTATTGTGTGGCAGAAGTGGCATGCCTGATTCAGCTCTTAAATTAGCAAAGCTACTTCTCCTTACCAGGCCTCTGGGATATAGTATTATTTCCACGGGGAAATAGCATTTTCCAGCTTGAATAGGGCATACTCCTAACCAATTCTAGCTGACACAGTTTCAGGGGATCGGTAGGTGATGGAGGCATAGGCCCAGCTGCTGACATTTGAGACACAGGTGCTTAGAGCTGCCTTTGCCAGGAGCCAGAAATAATGCAGTATAGGCAACTCCCACAGGTTGTGCTCTGAGAATAATCCACTGGCATTTGTTTGGGGTTTTTTGAAGCTTGGTGTTTGAAGTAGATCCCCTGTTGTTCATAACGTCATCTTACCATCTTACTGAATTGTTGACCTTTTTCTCACTGGTATCTTCCCACTTTGGCTAGAATTAGGTGGATACAGGTGGCCAAAGGAAACCACGTTCTGTGCCTAGCACCTGGTACCACTCCCTTTGATCATGACATCTGTAGTCTTATCCCTTCCAGCTGATTCTGGAAAGTCAGAAAGGGATAGAAGGACTGGCTTCTTGTGGTGCTGGTAGGTAATCCTGCTGTTTAATTTCTAAGCTTGCAGATAGTCCTGAGACAACATGTTGCATATTTGGTCCTTTCTATGTAAGGGGTGAGTACACCTACAAGGTTTCTGATTTTTTCCCCCAAATCTCAAGTTCTGTACATTGTGCACAGGGTGCCATGGGATCAACAGGGGTGTGTTTCTGTGGGTTCTTGCCTTCCTATTTTCCAGCCTCTCCTACAAGGTTTCTGTATGAGACTTGGCTTGCTAGTTTAATTTTTGGTAATGCAATGACATCAATGCAAAGCTTGAAGGTGGTGTGTGCTGGGGGCTGGAAGGAGTAGGGAAAAGAGACGTATTTCTAGACTAATTTCTTGGCCTCTTACATTTTCGTGTTTAGCATCCACTAACAGATGTGAAACTTGGTAGACAGCTTGTGTCAGATTTCTGATGCAAGTTGTGATGTGGTAGATAAAAAGTGATGAAGATATTATGCTAAAGGGTTGGTTCAAGTACTAAAGATTATACCTGCAGGATTCTTTTCCTCTTTAATTCTATGTAGCATTACAATAAAAAAACAATACAATCATGCTAGCTTGCATTCTGCAGGAGATATCAGCACAGCACCTCCACCAAACCAGAAGCCCTGTGTAGCATTAGTAGCTACTTTCTTTGTAAGACTTAATGTTGGACTTCTCTGTTGCTACGCCTGAGCCCCATGACACTTTAGGATGCTATATGAGACTTTGTTAGTGTTGTTATTTAGGAAATAGTTGGAATGGGAGCATACTAAGACTCAAGATGAGCCACAGCAGATGCTAATGATGTGATCAGTGGCATCATAAATGTTCTTGATACACTGTTAAGGAATTGTTGGGGAATCACTTAGGATAGGGATGGATTAAGATCTGCCTCAAACAACATGGGTAATTATGCTGTATATATTAACTTTATTAAATCCAAATGCCCTCATCATGTGTTAATGTGGGCCTTCCCCACAACAAGTGCAATGTGGTAAAAAGCTCTCATGCTACCAGCTGTGGGAAACTTCTCATGAGAATTGTCATGTTCTTTTCTGGGCAAGCCTTGCTTCACTGGGAAATTTAAAAAAGGCCAATTTGGGTCATTTGATTGAAAGCTTGCAAACCCACTGAAAATCTTCTCCATGGAAATGCTGGGCTTATGACACAGCTTTAGGTAGAAGCAGCAGTCTGAATCCAAGGCAAGTCTAGTTTGACATCTTTAAAAAGCCAAGATATGGTGTCCCAGGCAGAACTACTGAATGCTAATTTCCTACAGAGATGGGTCTTGTGGTTGCATTCTCTTAACATCCGGTAAGTCTTTAATCTGAGTGAAGATTTTTCTGTTCTTGAGGAATCTCTACAATCTCTCTTGGGCGCCCTTCAGCTTGGGTGCACTGACACAGCCTCTGAGTTACTGCCATGTTTTGTGAAAGCCGTAGCAACTTAAGACCACTTCTGCTCTGTCAAATATAGTTAAAGTTGGCCCACAAACTAGAAAAACTAGGGGAAGTACAGAGAGAATGGGAGCAACCACATAAGCACTACCTCCACAGAAAAGCAGGCTGATAAAGGAGCTTAGCAGTTCAGTTTGGAGTACACTGGGCCAAAGTGATACACAAAGACAGTTGAGTATATTCAGAAGCTGCTTAAACTACTCTGGGAAGTAATATGTTCCTCATCTTCATGGATGAAGAACCAGGGAAGAGTAATCATATCAGATTTCAAGGGAGAGACAAGTGGAAATAGAACCTTCATTTTTTGACTAACAGTTCTGAGCCTATGTACAAAATGATCTCTTTTTACTTTGGATTTCAAATCTGATCGAGTTCATGTTTTCATTGGAAGTTTACCTTACATTCATCATTTCAGGGCCCAAATGCATATCTCCAGCTGCAACCAGGCAGTCCAGTTCAAATAGCAAACCATAAAGAAAATCCAGGAAAAAATGTTTTCCAGTAACTTCTGAGCAACAGGCAAACTTGAAAATATTACGAGCTGTGCGTGGACCATATGAGAACAGAAAAAGAATTACAACTACCTGACAATTTATGATGTAAAACCCATTCAGCTTTTGAGAATTCCAGATCCAGGAGGAGCGATGCCCTAGGGTTTTCTCCAGCCTGGCTTAGGACTGTCATGGCAGCAGATAATGCTTTGTGCCTCCCTTTGCCAGCAGAGCAACGGGGTAGGAGAAGAAGAGCAGGAGTATGGTACAGCTCAGCCCCACCAACACAGCTGGAAACATCACAACTTGGAGACTCCCCAAAAACCTTCCAAGGTCCAACAAAGCAGCACAGGGAGATGTGAGGAAAAACCATGCATTCATTTAAAAGTGATTCTTTTTCCTTTTCTCTCTCTCTCTCTCTCTCCCCCCCCCCCCCCCCCCAATATTTCTCTTTTTTCCTGCTTTCTCTAATGTTGCTCTGCCACAACACCAGGTGATGTCAGAAAAGCTTGAAGGTTAGAGAGCTCAGCTACAAAGCCTGTGCTGCTGTTGGCATGGTCTCCACCTCTGCTGACAGAGGCTGAGCTTTGGCCAGGCAATTATCAAACCAGAGACGGAGTGTGTTTTGCTTTTCCCATATCTAACTCCTGAGTAGAACTCCAGGCTGGTTCCTTGCTTGCTGGCAGACACAGCAGGCTTCTCTGTAGGATAGCCCAAGTGACCTTGAAAAACAGAAGGTGCTTCTGGAGGAGCAGAAGCAGCAAAGCTTGGTTGCAGGGGTTTTGCTAACACCGAGGTGAAAATGGGCAGTAGGAGCTGCTCAGCAATGGTGCCAGGAACCTTAGCTCTGCCACAGGTTCTGGTGCTGCTGGCTGTGAGGACAGTTGCTCCTTTACCTCTTCTGGTAGCATCTCCATTCAACCAGCCCTGCCCTGTGCCTTCACTCCAGATGGACTGCATAGCAAAGCAATCATGCTATCCGCACCCCTATGGCCATCATGCCATGGCACATCAGGGCTGCTGCGCAGATCAGAGAGAAGGTGAGCAGCTTGGAGGTGCCCCTGGTCCCTAAACGTAGCGCAATCACTTCCTTAATAACTGCTTTTAGGTGGAAAAATAAAATGCGAGCAAGATGGAAGCTCAGCCTTTCTTCTCCAACGCAGCCAAGCCTGTACCACATGCTTCTTGTTTTGCTCATCAGCAGCAGGCTGCCGGAAGGAGATAGGTCTGTACCCTCCGCAGCACTCTGCCTGGGGTGCACCTGAAGCCACCCAAGCCAGCGGAGTGAGATGCGTGGCCCCAGGGCGATGCGAAGGACCCGTGCCGCCTCTCTCCCCGGAGCTACAGGGAAGCTGTCAGCCTGAGCAGAGGCATCCTGTTTGTTGAAAAACAAGTGACAGTTGAAGAAGGGTTGCAAGAGCGAGCAAACCGCAGCCCCTGCGCGGGGCTGATAACAGCGCTGCGCCGCTTCTGCAGCAGTTCCGTCCCCGCTAAGCGCCGGCGGGGGGATGGCGTGAGCCTTGCCGGCGCTTTCCTGTTTCGTGCTTTTCCCCGCCGCTGTTTCTTGCTGTTGAGCTTGCCCCGTTTTTTCAGTTACTCGCCGGTTTCTCAAAAGGGCCCTCCCCTGCTAGAAACGAAATAGGAGGGGCCCTCGGGCACCTGCTCCCTTCCCTACAACGGGAGGCCACCCGCATCCGTGGGGCTGAGCGAGAAGATAGGGCCCAGCGTTCAAGAAGGAGGCTACAAATAGATGCTCTTAAAAGTGTGTACTTGTCGCAGCTTGGGGTTTCGTCAGTTTGTATCCATGCCTACCCCCCTTGCCAGCTCTCCTCAGCCTGAGATCTCAGAGCACTTCATGAGGCTTTGTTTAACACCACACTTCTGGAGGAGGCCAGAACTGGTAATGCAAAGGGAAACGCGTTTTCAGGCTCAGAGACCTGCAGTTAGGCACGTAGACCTGTATTTAAATCTCAAGGCAATGCAGACATAGACCTGCATCTGTGTGTGACTTTATTGCCATGACCATCACTGGTTTCCTTGGGTCTGACGGAAACCCTTTTGTGGTGGTGAAGTATGTGAATGTGTATGTGTGTGGTTTCTGTTTGCAGCATAAGGAGCGTTGACTTTGTGTACAGCATGTAAATGGTGCTACTCAGCTCCTCAAAGCTAAGCACACGTGCAAGGCTTAGAAAGTTCAAGCTCACAGATGCATGGGATGCAAAAGTATTGGACACGTGTATCTCCCTCTGCAGGAAGCTGGGACGATCGCTGGACTTCCCATGACTCAGGTTTACTTGACTTGCTTTAAGGTTCAGCCACGTGTTAACATAAATGGCTTTCCATTCTTTGTGATCACAATGCTGGGACTAGAAGAAAAGGGGTTTTCTCTCTTCAAGCAATACTGTTACTTTTCTTGAGCTTTGCATCAAATTCATCAGTATTATCAGATCGCTCTTTCTTCAGAAAGATATCTCAGGAAACGTTTGTTTAAAGCAGCTTGACCAGCATTCTTATCAACCTCCATTACATCACCCTGATAATTTTTATTTCGTTTGCTAAAAGATAGGCTTCTAGTAAGGAACTCAATTGTCAGGAAAAAAAATAAGCTGGAAAATGGTTGCAATAAAATGCTGATTCACTTTGTTCTTCTAAACGAATAATAATAAAAATGTGGACAGAATTTTAATTGCAAATGCTGCCAAAACCACTAGCTTTTGAGTTTCATGGGTTTCCCTATAACTTTGCCCTCTTTCTTTCTACTAACACGCTTCACTGCTGTGCTAGGAGCCGCACAAATGAATGGGAAAGCACCCTGAAGAATTTACAACCAAGAAAACAAAACCAAAGATAGGCAAAGACTCACTGGACCAGTACTGTTGAAACTTGGTTTGTGAGATGCATGAAATGAAACAAAAAGATAAAAATGCTTTTGGCAAGATCTAATGTCAGTCACACAAGTCGGGGGGGAAGTCAGAGAGCCCTCTGTAAGGCTCTCTGAAGTCACCTCACTCTCCACAAGTTATTCCCTGCCCAGGCTTTTACTCTGCTCCTAGTTGCGACAAAAGATCTCAAGTGTTGGGTCCCTCGCTGTGCTGTGTTGGTTGCCTCACAAGACACGTGCATGTTCCTCTCCCTCTGCTCCTTCCCAGTGCAAGACGTTTCCTGGCCCCAGCTTCTTGCAAGAGCTGCCCTTTGGTCACTTCCCCTCTCCCTCTCTTCTGGTTACATGTTTTCTGGAACTGCGTATTCCCTATCTTCCTGCCTGGACCGCGGGAATGCCTGCAATTTTTGTTTGCCTTGTAAGTGAGAAACTCCCAAGAATCTTTCTGTGGGGCCCAGACGTTAGAAGGGCATCAGTATCCACACGCTAGCAAGCATTTAGACTGGGATCTTCAAAGAAATCTAGGCAAGCCTACCAACAGGCTTCAGAGCAACTTGCACACCCTGCTTCCTCAGTCACTCTAAGTGTCAGGGCTTGCTGTGGTGTCTCTCAGCATAGCAAGCTGTGATGAGATGGTGGAATTGTGATTCACGAAAGACTGCTGCTGGATCAAACTTATCAACTCCAGCTTATTTGTTTGGTGCTTCAGGGGTTATTTTTAAGTGGCAGAAAATGAAGTTTACTTTCCTATGTCATTTACTGGTAAGTACAGGAAGTATACATGACCTTCTGTATTTAGTAACCCATCTGCATTGGTTTCTTTTTTAAAAAGATTGATTTAGGGTACAAAGTCTTCTTTCTTTTTCAGACTTTCCTTGCCCCAGAGTTTACCTGGAGAGCAGGGCAAATAGTGAGCTGACTCATTAGCTGCTGGAGCCAATTAGCAGAAGTTGCTACAAACAGCTCTTCTAGATAGCATGGTGGTTTTCCAGGGCTTGTTTTTACCTCTGAATATTGAGTCAGGAGGGGAAAAACAGGCTGGTAGCTCACTCATCATCCCACTTCCCACCCCATGTACCCAGAGGTGATGGAAGATCCCCCCCAGAGACCAGGGTCTGATAGGGACCTGCACCCAGCTGCTGTGAGTGTACTGGGCCCCCGTCCCAGGCCCAGCCAGCAACCAGTGCTACGGCACTTGTTGCCCTCACTCACTAGAGTCACTGTTGTTTTATAAGTCGTAGTAGCTTTTTATTTTGCTGGCACAAAAAGATAACCTTTTGGTGTGTGGCTTGCTTTTGCTCAAGCCTTTTATGCCCCTTCAAAATCAAAGAGTGGACAAACTTCCAGGTTATGCAGACAAAACTTTTACAAGGCAGTGTTTAAGGGTTTCAGGGTATTTGCTCTGATGGGTTTTGAGTGCTGTAGTCATAAGGATTTTTTCCATCCCTTCCCTTAGGTCATTCACTGGGAGAATTTATGGTTAGGGATTTTTCCTTAGCATTCAGCAAGTTTCTCTTCTTTTCATCTAAGTTGCCTAGTTACTGTAGACTATTACAGTTTATGAATGCGTGTTTATAGTATACAATATAGAGATACATACATGTGTGTATGTTATACGTATGTCCATACACTATGTGTATACATGTTGTATTTTATTTACTTTACACCCTAAATAATACCTCTTCTGTGTTTTGCATGCTCTGAGTGTTTGCAGGATGTGCTGACCATGCCAGGTGCTCATTACTTGTCCAAGGACAAACTCTCCAAGTTGTCCTTATAAACCTGTTCCTTGAGCCTACTAGCTACACACTTCTCTGTGCAAGGGAGCAGTGGTTTTACAGTGTATGGCTGTGGCAAGGGAGCTGGGGGCGCAAAGCGGCACCTTCTGTAGGCCATCGGTGATGGCTACTTGAGCCAGGAGCCTTGTGTCAGCCTTGACACTGATATTTTACATCACCATTTGGACCTTGAAGACTGGCCAAAATTAGCCTGTAACAAAGCCAGCCAGCAGTTGTCTGTATAAAGCTGTGAACTGCCCTGGGGAAGGTGCTCTTCTCCACTGGGCTGCCTCAGAGCATCTTCCAAAGTGCTTCAGGCACTTACTCCTCTGAGTGGATCTGATAGGTGGACATGGATGGAGAAAGATAAGTCTGGATCATCTGCTCCAGCAGTGGGAGGGAGTGTGCGTTAGGGTGAGAAGGGAGAGGTGGGAAGAAAAGATCTGAGATGAGCAGAGATAGGGCACAGAGTGCTCACAGAGGGCTACCGTCTAGGAAGAACCATCATCAAGCCCAAGTAAAGCCCTTTGCTTTTATTTACCCTTTCTCTTTTATCAGTGGGAGAAGCTGTTCCTTGGAAGTCAACCATAGTCAGCTGCTTTGACTTTATGGTGCCGTGATTAGCTTTGATTTCATTTTCTAGTTACTAGAAGTGTGAATGAAATGCCGTTGGCCCCAATGAGTTTCATAGAAAGTGAAGCTGCAAAAAATATTAGGTTTTTTCTTGTGGGAAGACAAAAGCCACGTACGCCACTAATTCCACCACAACCATTCCTCGGTTGCTGACGATAGGCAGGCTGGAGGTAAATGGGGTACTCTGCCTGGCCACAGATAGGGCAGGCTGACCTCATTTTTTCCACCCGCATTTCACGTTTATTTTGCGTTCTTCCCAACATGTCCTTTTTGCATTTGACAGAACAGCCGAGAAGGGCAATAGTGCCACCCTTCACCTCCCAAAATTAGCAGCCGTGCTGTGGGAGAGCAGCATGGTGCAGGAGGCTGGACTAGGAAAACTTATGTTGTGTGGGGAAGAGCTTGCACTTCTGGATAGGTCTTCCCTGGACAGAGCACTTCTGGGGTTTTTATTTCATTTTTTCACTCTTCTTCCTAGAAAGCATTTCTTTATTAGAAGGCAGGAACAGTGACAGGGATGGAAACAAGCACGATAAATCTTAAAGTTGAAGCTGAGTTCAACCAAAGCCTGCTGTAGGCCTGAGATGGCCATCCTTTGCTTTGCCCAAGGTGCACAGTTCAGACTGAAGTTTTATTTCATATAAAAATAGCATCGTAAAAGGATTACCAGATTTAACCAGGTATCTGCAGTTTCCTGAGGGGCTTTGCCTCCAACACCCTCGCTCAGAGGTCTCTGCAAAGATCTGCCTCTCCTGACTCAGCACAAACTCCCACAGTCCAAGGAATAAAGCTCAGCTTCAGGGTTTTAAGCTGGTAAACTTGGATCAGAGCTTCCAGTTTAAGCTGTAGGGGAAAGCTTACAGTTTGTGCTTTACATTTATGACCCTCAATAGAAGAGTTGCTTAGGCACAAACCCTGAGCTTCTATCAGTAGGTTTTAGAACAGACTGTATGGTGATTCATTGTCTGTTCCCTACAATCTAATTTGCAATACAAATGGTTTTCTCCTGATAAAGGTCTTCCACTCAGATAACCACAAAAGCCATTGTTTGTTAACTCAAGCTACTGTCAAAAATAAGTCCATTTCCTAAACAGGACTAGCAAAAGGAGAAGTGTCACTATTAAAGACATCTGTAAAGTGTTGCTATCTCAGAATATTTTATTTTCTTAACAGAAAGCCATACAGAAGATTGCTTGTATTAACAATGGGCCCGACAAAGCCATTCCACAAGGATTTCATTAAAACCTGAGAAGTAACACACCTCTTCTGGAGAATTTGTCACAAAGCCTTTGCAGCAGTTTCAGACCATCCCTTTAAGTGAAGATGAATCCCTCCTAGGCTATTTGTGGGTATCCCTGGTTTTCTAGATGCAAAGCCACCTCTAAAAGGCAGTATTTTGGATGAAGTATATTTGGTAGTTGCTACACTCAGCTCTTCTAAATCAGCTCTTTCAGTAAAGACCAGGTCTCGAACGAATGTACCCTTATTTTTAATTAACATTACTGAAGTTCATTGCATTGCTTGTCAAGCCATGAAGGCAAACCTGGAAGTTCAAACGTTCTCTGAGCTGATGAGATAAAGCAGAAGCAGAGTGCATACATCCCTTCCCAGAGAGCCTGGCTAATACCTCAAACTGTCTTTAAAGGAGAGAGGGCAATTCATGTACATGTTCCGTGTCATTTTAGGAGCAGGCCATGGGTGAGAAAGGAGCCAGGAAAGATCTTGCTAGAGGGGAAGCAGTTGCTGAATAAACCTTGAGCTGAGCTGCCCATTAAGCATGGCAAACCCATGGTAGACTAATGTACCAACTAAGGGATCAAACCTGGCTTACATCCTTGTCAGCTCTCAGTGCAACAGGGAGGTACAGGGAGTGCTTCTTATGCTGTCCTCTGGTTTGCAAAGCCGGGTTGCTCATTCCAGGTGCATTATGTGGTTGGTGCTGGTGGCCTGGATGCAAGGCTTCCTAGGTACCATAGGACAAAGGCTCTTATTGTGTGCTCAGTGAATGCCTCTGGGTAGTCCAGAGCTTTCAATTCAGGGCTAGAGTGTGTATCTGGAAGAAGCCCTGAAATGCGAGTACCTGAATTCTATGAATTACCATGAATCAGCCCAGGTAAGCTTGCTACCAAGTAAATCAGGAAACTCGTGGTGTTGCACAGCCTGTTTGTGTGCTTTGGGCTTTGTGGTAGGCTAAAAGCAACTAATGCGGGCACTGAGGGCAGCTCTGCCAAAGGGATTTCAGAGCAACCCCTGTTGCTGTCCAGATATGCCTTATGGAGGGTTAGGAGCAGGGGATGGGGAGGCATTGATAGGTTGATATGATGGCACCGCTTGATTAGATGAAAGTTTCTCCTTTTGTATAAGAGGAAGCTGCCAGGGAGCAGCCTCATTTGCCTTGAGGACAGGTGTGTTTGCTTTGTGCAGGAGATGCTGTTGTGAGCTCTCCTTTTCATGTGCCTTCACTCCAAAGCCAAACGATGCAGCTGACGCAGAGGAGGGTCCACTGTTTGTAGATGGAAAAAAGGCATAAAAGATGTGAAGACAGAGGGCTGTTTAACTAAATGCTATTATTCCTAGTTTAAAACACACAAAAAATCTCTCTGACCTCTATGAAACAGTTTTCCCACTATGCTGAATTAGCTATCTTTTCTTATCAGTATGAAATAATTCCTTCCCTAATGCAAACAATATGCTTGTCATAAGAACAACCATAATTGTGAAGCTTACACTGGAGAAATTTCTGGAGGATCAGCAATACTGACATGACTCTTCCCCTTATGAATTTGCCCCTGCCTTTTCAGGTCATGTTTTTGAATTCAGCTCTTCAGATTCTGCATTTAGAGCAGAAAAAAAGCAAGCTGTGGAACTAGAGCTATTAAAAAAGTAAGCGACAGTGTCTGGACAAAGAGGCTTGAGCAAAGCTTCTCCTCCGGGTGAGTTCCCACTTGGGGCAGATGCAGCAGAGATGATCACGGGGAAGGAAAAATGCAAAGAGCATCAGAGAGGGTTTTATAGGAGTGAGGAAGAACCACAAGGGATAGGAGGAAAAAGGAGACCAGTTTTAGATGAGAGCAAATATCAGCAGGAGAGGGGAAATAGAAATGAAAAAGGTGAGGAGGAAAGGAGAGAAGAAGCTGCTGAAGAAAAATCCCCTGGGACAGGGAAGGAGTCCGGACACACTCTTCCTCTCTGTATCTCCAGCACAAAAATGCCCCTCTGGGCTTTAGCTCGTTTGAAGTGCAAAGCAAGTTCATGTGCTCCTCAGCAGCAAAGAAAAGGGTCTCCCAAAAATTTCCTCTTACTTGCAGCAGCCCTGCTGCTGCATGGAAAGTTTGGTCTTTTCTGTAAATACGTGACTCGGTGAGTCCAGCTATGGGGTTTGCATGTCCACAATGTCAGGAGACCAGTTCCCTATTATTCTACTGTTCTGATGCCATGGTCCCCTACTCAGTCCAAAAAACTAGCATCTCATTTGATAAAGAGATTAGCTACAGTTCTGATTCCATTTCTCAGGGCACAAGGCAGCAGAAATAAGGCTGTGTCCTTGCCCTTACTGTAACACCACTTTGAGAGCAGGTTGGAGTGACCCTTGTCAAAAGCAACTGTTGTGCCGGTTCAAGTCTGGGGAAGTTTTTGTTCATTCTTCAGGGGTGAATTGACAGTATAGTGTCACAGAAGGTATTCAGAATGAGGGTATGTTATTTCTCAATTGCATTGAAGAAAACAAAACTGTTGTACAAAACCAAACCCTTTCTGCTACAAAATCCCAAATCCCTGATAGGAGATAAGGAGGGTTACACAGCCAACAACGTTTACTTAAGTAGTGCAAAAAAGCCACAGTTCAGAGTTTGCTTCTGGCCACTTTAATCCAGTAGCACCTGCCAAAGGACATCCAATAACCCACTCTTTAGCTGAGAGGGCACACACAAAAGAGAGTGTAGGGTGCGGGACTCATGTTTCAGGCCAGCTGCTTGCTAGGATCGTTAGGCTTCTGGAGGAAAACGAGTTCGGGTCACTTTTGTGGCTTTCAACAGAGTTTATTTGAAAGCTGGGGTGTGGGGTAGAAACTTTGTGTGTCAGCACCAAAGAAGAAGAGCTAGTTTATAAGCAAGCTGAGAAGAGTGCCAAGGCTTTGATTTTATGCATCTTGATCCCGGTGTTAACATGAGTTTTTAAGTGTTAGGTAGTACTTCCTTCCATAGGAAACAGGCTACAGCTGGCTGTGGTAGGAGGTTATGGTGCCTCTCTGAAGTGATATGTAACAATTGATCTACTTAGGAGCACAACTTCACATTTCCAGAGGTTCCCAACGGAATTAGGAGTCCATTTTCCACTTACTTTTAAAGGGGTTTAAGGTGCCAAGCTTGCTCCATGTCCTTTCTGAATCCAAGGCTGGGAGGGGCTCCAGAAAGACCTTGAGCTGCTGCCCACAGAGGAGCCACCCCACACTATACCTATGGAAGTGCTGGTAAGAGGAGCAGAAGATGAGTTTTGGAAAAAAAATCCCTTATTCTTGTCAGATCTCAGCTTGAAACAAGTGTGGCTTTGACTGCCTCAGAATTTAGCCACAACTGCAGATACAACAGGGATGGAAGCATCTTGTGCAGTCTCTGATTAAAAAAAAAATGAGAGCCTCATAAGGTGGAAGCATAACCACACCCAGCCAAAAATCTGTCTGTTCCCATATCTTCTCCCCCAGAAAGGCATCCCGAAGGTACTTAAGGAAAACATGGGAGAAACTTAGCAAGCTTGACACGTTTTCCCTGACTTGGATAGGGGCTACTTCAGCCATAAACTGCTTTCAAAACTTTTGACATTCCCAGCTGACTGTAGCTTTAATTATGCATTGTGTGAAAAATAGAGACCCCTGCGATAGGTGGTGCTCAGGATTTACATGGGTAGATTAAATAGGTGGTAGCATTATTCAGCTCTTTCAGTCTTTCATCATTTTTCTTAAATTGCTTATGGTTTTATTCCTCAAATAAATTGAAGAGGGCTTGGGCATATGGAGATATGATTATATAATGGATTTTTATGTAATTTTTATGTATGTTTTTTAAGATGAAAAAAAGTAATCCATTTGTTTAGAAGAAAAGCCTTTCTTTTGGAGACCAGCTGCTTAGATATGGTAACTGCATAAGAAATGAGGGCTTTAAGGATCCTAAAGACTCTCTAGCTTCAAATAAACATGTAACTGTTTTCTGTGAAAATATAATGCTAAAAATACACTGAATCTATCTATTCAATTTTTTCATTATATGTCTTTAATGAAGTGTTCTTTTTAAAAGAGAAATGACAAGTCATAAGCCTAAAGGGGTGTTCTTACAATTTTCCGTGGAATTCTAAATAACTATTTTTCTTCCACTTAATTCCTTCCTCATACACACACATTGAATTCACTGATTGGAGTTGCCAGCTTTTCATTTTCTCCTTTTTGCCTCAGACGTTACACTGAAGTTTAGAAAGCTGTAGTTCCAGAGACAGAGATGTGTGTTTCTTTTAATGAATCTGTTACCTTCAAAATAAAGGATATTTAGCAAAGTGCCAGAATAGTAAAAGGGAAAGAGAAAAAAGACAAATGGGAGAAAGAAGCAATGAGGAACTCTTTCAATATATCGCACTCTACAGAGAGGGGAAAAAAATGGAAGGGGAAAGTCAAACTTCAAGATAGAAATTGTTTTTTTAAGCTAGCGTTGAGAGTGCCCAGATGTTCTGTTTCAACATACTTCAGATGTTTTGTGAAACCTGTCTGGTGTTGACCACTTCTAATCCCCTGAAAATCAGTGTGTTCTTCAGTGAAAAGATACACCCAATTTAAACCACTTGAACTATGTTTAGAAAAAGTAATAATAAATCTAATCTGCTGATGGTAGAGAAGGAGGGAAAGCTTCAATGAAACAATACTAAAACATCCCAATGAAAATGGTTTGCCTGAGGTTAGAAGCAACTGAATCCCAGTAAGTGTTCTCCTTGGATTTTTTTTTAGTAGAGGTGCCATTTCAGTCTGTAATTCCCATCACTGAGCACGTGGTAACTTTAAAAGGAATGGTAACTCTGGCCAGAGATAGGGTCAGCAGAACACCACCATATTCTGTAGAAATCGTAGGAAAAGATGGATTGATTTCCATTTGTGCTTATATCTTGAATATAAATATTAATCTCAACTTCAGAAGTTAGTGCAGTACATACCACAGAGAACAACAAAATCACTTGGCTGAGAAATATGTTTCTCTAAATATTTTATTTGTTGCAACACTTCATGGTAAACACACTTTACATTTAGTTCACAGGCCAATGCTTAAACACGAATAGTCATGTCTTTTCATACCTTGGTCTTCCTCTAGGGTAGAGAGCACAGTTCTCAAATATGGCAAATAACTTCACATCTCACAGCTTGAGGCCCAAGGATGGGGGTTTTGCTCAGACTGTCAGGTAACAACATCGTGTCAGTGTGGGACCCACCAGAAGAGGTGAAAAGATCTGACTGAAAAGTACTCCTATGCTTTCTCCTGGCCAGGCCAGGGCATGCTGCTCCCTGCCATGCCAACAAGTCCTGCTGGAGACAGCAGTTTCGCGAGCAAGGGATGTGCAGATGCTTCTTCACTGGTACCTCAGTTTCAATGTATGTATCTTCAGTTTCTGATCAGTCAAATGGGTCTGCACTAGGTAGCAGCAAATTTGACAGCGGAAGTAAATTGGTCTCTGGTCCGGTCAAACTGGCACAGGGTTAAGGATGCCGTACAATTTTGCCTCCTGCAGATCGGGTTTCCATTTGACGCTCTTCTACATTCTTTAGGGCAAGCAGTAAAACCACCGATAATTGCCTGTTATTCAATGCACACACGACCAGCTTTCCCTCTAAGAGCCATGCATCTGCCTCTCTATTACCGTCATGAGATTTATATTTTTTTTGGACCAGTGGCTCTTTTTATGTACAGTGTCTGTTTGATGTTCTATGACAGTGAAATTTCATCTTGCCCTCTAAGCCTGTCCTGTTCAAACCATTAATTATCATGCCTTAATCACTAGAGCCTGTTCATTTGATTTAACAGCATGTGCTTACTCACTATTTAGAGTGTACACTAATTATGTTATTACTTCATGAAGAACAATGTACTGGGTTAGATGGAGTGAGTCTGTGCTGCGTCTCCAAGGGGATGCTTGGGAAAGGGTGAAGTGCAGGAGGGGTAGGGATTGCAAAGGCTGTGGCAAAGAACTGCTGGCTCTTGGCAGCTGGGTCTGTGGGCAAGGAGGTCTAGAAGAGGCATTGTGGATATGAATGTTGGACCCAGTTGAGAAACAGCCAAGGATCCACTTATATCTGCACAAGGAATTTTACTGCTTTTCCCCTGGCTGCCTTGTAGATAGGTACTGATGAGCTTAAGAGACTGGACCCTACGCAACTTGAAAGTGTTTAAAAGGACTGTAAGGCAGGTCCTACCTCATGGTGCTGCTAACCCCTAAGCAAGACTGGACAGACAAAGAGTGGCAAGTGTGGACCTGCCACCTCCCATTTCTCTACAGGGGAAGTGAGACAGAGGGAATAACCGTCTCGTGCAAAGTCATACAGGAAGTTCTTGCAAAGCAAAGAGTTAAAGCCAAGTTGGCTGAGGAGGGATCTCTGAGAAAACAGTGTAAGTGGTCGAGTCCAACTCTTTTTTTTTTTTTTTAAATTCCATTTCAGGTTAATCCAAACTGTAACAAAATCCCATGTATTTTATATACAATTTATAATATTTATTTATTTCCAACAAAGTAAAAACTTGGCCTTTAATGAAACTTTTAACTGGATCCCAAACCTCCTCCCATATTTTCAGTGACACAAAGCATTACCAGGACCCTAGAGCAGGGGGTGAGACAGTGTCTGTACTCCGGAGGCCAGGGCTGCAGGCTCATGCACAGGACCTGGAAAATACCTTTTGCAAACCCCGACTCAATGGCTGGATGACTCGTGCCCTGCCAGGAACTAAGTGTACAGCTCAGTACTTCACACTTGTGTTTTTGTTTGGTTTTCCAATGAGCAGCTGAGGTGTAGGCAGCAGTCTGCACATGCGAGGTTAGCCAGAAAAAAAATTAATCATTGGGAATTATCAAGAGACTTCAGCTGCTCTGTTTATAAAGGCCCAGAGTGGATGTTTTCCTCTTGGCCTCGTCATGTTTTCATAGCCACTTGGAAACTCAGCACTAGCATCATCTGCAGTGATCCAAGCTCCCCTGCTGCCAAAGCGGGATAGTTTCCTACTCTGCCTTCTTGATCAGTTTTGTCCTGTGTAGTTTTAAATGACTCAAGCTATGGTGCTTCCTACCACTTCCCTTGGGAGACAAGTTTGCAGTCTAAATAGGCTATATGGTAGCAAATTTTCCTCCTATTCAGCTCAATTTCTTTCCCCTCAGTTTCATCCCATAATGCCTATTCCAGACAGAGGCAATGTTGTTGGAGCAGGGGGAAGCAGCCAGAGGAGCTGGCAGAACTTGCGTCAGCACCCCACGGTGATGGAAAGTGTGACTGCTTTTCGTAACACAGGTGCATTACTTGGGTGCGATGATAGGTCCTGGGCTGCTCCTGGCTACTGAGGGCTGGGACTGATTATTGGAGAGCCAGCAAAAGCCAAACCCCTCTGTTACCCTCTCCAGCACCACTGTAAGAAAGTTAATATGGAGGGAAGCCAGGGCTTTCCCTACCACAGTCTTATTTCCTCTCCTTCCTCCAAGTTTCTTTTCCTTTAGTCAAGCAAAGGGCAATAACTTCAGACCTACAGTGTGCATTGACTCCTGTTTTTAATTGCCTTCCTACAGCGAAGAGGTTTCTCACTTCTCACTATTTCAAGCACAGCATCACCCTGTCCTCTGTCCTCCCAGGCATATCACCTAATCCCTTCCCTAAACTGGGCACTCTGCTTTAGTAATAGAAAAAAGTTAGTCCAGGTCACTTGTGCAGGTTTCTGAGATGTTTTAGCCAGGGGGAGGGGAAAGGAAAGGGTTTGTCTTCCTTCATATCTGCACTTGGTAGATTTCTGGTTAAACAAAAGGCAGAGAAGCTGTCTGAACTGAAAGTGGGAGGGGAAAATCTTGCTTAGAGGTGGTTCTAAAAACCATAGTTTTAAAGTAGGCTTACAGCAAATTGTGTGTTCTGTGCAGAAAGCCTGTCGGTATGGTATAAAGGTGTTATTGGTATTGGATGGTGATGACCTCAGTTAATGGCTTTGCCACTCATGAGTAATGCAAGCTTTTCAACAATCAGCAGTTAATTTAATTTCAGATGTGCTATATTAGAATTTGTATGCATATGTTATATTTACATATTCCTATCACATAGCAAGGAAAGCAGCTACAATCTCCTACCGCTGCCTAAATTAATCTCTCAGACCTGGTTTTCAAGGTGCTGGTGACAGACAATGCGCAACAGCCATGGGGTTGGAAGGAAGGGGACTGCATAGACACATGGTTGCAGACAGATCATAGTCTTGAGCTTGCATGACTGAAAGACTGCCAGGGGAGCTACAGCTCTGTGGGTCCCCTCTGAGGGGCTTACATAGAGACTCAAGGGACCTATGTAAAGACTTCACATTGGTCTTTGCAAATCACTGTACAGGGGAATATGCACCCTGCAGCACAAGCTTTGTTGCTGAGATCCCCCACTGTGAAGGAAGAAGTGAGGTCCACCTTTCACAGAGTCTACAGTTTGGGTAAATGCACTGCTGGCTGTCTACAGCTTTGTGCTATGGTGTAACTGCCCCCGCCTGCCTGCCCCACCTTGTGCAGCACCGACCATCACAGAAACCACCTGGCTGTGGCTCCTGGTGCCTGCCCATCTCCCCAGCCCTGGCACAGAGGCTGCAGCCCCTTGCAGAGGAACATGGAGGAGAGCTTAGAATTGATAGGGGTTTTCTGGAATCCTACTAAATCACTAGGTGAACAAATGGGCTTTTGTTTTTCTGTCTTTATTTTTCATTTCTTTTTGCAAGAGCATGGAAGTGGACCAAGGAGGGCACAGAGCATGAGAAACCGTTCTGCCCTTGTACTCACAAGAGAAAAGAGGTCATCCTGGTAGCTGCTGAGAAACTCAGCGCAAAGCCCAAGCTTGAACAGGCTGTAGAAACAGGATTTTAACTTTGGACATCTTCATCTTGAGAGGAGTATTCTATTTCGAGAACTTTGTGGAAATTGTCTTAGGTAGAAACAGAAAGGTGAAAGCTACAAAGTTGTGTTCAACTAGTTTGGTTAGTTCAGCTGTGTTGAAGGGACAATGTGGGTGGAAGGGAGGGAGAGCAACCTGCTAAAACAAAACCACATTTCTCGAGATGCTTTACGAACTGGAGGCTGTGCAATGACATGTTTCTTGTACCAAAGCGAGTTCGCTGTGTTGTGCAGTCTGGTCTAGGGAAGGACCTACACAGCTAGAAATGCTGAGGTTGTGTGGTAGCTTCACTTCAGGAGGTGCTGCCAGTGTCAAGGCAGGACTTCTGAGTACAGTGTCAGGACACAGCACATCATATCTGTGGACACATGAATATCTAAAATGCCTACAAGTACCAGACAATCAGTGTGAAGAGGAACTGCCATTTAGAAGTGAGACGTGGGATAAATAAGCATGTTATCTCAGTGTTCAGTAAGTAACCCAGTGGGTATTTATTGTACAATGTGAGGATTTATTTTATTCCTTTTTTTTTTTTTCCAGATGTACAGACTAATTAAATTACACAGAGAAGGGGGAAAAAAATCAGCTTGATCTGACTTCAATTTGACTGAAGTCTGGATCTAAAAATGTGGTGCTTTGAAAGACAGAATAAGCAGTTTCCTGAGTCATAAATTGAGTCACACAGACCCCTAATGGTGTTTCCAGGACTGCAGACAAGCTGTTGCTCTCAAGACAAAAAAGTACAACCTTTAAAAATAAACTACAGTTTGTGGCAGATTTCCAGAGAGATTTGTAATGTCCTTTGAGAGACACTTCAAAGGTACAGATCCTGCCCCTGGGAGCCTGCATCTTTACATGAAGTGAGAAAAGGGAAAGCTCTGATGATGTGCAGAAACAGGAGGTACATGCTAATAACAGTGGGTTTGCATCCGGGGAAGCCCAACAGCAGACCCAACTTCACTGTAAGCCTGCAGTGTGCTTAAAAATAAAGATGTTATTCGCTGAGGGACTGATGGAATTAGCTGCCACTGCAAAGCATGCAAGACCTTGAACATTTGCTTGTGAACGTAGTAATGTAACCAAGCAAAACATCCCTGTACTCTAATCTGGCTCACTCTATCAGAGGCTTTTCAGCAACAGAGAGAAGGTGATTGCTACTCATCTGTCCAGCAGCCATTCCCAAATAAATAGTGAGCCCACATTGGACACAGAGGAGAAGCCACCACAGCTCTGGTGTGAATGGTGTAAGGTATCCAAGCCCAATCCAGCAAACGTTTTAGGAATGCCCATGTGCCACAAACTCTCCTCTAGATCAGGGAGGTCCTCTGTGGAATGAGTGGGCAGCTTCATATCCTAATTATGGGTCTGTTTGCTGGCAGTCCAGCAGAGACTGGACTGCCTGTGTGTTCTGCAGTGTCTCCTCTTACCTCTGAAACTGGTCCTTGTAAAAGGAGATGCACTGTGCACAATGGAGAATGGGAGAACTGTTTACTTTCTCTCTCTTACGGTTTAGCTGAGGATCTTAGTCTCCACAGCTATCAGTGAGTCACTCTTCACAAGCACTAAATTCACACAGCCACAAAAATGCTGCTTTATATTAATGCTTTGGTGCCATTGTTGATGATTTCTTACTCTAACCTGTGCCAACACCGCAAACATTCTTACTAGCATGGGAGCTTCCAAGAGAACTGATGGAAAATATTTAAGATAAGAAGAAGAAAAAAATTGCTAGAATGAACCCAGAGGCTCCATCTTTAATTAAAACAAAAAAGCATCGACCAAAAAAACTAGCCCTAGATCAACTATCTTACACCTCTGACTTACCCATATTTTCTGAAGCAGATTTGGTCTTTGTTCTTAGCAATAACCCTTTACTGGTCATTATAATTAAACTCCAAGTGGGTGTGCAGGAGAGGGTGTCTCTATGATGTAGAAGTAACCTATCCCCTTATTCTGATTTCAGCTATGTCACATGTGTTCTCCTTGAGATTATGGTAAGGATTTAATGTATGGAGGGTGCTTCAAAGCAACACTTTTGTTCTGTCTCTTGCTCTGATGTGTATCCTGTGGCATAAGGGGATCTTTAAGTCTTGCAGCTGGTTCCCCAGCAAGGATAGCTCTACATCTCCCCAGCCATGTGCTGCCTGTTACACCATGGTGCTGGGTCTCAGGCCCATGGTCATTTCTTGACCTCATTCTCTTCCTTTCACTACCACCCCATACCCTCCTCCCTTTTAGTCCACAGTAATTATCCAGCAGGTCTGATCTCATTATACACACATCCCTTATAGTACCTACAGCGTCAGGGTATCAAGTGTCAAGTGCGGCTTGCCTTGGTTTTGTGCCTGGAAATAGAAATCCCAACCATACTGTAAGGGGTTTCATTTTACTTTCTTGAATACAGTACACCACTCTTTGGCAAGGGAGAACACATTTAGAGAAGAATAGACTATACACAAGGATGTGGACCTGTCATAAAATTCATTTTAGTTTCCAGTTGAAATTACCCCTGCTAAAAAGATCTCATTACTATGCAGTCTGACAGCATAAAACCCTACAGAAGAAAAAGGCCACCACCATGAGGCTGGGGGATGGAAAATAACTGTAGGTAAACCAGAACCCCTGTTTGATCTACTTTCACCAAACTGTGCCCAACTGATGCTGCAAATCACATCTAGGGTATGGCCTAGGTTATGGAGAGTGACCACAAGGTCACACTGCTGGCATTGTTCCATATGGACTTGGGTACGCTGTGTAAATGCAGTGTGGCGTATCTTGCCTAGTGTGGTGTACCTTGTTCAGCCCGGGGCATAGGAGTGCCTGGCTGGCAGCTTTCACTCAAGATCAGAAGGTTTTTGGGAAAAAGCCAGAAAAGGAATTAATCCCCTGGAGTCCCTGGGGTTGCTGCTGTAGCGGAGGACAGACCCATTGACCTGGGTCACCCCTGTAGCATTCATCAGCTGTGAGTCTGGTTTTCACAAGCTGGATCAAGGATGTGGGAGGTAAAAGTGCGGGGAGGTGCAGGCTGCCTCTCTTACAAATCCATGCTAAACCAGGACAAGGGGACAAGGAGGGCAGAAGCCCTGACCCTGGGCTGTGTGTGGTCACCTCCTGCCCTCTGGTGTGCGGCACCAGGAAAAGGTACAGGCAGCCCCAGGGAAGGGGAACAGGCTACCACCATGCAAGGGATGGGATGCCCCATGGGATGCCCCACTGCAGCAGCTTCCTGCCAAAAAGAAGACTTTTCCTAGGTGGCCAGAGTGGCTGCCTGGTATGTAACTGGCCACAGCACACATGCCCGTGGCCAGAGATAGGATCTGGTAGAAACCCCAGTTCAGAAAGCCTCATAACAAGGAGCAGCAGCAGCATGAAATAGCCCAGCTGAACTTGCTGGCATCTAAAACCTGAGTTGACAAAGGCATTTAGGAAACTGTCCCAAGGATTTTTTTGGTATTTCAGCTGTATTTATGAGTCTGTCCATAAATGCTTGTTTAAGTAAGTGCAGCCACTTAGGGTATTTCAAGATGAACTTGTCAGTTCCTCTGTTTCAGCGCAGGACATCTCTTCTGGCTTTGCAGTTACTCTCTGAAACACTGCTTGTGCTTTCAGGAGAGAGATGTGCTTTCCCCTTTTCAACCACTTTTCCAAGGCTTTCAGATGATTTAGGGCAGAAATATTGTCCAAAGCAAATCTGGAGAGGATTTCCTGAACACTTTAGGACATTCTTTCCACACATATCGAAAAACAAAAAAAGGTTTGATTTCTTCTCAGGTATGTTACCAAATTAGGCCCTCAGTTATTTCCATGTCCATCTATGTCCCATAAATAGGATGTGCCCGGAGTTCAGCATCTGCCGGTTCCACTCCCCAGCTGGCCATGCTCCTTTGGGTGCAACTAACGGCAGAGCTGTGGCCCTGGGACTTACAAGAAACATTTCCATGCATATTCCTACCATGGGTAATGTCATGCAGCAGCACTCTTTCACAAGGGTGGGTTTTTTTCTTTCCCCCTATTTTTTTTAAGCAAAAGAAATGGATGAGTCATGTCTTACAGGCAGCTCTTTCCCTTCTTTTTCACTCATCATCAAAGTGCAAATCATGGCTTAACTATGTGCAATTGTAAATTGGTTTGGCATAGTTATGTCTAGATCCACTGAGTTTCCCACTTGTGGGAGTCTCCCATTACTCTTTCTCCTCTCTGACTCACTTGCATGTGTACCAGTGATTTCACTACCAGCTGTCTCACTGCTCCAAAAGGTCTAAAATGGGACATATGTATATATTCCCTGAATTAGATATCTATCTCATTGCCATTTTGGCATTGTGTGCATAACCTAGGATACACCTCAGCCCCCATAGACATGTCATTCTTTTTAATATTAAACTTAGGTGCAGTAACTGCTTTTGCAGACAGGAAAAATAATTAGGACACATTTTCAAAGAAGTGTGTGGAGCACTAGCCATGCTGTTTGTATTGATTCTAATGGAGGGTTCATATCTAAAGCCTTGTGCAATTGCTTTGGAACTTTTAGGGGAATTTATTACATTGTCTACTGTCTGAGAGATTGTATTATTGCTTTACTAGTAGCCATAATCGCCATAATGAAGTTAAGCCTCAGAAAAGGAAGGTCAGAAAACAAATGTCTCCTAGTCATTACACTAATGCTGTTAGATCAGTTTGTACAGCTGCTGAAAAAGGCTTTGCATGCACAATAGATAATAACTATTTCAGATTTATGTCGGTCCTACATGTCTGGAAGTTGTGCTATGGGTCTGCATGCCAGAAGACTGCAAGTTCAAAAAAATGCACAGGAAAAGTTGACTGCTGCTCTGGGAGACTTGTAAAACAGCAAGATGTATGGATGGGGCTCATCTCACCTATCCAGCTCAAGTTAGCTTTTCCCTCTTCTTTAATTAATGGGGAGAGAGACAGGGAGAGGTGCACCTCCATATAGGGTTTGTTCCCATCATAAGATAAGTCTCTAAGATAAGTAGGTTGAATCACCCTCTGGCAGTGCCTTTCTAACCTCCAGTGACTATAAAGGGAGCATAGTTAGACTGGCTTAGACAAGACAAAGCTAAAATTAGGTGAGACATATCCCACCCTAAGCTTTGCACCCAGGCAAATTGCTGTACAACAGCAAGACTGGGGAATCTGAGACCAGTAGATTGGAATTGCTGACCATTTAGTTTCCGTGCTCTGTTATCCTTGGGCTACCATCTTGCCCTTTTGGAGAGAAAGTCTTACCCTACGGGGTCACAGGAGTCTTTACTAAATCTAGACCAAGCTTATGGTGCTCCTTGATAAGTTACACGTGCAATTGTTCTTTCAACTGGGAAAACTATGAAATGTGGGAAAACAGGATTTGAAAAGGATGATCATAAGGATTCTTACCAGTGCATTCCCTTGGCTTTTAAAAAAAGGAAATTTTTGGCAAGGATGCAAAACCCTTGAAGATGGGTCCACCTTCTTTCTCTCTTATCTCATCTACCTCTTCTGCCCTGCAGGCAAAATGTATGGGATTCCACAGGCTGACAGTTCCTCTTAGTTCTAGGAAAGTACTTAATTATCTCAATCACTTCATAATTGACTCACTTCCACTATTCTAAGGAGATAGAGTTGGAGTGCTAAACCCTAAGGAGTGTATAGCTGGGCAGCAAAACCTCTCCAGTTTCTGTAAGTGTGCTTCCAGGAAACCTATCTCTGCCCACTGTTTGGCTTTCTGACTTTTATCCCCTCATTACTGGCTATTATCTTTTGGATTGCTGCCCTTCTGAACTGCAGAATTGCTGTCAGCATGCAACTTTGGTTACGATTCGGGCAGTTTTCTTAGAAACAAAAAAAGTGACATTAGAAATATGTCCTGTTCAGTGCCAGCAGTCCTAGAGAGCATTTCATTTGGATACATTTTCCCCCTGCTTTCACAAATCAGCTGACATCAACAGGAGCATCACTGGTAGATGATAAGTGAGCTGTCAGCATCTTGTCATCCATGTTTGCCAAAATCCTTATCTGAAACAAACACAGTTCTTGAGCCTCCAGAACTGGGCTCGAGTCGTCACAGACTGGGATTGCCCATGAGCTCCCCAGCACTTGCCACATCAGGAAGGCTGGACCTGCCATGTAAACGGCCTGTGTGAAAAGATTTGGCACTTCCATCTTAAACCCTGGCCAGAACATCCCATCCACAACTGTGCACACAGTACGATCAACTTGTAAACCTTAGTTTACTTAGTTTTAGTAGAACTTCTTTCCATAGCTTACTGCAATAGGCTCACTCACATAGTTAGAAAAGAATTGCTCTGCACTCGCTATTTTTTAAATGTTACAGAAGCGAAACAAAACTTCCATGGCATGGCGGGAATTGTAGGATTTTTTAGATCAAAGGAAGTTCAGAACTATTTAGAAGATGACAGCTTTTCTAGGCAATGAAATATATGTACAACACATCAGTAAGTAATATTATCTGCATTCTCATAAACCAGCATTCTTATTTTCAAGAGGGTAGTTTAAGGAAACCCTAGAAAAAAGGGAAGGGAGTTACCATCAATTAATCAGCAGACTATAAAAATGTCTACTCAATTAGCCATATCTATGTAATTAAGTGTGGTGGACTACAGCAATTAACCACACTGCTCTGGAAACTGTATTTTCACCTGAAAATGTTTTTAACTTATTTCCATAGTTTGCTGGTGGCTGTTCTTTCAACTTTTACATTGAAATAGGAAGAGATATAGCGTCAAACTTGAATTTATTTTTATGTACGTGTTGAGGTGATTGTGGTAGCTATTTGAGGAGTCAGCTATTTGCTACAAAGTACGGTGGTCCAAAATTACCATGTTTTCTCCAATAATGTAGGTATGAGCAGTGCTGGCCTGGAAACTGTGTAGTTGTTTTATTCAGTCTCTTATCCTGTAATAGCTTTTGCCCCTCTCCTCCCATGCCAGATCTTGTTTGCAGAGGAATTATCAGAGGGGTAACTAAGGAATTAATTACACCATGCTTTGATAATGAAGCAAACTATCTTGCCCTGATATCCACTGAAAGTATCCACCAGAAGAAATTGGTCTGAAATAGCTCGTACACTTTAAAGTTCACATTCTTGATTACATTGAAGTTCTTATACAAAGTCTGAGACATGTTTAACCCAAGCCAGTGGCAGAGGTTTACAAAGATACTGGCAGTTATCTACAATTTTTTGGTGCTTTCCAGTTTACCCTTGTGCTTTGCAATATGATCTCATAAACCAGACCCAAAATGCATTTCCATTAGTGCAAGCTCATTAGGAGGGTGACTGCAGTATATATATTAATAGCCTACTGGCTACCAGGGAGGATGACCAACCAATTGTTCATAGAAAACAGAAGATATTTTGTGGCCAGCTATTTCTTTTGAAGGAGAGGAAGAAGTCTGAGTCATCTGGACTTCTTTGATCAGTCCATCTCAGTGAGTAGTACAGGATGAATTTTGTAAAGCTTATGGATTTCATACCCAAAACAGTC
Source organism: Myiopsitta monachus (assembly GCA_017639245.1). NCBI lineage: Eukaryota > Metazoa > Chordata > Aves > Psittaciformes > Psittacidae > Myiopsitta > Myiopsitta monachus. Next base: position 11,381,060 of record CM029927.1, on the reverse strand, counting down.
TGTGTTAAAGAGCTATTTTAGATTCCAGATGATTTTAATTTTCTTTGTATTTATAAAAATGAAAATTAAAAAAATCCTTTAATGCTTAATGAGAGTAGATAAAGTTTTCTTAATACTTTTGAAAATTATGAAAATGCTTTTGGAAGCATCCTTTTTTGTTATAGGAAATTAACAGAGTTTATTCAGCTTTTACCCTGAACATCAGGGTACAATCACATCAGAACAAGATTTTGGCTCAGGTTCCACTTGCTTTCCAGGTGAAGCTGAAGGGTTTTGCTGTGCCTTTACAATATAAATCTCTCTCCCTTAGCCAACACCTCTGTCCTTACATGATATCCTAGCAGCTAGAGAGAGGTGAAATGCTCAGACTGGCTGCTTCCTGAATTAAATGCTGGCAGGAGAAGTCTTTCAGTGAAGGATTCCTGTCTCTAACACCTGCTGGACATCCTGATTTATAAGCAAGCCTGCCTATTTGACCAGTCTTGCCATGAGCAGAGAAGTGTGTAGGGACAGTGGCATGTGTGGGCTGGAGATATTGAGTTTCTTGGTCAGGAAACAGACTCCCTTCTGAGACATCTTAGCTCAGTGTTTTAATGCCGCTTTACAGACTAGGATAAGACCCTGCAGGAGGTTTTGGTGGTGGGTAAGAGGGGTAGTGATACATAGGCATCTCTGTGGCTTCACTATTGAGAAGGACCTTGGTCCTCGTCAGTTGTTCACCTGACGAGAATTATTCCTGCTGAGCACAACCGAGCTGACATTGGTGGTGCAAAGATTTTCTTCCCTTCTTTCTGAACTGGGTGAGAAGAATGGCAGCCAGGGGCCTTGAGGGGGTTTCTGGGAGGAGTAGATGCTGGTGTTGGAGCCCAATATTGTTTGCTGTAATCCTGTTTGTTTACAAACACTGTGCAAAGCCTTGTTTCCCTGAACATGGCAAGAATCAAACAGACAATGGTTTCTTTGAAGATGGCTCCAAGCCTCTCTCAGCCCAAGCCATGTTGAAAGCTGATGTGGGTTTTTTCTTTGCAGCACCCTGCTATCACTCCGTCTCCCATAGTTCCTCCTCTGTTGGCTTTGGGATCCTCTTATTTCAACCCTAAAAGAATTGCCTGCTATCTTCACACTTATCCTGAACTAAAGGTTACTCCCAAGCTCTTTGGGGAACAAAGCTCTCACACTGCTGGGTTGCAATGCCCTGCTCAGACCTCCTGCTGCACAACCCCACGTTGACATTTCCCCTGCTCTCAGCTGGCTGAAGTCAGCTCTGGCCAGGGCAGCCATAGGTCCACATTAATTGGCCTGGAGCTGTATGGCCCGCCAAGTGACTGAGGATGCCCCTCAGATCCTTCCAGGCTGAAACAGGTTTACGTACAGGCTGCCCTGAGCAGGAGCAGAGGATTGGGGTCTGTCTGCATGAAGGTCGTGTAGATGTTCTCCTCAGTTATGCAAAAAGCAAGTGATTTTGCAAACAACTTGTTAAGAGAATGTCTTGAGCTGCAGTGTCTTTTTTTGTTTTCACTAAATGGAGTTATTTTCTGGCAATTATTTCAGACCAGAATAGCTGGAGACTGTAGAGTTGTATTTGCATTTTTGTTCGAGTGCCTGCACATGTACTGCACACTGTGTTCCTTGTGAGGCAGTCATTTGTTGTCCAAAAAACTTTGCTTTCCACATCCAAGCACTAAAGCAGGAACTTCACAGGCTGATCTAGGTTTGGAGTACAAAAACTGAATGGTCATCCTGATGTAGAGCCACACATTATCATTACTATTATTATATTGTGTGAACAAGCCTTAAACCTTCTGCAAGGTGGCTGGTTTTCCCTCTTCTCTATTGTTTTTCCTTAAGATTGCATGCCAGACTGAAATCTAGTCTTGGTTCAGCACTAGAAAGCTCCTGTAGTGGTCCCTGAAGGATACATTTCCCTTCAGAAATCTGAAGGTGGATCTCCCATCCAGCATCTCGTGCTGCTCAGGAGCTGCTGAGCTCCAGAGAGTCTGTTTGGGAATCAGACATTATTCATATGTCAGTTATTCCCTGACATTGTCCTTAATTGGTAGTTCTTTACAAGCCTGACGCTGAGCTCACGGTTTGAGCAGGTGCTGGACATGGATCTCACTGAAGCTCCATGCTGGCTTTTGAAATGAAATGCCTAACTAGAGTGCCACCTGCTAATGTCTAGGAAACCCACAGCAGCAAAATCTCCTAAAGGTTGTGGTTATGGTTTCTTCCATTACCTAGCACAGAAAATGCAGTGTAATTTGTGTCAAGTAACATTTACTGGTGGCCACCACTGCCAGTGTTAAAGGCAGCAAGAAGCGACCCAGAAAGAATGCCTTCAGCTAGGGCTTGTGAGAGAGGCTCTTCCACAGGCTTTGATACAGATTTGAGATAAGCAAGACCCTAGCAAGTTGGGAAGCAAAAATCCAAAGTGTAGTGGGAAGATTAAATCCAGAGCAAAATTCTAGCAAAAAAAGTCACGTGTTTATAGGCAGACGGGAGCAGTGGTTGCAGCATGTGTTGGAGTGCAAGCACTCCTTGCTTTGATTTGGTTTTGATTTGTTTCAATGGGAGCATCAAGCAGAAACTTTCAGCTTGTTGCTGAAGCAACATGTTCACAGCCGAACTGGCTCCCCAGTGTTTTTTAGATTCACTTGAAAGGAAGTGGGGATTCCCTCCTCTGGTGTGGGAGTTTCCAAAGGCAATCCCCCGCCCCTTGGTCATCAACCTGTAATGCATCCTCCAGACTAGAAGTCAGGACTTAGTATTTTTCTGGAAGGAGACAGCTCCTAACCTGAGCTCCCACATCCAGAAATAAACATTTATATTGATCTTTATCCAAAGCACATTCCTACAGCATCAAATCAGCACCTTCCATCTCGTTGGCCTAACAAAGCGCAGCTTTTACAACTCACCAATGAAGCACAGGGAAGGATTGTGACACGGGGGTGTCATCTGAGCAGCATCACCTTGTGCAGCCTGGCATAATGTGATGGCAGTGGGATTGGTGATAGCAGAGGTGCTCGGTGTGTTCGTTTTCAGGGAGGATAACCTCAAAACCCATAACTAAACCACAGCAACTTCAACCTCCAGCTTTCTCCCCCTCCCCTCTCTGCAGCTTCCGTATTCCCAAGGTTTAACAGAAGTTTGAGATGAGGGCTGGTTTCAGTGCTGTTGTTTTGCTTTGTTTTTTTTTGGGGGGGGAGGATTTACTGTCCTTTGCTCTTTCCTTTGGGAGCCCGCAGCAGCACAATCTTGGGTGCAGCTCAGCTGGCAAGAAGGTCACAGGGGCTGCCATGCAGCACGCCAGCCCTCCGTGTCCTGTACATGGCTGCCCTCTGAAACAGTAGGGGCACAGGCTGTGGCCACAGAGCAGACTAAATGGGATTTAATTCCATCTTTAGGCAGCAGTTCATCAAACAAAGACCTGACTGTGTCTGGCCTGGCCCTCGCTCAGCAGGGAACCTGCGGGTCTGCCAGCCTGAACTAAACAAAACTTGTCAGTCTGGCACTGACTCAAGCTCAAAGCCTGATGAAGGCCAGCAGCAGTGGGCAGGGTCACTCTGCTGTAGTGGGGCATCAAGGCGAATGCAGTGGAACCTCTGCCATTGAGCCTGTTTCACCTGCTGTTGGCAGTGTGCTTCAGAAAATAGTAATTCTGTAAGGATAATTGCATCTCTCCTAAGCACACTTGACCATCCAAAACAGTGGCAAGTAGCTTGCAGCTTATTGCAGGTTATTCCCAGCACTAAGAAGTCACCCATCATCTATCACCACCACAGTCCATTTGTTTTCACTGCCTTCAGTGCATCTTACCTGTTACAGTATTCTAAGTGGCTTATGGGGAGGGGGGGGGGGCTGTGGATTTTTCTTTTTCTTTTTTAAAATAATTTATTTATGATTTCTGACAGCTTTCAGGGTTTTTCTTCTCCCACCAATAGAATGGCATTTTTCCCACCCAGGAGTGATGATCCCACTTCCTATTTCCCTGGGAAAAAACAGAGCAAAAAGCAATGAGGAGCAAGGTCTGGGGACTTTGTACACATCATTTGCTACTGTTTGCGAGTCCCTCCTCTGCATGCTGGGGACACTGCTAGGGGCAGTAGGAGGAAGGAGTCCGTGCACCGATGATACGGCCACCAAAGTCTTCCAGCCAGTCCTGATTTTCCCATCACCCTGGTCAGGCTGTGGTAAGCCTACACTGGTTTTCCAACCTCACCCTCTGGATGGGGTGCCCCATAGGAGTCTTTCCATGCAAACTTCTGCACAGAGCTTGCTTGTACTTACAAGGTGGCAGAGCAAATAAACTCTGTTGGTACAAAGCTACGCCTGTAAATTTTTCCTCTCTTTAGGCTTTTTCTTCTCTTCCTGCTTTTTTTCCTTCTCCTTTCTATGAATGCGTTGTGGCTGCCTTGCAGTAAGCTGGCCAGTAAGCCAGGCCTTTTCTACCCAAAATCTGAGGCTCAGCACTCACTTCCATCTGGTAGCCAACATTGTTTTGACACACATGCTCTTGGTAGAGAAGACTAATATGTGGCATAGAAATACACATTTCTTCCCCTGCAAACCAGAGTAGGTTTATTCTGTGCATGAATCATAGCCTTGTGCTATGGAATATATAAAATTTAAGACATTAGCTAGCCCCTGTTTAAATGTTGTGCCACTCCACAACATTAGGATAAGTAACCAAACCGAATCTTGAATCCTCCCCACCCAGGCTGCATCACATGTGAGCCTCGTTAAGAGCATTTAAGCAGTCAGTCAGTAAGTCAGTCAGTCACGAGAGAAAATAAAACTAAATGAAAGGCAACAACCACACTGGGGAGAATTATGCACACTAATAATGGTGTCAGCACTTGCTGCTGGAGTGCTATTAATGTGCAAAAGCGTTGTCTGTGCTTGATTAGAGCGTAATCCCATCCCAGCCAGGAGTCCTGGCTGGTGCCATTGGCAGTGTGCTTCCCAGGCCCAGATGTGTTGGCCTGGGGCTGTGCTGCAGGACCCACTCCCTCTCAGAGCCCTCCTCCAGGCTGGGGGAAGGAAAGACAGCAAGCAGTAGGAGGGAGGCTTTTTATTTTGAGTGTTGGGTCAATGTTCAGCATATCCCATACAATTCCAGTTTGGTATCCTCTGTGACTCAGGCCATGCTTGGGAAAGGACTGCATCAAGCTGGCTGGAGCTTTTCAGAGCACATGGTCACGGTGATGGAGGGGACCTCCCTGCCGTAATTGAGAAGTGCGGATTACCATGAGTGCTGGGTCCTGGAGGCTCTGGGCCATGCAGCCACACATCTGTGAACATTAATTCTGCCAGCATTGCTCTTTGTCCTCACCTAACTCTCCAAATCATGTCCAGAGGGCAGGTGATGTCTGGTCTAAATAAATATGCTAGAGAGGCTGAGTTTCCAACGTCCTTCTCCCCGTCTTAGCACATCTGTGCCGGAAGAAACCTAATTTAAACCCTGTGTCTCTGGCACAAACAAACAGGAGCTCAAAGTCCTTGGAAAGAGGGTTTTCTTAATACCTTCTTAATTCTTGCTCTTCCCTGTGGTTTCAGGTCTCACTGCATCTGACAAGGGAGGTAGCAATTGCGCTTTGAAATTATTTTGTACACTGGACTAGTCTCTGAATTGAACTCTGATGTGTACAGCTTAACACCCTGCCAGTTTGGATTTGATTATTCACTCAGCGGTTGTAAGAATCCCTCCAGTCCATGCATCCATCAGTGAGCTTGCCGTGATTTGAACAGGGTTTTTTCTCAATCTGCAGAATGTGTAGCAGTGCACTGGTGACTAATAAAGGGCTCAGTCCTGCAAAAACATGTGAGTAAGCACATGTTTAACTTTCAGCACATCATTATGTGTCGCAGAAGTCAAAGGGACAACTCACTTTCTTATAGTCAGGTTTGTTCTTCAGCACTGCTGAGGGCTGGAGTCAGAGAGCTCAACACCTTCGCAGGAGCGAGCCCATAATAGTTTTCTTCTCTTGCCTCCATAAATCCATTCCTGAAAACACGTTCTAAAGGATCAAGTTCTGCTACTGTTGAATAACACATATTCACAGATAGTCTGGTTTTAATCAGCTGGTGGATAACCTTGGGCAGACAAGATCCCCCTTCCTATAACTCAATTTCCCATGTGTAAAGATAATGATACTTGCCTTGTTTGCAGAACACTTAAAATTCTACTGCGAATTCACTCCAAAAGAGAAAGTTCTATATGCAGCTCTGAATGAATCAATATTAACACAGACACGCACCAGTGAATACAGAATAGGGGCTGGGAAGGTATTTTTTGGTTTTACACAGTTGCCAGCTTTCAGCTGTAGGCAATCTTTTCATGGGAAGACTGGAGAGAGACAGACCGAAGTTTTGCAGTGTATCTTTTAGTACAAGAGTCTCAGCCTTAGGGGAAAAGGTTCCCATTTCCCTGTGTGCATACATGGTAAGGCTGTTACAAGGTAATATTACAAAAATATTACAAAATATTACAAGCAGCAAAATTTAGCCTTGGTGTAAAAGGGGAACTTTCATGCTTTTCCTAGGGGAGATCAATCTGTAAGTCATCGTATTCCTGCCACTCTTGGAGGCAGAGCTCTGCACATGAAATCTGGATTTCCTGGTGGCTTGGAAGTAGTTGAACTTATTTCATACCTTTGCTGAATGAGGCAGGATGACATTGTGTCATGTTCCAGCTGCTAGGATGGAAACTTGACTTGTCCTTGCTAAGGACCTATCTCTTTATGTTTAATTACAAAGATTTTAAGTAAAAGGTAAAACTACCTATGGCTTATGTTTTGAAAATGGTGTTGGAAGGAGGACATTGCCTCTGTGCGATCTCATGAGCCATTGATATTTCCCAGCAAAATTCACCATTGCATCTTTCTAATGACACCAACACCGTACTGTTTAACCCTTTGGTTAAGCATTTAATCCTGAGATTTCTTATGTACTCACATTTCACTGCCTATATTTGAGTCTTCAGTTATTAGCGTATGAATAATTCTAGGTTTCCAACTCCGCAGATGTAACGTCAGTTGGCTCTTAAACCTGTAAGTCCAGTTTGTGCATTTTCCATATCTTTGTGTTTTCCTTTCAGTGGAGGTTTTGTCTGCCATGTAAAACAAAGTGATTATTCCATACAAATCTTTGGAAAAATCTGTTCTTTGGCACAGTGTTGTGTTGTCTGATACTTTTTAATTTTTTTTAAATTTCTGGAAGGGAAACCCTTCCTATGAGGAGACTTAAGTTTCCATCAGTCATGAGAAAAACTGTTCCCTCTGGAATATTAGAGGTAAGCTTGGAAGACAACATTAAACAGAAATAAAATTCCAGATTGCTTCATTTTGAATTTCAGCCCTGTTTCTTCAGAGGGGTTATTGTTTCCAGAAATCACCTTGGTTTTTGAATTTCCTTGGCCTTTTCAAGTTTAGTGCATTGACTGTAGCAGCCAAGACTTTTGGAGAGGACCAGAGAAATGCACAGCATCTGTCAATAGATAAATATACACGTGTGTATTATACACAGCATAAAACTTTGTGTTGCACTGCTATAAACGCAAAGCAATCACGAAACGTTGTAACACTGGCTTTCCCTCTCAGGTGTTTTGCTTTGCCCAGGAGAGGACTGGGGATTCTTGCAGAAAGTTGTTTTGCAGATAACTTGAGACATATTTAGAAAAGTTTCATGTAAGTTCTCTGCCACTGTCATGGTTTAGATGAGCCTACCTTTTCCTTACAGCTCCTGCAGTCTGCTCTTACATCCACAATACGCAGTTCAGGCATATGCTAGTTCTTTCAGATTTCTTTTCATTGATTCTGCAAGTTGTATTCTGATCCTTCTTAAGACTAACCTTCATTTATTTGATCCCTGGACTGTAGGCAAAAGTTTCAGTTCTTATCAACAGGCAGTGATATGTAGCTGCCAGTGACTACATGCTGTCTAACTGAGTAAATGCTGAAGCCTGCATTCTTCTCGCAAGAACTAACAGGGTTATGAATTACTCTTGGTGATGGGTGTCCCTAAATAAATATTTCCTAATGCCACCGGGGTCTTGATTCTGTTGCCCACACATAGGTATCTGGTGTTATTTGAGATTCCATAGGGTTTTCCAGATGGCCTCCAGTTGCTGCTTAGCATGGCTGCCCTATGATGAAGGTGCCCCGTGGGTCACATAGGATGTCTACTGTCACCAGGTGGACATCCTGGACTCCTTAAGGCATCTCAGAGGGCACTAGATACCTAATGGGGATATGCAAATCAATTCCTAGTAGTCCAACACAACTATCTACTCTCACACAAAGACTTTCTAGAGATACAAGATTCAGAGAAAGAACTATCCTCAAGTGAAGGAATATTTCTATGGTTAACCACCTGAAAACTGGGTTTATGGTATAGAAAGATGCCAGCTATCCTTACTTCTCCAGATATCATGGGACATTTCATGCTTTGCTTTCTACAGCTCTGAAGTTGCTGTGAAACATCGAATAACATAGAAAGGGCACTGTATGGCTTCCTTCATGCAACAGATTCCTCAACATTTACTTTGGATGAAAACAGCCTTGTTGTTTAGTATAAATGAAAATGTAATTTACTTCTCCTTTGATCAAACTGAAGCCAATCACATGACAGGAGTGCCGCTAATGCACGCTGTGTATCTGCTTTTGTCTATTCCCAGTAGGCAAGCTGAGATTGCTTTCAGTAGCGAGGCATCCTAGTGCTTGGGCGTGGTACAGAAGAAGGTTCAAGTAATGAGCAAGTTCTCATTTGTCTCAGAAGACCTGGCAGAAGGCCCCGTCTGTTCTTTAATTACATTTCAACAGCTGTTTTTTATATATTTGTGTTTCCTTATTCAAACGTGGCTTATGAAAAAAGGAGGAAAAAAAAAAAAAGGCAAATGATGAGCATGCTTTAACCAAGAAACACAAGACTCTGCAACACAAGAAGCTGTCATGGACTAGCCAAAATCTTTCCAAGAAAAATTATTTCCTTCCCAGACCCACGTCAGTGTTGATGCCACTATGGATGAGGTGGAAAGAAAACAGAGCGGGTTGGTATTGGATTAAGAGCAAAGGCTATAATCTATACTGACTTGCAAAGAATCAAACATTGCTAGTTATCAGTCTGCCTGACAGCAAAGTAACAGTCCCACATAATGGTACCCACAGGGTGAATGGAGAAGAGCTGCTTTCCACATCATTCTAGGATACCTTAATCTATAAACAGCAGCTCCCAGACCTCAGCTGTAGAGCTGTGCTTGGTTTCAGGGAAGTTATTTGTGGTACTCTTACCCATGCATGCACACACCTTCCCTTAGACGTCTGCTTCCAGCTCAGGAAAGCAGTGGTGAGAAAGGGTGAACATCATCTCAGCCACCAGGGTCCACATGCCATTTCCCATCAAAGCTGATGCCAGCCCATCTGCCAAGGTGTGAATACCCCTCCAGAAGACTCCTTCAAGATCAGTCATTGGAGACAAAACTTTTCCCTGTTAGTTTAGCTGATGTGAGCTAAAGGGAAAGTTTCCCAGCTGTGTTGTGATGATCACCTTTGCTCCAGCAAGGGCAAAACTAAAAGAGTTCATGCAAAACCCAATGTGCAGAGCCAGTCTTTTTGCTTCCTGAAAAGGAAAATAAAGGTTTTCCCTCCCTGGGCAACCTCCTACTCTAAGCTAAAGAATGGGTCTGCTTCACTGATAGCTTCACTGATGCATGAGAGGTTGTCTCACCCCATACATCGCGTCTGTCTTGTCCCTTCTTACTGTCCAAAATTGTAAAATGAAGTATGTGGGATGACACCAAAGGGTCATCAATGGTCAGTAGTATATGGTTATGGAAGATATGTAGGACTTGGCACTCATGATCCTTCACAGCTTCCAGAAATCATCAGCATAAGGATTTCTTGGGATGAAAATTGCACATAGACTATTGTGCTTAGTAGACAGTAACAGACCTTTTCTTCCACGGGTCCATCAAGCATGTTCTTTGTGAAGATGTTTAAACTCCTTTGAATGAATTTCTATTTTGGCCTTTACAGCATCCTGTGGCAGAAGTTCCATGATTTAATCAAAAGCCATATGAAAATGTCCTGCCTTAGGTCACTACAAAAAAAAAGCTACCTGATAACTTTTTGTTCGTGTGCAGTGAGAAATAGTGAACTATTTTTTCCTTCACCTTCTTCACTGTATTCATGAATTTATAGACCTCTTTCATTCTTCTTCTACCAACACAAACACATGCAGAGTCTTTTCTGTTCACTGAGAGGAGGAGAAAATAGAATGCAAAAACATCTGGAATATGAGTGGCTACATGCAATCTAGTTAAAGCAAGATGGTTGTCCATAACTATTTGTGTGCACATCTGTGTAAAGGGAAATTATAAAAACAAGAAGGCTTTGTTATCTTTGTTGGTTAATGCTGACAGAGTGAAGAAACAATATATTTTAACTCCAGTGAGACTTAGTAGGCAAAACAAGAGGACAAAAAGTCCTAGCCTCTGTTTCCAAAAAGGCTAGCTGTGGAACAAGTTTAGAACCAAGACAGCCAAGTTCAGACTAGATGTTTCCTACTGAGGAATGTGGTGGGTAATAATAAAGTCCATTAGAAGTGGCTTCCAGCCCAAAGCAGATAATAAACACAAGATTACAGTTGTCTCCTGAAAACAAAGCTGGAACTGTTCTCAGAAACACAGGTGTTAATGAAATGCATCAAAACTAAAAATATCTTGGAAACAAATGTGCCAAAGTGTCACAATCAGCTGGTGAAAAATAAGTACAGGCTTTAAAATCAAGTGCATCTCTTGCGGGAGGTAAGTGAGTAATCTCATCTTCAGAAGAGTCTGTCATAAAATGTCTCAGAAATATTTGCCTCTGGTTTTGTTTAAAGGGATATGCTTAAGCACTGTTAACTTGCAGGTCTTTGCTTTTGTTTGCACAAGTGAAAGCAACATATGTTATTTTATGAACTGCCAGACATCATGGCAGAGCAAAGAGCACTTCCCACATGGTGCGGAGTGGAAGGGGTTTCAGTGCTTACCAGTATTACCAAAAGTACTGCTGAAAAAAAGATGAAGGGAAGGACAACCACTTTTCAAGGCATATCCTGTCTCATTCAGAGCACAAATACTACTCAGGCCTTGAAATACCCAGAACATGAAATGCTGCAACCTAGAGAAAGGGTTTCAAGGAGATTCAGACCTCAGCATTTGTAAGGTATTACAGTACTATAGCTGCTATAGTTAATTTTGGATGTTTTCAGAGAAATTTCTGTAACTGATTGCTCATCCATGGAAAAATACCCAAATATCCAGAGCAGATTTGGATCTGAACACTGTAAGCTGCTCATTCAAAATAAGTAATGGATTGCTTTTGCTAACTTAGCATGACACCAACCTTTGGACTTAAAGAAAGTTCTCATTCCTTTTTAGCTTATTTGTGGAAACTTATAATTAGATTTTCCTTTTCCTCCTTCTCCCCATACCCCAGCTGATAAAGTGCCATAAATCCTGGACATCATCCATGAGTGCAGTCATTTATGAATTTTGCTATTTTTTGCACATTGCACCATATGTAAGACAAACTAACTTGGAGGCACAGTTTCTTATTTCTGGCATGCAGGAGAGTCACTGAGAGATATCATATGGTCTCCTGGCAAAAGTACAAAGTGGCTCTTGTTGTTTGATCTACTGTCTTAAACTTAAATGCAAAATCTGATAATTGGGTCAGGCAGGAGAAGAACCTTACTAATAAAGCTCTTTTCATTTCCTTTTCCTATATTTCCTCTTTTCATCTTTTCTTTCTCTCTTTCTTGGTTGGTCTGAGAAGTTGGAATCAGCTGTTAGCAAAAGGGTTAGTGGCAGAGCTCGGCTTATGGAATTTCATCCTCTCCCCAAAATCCCCTCCTGTCTGTCATCCTTCAGCATACTCTGTTCTCTCGGCTGCCCTGCCAGGGGATTCACTTGCTCTCCTGGGCTCACTGTGAATGTTTTCTCAGAAACGTCTCAGTTGTCACAAAGCCCGGAACACTGAATGTGTGGTAAACATTCTCCAGAGTCATTGCCTCTTTAAAAACAAAAATCATCTAGGAATCTTTTTTTCATCCAGGAATCTCTTTAATGCTATTTTTAACAAAGGCAGAGGTTTGTGCTCCTGAGGATACACAAGCTAAATTGACACTGAACTTTCTTTGCAAGCTGAACGTCTCTGTCATAGAAGAAGCTGAGATGTGAGCATTCACTCAGCTGAGTGATTTTTTAAGTAGCAATAGAGCACTTCTGTTCTCTGCTAGGAATAGCACAGCAGGAACATTCCATGGTCAGTTTAATGAATGGAATTAGATACTCCATGGTTGCCTCTGTAATTAGATTGGCTGTACTTTTCCCCTGTGATTTTGCGTAAATTCAATCAAAAAATATGAAATCTGAATTTTGAAAAATCAGCCTACGCACTTGCAGAAAGCCCCCAGGCCTCTGAAGCAACCAAAGGTCTGTGCCCCATCACCTCTGCAGGATGCAGCATTCCAGCACAGGGAGGCTGTATCTGCAGCTTCATCTGCTGGGTGGCTGCTTCCCGTCAGCCTCATCAGCACAATTGCCACAGAAGGGCTTTTAGGAAAGGGCTGCAGAAGGGGGTGGTTGTTGGCCAGGAGCGACTGGGTAAGAGCATTTTAATTGATCACTAAGCCCCAGCTACAGCAGGCTTAGCACACAGGAAGCCCAGGAGGACATCCAGACCCATCATAATCATCAGTTTTACTAAAATACAATCTCTCATTCAACTTATTACACACTTGGATCCATGACTTTCCTCCACATCTCCCCTCTGGGAGGCTTGGAAGTTCTTTTGAAGGGAGAAAATAGATTTGATGTTTGGTGAAGAACCAAAGTAAGTCTTTTTCTCCTCCAATATTGACCACAAAGACAGAAGCTCCCCAGCTATAAACAGGAAAAACACTCCAAAGCTATTTCTCTCTAGCCAGTTAGGTACAAAGCAGGAGAGGGTTTGTGGCTGTAGCTGTGCTTGCTCTCAAAACTGCATCTGGTCTGGTGTATTTATGGGAGCAGTTGCCCAACTGGAGTCCTTACAAACCAAATTGGCTTGCTAGTTAAGAATGCCTAAATAACAACTTGCTCAGGACAGAAACTTAGCTGATAAGAAAAAAAAAAACAACAAACAACCCACAAATCAAACAAAAATCCTTTAGAAAACACATCTAAATAACATGTATTGGAAGGAGATATTTTGAGCAAAAATCAGCCATGCCACATTTTCACTGTGCATTCCAAGTTCAGCCTTAGATACTGCATCTCAGTCTGTAGAAGGGACACTCGAGCAGCTGGGCAATTTCATAGAAGAAAACACCAGAGCAAGAACAGAACACATGAGCCGAAAAGTAACATTAAGAAACTGTAAGACACCCTTAAGATATGTGCTGAAAATGGAACTCAGGAAGAACACCAGGTTTTGCGGTTGTTAAACAGGAGAGCTGAACAACAATGCAAGGGGCTCAGAGATGTTTTTACTTGTTCCCAAAATGTTTTTTCCTTGCATTTATCATTTGGAGAAGATTAAATAAACTTATACAGCAAGGCGATAAGAACACAAGCAAGGACTCTCAGCAGGGCTTCTGGGTTATTTTTGCTTTTGGCAGACATGAGAGGGCTCAGCTCCTAGTCCATTTTGTGTGATGACTTAGACCTTTTGCAGGTTTGAATATCTGAGCTGGGAGCCGGCTTACAGTGTCAATTTTCCTCATGTATCAGCATGACAGGCAGCTGTGTTGATCCACTGTCAAACCTCAGCCTCGCACACCACTGAACGTGGGCGGGTGGTCGGGTGTCATGTACTTTACATGTCTTCATTGGCCCCATTTTACATGCTAAGTTGTTTCTACTCCTGCTGTTATTGTAATTAATTACTTCAAATCTTATCTAAAGTAATGTACAGTCTAGATGATGCGCCATGCATATACCGATAACAAGATGCTGTCTTGCAGGATGCCTTTTTAGTAATTTCATAAGCTGAACATTTACAAATAGGCCACTATGAGAAATGAATGAATTTGTGAGGGTAGCAGAAGGTGTTTGTGCTGCTTTACAAATTCCCACATCCTTATCTTTGATAATTGTCTTTATCATTTGGGGTTATTGCACTATCATTAATCTCTCCTCAGTTTGGAGAGAACTACTTCAGGTAAATATAGCTGTAACATTATTGGCAAGAAGAGCAGCATATTACCAAAGCAAATAGATCCATACTAACAGCAGAGCACATTTATAGGCAAGGGAAATCACTTGCCAGAACTGGCAAGCAATCCTGATGATCCTCAAGCACCAAGGACAACACTGTAGACCAGAGCATCACTTTTGAGGGCTGCCTTCCCCAGGACGTGCCCCATCTCTCTTTGCAGCACAGCTCCACAGGAGGTGTGTGGGATACCCAGAGCCACCTGTACCCAACACCAGCTGCTTGCTTTTTCCCTGCGGCTGCAGGATGGGTCTTTATGGCTCAAGGGTGCCTTTGAGATCACCACGAACTGAGCAGGACAATGGCTTCTCCCTCTGTCACACAGGCATCGGTCACTGGAGCCCACAGTCTCTCTTGGTGGTCACTGAAAAGGCCACAGAAGGGAAACACTGCTGTGGCTCCTTCCACCCAGCAGCAGTGAGCTAGGCTGCAACCACTGTGCCCAGTGGCCACAGAGAGGAAAAGAGGGACAATACAAAGTCTGCCAGGAGCTGCATGGCTTTAATTACAGGTGTTTTGTGTCATTGGTTTTGGTTTTGTATCATTTTTACTTTTATTATTCCAGATTCAGTGTATCAGTATTTAATTCTACCCAGAAATACCTTTGTTTGACTCCTTCTTGTAGACTGGCTGAAGATGGCTCAAACTTGTTAAGTGTGTTTACTAGTTGGATTTAAAAAAAAAACATAACATAAAAGTTTTACTTGAAAGGGCAGAAGCAGTAAGGGTGTTATCTTAGTTCAAAAATAAATGTGAACAAAACTACTCCTGACAGTTAACAAATATGAAATACACTTCGCTTCTAGGCTATTAAACAACAGCAGCAAAATGTTCCCAGCAGTTGCTTAATGCAATTACTTGATTAGAGAAAGGCATTTCATTTCCTAACCGCTACAAGAATAAGCAATATAGCTGTCAATAATTTTGCAGTGAGGGCTGAGGGCTGGTGGTCAGCCTTAGACCACATCTTTGCATGGTCATTAACGCATATCCATCAATGCACCCAGCAAAGCCTTAAGATTCTTAAGGGATTTCAGCAGTATGCGAATGACCTTTTCCTTCATCAGCTTCCAGGATGTTTTTCATTACTGAATACGCAGCCCATCATAATGTTTTACATCAATCCTCCATTTAAGTCTTATCATGTTATTTTGAGACAGCCTTGTCTGCCTTCTGCATTGAAGTGTTGACGTGTAAGTGGGGTAGTTCTGGCTCAGAAAGCACCATCAATGAGCTGCAAGACCTACAAGTGATTGTACAAAATATGTACTCTACCAGGAGAAAAAGGGATTTGTCTTTTCTGCAACTAGTGTTGCAGTGAGGAACTAAGGGAGAGGTAATGGTTGATCAGATGGCATTGAGCTCAGCTCCTGGCACGATGTTAACCCATTTCCAACTCTCTTAATTGGTTCTGAGGGCAAAACTCACTCCATCCTCAAAAGACAGCTTTTTATCCCCCACAGTGTTTGTTAGTGGGCAAGGGTGGACCTTCACTGGCATTTTATTGTGATCAGGATTGCGCTTCTGAAGGGCTTCTCCCAGCCATTCATCAAGGAGAGGTCTCAGTGAGCATGATGGCGGGTCCCTTTCTGCTAAAATAGAATGGAAAGACAGGTACCAGGGGTTCAGGTACATGCCCTGGCCTCTGAAGGGCCCTGGCTAGCATCAAGTGAACACCTCTGTAACACAAGTAGTGTGGCTGTCAGGCTACAGCACCATAAGTTTTTCTCTATAGGCCTATCTCTGTTGCTCAGCACTACTTGTAATGCAAACACAGCCAGAGTGCACACACCCCAAGTTAAAGAGCTGCTGGGAGCTGTGTATGGTGGTAGGCCACAGCACAAAGGTTCCTTATTTTTCTTTCACTCACAACATGTGCAGCCCAGTCCAGCACAAGTGCCAGGTGCTGGTATCCCCAGGGTTATGGTCATCTCTGCCGCTTAGACTCAGACTCCGTGTGTTTACAAAACCATGCACACATTAAATCAGTGACATCCCTTCACTTAAAACTAAGCTTCACAGACAACTATGGGGTGGCAGGGCTGAATAGTTCATAGTCAGAAGGGGCCGTTCACACTTCAGCGTTCCCTATGGCCTGAAAGGCAGGAGCGTTTTTGTTTCCATAAAAGATGGAATAGTTTCCCTCATTCATCAGTCTTACTTGAGTCATATTTATAAATACATTCTGTCTGTGTTACTAAAGGAGATGTCTTGACCATGTGTTCAAAATTATAAGTGTGAACTCATAGTGTTCTGTTGTACATAAATATTGTCTGCCACACTGTCATTCCTCAACCTTATGTTGATGCCTTTAAACTCATTTATGGTATAAATAATAATGCTTCCTTTTAGGGGGCTAGTTCCTGGGTTGAGAGATACACCATGCATGGATTTATTGAGGGGATGGGACAGAATTAAAGGCAGGTTTTTCCTCAAGCTCTGAGTCACATGATACCGGAGGAAATAGCCAGATTTGCTGTAAACTCTCCACCTTGCTGAACTTTTATCATGACTGAAGCCATTCACGCAGAGCAGCTGGATAACTTATGAAAGTGGGAGTTAATTTCTTACATAAAGAAAAAAGTAAAAAGCAAACTCTCAAAAAGAAGAAAAACCCAAAAAAACCAAACCTAAAAAATATTAATTTAGGTTGGTGCAAACTATTTTTGTTCAACCTGAATATAAATGTTTGGCTTTGGTTAGCATTGTTTTATACTTTTCTTATTTCATTTCTCCTGTTTTTAACATGGACCAGCCTTTAAACAAACAAACAAGCAAATGAAAATTACCACAATGAAGAGTCAAAATATTAATTTTAAAAATACCTTGGTGAAATTAAAGAAAGAACAATGTCATTTATAAATGTCAAAATAAAAATATCTGCTTCAAAGCAGTTTCTCCCATTTTTCTGGATTAAATTTATGCATGAACTTTATTCAAATTCATGAATTGCCATTCACCCCCCTGAAATATCTGCTTTCACTGGAAAAAGATGTTTCCAGCTCCACTCAGAACTTTTCCATGATGATTTCAGAACTGGGAGTATTTGCTGTTTCTGTATCCTGCTGCTCATTGACACTGAGTACACCAATTTTTTTCCCTTTGCTGTCTCTCTCAGGTGTTAAGGTTTTGAGTCAGCTCCCTTTTAGAACCTTCTCAAGTACAGCTTTTCTTGGCCAAACCAATAGACGGAGTTTAGCTTTGGCTAGGAATCATTTAGGACTAGTTAATGCATTTCAGAGAGATCAAGAAGGCTCTTGTTCACAGTGATACACTTGCTAGAACAGTTTGTAGGACTTAGCACACAGCTACACGCAGGAAGCCAGCATCCATCAGCAAAAAGATAGTGGTACCACAGCTTCCTTCTTTGCCCATGCTTTGTGTTCTCCTGCCTCTCTCTTATCAGTGACTGAACTATTGCAAATGGGGTTCCGATCCAGTGTGACCCAAAGAAATCAGGAGCAGTGCTGTTGTATTCCACATGCTGACAGTGTTGGTGCTCTGGGGATGGAGGGTAGTGTTGTGCAACCATTACACATGGAAAGGCAAAATCCCCTCTCCTGGAACAGAAGGAAAATCCCCACCGTCATAACCCCAGTCATCCTCTGGTGTGGCCCAGCAAACATACCCCTTACTTTGCCACACACAGGAGTTGCTTTCTAATTTTACTTCAAAAGGAATTTGAAGGGGAAAAACAGAATCCAGAAGTGCTTTCCTTGATGTGTTGTTCATTCTCCTACTTAGTGTATGAAGGGCAAAATTCTCTTTTCTGATCCTGAGCACAGATCAAAAGGAAAAGCAATCCTGTATTTGCTGTTTGCATTTTTGCGATCCAGCCTTTGCACACAAGTATACAACAGTAATGCTTGCAACCTGCAGCTGAGAAAACTTCTGCGTATTTGTAGTAGTTTGCAAACAAATTAACCCAGCACTCATTTCTCTTGAAAAGGGATGTTTGTAATTGCAGTTCTGGTTACAAAATGCTACTGCACTGAGCTGAGTGACCTGCAGAAAGTGGATAGTAGTCTTTACATTTGATACTCCAGAGTCAGATACTGCATTAGTAGCAAAGTGTCTGTTTTTTTATCCATCCAGTTTCTGTACCCGCTAGTAATTTACTTGCATGAATAATTTCCCTGAGTTTGCTCTCATACATTGATTTTTATGATACCAAACTCCTATCTTGCGTTCATCACTGAGTGCCACACTTCACATGAAACCAGTGGGAAGTTTAGGCTTGTGCAATATTTTTTCCTCTTAATCTTTTTAGAAATTCTACAGTGTTATCATAGGCTTCAGTGTTGCTTTTTAAGTCTTTCTGGATGTTTGCATATCCACATATATGCGTGTGTGTAGAAATATGCAATGTGTGCTTGTATAAGTTTGTGTACACAAAAGCAGCTATGAGAAATGCGATCCATTTTTCATTTGCAATGATAAAAAAGAACTGTCTCAGAGAGTCTTGTATCATGTAAGAGGAAGCTATACCCTAGGAGCTTGAATTTCACATTTCTCCCTCTTATATACTTTCTCAGCCATTTTAATTTGCAAATATGAAATGTGTCACGCTAGCATACAGGACAAGAGATACATTCCAAATCCCATACCTAGGTATTGTACATTGCAACAGCGCAGTGATGGTGCATTAGAATTACTGGAATATAAATCTGGTTGTAAGGTGGAAAACTATTCCTTTTGTGAAAAAAGAAATGCTTCTTATGTATTCTGTTGAAGGAAGAGCTCCTCAGTTTCTGAAGCTGGAGGTCTTTTGGGCAGCACTATTCAGCTCTGTTACATCCATCTGGTCCCCCTCTCCAGGCAGCGGCTGTGCGGGGAGACCTCACTCCTTCCAAGCAGCCTGCAGTACGACGCTTTTGAAGTGCTTTGCCTAGTGCACTCACCCGCTCACCCCTTTTAAGCCAAGCCCATTCCAATTTAGGTAACTTTAATCTTTGCCTTTCAACCAGCAGGCACATGGGGCTATCTCCAAACATGGACCATGGGGGCACACGCCTGTTCTGGCTGCCCACACTTCCTGCCTGATGCTCCCAAGAAACCCAAGAGAAGCATACCACTGGCCTCCAGTGCTGGCATCCCCATGTTCCTTCCTAGTCCACTCTGTCTTCCCACACCTCCTGTAGTGCCCCTGCAATTCCTTGCCCTGACACAGCCACTGGGTTAGGGGAGGCTGCTGCTCACCCAGCTCAGATTGCTCTACTATATATATAGTGTACATATATATACACATATACACTATATACATATACATATGGTATGTATATATGCACACTATATACATATACATGTATATACTATATGCATATATATATGTATATCTATATGTACGTCTATGAGGGGGGCTGCCATTTCAGAAGGAGGAATGTGAAAAAAAAGCTACCCCTTTTGGTAGCATTATTAAGTGAAACAAGTGAGGAGAGAAAGAGCCGGGGGGAAAGGGGAGAGAAAACAAACTGGAAAGCTCACATGAGGCAATGCAACTGGATGTCAGAGTAAGGGCTTTGATGTTGGTGGAGGAGATTAAATGTCCACATAAAGGACTGGACTCGGGTGGTCTGCACTGTTTCCTCTCACGTGCACGGTGGTGTGACAATTGCTTTTCAAACATTAGAAACTTACCACCTCTAAACCAGAACTTAAAAAAAGAAGGAGGGGGGGAAGGAGAGGGGGGGAAAGACGACATCAAAGAGGGAGGGCTTCTGGGCAGGGTGCGAGCACGGCACGGGTTCATGTGTCACACAGTCCCGCAGCTTCCCAGCGATGGAGGGGTACAGTGCTTTTGAAGATGGAGCGGAAACATAGCTGCAGTGTCAGGCATTAAAAATGCCACTGCCAAGGCCCCCACACGGTGATGTGTCTTGAAAGGAAAGGTCACCAGCAGTGAGTTATTCTTCCCAAAGCCCCTGTGCTGGGCTCCCGGCTTTCACCAGTGCGCACTACTGAAATGACGGAGGAGCTGCTAGAAACCAGAGCAACGTGGGGGTAGCATAACGTATATTCATTCTGACATGGGCTCCCCTTCACAGGACAGCACCTTCCAGCACAACACTTAAGAGCTTTACAGATTTTAAGCATGTTCTTAAGCCATATCACCGCCGCAAAACCTTAGCACATTATTAATTTTCACATTTAAGTGCTTTGCTAAGTTTCAGCCAGAGCCCTTGCCAGTTTCTCTGTGAGTTTTGAGATGCGAACCACAACTGTATGAACCATTCTCCATAGGAGAGGATTTATTAGACTATTATTATTATTGGGCCCAAGTAATCACAAAAGGTAACTTTGTAGATGGAGATAATCAAAAGTCCTTACTGCTTTAGGTTTAACAAAATATACAGAAATATAGGGAGCTTACAATGATAATGCTTTGCCACTTTGGTGTCATTCTTGTACGCCGTAGCTTAAAACACAATCTTGTACTTCAGTGTGCCATACATGGCCTAAAGAAACCCACGGCCATAAACAGGAAATTTTGATTGATGTTAATGTGCTTTGGCTCAAGCCTAAAAATAAGAAAAAATGTACCACAAGTGACATCTGCAAACCCTCCTAACCAGGGTACTGGAGGCTGAGGCTTTTGCCAAAAGCTGAAGTTTGAACTTGCAGTAATTTGGCTAATGTGGTTTTGTGCATT
Organism: Myiopsitta monachus; assembly: GCA_017639245.1. NCBI lineage: Eukaryota > Metazoa > Chordata > Aves > Psittaciformes > Psittacidae > Myiopsitta > Myiopsitta monachus. Next base: position 11,360,174 of record CM029927.1, on the reverse strand, counting down.
TTCTGCTGCAGTCAGCATTTTTACGCTGCTCTGATTATAGGTGCATTTGCAATTTTTAAAGACTTAGGCAGGGGTTTTTTTTGCATTGAATGATTACAGAATAGTGTTTACTGGTTTTCCCTCAAACATTTCCTTGTACTTCAGTTATTTATTCTGTTCTTTTTTCTTCTGCACAATTTCTCTGCAATCTGTAATTTTCTGCAAAGATCAGTAATGTTAACACTGACGTATATTTCAATGGAGACAAAAAGAGGAAGTGTTTCCGATTGGAAAGGTAATGTAATAAAAATCTGGTTGATTTCTGATGCCAGAAAAAAACCCGTCCTATGGATTAAAGTGAACTGTGGAATCCAGCCAGACACTCCAGGCTTTATCAAGAAAATGTATATGCACTAAGCATGCCACATGCACAGCTTTTAAAATTAATACGCTAAAATTGTGCCTGAAAAAGTTGCATTGATATGTATACACCTCATCTACTTCAGTTTAATAAACTCATTTGAAACTATAACTCATCTAATTTAATCCTACTGTATTTTCTGTGTAATAACAGTCTTGGTTACACAGCTTTCACTCCCCACATAGCCCTAAGCCCCTACTTCTTTCTCTGCTTAGACCCTGAGTCGTCAGTACTGAGGAGTTTCTCTTCACTAAAACAGAAAGCAAGTGAATGAGATGATGAAGGTGAAATTGCTTCATTTATGGAAAAGGCACCATGGACAAGTAAATGGAGTGTGGTTACTGTAGTAATTAGCTCTCATTTTTGTCACCCTTAGAAGGAAAGTTTCCAAATCCCCCTGACAATAATGCAAGAGTGAAGGCTTGGTCATACTTGCAAAGAAAATATTTGAGCCTATTTATTTGATGTATGAACTCTAAAGCTATTCTCTCTCTCTTCTTCTGGTATCTCCAGAATGCATAAGATAATTGTATTGTGTGGTTCAAAATACCAAACATAAATCAAAGGATTTAGCATAGTTTTGTAGGACACAGAGACAGTCTTAGTTTACTAAGCTTGAGTTACAGCATGTGTTTTTCATTAAAGAGTCCAATCCCTGATCTTCATTAAAAAACACCAAAAATACTGTCTATAGCAAAACATCAAACAATAAAGTTATCATTAGCTTTCTAGACCATTACAAAATGAGAATCCCTACATTAATCTTACTGTTATTTGGTTTTAGTGAAGCAACCATCAAAAAGAGTTGGGGTGAGTAAAGCAGTGAGGCATTTTCAGCAGAGCAGACAGCCTGACATTTAAGAGAATTCTCCAGTTTTACTGTAATCAACATAACATCACACATGCAGAAGCAATGACTTTAAAAGTAAGTCTGAGAGATAAAAGGTCTGTTACTCAGGGTAAAGATCTTGAAAACATTTAAGAAAATGTTCAGACTGTAAGGGAGAGCGTATAGGGTCATCATAAGACAGGCAAGACACTGAATAAAAGCATATTGGCAAAAATGGTTTGTGAGGAGCATACAGGTAGAGGCATGTCAGCTTCAAAGCAGTTCTGTAAATAAAAATAATTTCTTTACAAGTCGCCTGCAAGAAACAGGCTCTGAGGATTTTCCCAAATGAAGTGTATAAAATACAAGAAAGAGCTACTTCTGCCTGGAGATGCTGCAGGGTGGGGAAGGAGGAATCATTTATCCAATGGCAATGGGGTGAAGGAGCAAAGGAGAGGATGGGAGTAAGACTGAGCCCGTGCATCAGCTCTTGTCACCAGCAGCCACCCCAAAGTGGCTCAGATGCCAAACTTGGATGGCAGCTTGTACTGCCAAAAAATCGCAGGTTTTAAAAAGCCTGGCTGTTGTGGTGGTGGCTCTTCCCCTTGTAATCACCTTGGTTTGGCCTCCAGGAAGGCCAAACGAAAGCAGGGTACATTGGTGCCTCTGGATTTAGTGCAAGCAACTTCCACTGGGCTGCCCTTGGTTTTATTTCTAACTTTATTATTTGGTGCTTCTGATTATTTTTGGTTACTAATGGATATGTACAATAAAATACAGTTATTTGTGGTGTTTAGATACCTCTAATTCCAAACACATTTAACAAGGACATTCAAGGACAGGCAAATACTTAGCACATGTCCAACCACATGCTATTTTTTCCTTTCATCCGAAGGATTTGGAGCCTAAGCTAGAGTGGATCCTACTATTATTAATTATATACCAGATCATTAAGTCTATTCATCACTTCTGATTCATTGGCTTTCTCGGACATCCTTTCCAGTCCCCCATGCTACCCTGGGTACAGCCAGCTATTTGGTATTGGGGGATAGTAGTGAAAGCCAAGAAGAGTCTACCTGGGGGAGCTCCCTGGATGGGAATGCCCTACTGCCCATCACCTCAAGCTGAGAGGGCACTGCAGAAGCAGTGGCATACATGAGCATGGATGAGAAGCTTTAGCATATGCACATCATGGCGGATAGATGGTTTTGTTACCTGCAGCCGAGATTCTATCCATTTGCATAAGCCGGGCAAAAGCTGTGCTCATGGAAGAGTCCTGTGGGTTAGATGTGTGGCACGAGGTTTTGTTAGTGCGTCAACACAGAGCTTGAATGAACCATACATTTGCATCAGAACATCGCACAAGGCTTGTAGAGCCCCTTCCCCTGATTTCTCCCTGCAGGCTGCTGGATAATTTATTTCTCTTCAGGTTAAAATGCTTGGGCGTTCCACCTCAGATGTGGTTGCAGCTATTTGATGCTTCCAAATCCTCTGTGATCAGAAATGCTCAACAGAATTCTTTGGGATGAAGAGAGATATGTAAAAGAAAATTAGTATTGTGTATACTGCTCAAATAGTGTTCAAAGGATCTTCGCATTTGCAAAGGCAAATAACAAGATATTGAAAATCCCACTCGTATCGGCCTGAGTTTTTTCTTTTGACTGAATGCTTGTAGGGCATAAAGCGATAACAAACTTATGTACAGATATAAAATTTGCAAATGGGAAGAAGTAAAGTTGAACAAAATAGGCAAGAATTTACAGCAGTGTCTTGGAGCCAATATTGTTATAAGATGGAGTTCCAAAGAAGTAGAGTTCAGCACTGTCAGCTTTTTTTAATTTATTCATTAATTTGGGAAAGAAGATGGACATGCACAGCTTCATTCCAGGCCGAGGAAATGAGAGCTCAGGCTGTGAAGGAGTCACTTTCTTTTTCCCCTTCATTCAGCAAAAATCTGCTGTATCCAAAGTGGAATATGAGTGCAAAATAAGATACTGGTTCCTGGGGTTTTGTTGGTGGTGGTTTTTCACTTGTACAGTTAAATAAAAATAATTTTCCAAACATAAATTTAATCCTGAATGATTTAATAATGAAATCTAATTGCTTAAATATTAGACAGAACATGAACCAAATTCAGCCTTGGTATGTACGAACTTGCCTTGATTAATTCTACCTACTTGCTGAAAGGGCTGGGTTTGGCTGCATTTTTTTTTGCCCATTGTAATATTAAAAGCTGGTGTCAAGTGAATCTGCAAAGCTGCACTAAGCTACTGAGAGACAAATTCCCAACTGTTTCCTTGTTCTTCTCCAAGCTTAAAAAGAGCTGAGAATGGTGCTACACATAAGCTTTTCAATAAACATCTCCTAGCTCAAAAGCAGCACTGAGTTTCATCTTCGCAATATGAAAAAATCCTACTTCCCTTCATGCAATCGGGAAGCATTTACTTTCAAAAGCACCTCAGCCTTTTGTGTAGTTGCTATGGTCTAATCCTATATAACATGCTAAAATGCTGAATGGCTCCTGGAAAGCATGCGACGTTTGCTCTCCATGCAGGTCTTGGGGATTTCTGGAGTGCCTGGCATCGTGCCTATGGCCCTCTTGCTGTTCTAGGCATCCAGGTAAACAAATAAAAATGCATCGGTGTGTGTGATAGCGCCCATAAAAGCACCCTGGTCATGTGAATAAGCAAGCCAGTGCCTTCGTTATATTAATCTGTCTGCAGGCAGAAGCAGGCAGGAGCTGCCCAGGAGAGAGGTGTGCGTCTGAGCCTTGTTCTCCTCATCCAGGTCTAGTGTCAGATCACAGCACAGCTCCCACACTTGGCTCGCATCCCTGCTCATCTTAGCGGTAGGAACTAGGTTTTGTTCTGCCCTTTGAAACTTCAACTCTGCTTCTGGCTTTCTCACCTTCCCTTGGTGTCCTCTGCAGCCGGAATATTCAAATTCAATTTATTATATGTTCTCAAGTTTGAAGTACTAAGGAAAGGGGAGGAGGGAGGAGAGAGGAAACCATATGTGAAAAAGACTGAATCAAAGTGAAAGTGGTGTGTGCACACATTGGAGGAGGCTAAGTTTGGCCTGATGTTTTCTATTTTGACTATTGGAAAATTTTGGTGAGATGTGGGTTTGGTGTGACATCTGTTTAGCTTTGGGGAGCGTGTACATGTCCGTGTGTGTGTGCATGTGTGTGGCAGAGACTGATGTCTTTCTTTGTATGAAGCTGCACAGTATCATATGGTGATATAAAACATGAACACCCACTTAGAAAATTCACGCAGACTCTGCTGGTGTATTTCATCTCTCTTTATTCTAGTGGGTTTAACTCATGGGCTACATATACAAAGTCTTTTTCACAGTCAATATAGTGCCTAGGAAAGCTCTACACTGGTGATGTCTTGTGAACCAATGGCCCAAAACTGGGATTTTTTTAAAAGCTTCTTTATGATGAATTCATCCTAATACATTCATCCAGGCGCTGAACAAATATTACATCTGGCATGAATGAATGGTGCTCCATCTCATGTAGCTTCCTACCCCAGTCTGCTAGGGTACCAAAAGCCACGATATGCGTGACTGGCAGCAGCACTGCTGTCTTACAGCTTCCCATTTGAGTCACCCCTGGAAATCAGGCCACTGATTTTCTCTTCTCTGGATGAGAAATGAGACAACGAACCAAGGGTTTTGCTGGTTTTGCTACTTTTTTCATAGTAACAGTCCCAATATTTGCTTATAAAACAAGGAGGTGGGGGCGAAACAAGCCTATTGAAGCAGAATTTATAGGAAGTTGTGTACAGCTCTGCTGAAAACAGAGCCAGATACTTCAAGGGTAAAGTGCCTGCAAACCAGCATTTCCACCACTGCTGGCAATAATTAGCCATTCAGACTGCACTAAAAGCTGCCTGAAGGCGAAGAGACATTGCTAGTTTGGGGAGCTGCTTTAAAAAAAATACATCAATATTTCTTTGCCGCTGTTTTGCTTTCATTTCATTCCACTTTCTGTGGTGTCTCTGTACAACCTGGAAATTTGTGGTGCCCAAAACCAGCATTAAATGTTAGTCAGTTTTTCAGGCAATAAAGCATTTGACATTAGTGTAGTTTCTATTTTTGTGCAGAATCCCAAACATCTGTTCCACAGGAGATGGGTTTGCTACCAAGCACTACTGTTAGATTTCTCGCCAACAAGTTTCATTGCTTCATGTGGTTTGTGTTTTGTTCTTTAAACAGTTAATTATGTTTTATTCTTTCTTTCATAAAAGCTAAATTTAGCCAAGATCTTCTCTAATCTGAAACATTTTGTGGAAATGACAGTGTTGTTAAAAAAAGCATTCTGGGTAGAGATTACAAATGTATAAAATAAGTGAGCACAGTGTCCTTTACACTGTACCTCTGTTCACTGCTCCATCTTTGATGAGTATGGGCAAAAACTGTTATAAATGGAGATCAAGTAGCCTACTATACACGCACATGTGTACTGGTGCGCTCACAGTCACACAAATGGACATGCACGCACATGGATGCAATGGTTTGTATGCTGCTGTCAGCAGCCAGACCCTGATTCAGTGAGCTCAAAGATGGGGATTGCAACCCAGCTGGTGGGAATTTATAAGAAAATTCAGTAATACGTTAGAAAAGCAGGTCTGGAAGAGACCTCAAGAGGTCACTCCATCCATTTCCTGTCACTAGAAAGATCAGCCTCATCTATGTTATTGCTGAGGACTGTCTTTATAACTATTCCATGGAGACATCCTGTACAGGAGATTGCACAGCTGATATCTGCTGTGGCGAGGGTTTGATGCTGCCCTGCAGCCACTTGCATGCTTTGTGAGTGCTCTGGAGTGTAGCCCAGTAGCTGCTGGGCTCCGAGCAGTGATACTGGGATGGGAGCCACTAATCTGAGCAGGGAGAGCAATCCTGAACATATAAAACACATCTCTCACGCCAGAGGATCACCTAAGGGAGGGAGGAGTTTTGCCATTCATTCTAGTGGGGTCAGGACTTCAGCCAAAAAATACCCGTTTACCAGACAGACATGAAATGCAGGCACAAACTTACAAAATATTGCCAAGAATGCTGTCAGTCTTACTTATCTGACCTTCAACTTCTGTCAGACCAAAAGATAAAGTCTGTTTATGAGAAACTGCTGAGAAATCAGTCTGTAGTGAGTGTGCTTAAAACAGGTCACCAGCTTTTCCAAACATTCAGCATCTGTATCTTAAACTGACTCCTACGTGTCCTGTATGTTTTCACTTTTCCGTTTATGTATGAATACAAGGTAATGCCCCCATCATCTCTAGGATGATGAAATGGACAGTGACCACTTCTGGAAAATGAAATATGGGCTCCTGTTACTTTAGCTCCATCAAGCTGACAGTTCTTCCTCCTTTCACTCCCTTTGAACTGCTGCCTCACTGGTCAGACCGCTACATTCAAGAAGCAGAAACTCCAGTGCCCTCTTTACGAGTTTCAAGTACTTTTCACACCAACCACCAGCAAAACATAAATGGGGAATATCTGTGTGGAAAACTGGGAAGCTCACTGCGGTGCATAACCGGAAAACCCCACGTGGAAGAGGAGCCATGTTGGATCCTCCTGCTGCCATCCTGCTTGTAATGGCAGGGAGGTTGTATCTGGCTTGTTGGTTTGGTAGCCATAGATTTCTGCACTGCTTACACCTAGCATGTGGAAATGCTTCTCATAAGGGAAGCCAAGCAACCACCCTGCTAGATTTAGCATGGCAGTGCAGTGACCATTACCTGCTGTTCTGCAGGACACCCTACTGCCTCTTGGCAAGGAAGGAGCTCAGAAAATCTGTGTGGCATTTGCATGGACCAGCAGAGAAATGCACTCCCCTCGGGAACTGAGCCCACTGAACATGGTCTGCCCTTCTTTGCTGGAGGGAGTTAAATCCTTAACGCTGGTCACAGCAGCAGCATACAAAAAGCAGGCGGGGTTGTGCCTAAGTGGTTCACCCTCTTGGTGGTCATTTTTTTAATACCATTGTTACTGGTTTAAGGATCATGTGTTCTGTGCACTTGTAGCCTAGTTCACTCTACAGTGCAATTCAGGGAGACTGTGGATATCATGGTGTGTTTCATGGTTATGGAGGCAGTTGAGCCTTAATTTGAAATGCCTACATTTCATATCCCGGTATTAGGTTTTCCTTACATCCTTTCTGTGTGTGTGCAATACATATTTATGTCCAGGTTACCCTTTGTATTGGGGAAATTAAAACGGGCAAAAATGCCATGGAAATATGCATCAGCACCCTGTGTTTTCTCCAGAGCTACAATATTCCTCTGTGCTACTTCCTTCATTACTTTGCATGCATTTGCAAACTTCCAGCCTTTGTCTTCCTGGGAATTGTGTGACACATGTTTCTGAGCTTTCTGTTCAGTGCTATCAAGCTTCAGCCTCAGAAATACCTGTCACTTCCTGGATCTAATTTCATTTTGGCTATAAAATAGACCACCCAATTGGAGAAGGAAATATTGTTATCTTCATGCTAATTGTTAAATGGTTTTGTTCTGTACTGAGGCTCCACTGGAAAGGAGCCAGATGTGTGGTGGGATACAAACCACTATGAACTGAACAAAGACCACCGAATACACTCTTCTACAGGCAACTCATCAACAACATACAAAAACACAAAGCAGGCTGCTTTTCCTGCAACATGAAGCTGTTGCTGGAATGCAGCAATGCAGTTTGAACAATTCTGCATTGGGATCTTCACCTTTTGCTCAGTGCTAAAGTACCTATCATTGCCTTGCTCTTATGCAGCAGATTTCCTTGTAAAATTGGCGTTAATTTATCCTTCCAATGTGCTCTGAATTTTTCTTGACCATCTCTTCAGTCCCCTTTTGTTGCCAGGCTCTGCCTTGCTTTTATCTGCCATCAGAACTGCGCTGAAGTCATTGGCTTTCCGAGTTGCAGATAAGCCTACCATTGTTTTAAACCTCTGTCCTGGCGCCTGGCTCTTGTGCAAAACCTTTTTTACACGAAGAGGTCAGTCAGCACTGTCCCTGCTTGAGGCTTTGCAGAAGAGAGTCCCAGCACTTGGCTGCGATGAGGAACCACTTCCCAGGACTCATCCCCAGCACAGACAGCGGCCTGGGCTGTAGGGGCCCATCCTTCACCTTCACACTGCTAGCCACAGTGTGTTGCCATCTAGCATCCCATTTTCTTCCCACCATTGCTGGCGAACAAGTTTACCACATTTATGCATCCTTCTTCACCAAGCCTGTAGTGCTGAATTGCTACTAGGATAGCATATCTAGGTCCTTGTGTAATTTTCTGCCTCACACTCTATGGATGGAAGTAAAGCAGTAATCAATCCTCAAGGGAAATTGCAGCATAAAAGAAGGGATGCTAATCCTTGCTGCTCTCACTTAAACTAATTCAGAGCGAATCGTAACAGTGCTTTGCACCACCTAATGCCAGGAACCATTTTAACGTGAGTCTGAAGGCAGTCTTGATGTTTAGGGCACATCTGGGTGAACAGATCTTCCTCCCCATACACATGCATGGGCATACATTTCCCACTGAAACAAAATTCCCAGTGAAATACTTTGTAAAACAAAAATAAACATAAAATGCCACCCGTACTGTGTTCAATCTAAAACCACTGGAAATACCATTGCAAACTTAATTTCAAAATATTTCAAACCAGAAAGTGTTATTTTCCCATGAAAAATAAGGGAACACAATGTCAACTATTAAAACAAAATTTCAGACTATTTTCAAAGACAATTGCCTGGATCAGGTCCTTTTTCTCATGAGAAGACTGAACTTGATAAATCAACATGTAAAAAATATTGCATTGAAAAATTGATATCTGACTGCACTATGGATCATCATTTCCACTGAATCCACTGAGTTAGTAACAGCAGATTGTTACTAAATCATAAAATGGAAGATCACAAAGAAAATGATAACAAATATTAAGTTTTTTTAAAAGAAGCCATGTATGAAACTGGAGTCATTCAGATACAAATGTGTCAGCTCCAGAATGCTGTTTGTTGCCTTAAATCTGACACCATTCAGCAAATTTCTAATGTTTCCATAATCTGTTCACCTCCTGCTTTTGCAGCATAGTATATCTAAAATCTGTGAAGGCCAGATTTGTACGTATCATTCTTGCTACTTCAGGTTCCCAAGGCTGATGCAAGAGGTTGGAACCCCAGCTCTCCAGCGGGAAATGCATTTCATTTTCCTCCTTTGGGCAAGTGATTTGTGAATAGGGGGAGGGCAGCAGTCACATAAAGGCTAAAGGCTGCTTGCTCTTCTCACAAGCCTACAATTACTTCTAGAAAAGAATATGCCTTTTTTTCTCCAATAAGTGAAATAATATAAAAGCTCCCAGGCCTTTGCTACCTACACTGGGCTGGAGCAATAACATAATTAATAGTAATAACATAATAAAAGTGCGTCCTTCTGTGAGTTTGGGGTTTAAAATACTAAACTGAGGTAAAGGCTTGAAAGGTTTTCATTCTGACTTCTGGCCAGGCTGGTAAGGAAGCCCTTCTGTTTATGCTGTTCTTTCACATTTACCTTTATAAAGAGCAGAAAAGAAAATGGCATTTGGAAAGGATGCGACCAGTGGTGTCCATCATCCCTGTTCTGATTGACGGGAACAGTCAGAGAGGCATACATATTCAGGTATTTCAAAAAGGTGAATTGTTTCTGGATAAAATTACTGTAGCTGTTCTGCCAGTGCTAGCTGTGGAAAAACATACTTAATAGTAGTAGAAAACTTCAGGAAGTACTTTATTTTGAGTTGATTCAAAGCAAATCATTAAGAATTTAGGAAAATGACTTTAAAAATTTTTCTAGGAAGAACCAAGAAAAAACCCTAAGATTTAAGGTTTCAGCTGCCAGGGCTTTTTGAATAATTTCAAAATAAAATTAAATGCAAAGTATTTTCAGTAAAAAATATTCAAGTGGAAATTTTGTTCTGGAAACAGCTGTAAATAATTTCATTTTTATATTTTTCACTCCTCTTTGAGCAAAGTAGCTTAAAAAATGGGCAAAAAAGCATGAAAAGTCATTTTTGCCTAAATCTGCATTACATCAGTGGGCAAGATAATATTTTGGCCATAACATTTTATCCAGCTCTATAAAGCAACATTTCTTTAGTCTGTTTTCTTTTACTTATCCATCCACCCCACAATTCATTGCTTACTTTTCTCACTCCTTCTTCCCTGCAAGGATTACTGTGGGCTCTCTCTATATAATATGACATAATCAATGGCAAATGAGCAATACTGGTAAGTGAGAGGAGGAATCCCATTTACTGACGGATTGTATAGCTGACACTACTGTCCAAGTGGCTGCTTTCACATCTTTTCAATTGTAGTGTCAGAAAATCAATCCATGACTTCAGCAAAATCTTGACACTTTCTCCCATCTCCTGTTAATAATTCATGACCTCTGCTTTTCTTGAAAACTCATTTATTCAGAAGCTGAACTCCCCACAAAATGCTGATTCCTGGACCTGCTGTTGTTCTATCATTCTTCTTCCTAAGTTGAAATAAGTTTTAACAGAGTTGCAGGCATTTTTTAATGGCCAAATCTCAGGAAAGGGCTGGTGATAAATTCTGAGAGTGGAGATTGTTTCGCAGTGTGGGACTGTGTTCTGTGCCGTATACACAAAGTCAAGTCAGCTAATACTGTAATTGCATAAACAGGATGGTCTCAGTGAAGTTAATTTCCTGTAGCAGCTTCTAGATCTTGTGACAAGGCTGTGTATAAGAAATGTTCTTGTATACTTGACACACAAAAGATAAAAATGGCAGGCTTTCTTGAGGTAAATATGGATATAAATAGCTGAAAAAGGGCTTGTGCACCAGAAAGCTTCTTGGGTTTTGTTTGTTTTTACAGCTGATACAATGAAAGTACTACTTCTCCTCACAAACATTTTAACATGAAGTATCTATAAAGCATTTATTAAAAGAACACGTTTAGAGGAGAATTCTTCCTCAACTTATGTTTCTGTGGTATTTCAGAGCAAGGGAAGGAAGGAGAGAAAAAGACTCTGAGAACAGAAGCAAAACAGTGCTCAACATGTGAAGTATTCTAGAACTCATAAAAGTTAGGGATTTGATGGTCTAAGTTATCTGTGATGGGATTACCTATATCAAAGCAGAGATCACAAGCAAGTAAAATCATATCCTCTATAAAGAATGAAAATATTTCCCATAGTGTCCCCCACGTGCTATCTATCCAAGTCAGAGTTTTCAAGCCTATGCAATTAAACAGAAGATTTCAGAATTTGTGATTGTGGAGCATAATGCTCTTAAGTTCCTCAAACAATTTCATTAAAGCCAGAAAAAGCTGGTCTTTTATTTAAAAAGAATATGGCCGGTTTGAACATTATGACCACAGTAATTTATTTAACCTGCTTGCCACCCAGCCCTGGAGTTTATTAGAACTAAAGATAAAGATAAAAAGAGCTGTATAAACCACTGCTAATCTCCAGGAACGGGTTCTGTCTTTTTGACTTCCTGCTTCAGACTCATCCATTTATATACTCGTAGTGCTGCTGGGTTTCAGGCAGGTTAAGCAACCGACTATGGAGAAGGAGATGCTCCAGCCACATCTCCCAGTTTGGCTAACGTATGCGCACATCAAGCCTTTCTGCAGTTCAACATGCACAATTGTCTCCAGCTGACAGAAACTCTGTTTTCATACCTACCGGATGTTCTAAATTTAAATACTATCAGGCTACTGTAAATAACAATGAAATACTTCACTCTGACAGCATTGGAAGCAGCATATGGATTCAAGTTTTAGACAACACTACATGTAAAATGCCTTTCCTTTTATAGCAGAATATATTTAGAGTCTTTTAAGCTCAGCTCCTGAACTGGGTACGGTGCATCTAGTCATCCAGCCCAATCAACAGCAGAATCACAACTTCATGTCAGTGCAATACATTGTTAACTGATATGTCAGAAAATCAATTAATTACTTTTAAGTAGCAGTTAAGAGTATCCACACAATACTGCCATGTGAATTATTAAAGAAAGCAAGGTTGAGTTTTCTCCACAACTGAAACCCTGTCTCAGAAGAAAGTGCAAAATGCTGCTTCTGCCCTGAAGCCTAATCAACGTTATTGGGCAGGCAACAGGAACCAAAAGAGTGATGGAGGGAACAAAATGTGAAGGATGCCACCTCCCAGAGCAAAGGCACTAGCAATCTGTAATGGCTACAGCTGTTAAGAAGCCTGAATTAAAATGCCTCCCTTCTTCGGAGGTAAAACCACCTCCAAAATGGGAATAATAGCAGGCACAGCTCTGAGAAAGCAGAAGCAGAGCAGTGTGAGAAGGGTAGAAAGGATCTTCTGTTTCCTTCACCAAGGGACCTGCTCAGACTTTCTGTACCCCATCACTGTCTGTTATAGATTTTTGCCTGGGTCTGTCCCCTGACATGCTGAAGGGAAACAGTCTTAATGGGACATCATCATCATGAAGCTTTCGGCTTTCTTCATGGCTTGGTCTGTTGGAGACACTACATGGGTGAAGAAATAAGTGAAAGTGCACAGGTGACTGTGAGGCGGGATTTGGCTTGGGCTTCTGATTTCTCCCTTCTTGTGGTGTAAAGCTTCTCAGAATAGGGTCTGGAGGGCTCAAGTAGATCTTCTTAGAGTGAGCACATCTGGAAGGTTATCCCATCAGTGCCGCCACTACTGAGGCTCAGCAGGCTGTGTCATGGTCCCTGCTCTGTGGGGTGGGCACATGCACTGGGGTAATGGAAAGCTGGAATGGAAAGGTATGCGTTACAGCATTCCTTTCATATTTGGAAAAAGACTGCTGTTCTTGGTTCAGCTGGGTCATGAGCAAAAGTGTCTCATCCGAGTCTCTGAAATATGGCCCTCGCTCTTCTTTCTCCCACCCTTCTCTCTCTTCCTCTTGTCAGGAGCTGTAGGAAGGATTGAATGGGGAGCAAAGAGCAACCCTATGCTTATCCCAGGTTTGTCCTCTCCATCACCGTACACCCAGGGGTCTCCCACTGGGTGGCACACTGCAGGAGACACAGCAATGTGTCTCGAGCGCGAGGGTGCTACGACTACCCAAATAAACTGTGGGTTCAGGCTCCACATCAATGCAACAGCAGCTACAGCACAGACACCATGGTTTGCTTCCTGTGGGTTTCAGAGCTACCTTTGAACTGCTCACCAAATCTCCAACAGCACTTGAGACTTGACAGATGTCTAAATGGAGATCTGGGAAAGATTTTTCTCCAAAAGCTAATGAGTCACGGTGTAGCTGTGGTGCCTGGTTTTCCTTGTCTTCATGGCCTATAGTATTTCTGGCTTTGCAGGGTTCAGATACAGAGGTCCTGGGTTTGGTGCTTTCCAGGCAGCTGTCTGGCACTGAGGAAGTCTAATAAATGACTCAAATTCGTAATCTATACTTGACAGGGCACTCTCTGATGCACTCTCAGATCATATTTGTCCTTCTAGCTAAAACGAGAAATGGCAAGTAATTTTACACACACACCCCTTTTTTCTTTTTTTTTTTTCTTCCTGTCAGAAAACGTCCATTGCTCAAAACTAAAGCTTTTCACAGAAAAAATATATGTACTGGATTTGACTGGAAAACATCTTTCAGCTTCTGGGGTAGGATGTTGGGTCAAACTCGAGGCTGCCTCTGGCCTCTGCATCCCTGCCTGGATGTGGGAAGCTACAGTCCTGTCCCTGTTCCAGTTATACTCAGCTATTCCTGAAGGTATTCAAGGCCAGGTTGGACAGAGTCTTGGGTGGCATGGTTTAGAAGGAGGTGTCCCTGCCCGTTGCAGGGGGGTTGGAACTAGATGATCTTAAGGTCCTTTTCAACCCTAACTATTCTATGATTCTGTTCTATGATTCTAAGATGGGATCCACTCCAAAAGGAGAGGCAAGGAGAACCAGCTGCTCTCTTGGTGGCTAGCACTGCGCAGCCTTCATCTCCTGGGTATGGCTGATCCTGGCCACCTAAGCAAGCCCCTTGCCCACTGGGAAGGTTTGAAGCCCCACACAGGAGCACAAAAGTACCACACTCAGAGAGGGCATGTGCTCTCAGCTAGGCCTGTATCAGGTCTCTTGGCAAACCTCAAGCAACCAAGATGTGCAAGGTCTTCATCCCTACTTCTAGATGTGGTTTCATTTAGCATTTTAGCTGTACCGTGGCACATGTGCCCAATGTTGTTGCCAGTCCCACATTTCTAACTAGGTTAGACCGCAGTCTGAGTCCATGGGCTAAAGTCTGTGCCGGTGCAAGGTCAGGGAGAGGAGAGAAACTGTGCTGGCAGCAAACGTGTTCATTCTGCAGTCTTTCTGAATGAGTCTGGCTGAGGAAGTCTCATGTAAAGGACTCAAGATTTTTCTAAAGCGCGTGGGTGCTTGGCTTGGGGGGGGGTGTGTGCAATGGGCATTCTCACCTCTTCCCTGCGGCCGTGTAATTACAGGAGTAGTCTCAGCAGCTGAGAGAGAGACGCAAACTGCTCATGAGTGTAGATACAGCTGCTGCAGACGCAGCAGGGCACAGACCCTGGCACTCGGATTGGACGGAGAGCTGGTATTTGGTTATGGCATGGGCTAGCTGGACTGGCATCGTTGCTTGGCCAGGTCATTGCAAATCTCCCTCTCCTGGCCAGCACAGACCTGAGACCTTGTGCTCCCCAGAGCCTGCAGGCCCGCCGCAGGGCTCAGCACGGGGTTGGCCACACAATGCAGAAAGACCCCAAGTGCTGTGTAGAGTGTGCGCTGCTACCGCTCCTGATGCTGCCGCAGAGGGATGCCGCGGTGGATGCTGGCAGCGGAGGGAAGCTGCCCAGCAACTGTGCCTCCAGAGCAGGGAGTCAGCAAACATGTTCCCAGGTTGCAAGGCTTCCACCTTTTCTAAAAGTACCCATTTCACAACACTTTGACTTTATTGAAAGGAGACAGTAATGGAAGGAAAGCTCATGTCATTAAAAAAAAAAAGGATAAACATGCTTTTGGTCGCTTTCAAATGTCTAGGAGGCAACTCCAAAGCAAATGAAATCTTAGCTGTTGTTCCAAACGCCTCACAGGGTTTGGTTTCACTGGAGAATGCATCCAGCTTCAACATGGCGAAAGTGCACAAAAATATTATCCCTATCCAAAAAAGCTCTGTCATTTGAATTTTCCCAGTAGCCATGTGTATATTTCAGTGAAATCCACCCTTGTCCACAGGTTTGGCAATCCCCTCAGAAACACAGGCAAATGCCCATGACATCCCACTTCCAGAAAAACAACCTGCTTCAGAAGGGGGTTGCTAAATGTTCTGCAAAGAGGATGTAGTGCTTCAAAGCTAGTTAAAGGTGGTGTTGCATGTTGAAAACAGGACGTGTGCTCCATCCTGTTTCACTCTTACTTGCCTCTTCAGTTTTTTATTTGGCCTGCTTTATGCTTTTTTAAAATATGTCAGTCATTTAGCTCGGTTCAGAGAACCCTGAACACATTTCTGTTCATAAAGTGAAATTCTCTGCGCTCTATTGGATAACCTCTCTGCATGGTCTTTTAAAAAAGATTGACAGAGTCTGGATGTTAAGACAGGAAAGGAACATCAGATTATATTTCTTTCCTTGTCTGTTTTTTTTTGTATAGCACAGCCCACAGAAACACGTATTTACTGTGAGCAGCCCAGACCCTTGTGTTTGAGAAATGTAAACTTTACTGCAGGATACATAAAGGGATGCATGTGGGTACCCAGTCATTTCACAGTGATCCTGTCTCCCATATTCAGTGACGTAAAGGTTTTATTGTTAACGGGGAGCTATTTGGATGGGTATCCTGCAGTTATGTGTGGGGATGTTAAAAGCAATATATAAGAAGAAAAATGCTGCACAACTTCAGGAAACCTTCTTTTGTTAAGAGGGTTATTTTTACAGTTTGGTAAGCTGTATGGCTAACATCACTTTAGTTGGAAACCAGAAGCCATTAATCCACTTTCATTTTTCATATTACCTGCTAATGAGACACCATCACTGGCACAGTGTTCTCAGCTACTTCCATTTTATTTCAGACTGACATTTACTTTTGCTTTACAAAGCAATTGTAAACCTCCCCAAGGGCTAGTCTTAAAACTTGTGCAATGCCTCGGATTACTGGGATTAAAAAATTATCACAGTCCTGATTGCCAAATGGTCTGAACACCAATAGCTGCAGTGAAGTCCATGAGAGTTGCAGGTCTTTAGCACCTCCAGAAAAACAGATTTTCGTGTTTTAAGCTAATTCCTTGCCAAAATGTATGTCTTCTTAAGTAAGTACCGGGTCACAATTTACTGCTGGAGCAACACTTGCAGTTTATATGTACAAATCAAGGATTACTGCTTTTCTTGGCTCTCATAACCTCCTTTCTGCCCCCTACCACCTCCAGGCTAAGACTGCAGCATACAGCTGAAAAGCGGGCAGTGGGACAGTGAATGCAGCTGATACAACAAAAATTAAGCTGGGGCTTCACTTGCATGTTCATTTGACCGTCTTTGCACTGTTGAATACACAACACGCACTGTGAGTAAAAAGCAGTCATCTGAAAGGATGGATAGCTTTTTCCTAGAATCCCAAAATAAGCAAACTAAAGAAAGTGGTAAAGAAAGTCTTTAACAATCTCTTCAATTCTCTGCCAACTAAGGTATTGTATTAGGGAAGAAAAGTATGAAACTCAAATCCATCCTATGTCTGTAGTTCAGTTTTCCCTGGAGATCCATCCCCTCTGATAGCATACATGTATCTTGCATGGCCCCATCATTCCTTATCTTTATGCAAATGTCCAGAAGGTGCTCACACTCTGATAGATGGGCAACAAGCAATAGGAAAAGGAAGGTGAAAACTGATAATAGAAAAAGAAACATGAAAGAGACAAGGGCTAAAGATCTGTACATTTCAAAAGCTCAAATGTAACACTATATGGAGGAATGGAAAGAAGGAACCTTTTCTATAGAGTTAGCATCTGTAGATAGCAGCTAGTGGGGAGTGCTTTATCTGCCCTGTAACAGAGGGGCTACTGCATTGCTGCTGAACCACTGTCAGCAAAGCCCAGGAAACATCTTGCTGTGCAGTTGAT
The DNA here is from genome assembly GCA_017639245.1 of Myiopsitta monachus. Classification (NCBI taxonomy): domain Eukaryota; kingdom Metazoa; phylum Chordata; class Aves; order Psittaciformes; family Psittacidae; genus Myiopsitta; species Myiopsitta monachus. Next base: position 11,342,881 of record CM029927.1, on the reverse strand, counting down.
GAAACATTTGCCTGAGGTCCTCCTGTGGCAGTTGAATAATGTCATAACCCAGGATTGTGTAACAGTTGCTAGAGCAGGAGAGATTGTGCTGTTTCATTTCATGTCACTGGTCTTTCTGTAGGGTTTTCCTATTGTTGTAGGGTTTTTTTTTCTCTTTCCATTATTTTCCTTTGGAAAAGGAGTCTATTTCTTGGGCAGGTTTCTCCTTTTCTCAGTCAGTGTTAAGAAAAAGTTCAAAAGAAAGGGAAACAGCATACCACTTCTTGTGTTCCTGTTCAGTACAAGAACAGCAGTCCAAACAGCTCCAAACAGTTTCTGGATTAGCCTTTCCCAGAGCACATTTTATTTCGTTGTTCCTTTTATGCTGGCCGTGGTGCAACAATTCCTGTGATTCCAGCTTCAGTCGTTCCTGGAACAGGTTAAGCATATGCAAAATTTTCCTCATAGGCAATGTTTCATGAGTTGGTGTGTTTGTATGGACTACAGGTTTGTGGCCATATGCTGAAAAGCGAGATTTTTTGCATTTTTATATAATACTTAAAATGCTACCAGTGGTCCTTACTTGAAATGTGACATTTAGCCAGCAGCACATCCATAGTAAACCTCTCAGTCTCTTGTTTCCACATGCATCATTCCCTGATCTTAGTAGAAAACATCTCATCCTGGAATCTGGAAACACAACAGCCCCCCCCCCCCCCCCCAAAACCAAACCAAAACAAAACAAAAGGCAAACAAACAAGGCAAACAAACAAAGCCCACATATCAGCTATGCATTTGGCAACATTTCTTTTTGTCTACTGAGATGCAACTGCTTTTACTTGATGTTGTTTCTTCTTACCACTGTCTACAGCCATCTCTCCAGTATCTAGCAAGAGAAATGGATTACAAAAGATGAGGTGCAAAAGTAGAGAAAATAATTTTATATCTATCTCTGCAAAGACTCCTGTCCTTAAATTAAAAAAAAACAGAGAGGGAGGTGATCATCATGTGGGCCATGAAGTGCACAGAGGCTTTACACTGCTGTGGTACAAGAGATGCTCTGTAAATTTACAGTGCAAGCTAGGTTCTGGTCGTCCTCCAGCTACCTTTCGCACTCTTTCAGTGACTACAGCATTTGGCATGCCTTGTAAAACAGCTGCACTAAACTTTGGAGTTTGGTTTAATACTTTGTAAGTCTCTCTACCTGTCTATCCTTCCTTTGCTCCATTCATCCATATATCTATTCACTTATGAATTCCTATGAAATTGCTGAATTTTACACTTGGTGACAAATGTGACAGGCTCATACATAAACAGTACTTGTACACTTGCACACCTCTAGGAAAGATTCTTTCCTCCTAAATGCCAGGGAACCAAGGTGTACAGCGCTTCCCCCACAGAAGAAATGTCAAGTTTTGCAGATACTGACTCACATTTACAGTGGCCGACTTCTGTTACGGTTTTGCATGCAGAAGTCCCATCCCATGGATGTCACTGGAATCACTCCTATGTACAGGAGGAAAGAGTCGGGGCTTGAACTGGCCTGTGTATCTACGGGAAAAAAAATATCCTCCTCATCGTCCAAGGCATTCTCATACCACTGTCTGGTGTTAGTGACTATAAAATACTCAGCAGGAGGAGCAGGGGAAGTCTGCAGAAAGAATCATTATCCATATCATTACTCTGTTACTGGTAGTAGACCCCTGCACCTTTGAAACAGCGCATCAGCTGAAACAACAGGAACAATCCCAACCTGGTTTCTAACAGCAAAACTCTGAACTCAAATCTTCATCCACTTCCACTCTAATTGAGCAGAGAAAAATCATCTGAGAAGCTAAATGAAAATTACTAGCCTATAAATGCCTGAGGCAAAGAAAAAAAAAGAGAGGAAGGGAGGGAGGGAGAGGAGAGAGAGAAAGATGGGAAGTCTCATGTGAGTTTGGTTAGTGGAAGAAAAAAACCACATACTAAGTATGGCTGCATGTCATTTTTCAATTTGCTCATGTTAAATAATGATCTCTAGGGCAGAGAAGGAGTGAAGTGAAAAGGAAGAGCTCTCCCCTCATCTTGTTTAGTTTCTGCTGGTCTTTTGCAGTGTCTGGCCACTGCCTGGCTCTCATATAAACTTAAACATGAACCACGGGCAGTTTGGCATGTCTTCTCTATCCTGGACCATGTACCTGATGAGGAAAAACAGAGCAGCAACTGGCTTTTTTGGTAATGACTTCTTTATCTTCCTTTAAAAAAGTTTTTCTTTGCATTGTAATGAAATAGAAATCTCGATTGTAAAATAACAGAAAGCATTGGGTGAAAAAAAAACCTCTTTAAAGTAATAGAATTTCTATTGGAGGAAAATAAGGAAATCTCTCACTATGTGCGTATATGTGCATTAACTTCCATGAGACAGTTGAGTATGTATGGGGCTTTCACCAGCCTGAGAAGTGTGTTGCAAGTGTCCTTAACTGAATCAATTTCTTCAGAGGAAATACTTCAAAACAGTTTTTATTTCAAATGCTGGGAAGGGGGTGCCGCCAAAGCTGGAGTAAATTGTGCTGCTGAGTTTGGTGGTGGAAGGAGATGCCCTTTCCATGGCACTTAATGTTCAATGGTTTGCAGCTTTGCAATAGCAAGGTGATCACAGAGAGCCAGATAATGCAAATGGTCTTTGTCAATTGGTTTGGGTCCCAGGGTTATGATAGCTAGTGATGCTCTTTTACACAAACTAAAGTCTCAGCCTATTATGCTTGATGAGTTTTTAATCCCTTAAAAATGACCACAGAGTAAAAATTTTCCCATCAGAGCGCCAAACATACATTTTTATCATAATGGTAATTTAGATAAAATAATAGGAATTTTAACAAAACAATCATGAATTGCTGTGTATCTGTAGAGAACAGGACTGCCTTTTCCAGCATCCCTGGCACCTCTTGCACAGTGTGCAGAAAGAAACACATCATATTTTCTTTTTAATATTCAGCATACTCTGAAATTTGCTTCTGTTCGATAATCCTGGGACTAGCTTTGATCTTAGTTACTCTTTCTGCTGAATATTTACCGAACTGAACAAATTGATATCTGTATGCAAAGGAGCTTTTTAAAAAAGTTTTGAATGTTTTCATGGTTTTGATTTTTAAAGATCCAATGTAGGCAAAAGGATGAAAGTTAGGAATGAAGAAAGGAAAATCTATTAATGAAGAAAGGAAAATCTGTTATTTTTCATTCCCACTTGAAGATTCCTTCACTTTTCTTCTCCTATTCTGTCCTTTAACAAGTCTAGGTGGCACCTTCCTCAGGGGGCTGCTGTTAGCATTAACTGCAGCGAAGTTTTCATTTTCAGTTAGGTGAAGGGACAAATTTTCATCTGATTTATATCCCATGAATGCCTTGAACCCTGAATTCCACTAATTCCTATATCAGTGTCAAGTTCAGGGGATCAGCATTTGTTTCTGTTGTGGAACACTTGGGAAGATGGCATTGAATCATTTTGCAATATAGGCAAGCACTAGATAAAGCCTGACACTGAGGACTTACCATCCCAGGGCTGACAGGAGTGATGTGCAGGCTGTGACTGTCAGAGAAGCAGCCAAGTGCCATGCCCATGGGACAAGCCTGGCCTTTCCCTGATTTGCTTCCGCAGAGCTTCACACACAGTGCAAGTGCTGGAAAAACCTGCCACATGGCTGGGTGATTTATTAGGCTTTTCAAAAGCAGGCAAAACAGTGAGACATTATTTTTCTGACCTGTCTGGGGTATTATGACACGTGCCTAGGGTAAATCTTGGTGTTTGTGGGATGCTTTCTGCTTTGTAAGGCACGAGGACTCTTGGCGTTTATCTTTTTCATAGCATCTGATAAATTAGTATCTTAATTTCATACTTGCTTGAGAGCATAGAATAAGAAGCAAATTGCAGAAGGCCCTCAGTATCACAAGAAAGGCTGAGGCTGGAAAGGACCTCTGGAAGGCATCTGGTCCAATTCCCTGCTCAAGCGCGGCCACCCAGAGCTGTCTGCCCAGGACAGATATGAGTGTCAAGTCAGAAACATTTGCTGTATTTTAGATTCTGCTTTTAACAGATGCAGGTGTCGGCAGAACACCGAAGATATGGTCGATAAATAGAATGTTATATCAATGTATGAGACATTGTTTGTGTAGTGCATAGACTAGACTACCTTTGTTTAATATTGTCATGCGCGGATTTGATTTAGTGGTGATAATTCACACCTAAAAATCATGCAAGAATGCTTTGTGTTGGCTAAGAAGGGTTTAAACGTATTGCTACATGTCTGTTGCCTAACAAAGCTAAAGCTATGACATTTACAGTCCCTAATTCCATAACTGTGCAAATGAACTAGAGGAAAAACAGATTAAAATATTCTGTTCTCTTTAAAAAGAACTTACCAATTCATAGACAGCACATTGTGCCACTGGGTATCATGTGCAACATCTGTAAATGGAAAGCAGCAGATGAATAAGATCTTAAGCTAATGTTGCTAAGCTTTGTTCACTCTACAGCAAATTTCCTTTTTAAAGAGTTGTGCATTGTAGTTGGTATTCAGGGAGTCATTTATTATGACTTGCTGGAAAGAATATTTCATGCTCTTGAATATTCCATCAGGTTAAGGTATATTTCAGGGCAGATTTGTAATGAGACCGATGTTAAAGATCTGGAATTACAGCTTTTCTTCTCACCTACCCTGACACAAATCAAGGCTCCACAGCTAGAATTGAGTGAACAGAAAAACAAGCTCACAGAGGACTTCGTAGCTCAGGGAACATGGGAGGCATCAGGTTTTGTTAAACCCTGCTAGATATCATCCTACTGCATGGCACTTTCAGGACATGGGAGGAAGCCCTAAGGTGGTCCAAGCCCAGCATCACTGTCAGGGCACAAGGAGGCATCAAAAGGGAAGAGGAAAAGGATGGCAGGCTGCCACAGCATCCCCACTCAGGACATGCAGGGAGACCTGACTCACCTCGTCTGCTCCCTCCCTCTCCCCAAACTGCACTCTGTTCTCTTGCTGGAGCACAGATTTCATCTTAGACAAGTGGGAGCAGAGGCTTTGATAACCAAGTTGCACCTCATTATGACCTGGGGAAATCTGTGGTTGAGATCAAAGGCAGCAGAAGACATACCTGGTAAATTAAAAATGCTTAAGAAAAAAACCACCCAAGAGGAGTAGCGATGGTTTCCATTGAAACAAAGGGACACTTTTGAAGTGATTATTTACACCCGTTTTAAGTCCAATTACTGGTGGTGAGTGATGCCAGACTGACAGCCCTGGAAATGCTGCCTTCTGCCTCCGTGGGAGCAGCAGTCCGCTCCCAAACCGGCCACAAGTCCTGTAGCAGGGCAGCCTCAGGAGGCCCAGCTTTGCCAAAGCTGATGCTCAGGGCAGACCTGCTTCCTGTGTCACACGGGTGGCTGGCTGTCCAAGCAGCCACAGACCTCTCACTGGGCACTCATGCACCGATCTTCTTCCAAGGGAAGGCAAAGCACAGGGAAGGCTGTTCATGCCCTGTCACATCCCATCGCACCTGCCATGCTTGCAGGTCATAAGGTTCAGGGATGCCTCTGACATCCCCACTGGTTTAGTGGCTGCCAGAGGAAAGATTGCAATGATTAATGAACAGAAGCCATTCCTCTGTGCCCTGTGGTGCCCCGGTGCCCTGCACCAGCCATACAAGAGATCAGTTGTTATGGTTTAACCCCAGCTGGCAACTAAGTGCCATGCAGCCACTTGTTCACTTCCCACATATACACTGGGATGGGAAGAGAATCAGAAAAAGGTATAAGTCATGGGTTGAAATAAGAAGTTTCATAATTAAAATAAGGTATAATATGATACTACTACTACTAACAATAATGAAAAGGGAATTAGGAAAGAGAAAGAGAGAGGGAAAGCAAAATAAAAAACCCCAACAAACAACAATGATGCACAGTACAATTGCTCACCACCTGCTTACTGATGCCTAGCCCATCCCTGGGCAGCAATCGGCCCCTCCTGGTCAACTCTCCCCTGTTTCTATACCGAGCACAACTGTCGTGGTTTAATCCATTATAACTCACCCAGTTATCTCACTCACTCCCCCCTCTTTCTTCCCCCTACTCCCAGAGGGATGGGAAGGAGAATTAAAAGAATGCAACTCCCACAGGTTGAGATAAGAACAGTCCAGTAATTAAGGTATAACACAAACCACTGCTGCTACCACCAGTAATAATAATGACAAGGGAAATACAAGGAAAGAGAATACAACTGCTCACCACCCGATACCAAGGCCAACCCCACAGCGAACCCCCACCCTTCCAGGTCTCTGCCCTAGTTTTTACATCCTGGGCATGATGTGCTGTGGTATGTAATACCTCTTTGGTCAGCTTGGGTCGGGTGTCCTGTTTCTGTTTCCTCCCAGCTTCCCCTCCTCCCTGGCATAGCATGAGGCTCAGACAGACCTTGGTCAAACCAAAACATTCTAAGCAGTAACTGAAAACACTGGTGTTATCAGCGCTGTTCCCAGGCCAAAAGTCGAAAACACAGCGCTGCACCAGCTACCAAGAAGGAGAAAAATGACCGCTACTGCTGAACTCAGGACAACAACATTCCCATAAGGGTGTAGAATATCTCTTTGGATAGTGCAGGTCAGCTGTCCTGTCTCTGTTCCCTCCTCACTGGCAGAGCATCAGAGATTGAAAAGTCCTTGATCAGGGTATGCACTGCTTGGCAGCAACTAAAACACCCGTGTGTTATCAGCATTGTTCTCAGACTAAAGCCAAAACACAGCGCTGCACCAGCTACTGGGAAAAAAATATTAATTCTATCTCAGATGAAACCAAGACATCAGTCCGGCCATGTCCTAGGACTTGCAAGGAGGGAGCCCCATGACTTCTGCAGGAAGGCTCTCCCCACCTCCCCTGCCCTCACTGGTGGAGAGGTGATCTTTACTTTCCCCTACAAGTTAAGCAGTCATTTTTGCCCCATCCATCCAAATGCCATGAACCTCCTGTGGCCCACAAAAGGTGCCCTTGCAGAGTGAAGTATTGATCAGCACTGGACATGGACTGGGGTTTGCCCACCAGTCTGAGCACAGGCATACTGTCATAACTTGCCTGGAGGTTGTTTTTTAAAGTATAAATTTGCACTAGAGTTAAATGAGGATTTAGGCTACAGAGAGCTGAAGGAACAGCAGCTTAAACAGGGACAATGCTGAAAAGGGATTGGTCTTAATGACAGTGACACTGAGACAGAAAGTGACATGAGCAGTGATGCTCAGACTAAAGAATGAGATGCCTTTCCTATACATTAAAAATGAGCCCATCCCTAGTGCTGCCGTGCTAAGGTATCCAGATCTGTTTTGAGTTATCCTTAGGGATTTGAGGATAGGTCCGGTGCCACCAGAAGATCCTCATAGTGGTCTGTAAAAGGGCTCCAAATACCCTATCATGGGCATGAATGTCTTGGAAATTCCTCATTTAACTGACTGACACAGATGGTTCCTGCAAACATTTGCATCAGCTTAGGTGTCCCCTCAAATAATCAAATTGCAAACCAGTTTCATGGGTTAAACTGCAGTTGCAGTACCAAAAGAAAGTAACACTGAAGAAAAAAACAGAAAAGGAATGAAACAATTTGGAAAATATTTTTGTCCTTAGACTAACAAAAATAAAACCCTAGGGATGGCACATCTTGAAAGGAACACAGATTCTGGCCTGCAGACCTCCCACTTCCCCTGCTTGTACCACCATGGTTGTCATGGAAGATTTTAGTGAAGGGCAATATATCTAGCTGTAGCTGTCATTTACAAACCCTAGGGCAACCCAGGGAAGAGATACACAGAGACATCCAAAGGCAGAGTTTCATTTATTATACACAGGCATCATTGTCAGTTGGTTGGCACAGGCATTGCTTTGCCAGTGAGACCAGCTGAGCATCATGTCCTTTCACTAGTCGTTAGAAGCAAGTAACATTCAGCATCTACATATAGTTCTGAGCAGCTGATATTGAAGCATCATTCATTAACATGGAGAGGTCTTACAACACTGGGTCTGTACATCCTACGTAAAGCATGTCACACACACACACTTGTGCTAGATATTTCCAGTAAATTTATATTATCAAACCAAAAGTATAACCTTACACAGAGATAAGAGCAACCTGGTCTAGTGGAAGACATCCCTGCCCATGGCAGGGGAGTTGGAAATAAATTTAAGGTACTTTTCAACCCTAACTATTCTATGATTTTATGCTGCTCTTTCCTAGGCCTTGTCTCATAAGCACATGCTCATCCTAAAACTGAAAATGCATCTTATTAGGAATTCAGCAGAAGATTATATGTGTCTGTGTAGCAAATGCTTCTGCTACCTTACAAGTAAGAAGCTTTTCAGCTGGAGTTTTTATTATTAATCAGGATCAAAATGATCCAAATGATCCAGATGATCCAAATATTTTTCTCTTTATATTTCTGTCAATAAGGTCTATATCAACAGTGTCTGACAACATGAACCTTTTCCAATTGCTAGCCTGCACACCCCAGAGCTGATGAGCTGGCCTGTATGGGACAGCTGCTCAACACTGGGTGCAGGGCAGCTGGCACGGGGCTGACACCAGCAACCCAAGCTCAGACCTGCTAAGCACAGGCAGAGCCAGGTGCAGGTGGGATGTTAAGTGGAGAAGAAACAATTTAGGAGATTAACTTGTGGCTTTGTCTGTGGCTGCGAGAATGCATTAGTGGTGCAGAGTGTGGTTAAATAGTGCCTTCGCGTCTCAGTCAGGCTTTTCTTCTTCCTTCCCCGGTTTAATCAAGGGATGTTGCAGCACAAGTCTCAAGCATGATCCCCCTGACAGCTCAGAAGCAGAACCCTTTTCTGCATTAAGTCATTGTTTTGTGCATGAAGTCATAGCTGTGCTGAGGAGTGTTAAACGTAAAGTGTTTTGGCCAGTGGAGGGCACAGAGATGTGGAACAGGCTCAGCTGCTGACTGAGGCACACGCAGGGCCTTGTGCAGCTGAGACCATTCCTGTCATCTGAAACATGCTAGGAGAAGCCTAGTTCAGGATGGGTAACATCTTCTAGCCAAATCTCCGTCTGTGTCTCCTACAGAAATAAGGTACCTGGGATTTACTACTCCTAATCACACTGAGATTCATGTTCGAGAGGTTTCATGTTATCTGTGTGTTAGGAGAATCTCTGGGTAGGGCAGCAGTGTCTGTCTCCCAGAGAATCCCTCTCTAAAACATGGCAACTCCTGCTGAGGCTCACATGGCAAGGCTACTGCCTCCCTTTCCAGGAGGGCTGAAAAAATATCAAAGTAAACTAGTTCTACTTCACATCATCTGCTGCACTTGAAGTAGCAAAGTGGATGTGAGACTGAAGGACAGTTTCTGTCTCACCCAGTCAAATTAAATCCGAAGCTTGAACTGCAATAGCCTCTCACAGAAACCCCAATGCTACATCCCTAGGAACAAGATCCCGGTCATTCCATTGCCACCAGTTTATCGGGCAGCTACTGGAACTGCTCTGCAAACTCACTGCATGGAGCACTTCCACGTGGGCAGTGAATGAGCTACCAGCACACCACCAATCACCAATGGGTGATGGAACAAGGGGAAACAGAGAGTGAGAAATAAAACTCATCCCGGCCCTTAAAAACAAGAGATGAAGGGCAGGAAAAGACAGGAGGAGCAGAGAAAAGCCATCCCTTCACTGAGTGCCTTTCCTAATAAAGTATCTCAGCATCATAGTGTCATACTGGGAATAACATTATCTTTTCCTTCTGAAACTTCCTGTTTCATCATTCAAATATGTCACAGTTTCTAAATGATGAAAATAGCATAGGAAGAAGAAAAAGGATGCAGTTAACGTCCTTATTTCAGTATTGCAAGACCACAACTCTCCTTCTGCCAAGCTCGGGAGGAAGGGAGCCTCCTCTGGAAACTGTCTCTCTTCCTTTCTGTTATGCTGTCAGGAGCCCCTCTTCCTTACAATCAAAGCATCTCTGCAACTTGTTGACCTGACCAACAAATCCCTTTTGCAGAAGGATAATGGAAGAACATTTTGTGATTTAAAAATCTGTCTTCATTTCACTGTCTCAAATTTGGGCCAAAGTTAATGGTGATTTAGGCTTCTGTACGAAGTTTTTCTATCTCTTATTTATTTGCAGCAAACCAATATTTATGTCATAGAACTCACATGTGATTGAGGTTTTTTTTACTGGCAGAATGAGAGTTAAGAGGCCACGGGTGATGTCCCAGAACTTCCCTGGTCAGCAGTAAAGTGCAGTGGGGTGCCTGGGGAAGGAGCTTTGTTCCAAGAATACACCAAGGCTTTCAATCTCCCGCTTATGACCCTGTAGGAACTTTTGCAATCATTTATAATTCATACTTAATTTGGACTGAAAACCAAACCGACTCCAAAAAAGGCAAAAACCCATACTAAGTAATTTGGATCAAATGCAGTGTGAATGCTATCATTACATTCTGCCTATTGGCACCACAGCTATAGTAAATTATTTTTCCTAGGCTGAGTACATTCAGTGATCTGAATCTCTGTTAAGTCTGTCACCACTAACTGCAGGAGCAAAGTCTGTGCCTACCTGCACAGCTCCTGACATATATCAAAATGCTATCAGGGCTTCTCCAGTACAAACTGAGCTGTCCGGAGCACTCAGGGCCAGATGACAGCCAAGCTGCAGTTCCTATCTGTCTGCATGCCCTCACCTTCAGAGGGGCTGGAGGGGGGAATAAAGCAGTTATATTAATTCTGTGCCACCTGCAGAATCCTCCCTATGCCAGAGTTTTTCCCTGCCTGTCAAGGTGGGTCAGATTTACAGCCCCTTTTAAATGTCCTGAACCAAAGGAGCCAGAGTTCTTTCTTTCTTAACTTTTTTCCCCAGTTTTCTGGTATGAGGCATCTGTAGTGCTCCTACCAGAGCAGAAGATCAAAAGCCCAAATGCTACAATTAGTGCTGGAGGTTGTTATGATGTGAACCTGAGTACATAAAATGCCACAGAAAGTACTAGGTGTGGGTGATGTTATCTGCACTAATCTAGGCATGTAATGAGCATAGTATAATGGCACACAATGCGTATTTTTTAAGACTCCAAACCAGCAAGTACTTATACCAGATGGCAGCTTTTCAACAATTCCCTTCTCCACCCCATACTCCCAACTATTTCACATAATCAGCTTCTCCTCTAGGGATTAGCCACAGCAGAATTATATTAAATGACTAATTTTCCTCACTTAGCTTTCCCCCCAACCCCCTTTTAATTTTGAACTGTGTGGAGAAAGAAATCCTCCAAAAGCTCTGAGTGTTTGTGTGTGTTTGTGTTCTGCAGCCCTCTAGAATGGCCCCAAAATCATCTGGGCTTCTAGGTCATGCGGTACATCCTGGTGCTTCTTGGCTTCGCTTCTACTATTTCTTAAACTTTCCCCTCCAAGGTGCTTGTCAAGCTCTGACTTGAAAAGTTCAAGTGATGTTGAATCTGCAGCTTCCCTGGGAGCGTATCCTCCTGCCTATTTGATCTTAGGATCAACGTTGCCCCTGCTCTTAAATCTGAACTCATTTTACTTCGGTTGGCATCTGTTATTTCTTGTCTTATCATTTTTAGCTAATGAAAACATTCCCTCCTCTTCCTCTTCATAGTTGTCTTTCATGTACTTGTAAACCACAGTCATGCTGTCCCCTTGGCTTCCCTTTTGCTCCAAATTATATGTATGCATTTAATTCCTTTAATCTTTCTGGATAGGTAGTTCCTTTCAGACCCTTAATCACCATAGTTGCCCTCCTCTGTAATCTCTCTCATTCACTGATATACAGCCAGAAACACAGTGGCTACAAAAATCCGTTGTTCCCCCTGGGATCTGAGTGCTGAGAAAGCAAGTCTAGGTGCTCCCTGAGCTCTAGACATGACCCCTCTGCTTCTGCACCTCCAGATAGCCCATTCTCTTAACCCTGCACCAAGTACCCAAATCTCACTTTGAGGAAGGCAAAATACATTGCATCCTAACTGCACAGTGCCCCCTTTCATGGGGAGCATACAGAAGACAGACCAATGACAGGTATTTTACAGTGGAAACTTCAACCCAGTCTTCACTCCTACCCACAAGTTTACCAACAGCCGTGTAAGACCAAGGAGAAAGCCGTCTTACTGGATATATTCTAGGTGAATATTTTTAAAGCCAGTTTGGGATGCTTCCCTGTGAAGTAGAGGAGGAGAAAGGCACCCCCTGCCCTGTGCCTGGCCCCATGGCCCCTGGATCTGGGTGCTCCCAGCAAGCACACACTGCTCATCTTACGCTGGCATACACCCAGAGCAGGTGAGCACAAGAATGAGCCAACCTTTGGCTTTGGCCTTTAACAAACCTCCCAGAAGAGCTGAGCTGGCCTGACTAAATGGGACTGGGGGGGGCACCAACAGGAGTTGCTGCTGCAGTAACTTCATGATTACTGAATGTCCCCCTTGGGGAAATGGGGAGGAAGGATGCTGTGGAGAAATGTCTCCAGAGGTGGTGGCACTGGTGAGGTGCTGCATCACTCACATAGCTGGGGACACTGCATTGCTGGGCACTGAGTTTGCATTCATGCTGGTAGGAAGTCAGTTGAATCATGTTTCACCACTCATCCTATTAGGCCTCTTCCCCACTGTGAGCTCATCCTCTGGCTTGTGATTTGACTCATTCTTTCCATTGACCCAGCAAACCCTAGGAGGACCTCCATATCTGGGGTTAATGCTGGATGTAATTTCACAGTTTAGCCTCTCCTGCAAATTGTCCATCCTGAGGTGTACCCTGCTTCCCACCCATTGCTGCCATCAGTTGATAATGTGAGCCACGAGAGATGCAGCTCTCTGGGTTACAGTTTCTGAATGATGAGGGAGGTGAAACAGTGAAAGATAGCTCCTTTCATATGTAGGTCCATGTATGTGCATGTGTGTTTCTGGTAACATGCTCACTATTCAGGCAAAACATTCCCCATATCCTCAAAACAGGAGTCATGTCTACCTTCTAAAATACTTTAAGTGACAAGAGCATGGATTTGCCTATTTGAATAGAAAAGGACTTTCAGCTTCTGCCCAAGAAGAATGAGACAGGCTTTTGACCACTGTTATCACTGGGAGGTCCTAAAAAGGATGGCAAGTCCTTGGATTTTTTCAGTGGTAAAGTTGGGTCACAAGCAATTAGATGCCCAGGTTAAAGATATCAAATGAATATGTTATTTCATCTTTCCTTACAATCCCTCTGCTTTGCATAAAGTGAGCTGCAGCCAGTTTCCCTGCTTCCAGAGCAAATAACCTTCTATCAGTTAACAGAGATCGAAGATGGAATCCCTGGAGGGGGTTAGGCACTTCCCCCTCCCTGAAACAGAGGGAAGTCAAGACACCATACACCTGTGTAGTCCTGGCCACGTTTCCCCTGCACCATGCTGGCCATTGCATATCTTGTTCTTGGTGGCAGCATATACACACTTTACACACCAGGGTAAAACATGCACATTTCATTGTGTGTGGAAGTTCACTGAAGGAATTAAGGAGAATCGTGCCTTTTTCTTTACTGGCTACTTTTCTCTGCGCAATGTTTCACTATTCCTGTAGTCCAGAAATCATTTACTATAGCGATTTTTTTCAGGTCAGTCAGTGGCATTATCCACATTGATAACTGCTAGTCAATAAATATTTGCAGGGGCAATTCAGAAGCCTGATCCTACAAATATAATTCACAGGCATTAACACAGGCTCATCACCAGTAGCAACAAGGCATGCTTACACTGTTATAAACATCTGAGTACATATATTAAATTAATTCAGGTGCAAGTGATAGGAGCTGATCAACCGAAATGCCACCTTAAGCCCAGATGCTCCAAACAATTAAGTGCATGTGTAAGTGCATTCCCCAAAGAGATTTCTATTGCATTCAGCAGAAATGCTGCTAAGAATAGGGCTGGGCATGTTCCTAAGCGCTGGCAAGATCAGAGTCTGTAGCCAGTTCTCTCAGTTTGTGCTCACATGGTACGTATGCCAGCACTGTACGGTCTGCATTTTTTTCTCCTTTAGCAAAATGGCTTGTTGCTTGCCTTGTGCAAGTTTTCTCCTGTCCTGCACAAATCCAAACCCTTGTAAACAAGTGTCCATTGCTGCCTATTTGGCCAGGGTATATTTACCTGTGCAGTGGGAACTTGCATTGCGTTCAGGCTCTAATTCGCCCTTTGCAATTTAGGCTGTTTAAAATTCATCCTTAAATTGCTGCTCCTTCTCTCATATTTCCGAAGCTTTTGCTTAACTGTATTATGTAAAAAGCTCGGTGCTTTGTGGTCGAGTAATCCTGTACGACAGAAGCAAAACACGGTAGATAGAGATTCACTTGTGGTTTGTTTACGGCTGTAATAAATTGATGTCAAAATACAAATGTAAGTGGTGCTGAATGTGAATTGGTGAAGTTATAACACCGGTTGCAATTCCCTCTCCAAAAGGATTCCTACACTAAAGCATGACTGTTCGAGAGTAACTCGTAAAGTCAGGGATGCTAAAAAGCCTTACCATGTGAGAAGAAACATCAGTTCTAAATACCCTGCCTTGTTTCCTTACTTTGTCTTATCACTGATACTTCCGCAACCTGCTTAACTCATTCATTCCCATTCTTCCAGAGTACCTGCACGGGTTGTAGTAAGGGGACAGTAAAATGCTATGAGAGTTCCTCTCATTGTCATGCAAAAATAGTACTAGGAGGAAGACGATAAATTAAATTAGATAACTAACTAAATAGAGAGGGGGAGGGGAAAAGGCAACCCCCCAAAAAGCAACAATCCACGTGCAGTTAATGTTAACGGGCATGTAAAGTATTTAGCTCGATCTGTACCAAAATATCTTTGCCACAGTATTTCATTGTCCAACCGCTCTTACTTAACTTACCTGCAAAAGCTCGGCTTCCGTGTAGTAAAAAAAGAACACTGTCACCTTTAGTCTACATCAATGTCCTTCATCTCAGCATTGATAATGCTGCTAAATTACAGAGAACTGTAAGGATGTAGTATTTTCTGTGTCTTCTGTTAAATCGTGGCAATTTGTACCTTTCTGATTATCCACGTGTTTAATAAATCAGGTTTATTTTGTATTGATAATTAGGAGTTCAGATTAAGACGGGATGAAAAATAGGGAAATTCGGCTCAATATACTCATTAATTTAAACGAAAAATAATCCCTACCTCTTGACTAAAAAAAATCCCAAACAACCCAAAACTATATGTGCATTTACACATTTTAGGCGATGTATGTAGATGTACGTGCATCAGTAAAATAACTCTAATCTCTACAATGCCCGTAAAAAGTTATCGGCCAATAATATACCCCAGATGCCTTTTAAGCTGTCGTTTATAACAGCCATTTGTATGTAGAATTTTTTTTTTCCTTAAAACAGAAAGAAAATTCTCTCTAATAGTTCAAATTCGGAATAAATTTCATACGAGGAAAAAAAAAAGAAGAAAAAAAAATAGAAAGAAAACCACACACAAACCATAAAAATTTGACGTAAATAGAAAGCTTTCTGCACCAAACTCGGCTGTTTAAGACGGGGACCCGTTGCAAGACGAGGGCGGGCTGAGCTGCGTCGGGCTTCCGCCGCTGTCACCGCTGCGATTTAGGGAGATATGGGGGACGGCACTAAAAACCCACGTCCTTTGGCAGAGGGGAGAGGAGGATGAGGCGAGGGTGATGAAAGGATAAAGCTGTAACAGCCCTGCGATGGGTAGCTCGGGACTCGGGGCCGCCTCCAGTGACCCGGGGCAGACGGGCAGAGGGGGCTCAGCAGGAGCCTTGCACCCTCACGCAGAGGGGCAGGCGCTCCTTTCCCGCACTGGAAGTGTGCGAGTAAACTTACACCTGACACTTGTACCCAGAATTCGGTGGGAAGCGCCTGCGCCGCTCCCCGAACACAGTTTGGCTGCTCGGGTCTAGGCGCAAGGAGTCGTGGCCGCAGCGCATCCCCCTCCCTGCGGCCGTCTCTAGGGAGCCAAAAGCCCGGTTCTAGCACCCCAGGCGATCAGCCCGCTTGCGGTGTAATCGCGTGTCAGCCGGGTAGCGTACATGGCAGGAGCTCGCAGGTCGCGGTGTGCCAAAACGCGGTTTCCCTAATTCCAGAGCGTTTCCAAAGCGGGTGTCGGCAAACCCGAGGATCCCCGACTTCCTGTCCTCGCCCCGCTCTGCGCGCCCCGGCTGGGGAAGCCGCCCGGGGCTCCTGGCCAGCCATCGCTCAAAGCAGCTCTCCCCGCGGAGCCGCGTCCCAGAGGATGCGACGGGCCGGGGCAGCAGTCCCCGTTCGCCTCTGGAGGGGACGGACCGTGCTGGCCGCGGCGGGCAGAGCAGGCAACGACCGCCCTCCCCGGGGGTCTCCCCGTGGCCTCCCTCATCCCCCCGGGTGCCCTCCGCCTTGCCGAAGGCGGGCGGCGGGCCCCCTCTGCCGGCCCCGCCGCAGAGCTGCACCGAGGGCCGCCCCGGGGGCCGCCGCCGCTGCCGCCTTGCTCAAGGCCCGGCGGCGGGCAGCAGCGGCGAGCGGCAGTCCCGGCCTTCTTCGCGGTCCTTTCCAAGCCCAGCTCCCCGGGTGCGGTCCCCCCGGCGGCAGCGCCCACCCCACGGCCGCACTGCCCCCCAACCTCGCCGCAGCTGCTGTCGCTCCCATTCAAAGCCCGCTGGGCCCCAGGGGAGCGCGGCGGCCGCGGCTGCTGAGCTGACGGAGGCGGCGTCCTGCGGGTGGCCCTGGGGAGGGGCGGCCGTGCCGGCACACGGTGGGACCGCGGCGAGGAGAGGAGGCAACACGTGGGGGGGCGAGGGGTGGGAAGTTTGACGGAGGGAACCCTTAGCCCGGGACAGCAGCACGCCGCGACGGCGGCAGCGGGTCGGGGATCGCCCCGTTCCCAGCCTGGGTTACGCCAGAGGCGAGCCCACGACGTTCGCGATCGGCACCAAAAACTAAGACAGAAAACCACCAAAACCAAAAAACCAAACCAACTCCAATCCTGCCCGAAAGGACAGCCACGCCTCCACCCAGCATCCTCGCTACCGGCTCCGCGGGCCCAGGCTGCCCGGTGGGGCAAGAGCCGCCTGCCCGGAGCTGCGCACCCGCAGGCCCGGCCTCGGCCGCGCTGTGTCGAGAGGGGGGAATTTCCCGAGGCTGAAGGCCGCCCCGACAAATAGAGCTGCGATGGGCGCTCCGCAGGGCCGCGTCCTTGTCCGGGGGCGGGAAGCAGCGGGGCGGGCAGGGGACGCCAGCCCGGCGGCGGCCTCTTCTGGGGCCGCTGGCCCGGGTGTTCCCCCTTAGCCGGGAGAAAAAAACCCGGAGCAAACGCCGCCGGGAGTTCGCCCACAGGGGCGCGGGGCTACCCGGCCGGGTGCGGCGCTGCAGACACCAGCCGCCCCTCGGGGACTGGTGGTCCGCAAGCGAAGAGCAAGCGAGACCTGCACCGGAGGCAGGCAGAGCCGCGGGTCGCTCCGGCTGCCCTAAGCGCCCCCCGACAAACCGCAGGCGCGGAGCATCCTGCACATGGCCGCGTCGGGCTTCGCAGCCAGCGCCTTGGCTGCAGTGGGCTCGGGCAGCCGCGGCCTGCCTCTCCCCCCCCCTCCCGCGGGCTTGGCTGCGGTGATCGCGGCGTTCCGCCGACCCGGCGCTCACCCCCCGCGCCCCACGGTAGCGGCGGCGGCGGCGGGCGCGCCAATTCCAGGAGACCCTGGCCCGCGGCCGCGCCCTGGCTGCTCCCGGAAAGAGCCGTGATTGGCCGGCGCCCTCCCCGTATGCAAAGCAGCCGGGGGAATGACATTCCTCCGCACTCCGCCCGCCGCAGCCGACTCGCTCCCGGCCACCTCCATTCATACCGGCGGCGGCGGCGGGAGCGGGGCACGGGGCGGACCCCAGCCCGGCCCAAAGCGGAGCGGCAGAGCCCGGCCCGGCCCGGCGGAGCTGCGGCTGCCGTGGTTGGCCGGGCGGGCGGCAGGAAGGCTGCGTTCCCTGAGGCTCACGTGAAGACCCGAGAGCTCTCCGCTGCTGGAAATGCGCTTCCTCTGAGCGATCGTCCCGGCTGGAGGCTGTCACTTCTAACCTTGGCTGGCAACTTCGGGGGGTTTGGTCTTCCCCGCTTCTTTCCGTCTCCCTGAGGGTGAGCGGCTCCTCCACCGCCCGCCTGCCGCCACCTCCTCTTTTGCGGAAGGAAAGCTTTCGCTCGTTCAAAAGTAGTGGTTTTGGGGTTTTTTCGTATTGTTTTATTTTCTTTTCCCTTAATCGGGTTGGGGTTTTATTACTGCTGTTGTTGGTCGGTTGCTCTTGGTTTTCGGTGTGTGCGCGGGGGCTCTCCGCGCAGGCTGGCGGTAGCCGTCCCGCTGGCCGGAGGCGGCCGATGGAAAAGCCATGCTTCCGAAAGCAGCCTTCCACCTGCTGCTGCGGTTAAAATATTGTTAAGCAGCCGGTTCCTGTGGCCGAATTAGAGGAAGACTGCCTCAGATACCGAAAAAAAAAAAAGAATTGGCAATGCGTGCCGAAGTTGTTGCAGACTGTTGGTCTGACTGCTGAGGAGGACGTGAGTGGGAGGGAGAGAGCGCTGTTGCACACACAAAACCACAGAGGGAACCCACAATTTAACCAACATCCCCAAACCCAAGTTTTCAGCTGTGGACCTTTCAGCCTCAGAGCTTGCGATCGGCTGCGACCTTTCTTTAAATTGACGAAAGACGTTACACCAAAGACAAGTGCAAAGACAGAGATTTAAAGCTTGAATGCCATGCACTGAGCTTTCCTCTTTCATGTTTTCTTTTTGCGCAAAGATGATTGAAAGGTCATGACACGAGTACTCTTAGAGCACCGCGAACCAAACTACTGAAGCTCATTTTCAAGGCTGCTTTAAAAAAAAAGTCTCGCAGAGAACATTAATGGATTCCTGTTGTGTTTAAATTCTCTACAGATTATACTGTAAATATTTTATGAAGTACGGCATATGTGTGTGCGCGGGCGTGTGTGTACGTGAATATATAGATGCAGTCGTAGCCAGCTGACCTTTGCTCGGGCAGTCTAGCTCGCGTACCGCCTTCTCTGAAGACTGACCCCGAAATTCCCTCTCTTAAAGAGCAACTTTTGCCTGCGGAAGACTCTGATGTATTTCGTTTTCTCTTGGGACTGTAGAGAAATCACCTGGAAGAAACTGATAGGCAACTGACTCCCTGGGAAGCCCAGGCTTTGCATGTGTTTCTGACCGCCTCTTGTATGTGACTTGCCTAAGTTTTTCTACGGTACTTGGGAGTTTGGAAGGAGCTTGTCTCCCGGTAACTTTCTGCGCCACGGCTGCAGAGTAGATGCTCGGGCGTTGCGGTAGAACCCCGCAAGGACGACCCCCCTTTCACTTATCGGATTTAACGTGATCTGCTCTGCCGCGCCAGGAAGCCAAGAGTTAATTCTCGGCGCGCTCGCTATCTCAGCCGCCTTCAGCAAAAAATTAACTTTGGGGACTGGCGTAGAAACAAGTTTCCCCCGGGTCCTCTGCCTGTATCCGTTTATGTTGGTCCCCAGAGAGCAGATCGCTGAAGAGTTCCGCTCGTTTCACTGTTTTGTAAAAACTCTGTGGAGGTCTTTCACTCAAAAGGCTTGTTGTGATGCGTATCCCCGTAGATACCAGCACCAGCCGCCGCTTCACGCCGCCCTCCACCACGCTGAGCCCGGGGAAGATGACCGAGCCGCTGCCGCTGCCCGGCGCCGAGCACAGCGGCGCGCTGCCGGGGAAGCTACGCGGCGCAGACCGCAGCATGGTGGAGGTCCTGGCCGATCACCCCGGGGAGCTGGTGCGCACCGACAGCCCCAACTTCCTCTGCTCCGTGCTGCCCACCCACTGGCGCTGCAACAAGACGCTGCCCATCGCCTTCAAGGTACGTCCGCCGGCTGCCAAAATCGCGTTTCGGGGTGGTGGGGGAGGGCAGGAGTGGCGGGGAGGGCAGGGCAGGCTGGGGGCACAGGGCGCCGACCCCCGGGCTCGAACCCTCACTCCGACCGGGATCAAGGCGGGATGGCTCTCTGCGGCAGGGAGGACACGTCGGGAACGGCGAAGGGTCGCGGCAGACCTCGCGCCTCCCTCCTTGTATCGTTCCTTCTGTCCTTCCTTCTGTACTTCCTTCTGTCTTTCCTTGTCTTCCCATACTTCTTTCCGCGGTTGCTGCCAGTCTCGGTGCGGCTCTCGCCAGGGCTCTGGGCAGCAGCAAGCAGCGGCAGCGGGGGCACGCAGTGGGCTGGGAGGTCTGCCTTCCCCTGCGGCCCATTCATAACTCTGGTAGTAAAAGGCGGATCGGCTCGAGAGAGAGAGAGAAAGAAAAGGCAAAAGGCAAGGCCCGAGGAGTTTGGGTGCCCTGAGGACCAGGTGTTGGCGCAGCACGGTGCAGGCGGCTGCAGGCATCCCGGACCTGAAGGAGCCCCGGGCTCCCCCAGAAGTCGCCCGCTGTGGCGACGGGTCCTTTTGCGGGCAGCCCCGCGCCGCAGCGCCTTGACGGGGCTCCCACCGGTGTTGATATCCGCCCGCCACCGCGGACGCAGCGTCAGGTCCCGGTCGGGAGGTGCCGGGCTTCCCCCGGCCAGGCTGCCAGGAGCTCTGCGGAAAACACACGTTGCTTCTTTTGGCTGTTTCTAAAAGAACAGTAAATGTCAGGGCCTAACCTGGACGGACCCTGCGGCCGCTTGGATGTCCCTTGTTTCCTTTGCTAAATCCGTACTTGTCAGCCCGAGTAAATACGGAACCAAAGATGGGGGGAACAGACACAGGGCACCCCCTGCCACGGGCCGCCGCCGGCTGCTCTGCGGTGAAGGGCCGGGGCTGCCGAGCGGTGCCCCCCGGCCGGCTGCGGGTAGGGAAGGAATAGCTGCTGCGCTTTTCTCCCTCTCCCGGCCTGCTGTCCCGTTAGCAGGGTTCAAGTAAAATTCACCCCTCCACACCCCTTTGATCACGCTCTTTTTTGGCTTGGGTTTGTCGCAAACTTCTTGAACGCAGTGGTTTTCTTGCTGCTGGTGTAGATATGCTTCCGAGAAGGGAAAGGAAAAGATAATTACTCTCGTTATCCTTTTCTCCGAGGAGGGAGCCACAGAGACATGCAGCTCCTAGGAGCCCCGGGTTAGATTTAGGTTCGGGATTTGACTTCTTGCTTTCCTTGCGGTCATTGATAAACACCGGCCGCTTCAGCACAACTTTTTTAGAGGCGAGCAGACCTCAGTCTTCCAGACGGCTTTTTGCGGGAAGAGAAACAAGGGAGAAGGGAATCAGATCACATCCCAGCGCTTTAGGAAATCCCACTGAGGAGGCAGGCGTCTTTAGGGAGAAGTTTTAGGAAGAAGTGTGTCTGGAGAGTCTTCTTGGTTTACGCATGTATGAGTCTGGGGAACGGGAGGAACTAATCGTCAGGGTCAGTTCCTAAATTCACACATTTAGATTAATTATTACACTGTCACCCACGCACTAGGCAACTGCTGCTAATTACTCGGGAAGCTCTGCTCCTGGAAGGCAGAGTTACAGTGTGGAACAGGAGTGAAATCCCGCTCCGCCCCGTCGGGAAGGGGAACACGCGAAGTCCCCAAAACGTGGACGGTGTTTCTCCGAGGGGGTTCCCTGCCGCCTGAAGCCACCGCGACAGCTCCCGCAGGGCCGCGCGTGGCCGCTTCCCTGCCCCGGTCATCTCCCGTCGGGGAACGGGGCAGAGAGGACGGACGCACAAAACGAGAGGTGGCTCACCGCAAGCGGTGCCGCGGGGTCTGGCAATGACCGCGCCCCCACTGCCTCTCGGCTTCCCGGGCACGGGGAAACGCAGCTGCGACGGCTGCCCTGGTTATGTGTAAAACAAAGGCGGGGAACTGGTTTTGATAGAGAACCCGCGCTGCTGTCCTTCTTCCTTCCCCCCGCCCGCGGCCGGCGCAGCCCTCCGCGCTCAACCGCAAGCCCGCTCCCAGCTTCTGCAAACAGAGGAAGGGGTCAGCTTCTCCAAACAGAGGAAAGCCAGCGTTTGTAACACTGGGAGAGCTTAACCTGGAAATACGTTTGCAAAAGCAGCCTCAAAACCCAGGAGAGCATTTCTTAAAGCGGTGGGCTCAGAGGCACCTGCTCGCCGGTGCTCCTCATCCCCCACGACAAAACTCCGTCGTGCAGCGCTGAGCAGCGAGTCCCGAAATAGTTTGCCGCATACAAAACCATCTCGTTAGAAGCGCTGAATATTTGCAGAGGTATTTTTGAAAGGTGTATTTTTTAAGATCGTTTGGACCACAAACTAGAAAATTCAGTTCAGATCATTCCTATGCTAGTGTCTTATTTGCATCTGAGAAAAAAAGCACCGAGTTTTCTTTAGTACTTGCTAAGAACCATTGTGTCAACAAAAAGAGAGAGTTCACATTTACTTAGAAAAATTCACTCACGATATTTGATCTTAGGATCAGGATGTCATTTCAAACCAAAATGATCATTTCCACGCATTATTTTTTCTTAAATAAAGAATGTTTCTGAGAAACTTAGGAAATAATACGTAACTCTAGTAAGGTTCCATATAGATTAATTGTCCAAACGCTTCTAAGAAAGAATCTAAATCTTTATTTTAAAGGCCAATTTTGTTTGATTGATGGAGCAGAAGTAGGTAGTTTAGATACCCGGCAGCACTGCAACTGTGATACTCCTCTGGCTTCTCTGAAAATGCATATTTTTAAGAGCTAAAGCCTACAACAAAGTGCTAGATAACTCCAGTCAGCAAGTCCCAACTTATCTGTTTAGTCTTTTTTGTAATGTGAAAGTTTGTATTTCTGTTTCTATTTTCTGTGATTTCTAAGTCTGGTTTCTTTTCTGGGCTGTGTAGGTTCTTTTACTTATTTCTAATATTTTCTTCACGTGTCTTATTGCTGAGGTTGCCTTTAGTGTAGTTTGAAAACAGGGATTTAAAATGCTTGTCCTGTAAGAGACAGCTCCCCTCATTCATGAAGGTTTTTCATCCCTTAAAATGCTAGCATATATTTCCTTAAACAAACATGCAAATATGTGTAGCGCAGGGAGGAGAGGGTAATGCCCTGATTTTCCCCTTTCCCTTTCTTGTGCCTTTAATATATGTGCATGCATTATGGCTTTACCGTAACTGATAAGAACTGGGTGAGTGCATTGGGTTCGCAGTTGCTGATCTTACGGGGCAGTGTTTCTTATGACACAACACGGTGTAAGGAGAAGACTTCCCAGCTTCATGTGTTCAAGCAGGGAGTCATCTATGCCAAGATCAGGGAAACATGAAAAACATGGCGCTGAGTGTAGCACAGGCCGTGGAAACGCATTACAGCGCACAGAGGAGAACAAAAACCCAAAAGCCTAGGCCGCAGAGGAATGGGAAAGAGGAAGTTGAAATAGATACGTAAAGAGGGAATTTTGACACAGTGATTTTAAGTTTGTATGTGGAAGTGAAAATAGGGGTTATCGGTGACAAATGGGAGAGCACAGAAGTGAGAAACGTAGCCTCCTATAGAAGGAAAGGCTGTGAAAATACCTGCAACTGGAGTTCTTTCCCATATTATGGGAGGTAGCTGTGGGTGGGCAATAAGCATCTCAAAGACAAATCAAGTAAAGACACTGCTGTTCCTGTGTGGAAAGAACAAGTGTAATTAGAAACTAGTAGAAATAAGACTGGGACGTGGCAAGTTTCAGCCAATTATAACTGCATGGACATAAGCTTGAAAATGCTAAGAGGAAGGAAAAATATCGAACTGCAACTCAGAGGACATGATGCAGGACTGCTTCCTCTTAGAATATGCAAAAGGGGAAATAAAAACTAGCGAGATTTTTTTTTCTTCTTTTTTTTTTTTTTCTTTTTTTTTATTCCTTTTTGGTAGTAGTTCTGAGGTTGCTACTATAGATGTAATTGGGGGAACAGAAACGGGATCTAAAAAAAGTATGGTAGAGGACCTAATTCAAGCTCGCTCTTTTGCCACAGTTAATCAAGAGAAACACCAGATATCCATTTGCTTGTAGCAGGGTAAACTTGTTCTCAGAATTCAGTCCTGCTCAAGAAGATAAGATTAATTTTTCATCTTTTAAAATCATAGACACAAGTCAGAATGTTTAAGATTAGAAATCTCTGTATCTCTCGAGACACTGCATCAAAAATGCAGCAAATCCTGTGATCCTAAGTATTTGTTTGATAGATGCTGGCACCAAGAAGCTACAGCGCAAACATTTCAGAGCAGGTGAAAGCCTTTGGCTGAGCGATGGCAGATTTCATTAGTTCAGATCACGGTTTCCATCCATCAGGTTGCGGGTGAGGTTTTAAGTCAATGGTTCGCTTTCAGGCTTCTAAAGGAAAAAAAGAAATTGTTCAGAAAGTTGTGATTAAACATTCGACCGAGGCCTGCTTTTCCTTGGACTCACTCTGAATTTGTGCTGGGGCAGCTCTGTTCAGAGCAGCGGGAGAAAAAGGTAGGGAACTAGTGCAGCCGTGGGGACTCTGACTCTCTGCCTCCGTGAGATGATTGGTTTGGTTTTGTTCTTTTTGGAATTCTGCATTTCCACCATTGTGCTGACTCCACTGGAGCTGAGAAGTGATGTTACTGATGTAAATCAGACCAGTTCCCCTGTTGCTTGAATTTATTTATTGACAGTCACAGAAGTATATCCTGGAAGGCTTATTTCATGTATTGTCCGTGTCGGAGTACATGGATTATACTGTGCATTTCAGAGGTGCATGAATGTAAAAACTTTTTTGTAGCTCTATTTTCTATTCCTAGCAAACTAGGAATAGAAGTGATTCCCCAAACAGCTTCTTAGTCTACATAAATTTTTGCTGCTGCTGGTTTTTCGCTATTTTATCAGGTTACTTGTTGATCTTCTGGACCCCAAATTAAATGTCATGTGAGGAAGCTGAGGCTTCTGCCCCTTGATTTTGTAGGTGGTGGCCTTGGGAGACGTGCCCGATGGGACGCTGGTAACGGTGATGGCTGGAAACGATGAAAACTACTCTGCAGAGCTCAGAAATGCCACAGCTGCCATGAAAAACCAAGTAGCAAGGTTCAATGACCTCCGATTCGTGGGCAGAAGTGGAAGAGGTATGTGTTTGTTCTCAACTACACTTGGGTCATGTTCACCATTTATGTCAAGTTCAGGTTACGTGGAGGGATTTGAAGACGCTGTCTATCGAGTTTTCTGCAGCAGGGAATGCCGCAGGATCTGGCATAGGCCAGTTCCAAAGGCACAGAATTATCTGTATGTTTTTCTATGTTTTATCCTAGCCTGTCCTCTGTGTTACCTCAATTTTTAAACAGTGGAATCTCATTTGGAAAAAAAAGCAAAAATCTCACATAGGCAGAAATTCCCATTTGTCTCCAGAAGCTGGCCCAACAAATTTAGAATAGCGCAGTATTACCCATGTTCAAGATTAAATAGCATGTTTTTCAATTTAAAATGAGAATTTTCAGCTTGTGTAAAGACTCGTGACCATTTCAGGGCTCCCGTGCACTCTCTCCAAAAGCTGGTCTCTGCAAGGGAGTGAATCAACCTAAAATGACAAATAATTCCTGCATAGATCTAAAAGTTTTCTGGGTTCATCACAACCTGATGAAGGTGCAAGGCACTTTTTCTGCTTTTTCTTTTCTGAAATTGATGTAGAACAATATGCAATACTTGTGTTATTTAGTGTGCTTCTGCAAAATGGATAGGATAAATCAGAACAGACGAGTTTAGTGTCTGGCTTGCTGTATCTCTGTAATAACCAGTAATTACCAGCATGTAAATAAAAGGGCCTTAATAAGCATAAATAAAAAATAAGAGTCAAAGTTGACTTAGGCTAGAACTGTATTAAATGGTTTTAGGAAGGTGCAGTCAGCACCTGACACATGTGGTTCATGTCGCGTATGAGTGAGCAGGTGTACAAAGCTTGATCCAAAAGCCCATAAAATCAACAGAAGGACCCTTCGCAACTTCACTCTCTGGCTCCAGTCCATAATTTTAAACCCCATAAATTCTGAGCAATTGTGTTTACCTTTCTATTACAAGATTATTTTAAATACTCTCTTGTGTTACTTCCCTTGCTGCTGTGAGTGGTGTCCCTTGCATGGGTCATGGGGGCTCAGTCAAACCCACAAAGAGAAGCCAGTGAGCTTCAAGAATGAAAAGCTATCACATCTTCCATATGATACTTATTTATGTATTTTCCTTCTGTTTCATTCGTATCTCTAAGTAAAACCAGAATGTAACATCGTGGTGTTCCAAACACAGCAGAGTTATTTAGGGACAATTCAGTGCTGTGACACAAGTCAAAATAATAGTGTCTACTGCACTTAAGTAGGTTTCTGTGTACTACCTTTTTAAGCAAGTTGTGTGATGCTATCTCTCTCAATCAGATTGAGTACTAAGGGCTCCCTCTCTCCCCATGCAAGCATCTGAGCCAAATCCTGATGTGTGGTTGCATGCATGGTCCTTACAAACATGAACAAAGTTATGAGCATGCCTCGGAAGAGTTACAAAGGTGACCCACTTCTGCTCACTCACTCTCAAAATGTTTTATTCCAAATGGGAGGCGGGTCAGGCTTCAGACCAAGGAAGTTATCCTGATTATACACAATAGCCTTTATTTGCCTTTGAAGTGAAATGCATCCGTAGATATTCTTCCAATGTAAATGCAGTCAGCAATTGTGGAAGAGCACAGCCCTGTTGAAACATAGGTGCAAGCAGTGAAGACATTTTAAGAATAAAATGCCTATCCCATCCCTCTGTATCCTGCAGCATTTTTAGCTGAGGATACAGAGGGAGATGTCTTTTAAATCATGTTGTTTGGGCTGTCTTCAAAATGCACTTGGTGGAAAACACCCGCAGCTGAGAACGTAGCTTCGTAATGCTAGCAAAGAATAATAATAGGGTAATGCAGAGAAAATTATATCCATTTACTGAAAACATGAGAGATGCTGTAATGTCTAAAAGTATCAGTCATTAAACATGTCCATTTGTTATATTAAAGGTACCACCTTTTCAGTAAATGGAATTTGCATTATGATTCAGAGATGACTGTTTAGAAGATTCAAATGAATAGCTGGCAAAGTGGTGGAGAAGCTAATAAAAACAAACCTGTAGTTCAGTTCCTGGCCATGGTAATGAAGCTAGAAATCATAACAGTGAACTGTGTGATTTTCAAGGTCAAGATCCAGTGGCTGAGAGTGAACAGTCCCTATTCATGCAGAAACACTTAGTGAAGAGCATCGTTGAGCCCCTTACCCTGCTGTAAGTGGTTGCTGGTAGCTGATCACTCATGCACTGACATAAACCTTGTTTGTCGTATGGTATTCAGGTGCTTGGGATCCTTTAAGCAATGGAGTGACTTAGGAACGCTGCTTGCTATTAGTCAGTCTTTGAGGTTAAATCTCATCACCTCTACTGGCTGCCCATCTTTGGAACGAGTGACTAATGTATGGTTTTGTTTATTTCTGGAACAGGGGATTGTTTTCAAAAGGTGGGGATTGTGTGCATTTGGCACGGGATTTCTCAGGTGCTGTTCTGTTGAACTTGCAAAAAACCTAAAGCATATGGTAGCTGCTTCAAAGGGCATTGCTTCCTTTGATACTTCACTAGAGGAAAATTAACAGAAACTTTGTTTGCTGTGTAATACTTGAGTTTGAATAAGTCTAGTGGCCACCAGTGATAATGTGATTCCAGGAGTATTATGTGAACAGTGATTGAAAGTTCACGTTGGTTACGGTCAGAGTGGATGTTTTTTGTGTATGTATCGCAGGTGATTTAAAATCCCGGCTGGAGAATAAGGAACAGCTTTGACCAGTGACACTTCCCTGTGAATCAGTTGTCGTGCAGGTGCAACCATCAAACCCATTAAAAGCCTTGCTGAACTGATGGCAAGCCGTCGCTCTCTCCCTTATAAGAAAGTAGGAAATTGTCGTTCTTGGCACTCTTGATAAATAGTTTAAATTTCCTTATGGGGGCTTTACATGAAATCTACCAAGACACCTCTGTTTCAAACTTTAGACTGTTGTCCACGTTTTCATGTAAGCGGCTCTGCGCTGTGAGAGTTATAGCGATTCCCCCTGTTTGGGGATCTGTTCCTGCCTAGTTGGCCAGAGCAGATGCACCGAAACACTGGCCAAAGCTTAAAGAACCAAGCTGCGTTCCAGCGTTCCTTTTGCATCTAAGGGCCAGCAGGTTGCCCTGTGTTGCTCTGCCAGTGCCTGTTGTTCAGAATTACGGAAAAAACAAAGGGCACTTGATTTTCTTGACACCCAGAATGGGAGCTGAGAATATCACAGGTTGCCCAAGACATTGAGATGTTGTAGAAAAGCAGTGTGGCTCGCTTTCCCAAACAAAACAGATTTACATTGGAATTGGCTGGGCTCCAGAGTTACTGTTCCTCACCCTAGTTTGAGAATGCTACTGGGAAAACCTGCCTGTCTGGCTTGTAAGCTTGGTAAGGACTTTCTGAAAGAAAAATGTAGTTTTAAAATTCAGCCAATCTCAGCCCACCTCGCCTGGTTACCTGGTTAAAATAATCTTTATTTTTCTCCTTCCTTCATCAACACTTCAAACTTCGAAATGCTACTACTGTTTTCTTAATGTATAAGGAGCCAGTTTAGGTTACTCTGATGAAATAAATCTGATGCAAAATGCCTGACACCATAGAGGTTCATTGGATAAAATGAAAAATAAATAGTTATTTTGGAGAGGGAAGGCTTCATGGCTTGCTAGGCATTACATATTTTCCTCATGGAATCATTAATCCCAGTAACTATCGTCTTTGTAGAACATCACATTAAAAAACCCTAACAAATAAACATGTTTTCCAGATGAAAATTATTATTAATAGGTTATCATAATAGTAGCTAAAAGGGGAGGTGTCTTGGCTTGCTGGAGAAGATCTCAGTCTAAAGCTAGGACTTGGAGCTTCACGATAGCTCTCCAGCAAGGCCTTTTTAAAACCTGTGTCTTGGAAAGGACTGGAAATTGAGCTTATGTATATGTTTCCTACCCTCTATTGAGATTAGAGTCATGAATAAGTTTTGTGAGAGTTTTCAGTTTCCACAGAGCCAGATAAGTACTTATTTTTCACAGGTGTAGCTGATAGGAGAACATGAGAGAGAGATTACCAAGCATAACCAGCAGTTCCTGCTATCAGGACTCTTCCTTCTGGATATCATTTTGGGGAAAAAAAAGCAGTTTTAAGCTGGGATCTCAAAAATACTTAAACTCCAGAAATTACTGGCCTGTATTCTGAGTCCAATTATTTTAATTAGTCTTTCTGAAGTCAGAATTTTGCTCCTTCTGTGCAGCTTCAGCTTGTGGTTGCATTATTTGAGCACTTTGTTAAAATTTGGTTTCTTTTTTTACTTAAATGCATTCAAAATTGTTAAAAGTATGTGCAAAACAGAAGAGGAGGCTATTCAACAGGCTCGTAAAAATCAGTATTAAGCAGCCTTCTGGGTTCTGGTCCAAGCCATTGGAATGCTTCAGGGGACACAGTATCAGCTGCTGGAGTAACAATGAGCTGCTCTTGCCAGGCAGGACAAAAATAGAAGAAATTCAGCAGCAATCAAAACTGAAAAAAGGGTCTATTTGTAGAGTTTAAAACCAACCACTTATTTATACTTTGGATTGATAAATATGTGGTGCTATCAGGATGCTACAACCAGCAGGAAGGTGGTTTGGCTGTAGGGATATGGGCAGCTCATTTGAGTCATCCTCCAGCCCTTCTATTGTGCTGGCTATGGGCAAGGCTGGCAGGGCCCTTGGGAAAGGGAAGCAACCAAAAGAAGGGGCCACGCTGCTGGTGCTTACTCCCAGTGTGTGTTAGAGGGTCGATGTTCATCACAGGGTTCTTCTCCCACCAGTCAGGCCAGGAGCGCTGATTGATGTGTAAGTGATTCAGGGTTGCTTGGTTGTGTTGTTAGTTTTATAGAATCATAGAATAGTTAGGGTTGGAAAGGACCTTAAGATCATCTAGTTCCAACCCCCCTGCCATGGGCTGCGACACCTCTCACTAAACCATGCCACCCAAGGCTATGTCCAACCTGATCTTGAACATCGCCAGGGATGGAGCATTCACAACTTCCCTGGGCAACCCATTCCAGTGCCTCACCACCCTTACAGTAAAGAACTTTTTCCTTTTAATCAAGGTTTCTGTGTAAACCGAGTAGCTGTGGAAGAATTCACCGTGCAGACTCCCTGCACTGGTACAGAGGAGTTGATGGCTATTTCAGGCCAAATAGCTTGGGTCAGCTTTAGATTGATCAGCAAACCCAACCCCTTCAAAGCGACACTGCCTCCGTGCTCATCTTTGGCAGGGATGTAATAGCAGAAGAAGGGGAAGGGAGAAGACTTTCTCACTACACCAGTGCCTCCTGAGTTGTCTTCGGCACACAGTCGCTACGTGCAGCCGGGTTTGCATGAGTTGCTGATTGTGTAAGAAAGTATAAGTATGATGCAGCTCCACACGGGGGTTTGACTCGAAAAACATCATGTGGTCTGTGAGGCTGAGCATGACTGCAGCTGGCTTTGCCAGCTCCCAAACACTCTGCTGGGTTACTTCAGATTTCGTCTGGGCGAAAAAACTCTTGATCAGAAAGCGTCAACAGGAGAAAAATAGTGGCAGAGCGGTTTGGAGAACTTCCTGTCTCCGGGAGCATTACTGCTGTAAACAGTGGCCATGCCAAGTGCTGAACCACTGCCCTCAGTCCAATAACAATAAATCTATTTTTCGGTTCTGTAGAGCTCCGCTTGTACATTTTTGAAACTCGGGCTAATGATGGGGATGAGGCAGGCACTGTCCTCCGAGCATTCTCTCCTTTTTTTCTTTTTCCATGCTAAAAGGAACAGGAATTGGCTTTACTAGGATACTACTTAGGGGGAAAGAAGTACCTCTCGCGATGAAAAGGTTAGATAGTTTCAAGAGATCTGTTTGCCTTTTTATTTTTCTTTGGGTTTATTTTGCCTTTTTTTTTTCTTTCATTTTACTGTGCCTTCCCTCAGAGGCTGCATGAGCTCTGGTAAAAAAAATACTTATTGTTGTGCATACCTATGTACCTCTATATGTATGTACCTGTATTACAACTCAAATAACAGCTGCTGTTTTGTCACCAAAATAAAATCATTCTGAGAGATGAATTAGGGCCTCGTCTTCAGGGCTGGCTAGTGAACTTCATCTGACTGTCCTAAGGCATGCAGTTCTTGTCAGCTCATTCAGGATTAGCAGAAGCGAGGATGCTTACAATTTTGTCTGGGCTTACAATTGCTGTCAGGAGAATCTTTTCCAGCGTAGTCATGTGCATAAACACTCAGCGGTGTGAATCAGTCTCTGTTCCCTTCTAAAAACCCTTTAACAGCAGAGAAAAAATAGCCTTGTTTTTTTCACCTTAATGCTGTGTGACTGTCCAGCTCTTTTGCTCCCCTCCTACTTTTCCCATTTGCCATCATTATTTTAACGCAGTTTTCTCAGCATCTCCTAGTCAACCTTATTCCCTTCATCTCTGTCCCGCATCAATCTGTCTCTTGTCCTCTTTCCTCTATTGATACTATTCCTGCCTGTCCCTTTTGAGAGCTGTTCCCTCTCAGCACAGGTTGCTATTCCTTTGTGAGGCTTTATCACAGGAGCAGGTTTTGGTTTCAGAGTGTGCTACTATGAATTATCCTAAATTCTTCCCACCCTTTCCTAATGTTACCTCTGGGGATGGGGAGCTACCTGCCGTGTGGTGCAGGGAGAGAGCAGGCAGTGCATGGGAAGGAGGTTCTGGAGACTGAGGTGAGGCAAAGGGAAGGAAGCAGCTGCTTTGAAGTCTTGATGCCATAAGAGCTCTTCAGTGGGGCGGAGCTTGGCTCAGTGTGTATGCACATCAGTTCCCTGAAGTTTGGGGAGGAACTGGAGGGAACATTTTGCCAAGGCCACGAAGTTTCCACAGGCTAGACTTCATGCAGCCCAACTCCAGTGAAACCATGTCCGTATTTGAGGTCACAGGGGTTGCTCTATGTTTGGACGTTGTCTCTGGTGGAATTTGGCAGGTTCCGAGTTCATAATGGGAGCGTTATCTCCCCCATCACTGACTGCACGGATATCCATCGAGTGACCCCAGACCTCTTCCAAGCTATGAAATCAATGCGCATTACATTAGCGTAATGACAGCACAAAGAGTCCTTCCTCTATGAAAATGAACTCTGAGTAAACAGTCCCAGTGCACACTCCCATGCTCAGCTAGCTACTGAAGAAGTGACTTGTCAGGTTGTCTTTTGGCGTTCACCTCCTTCAGGCCACTGCAGGCAGAAGTCCCTCGCTTGCTAAAATGGCCCTGATGATCATGAAAGTGCTCCTTGCCTTTTGTATTCAGAGAAGCATGTTGCTCCTCCAGTGAACCCACACCTTCCTTGTTCCTTGTACCTGGTGCCACTGCCTGCAGCCATGCCGAGAGGTCTTCATTGCTCTGTTGGGCAAGGAACATGTTTGTTCCCAGGTCTTGCACCGTACCAGAGCACTGAGGTATGCCAGCAGCTGGCTGGACAGGTAGCCAGACTTGGGCTGGTCCCAAATGAAAGCCAGCGCTGGGTAAAGGGAGAGGAACTGAGAAAAAATCCAGGTCTCAAAGGGCTTTTTCTAGGATCATGGAACAATGCGCCATGAAATGAAGGTGCCTCGGAACAGGATCTGCCAAAAACCACAACACCCATTACGTCAAGGTTTTCCTGGTCTGATGATTAGGCAAAGGATGAGAACAGAGCTTCGAGGGATGAAGAAATCATGGGTTCAAATACAGAAGCAGTCCTTGGAGAATAGAGTGGAACCAGGTGCTCTCCTCACCCTAAACACAGCAGCCACCAGCTCTGAAAGCCACACATGCAGCACCCCTCTGCCTGAAGGACCTCTTCTTCCTGGGGCCACCAGCACTGAAGATTCTGCACCCCCCAGAGCCAACCTGGCCATGGCCCTTCAGGGAGGTGCGAAGTGTGCATCTGAAGTGCATCCTACAAAACAGAGACCTTCCCTGGGGAAATGCCATTAATGCTTAAAGCAGCCACCATGAGAGGCTGTCAGTGGGTGAGCCCAGAGCAGCAGCTCCTGAACCAAACCTCCCGAAGGAGAATGGGCAGAGGAAAGCTCAGGCTGTGGGTTCAGGCAGAGGAAAGCTCAGACTGTGGGTTCAGGCCTGCTGCCCATGCTGAGATGCTCCTTCCTGGAGGCTGAGTGTGCAGCCTCCAGGGCATGGAGCTGCTCGGCAGGGGAAGCCTCCTCAGGTATCCACTATGGCTGCTGCTAGGCACCACCTGGATGGTGGGGCGGGAGGTGTGAGGGGTGTAATTTTGGTACTTAAGCTTTTAAATCAAACCTGAATCCCACTTCAGGCAGCTAAATCCTCTTGTGAATCTGGGCCTTAACCTTTTCATGTCTCTGTCATCACCTGTAAAGTGTGGGTGATAATTTCTGCCTCAAAAAGCTTATTAATGGTTTGAAATTATAGCTGGGTTAAGAACTATTATTAGGCTTAAAGATCCCAAGGCATTTTCTGTGAGAAGGTGGTAGCTTTGCATTTAAGTCACTACGTTTTGAACTGTCCCTTCCATCTGGTGTTCCTGTTGCTGATTTTTTCCCTTTCCCTGAACCATCCAGCAGTGACATAGCAGTCCGCTGAATGATCGTTTCTTCTTTCTGCCCTAGAGCTGGATGCGCTTCATGGAGCCTAAGTCATTTCTGAATACTTATTCATAGACAGCCCAAGCTCTGATATAGAGAAGCGCTTCATTTAAAACTAAAATGATACTGCACTGAGAAAGTAAAACCAGAACAAAACACCAACACAGTGAAATTCCCTGGTATGCTATAGGTCATGGCTTGAAAGCAGTGGTTCAGGTTTTGGGGTAGCCTACTCATAGGGCATAAGAGATTTCTATTAGAGTCATCTCTGGGGAATAAATAATTCTACTCTCAAAATCAGTGTTTAAACATTAGTGACATGCAGTTTGTATACATTGCGTATATAGTACCTCTTTAAAATATTTCAACAATAAGCATTGCATTTTAAGACTCAAACTGTAATCTCCTTGTGCTGCCACTCTGCTGCAGAGGCTGGGCGCCCCATAGCATCTCATTCTTCCTCTGCTGTAATTATTGTCTCCACCCAAGTTCATAAGAATTTTATAGTGGTTACTGCAGCAACTCCACTTATAGTTAGAGGCTGCTTGGCTTTTCCATTAAAAGGTCTTCCCCCCCATCCCAGTCTTTTAATGCCTTAATCCATTTTGCAAACTTGATCTGCAGGCTTTCAGTCTAAGAAGGCATCCCACCCTAAAAACTCAATTAAAGCAGGTCACTTGGTTGCCTTTCAGAACAGAATGGAAAAGCACCTTTTCTTTATATATTGTCAGACATTGTAACTCTGCTGCACGCACTCAAACACATGCATACATGTGCCACCTCCATCACAAAGCTTAAAAGCTGTTATTTACATAGGATTTAGACCTGAGGATGCTAAAGTACAAATAATGTTCCTGCCAGCCAAATTCCTACCACAGCTTAAAATATTCTTTCCTCTGAAATTAGACAACATCACAATATAGGGGGAATACCTGGTGGTTTTGTGTGTTTGTGGACTGTTGATGGTGACATACGAAAGTGACTAATGTCTATGTTAAACTGCTGGGTGTCACCTAAAGCTGACGACTGTAGGACACCCTGTATTCAGAGATGTCCTTCTTGCCACCTCAGCCCCAAATGTCTTAATCCTGTGCCTCTTGTCCTCAGTTAGTTCATTTCATGTCCTTTCCTATAGGCTCAGAGTTATTCTCCTACCCGTCTTCTGCCACAGCTCCCTTCCTGATAAATGGCCATGACCATTTAGTACCCACCAGAGGTATCTGCTGCTATTCAACTGCCACTTTTCTTTCTTTTTTCTCTAAACAGAATAAATTGTGCATTTGTGGCATCTCTGCTGAAGCGCATTCACTTCAGCAGAGTGAAACAATAACATGAAGGTAGTAGAAGTAGTAACCTGAGGGAAGGAACCTGAAGGAATCCGGCTGAGACTGATGCCTTGTGCCTAACATTTTAAACATGAGCATTTCAGATGAGTGCATTTTAAATCCAGGTTTCTGAAGTAGAGTATGGCCACCAGTGCCTTCCAGGCAAGCAGTGGATCATGCAGCAGCTGTGGTGGCTGCTCTTTTACACACATTGTCAGGGAAGGGATTAGCACAGAGGCCCCTGTGAGGCTGGAGGAGGTGTTGGAGGGTGTCATCATGACAGCACATGGGACTGGGAAGTGAAACCACTCATCAGCACAGAAGTGAAACTGGCTGCACGCAAACTCTTGTCAAATTAAAATGTAAACAACTGCCCAAAAGGAGAGAGAAAAAGTGTGGCTGGTTTAGAGAGCCTTGTTCCACCCTTGAGAATGTTTGTGCAAGGGAGAACCGCTCTTCAGAGGGCTTCAGATCAAATCCAAAAGGTGTTAGTTGCTACTGTGATGGATAAAAAGCAGCATTCAAGCAAACACGGGACTTTGGAATTGGCAGTGACGTGTTTTGGGGATGCTGAATGCTGTCATTTTTTTTCTGAGGAAAGCATGTGAACGTTGGTACCGTTGTAGCCCAGCAAAGGGCAGGGGAAGCAATTTCTGGACCTGCTACCTGTGTGGGCATTCTCCAGTGCACAGGGAAATGTGCAGTGTTGGTGACAGGTCTTGTAGGCTGCCTGGTATACCTAATGACAAGGGGCATGCACAAAACACTGCTCTTTGTCACCAATATGTGTGCACTGGAATAGCTGCTGGGAGCCCAAGTCAGCTTGGTTTTAACAGCTCTAACTTACACTATGTATAGAACCAGCTTCTGCATCTGCTTAATTATTTCATGTCCACAGCTTGCAGACTTAGGGTTTTTTTTTTGACACCGACAGTTTCCAGAAGAGTGCCAGGGACTATCCTTACCCAGATAATGAGCTTGAGGTAAAATTCAGTCTTAATGCCTTCTTGGCCTGGCATTAATGTTACTTGATTTCAGTTATGTAATTTTGGTTGCTTAATATAGTTCCTGTGTTGCCTTAGGTTAAATGTACATTTGCTTCACCAAAATAATGCCTTGAAATGATTCCACCCAGACACAACCTTCTTCTAGCCTTCTAGCTCCAGAATTCGCAGAGCCATAGCAAGAGGAGAGGCTCTTCTGGTGCTTTCTACGAGAGCATTTACTTGTTAGCCAGCAGAGATGTTTGGAGAATGAGCAGGGAGGAGAAGAGAGTGAAGTGCACATCTTGCTTAAGCATTTGATAATGCTGCAGGGAGTTGGGAAGGGAATGGGAGAAGCTGGTGCTAACCATACTGCTACAGCATGTGAGCTGCATATCCACAGCCTACTGCTGTAGCAATATTCAGTAGTTCACAGCTGGGTCTAAATCTGGGGCAGGGCTGCTTCTGGCCAGTGCATGACAACTTGGCCCCGTATAAATCCAGAACAAAACACCTATTGATTTAACACGATGGAGGTTTCATTCTGGATAAGTAGAGGCTATGTAAACACAGGTATAAGAACTTCCTGGAGTGAGACACTTGACAGAAATGTTCAAAAGTATACCTTTTATGCTGACCCAAGCTGGCTTGGCAGGAGACAAGTATGTGTATTTCCCGAATCTCCAACTTGACACACGCTTGCACCCACAAGATGTCCATATAAACACACAAACAGATCTGTTGCCAGTGCAGCTGATTTGCATCAGCAGTCCTTGCATTTTTTGGGCCATCACCCAGGTTTGCTGACATCTCCCCATGTTCGCATTTGTTGCTTTGGACCGTTGGCTTGTGGCAGTTAGATTTTGTAAACCATTTGCAACGTGTCAGCAGATGAGGTGAATAACAGTTATTTCTCATATTTAGATTCTGTGGTATCTGTGGTGCTGATGGTAAACAAATTATGTTATTTTTTATGCCGCTTACTTCAGCTGCAGCTTTTTTCTGACGAAATAGCCACTGGACCAAGCACAACAGGCAAAGTTAGATTCTGACTGTGTGAAACTGTCTTGGGGGCGGGAGAAGAGGGTCACCACCTGAGCACAGAATTTGGACAGCTATTTTGCAATTGGACGTGCAACTTGGATACTTGCAAAAACATTTCACCTGCATGGTGAGCAGCAGTTATCTAATGAAGGGTCAAATTATGTTGACCCTTCTCGTCCTATTGATTACATTGGAGTATTTAGGGGCTTAAATGATAAGAATGGCAAAATTTGGCCCTAGTGTATAATGGTCAAAATTTAAGAATGAATATGTGCGTGTGTTTGTATTAAATCCTGCCCAGAGATAGAGTCAGATATGTTATTCAAATGCAGTAGACATCTTCACTTTGGCAGATACCCAGGCAGATGTAGTGAGAAACTGTAAAGATGTATAAAATTGATCATTTAGCATGGTTTAATAAAAGTAAGTACATAAGCACTAAAAAGTAGAAGCTGGATTTAAAAAAAAAGTATCATAATCTTTCTTACTAGAACCTGGAAGTCTCTGACTAATATAATAGAAATGTCTGTAATATAATTTGTATTGCATTTGTGTATTACATTTCATATTTTTCCAGCTATACCTTTTGTCCTTGTCAGCACGAGTGTTCTTGGCTCCTTTCCTTTTTCTTCTTCTTTTTATTTAATAATTTACTATAACATTTAAAAAAAACCCCAACCAACCAAACAACAAAACAACTTTAACGACACTTCATCAGAATAAATCCCCAAAGCAAAAGATAGTAACTGTAATAACCACATCATCTCTTGGCCTCCCTTTCCTCTCCCCCTCCACAAGCAAACTTCTGGAGCTTTAACTCATTTTTTCTGCCCTCATTTGGATGAACCTTCATAAATGGAATAATGGCTCTTTTTGCCTGACAAAGGTGGATTAAAATGAAGTGATAAATTCAAGATGTGGCCTCTCTTCCCTAAAGTGTCTGTTCTCACTGCCCTTTGCATCTGCACATGCAGCCACTTTTAAGTGTACCTTCCCTCCCCCAGATCCATCTGGTCATAACAACTGCTCAGGATGACTAAATCAGTGCACAGGAGCTTCATGTGACCATGTTGTCACTTGGGATTCATTTTTCCCCCTTGGTTCCTCTCAAACATTCCCAGGGACCACGACTTACAAGCCTATTGCTCCCTCTAGAGCCCTTCAGTGCTGTTCTGGGGGACCACTTAAGTAATCAGTCATCATGCTAGATGTGAGCTCACTGCTCGTTTTGCTTCCAGCCTCTGTCAGATGGGATGCAGACTGAATGCAGACTTCAGTTTCCTGTAGTGCAGTGTAGTGCACAGGCACAATACCTTCAAATGCCTGGGTCTTAGAAACTGATCTTCACCTTTTGCCGGTCCAGGAACAGTACTGCTGAGCAAGTGCTGGCGGGCAACATTATGCTTTGTGCTTCCTCTTCAGTTCTTGCAGCTTTGCACAGCATCAGGGAATCTCATGAGCAATTCTGTAAAGTCATGAGCTTGGGACAACTGGTTTAATCCATCTGACTTCTGCTGTCAAATCAGCAGTGACTTCTGAGGGCTTTTTTTTTGGTAGCACAGTCTCTAGCAAACCATCGACAGAGTCTCCAGGTTTCATTTCAAAAGTCAGTATTGTATTTTGACCAGAAATGCTACTGTTTCCATTATTTTTTCTAGAATGGCTCTGGCCTTAATGCTCTTGCAAAAATAAACATTACCAAGCAATTTTTCCTACTCCGTTTGTGAGGGAGGACTTGCTGGAAGCAGTGAGTCTTGTGCTCTGCCCTTACATGTATGAGGGTAAGTTTGATGTCTGCGAGAAGGTTTTCCAAAGGCAGAGACCTGTCCCACATCTGGAGAGTTTAATCCTTGTGCTCATGAGGTGTTTTGTGCCTAATATTATGAACTGCCAGGGATAGTTACAGAAACAGCAACAGTCTCTGAAGTGACTCTTGCACCCCAGCAAGGCGCAGATTGACACTGACATCACCCATCAGCCCTCACACCATTGGCAAACACTCCCATGATGACACAGTAGTGATTTGCTTCAGTACACTGAGGGATGCACCATGGACCCAAACTAATATGTGCATGGTTTTCTGTAGATTCATGGGGGTGTTTAACACAGAGGGTCTCAGATTTTGATGTTAGCTCATGAAGGGCTATGTGCTGTCTTGCTGAGACTGCTAGGACATCATCAAATTGTCATTATGACTGTTGGAGGCATCCAAACCAGGCCAGTGTTTCAGAGTGCCTTCTTGAGGTGTTTGGTCCTACTTTACAGCCACTAGAGAGGTTAGTCCATCACTTAGGCTGTTTTGGTGGCACCCACCCCTTCCTGAGTTGAGCAGAAACACTAAGTGCTCAGTGTAGGTCTTCTGCCAAAAGTTATGAGGTCCACTTCTTAGGCATCAGAAGTCATGCCAGATGGTACAGGCTGCAGTGCTAAGGAGACTGAATGCAGCCTCCACTGGCTAATCTGGTATTACTTCGACCAGTTTAGTCTGCTGCACATTGCAGATGTATGTGTGTATGTATATGCATTGCGCTTGTGTGTAGGTGTATTGTGCAAGAGCGTGTTGAAAAAAAAAATCTGTATCATGGCTGTATCATAATATATAAAAGCAAGGAGGTGTCATCCCAAAACAGGTATATCCATAAAACACAGATTTCACTAACAGTACTTCTAATTTTAATCTGCCTTTGTCTACCAGATGCATAAAGGATGAATCATGTAAAAGCTATGAATAAAAGTGATAAAACCACTTAATAAAGCTAAATGTAAATGAAACACAATAACCAGGGAAAAAACACAGCCAGAATTATTGGTAAGCAGTAATGAGTGACACGTAGGTTTATGGTTATATAGTCCTGTGGTTAACCAGTATGTGGTTAATGAACAGTCTTCTGTCAACAAGAAGTAAGCTGAGTATCTTCCTGCTTTTGCCAGCTTGTGTCACAGCCATATACAGTCTCTGAGATCTAGTCTGTTCTGTAGAGAATCTTGAAAGTAACTTTACCTCCCTTTTCTTTATTCTCTATTCTTGTAGACTGGTAATGTGTCCACATTTTACTACATTTTGCCACTGTTATAATTTTATACTGCATTTCTTTTCTATCTGGAAAATCAATCCACAACATCTAAAGAAATAAATGGACTCCATATTCTAGCAGAACAGCAGGAACACCTTACCTAATGCATCAGCAGTTGTCAAAAAAACCCCAAACAAGCCAAAAACATAAATGGGAAGCAAGATGGAAATACCGCAAATTAGTAAAAAGAATAAAGTATATTTTCAAAGTCTCTTTCAGTCTTAGTGATCTGGTTGTTGTATATAATGATACAGGGAAGCTACTTCTGGAAATAAACTATTTTTGGTATTTAAAGACTGTCAAGGACACAGACATCCTTGATCTGGGTAGATGTAGGATCCAAGAGCTGAGGTCCAAAGGCCCTGAGACAGGGATCTGAAATTACTTTTGTTTCTGTTGCAGTTTGTTCCATCTCAGGGACTGCTTTCTAGTGGGGACATGGAGGTGGGAAGAGACTGACCGGTGATTTGCAAGGCTTGTGTTTCAGCTGTTTTGTCAGGGCTGTGATTCAGGATTATAGTTGGATTTAATTGTAGCAGCCAAAGCAGCTAGCATCTCTGGCCATAGGCTTCCTGTGAGATCGTGGCCAAGACACTTTATCTCTCCTCAGTTCTTCATCCACAGAGTGGGGAGAATACCTCCCTAATTCACAGGGATGTGATGAGGATAGTTTCCAGTAACAGCTATGTGTGTGTGTTCGTCGTGATGTTGGTGCAGGCCATTAGCACCAAAAGTCGGAACTGCATTAAGAGATGTATTGAATTGCAAGTTAATGTGCATGGGGTGGGGGTAGGGCGAATATTGATGCTATAGGCAGGCATTTATATTTACACTTATATTTAAGTTTGTATTTATTTATATAGATAAATGAAGCAAACAATAAAAATGTGAAGTCTTAAAAGGGAAGGAGCTCAGCACTAAGAAGAGCTGGAGCCAAGTGGTAAAATGAAGCAGGCTGATCTGTCTGGGAAAGCTCACACAGCGTGTGCCCAAAGGAAAAGAACCTTAATTTTCTTACCATAGTTCCTGGTTATCTAACTTGGGGTGATGTCCCTTGATGTCTCTTACTGATAACTAAGATTCCTGTCAGTATCTGAGTCCTCCATGATGCTCAGATAACTGTGCTTAACCTGCTGACAGGCAATGTTTGTATTGTTGTCCAGGCCAAAGCCACAATGAATGCATGCATGAGGTCTTATCAGAGATGCAGAATGTTAACTTTTGTTATTTAAAAAGGCCTGAAGTAAATGCTGGCATTTCCCAAAAGCAAATCCAGCGATAGCAGGATCTGAATACATTGCAGTCACAAGGGGATGCAAAACCCTCCCCAGAAGCCATCAAAATGAGTACTTTTCCCAACTCAGAGCCGTGGAATGCACATAACATTTTTGAAAGGCCTTCACAGTTTTCTTACTGAATAATAAAGCAACTAAGCATAATGCTCCGCTATGTCCTCATAAAATGTTTTAATTCTCTGTGGACAAGCTGTAGGGATTTTTTTTTTCCATTCTCTTGTTTCTTGGCATCGCAGTAGCTGATTATTTTTAAAGGATTCTGGTTTGCAATATGGAATCGATCTAATGCTAGCTCCAACCACAAAGCGTGGGATTTTACGATCTGCCTAGGGGATCTGAGCACCCAGTTCTCTTTAATTTTAACAAGTGCTGTTGATCAGATTCCCATGGCAGTTTTGGAAGAGTCAGACACGATTTCTAAGCCTTTCTGAACTAACACCCTGTAGAAAGTACAGATAACATACCAGCAGTCATGTAGATCAGATAAACTCTAACTGTTAGGGGTAGCCTCCTTTTTGCAAACGAAGTGTAGATTATTTAAATAGAAATTAATTTTTTTTCCCGAAAGCCTTGAGTAGTTGCCACAAAGGGAACGCAGCCAGCGCCAGGCAGCTGTGGGGTTATATACCTGGCTTTCTGGGCACATGTCTGTCTTAAATTACAGACAGCTAAGGTGTTTAAATGCCATTTTGGTGTGTTTGAGTGCTATCTGAAATGGGGAGTACACATTTTCCCTACACATATGCTCAGTAATGGTTTTCTTTCCTGTTGCAGGGAAAAGCTTCACGTTGACAATCACGGTCTTCACAAATCCACCACAAGTAGCCACATACCACAGAGCCATCAAGATAACCGTGGATGGACCTCGGGAACCCAGAAGTAAGTGAGTTAATGACAGCATTTGCAGAAGACCAGGTTGATGGTTTAGTATAGGGGTTCATCACCAGCCCCATGAAATGCAGCTATATCCAGTGCATGTGGGCAGTGGGTATGTTTTAAGCCAAAGCTGTCATAGAATCATAGAATAGTTTGGATTGGAAAGGACCTTATGATCATCTAGTTCCAACCCTGTCGTATGAATGGTTTTAATTATGCCTTCCAGAAGCCTTGTTTTTCATGGGTGTCCAGCTGATCTAGACTGTGATTTGCATTGAATTTCTAAAGTATTTATCCAGGGATATCTTGGAGCATACCCAAAAGCTGACAGAAGGGATGCTGGTAAAAGGTGGGCAGTGTATAGCTTCTTATGCATCATTTCTTGCTAGTCTTGCTTTTCAGATGTTAAGAGGATTTTAAATCATTGGAAACCAATATGTCATTGATCTAACTTTTCAAGTACAGCCACCCTGCAAAAATAAATACATGCCTGAGAGAGAACACCTGGTTGCTGCCTTGTGGAGTTCACTGTATACCTTGAGCTGTTGCATAGGTTAGGAGCACCTATTTTCACAGACAGACAATCTTTCCTCTTTGCTTTTCCTTCAGTTTTTTAAAGATCTAAGTACAAAGAGGAGGTGAATGTTCGATATCTCCATGGGAATACCCGCACCTCTCACACAGGCACTTGTTTTGTTCTGGTGGTGAGGGCAGGCTGTTTTGTCTGCAGGGTGAAGTGAGGGTGTAGCAGATGGGCAGGTATAGATGCTTTTGCAGCACATGAGCTGCCTGTTACCAGAGGCAATCGTTAACCTCAGTCATTTGCCTGAATGGGGCATTTTCATATTTTTATCAAAATGCCCTGATGTAAATTGAGGTTTGTGGTTAGCTTCTTGCACTCCTCCTGCACGTTTGGCACAAGTTCTGGCTGTTGCTTAAGTGGAATCATCCCTGGAGAAGGGAGCAGCAGTATTCAAACACCCACTAGAGAATGAGACTCACAGCTTGGGGTTGCTTAACTGGGAAGGGATTTGTGGGGGAGAAAATAAAGGTCTGCAACTTCAACTAAAATAGCTTAGAAAACTCATGTCTTCCCTGGGCATTTTCTTCTTTGTCCTTCGTTTGTCTGAGTTGCGTCATGATGTTGCATGCATTTAGTGGAAATATCCGACCTACACTTTTTGGATTTGAGGCCAGAATTTAAAATAAATACTGCTGCCGGGGTAAGGCTTCTCGTTTAGTTTGAATTTATTTTTTTGGAAAACTGTGGCTGAATTGTCCCTAAAAAATATCTCTGGTGAACCAGGCAGCTGCGCACATAGCAGAAGATATTTGCATATGCAAGTTCCAGGTTTGCGTATGCAATTAACCTGAGCATGTTCACAGTTTGCAGACAACAAATAAGCTTTAGTTTTTTGAATATGAGACTGCTAGTATGGTAAGAAACAAAATCATCCTGCAGGCATACCTACTGTTGTAAATCAATTCCTCAGTTGATATAATAGTTAATATTTAATAAGATGCTACATTTTAAAAAGGAAGTAGAGATACAATACATACTGAAGCAACATACGTATCTCCCCAACTCAAATGTATGTGAAAGCTTCCTTGTGAGTGATTTCACTTTGTCATAAGCAAATCAGCTGCATAGTGGAGGAGGCTTTTGGCGTGTCAGGGGATGAGGTCAGGCTCCCCCCTCAGCAGGAATGCACAGCTCCCATTATCACCAAGTCATTCGTGACGCAGCATGGAAGGGATTATGCTTTCATTTTTAGGTGGGCTGCAAAGTCCCTCAGTCTGAGTTCTCACCAAGGGTTTCTGAATCTTGGAGGCTGTTGCAATCTGTCTGGTACCTCTTCTCTTCTTCACACACCTGACTGAGATACAGACTGGCCTGACAAGATACTACAGACTATGCAGGAAAACAGAAGTGCATTCTCCATTCTGAGGCAGTTCTGGAGGGTTGGAGCCGTTCATTTATTTTTCTATGCTCTAGGTTGGTGGGTGCATCCTATTTTGCACCAGTTCAATTAGATCACAGGCTACAGGTGTAACCTGTACAAAAATAGATTACAGGGCTGTTACCTGCGCAACTCACACACAAGACTTGTGGTGAGATGTATCAAAACTTGCATGCCGTGTGCTGAAGGGAAGTAAAATGCTATCAGCCTTCTTGTACTGAGACTAGAATCAGAATAAGAACTGATGAAGTGTTTCTCGTTTCAGAAATTGGTATTTGGGAGTGTTCATGCTTACAGATCTGTGCTTCACTCACTCACTTGAGCTGAAGAAATTACAGAAATACCGAGGTGTATTTTCTAAGGTGTCCTGATTCAAAATAAATCTGTGGAAGAGAGCAATGGGAACAAAATTAGATACTGCTGTCTCACAGAGATCTAGACAAAATAAGCTGAAGTCCAAAACCAACACCAGCAGCAGTTTTGATTCATTTACTGCGTGTTTATAGTAATTCTCAGATAGCCTGAGTTCTTGTGAGTGCCTGCATTCTCTGAGAAAAATGCTGGAAGGTAAGGGGCCATTTTTGAGGATGGATGCCATCTGAGACAGCAGTCAGACCTTCGCTCAGGAATGGTTTTAAATGAACTTTACAGCACATAGAAATGCCATTTTTTAGAAAACCTCCAAGATTGATTTACTTAAGAAATAATAGAAACATTTTCTTTAGTCATCAGAGAGTGTCGGATCGAGAGCAGTTTCTGCTCCAGTATTAGATGGATTCTCAAAGTGGAGG
Organism: Myiopsitta monachus; assembly: GCA_017639245.1. Lineage (NCBI taxonomy): Eukaryota > Metazoa > Chordata > Aves > Psittaciformes > Psittacidae > Myiopsitta > Myiopsitta monachus. The sequence goes on along the minus strand of CM029927.1, from coordinate 11,297,934 downwards.
GGGTTATTAGTGCACAAGGACAGCCTTTTCAACTAGGCGTGCTTGCGGAAGAAACTTGAAAAGTAATAGAAAGCAGGATTTGAAATCATTTTTTGGAAAACAGAAAAATACTCAAGCCAAAGGCTCCAAAGGCACATATGCAAAGCACAGGCTTTTTGGCTCATTGGAATGTATGGAGGTGTCATAATAGGTGACAGTAACATGGTGTGTATGATCACGCGTGCCACCTTCACTCTGCACAAAGTCCTGCAGACTCTGGGTTCTCGCACGTCCCACTGTACATTTGGTCGGGATTACTGTGAAGGCTGGGTTTTGACCCGCAGGATATTTGCCTATGTAACTACCAGGTTTGCATTTGCAATTGTGATAATTGCTTGTGCATAGGACTTACACCATTGTCCTCTTTATGCCACTGAATTTCTGGCTGTGCCCATCTGGACTATACTCCCCATCAAATCATCATGGCTTGCAGAGGGAGCCAAAGTACTTAAGAATCTGGCTCTTCCTCCACTACTTTCATTACGTATTTTTAAAAACTCTTTTGAACTTCACATTTTTATTCCACAGCTCTGAATAAATGCTTATTTTCATATATATACATGTATTCTATATGTATAAAAAGAAATAATACTGCACTGTCAGGGAGAAGGGCAAGATGACCTAACCCATCATTTTCTTCTCCAACTTCTATGATTCTATGATTCATAAAGCAATTTATGTTTTTATGAGCTAAGTCCATGGGGAAAATCATTAGCAGTAACCAGATCAAGAGTAGTGCTCCTGATGAAAATACTTTTGGTTAGGAAACTTGGTAGAAATAGTATGACTCTTAAATTAAATATCTCCCTTAGGCCATTTGACCTACTGTGTACGTCTGCTGAAAAATTAGGTTTTTCTTCTTTTGACTGCTTCTTTCAGTTTTTCTCATTGAATTGTTTTAACCTACATAGCTCTGAAAGATTTGCTAATGGACCAGGTGCCTGAAAATGGTGCAGAACAAAAAGGCTACATGGATTTAACCCCAGTGGGCCTGAGATGCTGAAGGTTAAGATGGACAGTTAAATGTGATTATCCTGTACTGGATACGTGGTTTCCCCAAATACTTTTTTGGGATTCATATGTCAAAGGGCAGGATGCTGAGGAGCAGGGAGAGAATAACATTCCTGAGCAGGATTTGAGAAGGAGCTTAAAACGCTGCTCGTCCAAGAAGTCACTTTTTAGGAATGGAAATTTCCTTTTGCCTCCTGGGAGAGGTAGCCGGAGAGGGTGCAGGTACACCTATGGTCAAACACAATTAAGGACACCCTCAGATCGTGATCTGAAGTGATCCCATCTCCCTTGTAAGGTTCAAGGAAAGCCCATGACCTGTAGCTGTTCCAAAGTAGGTCTTCAAAGACCCCCTTGTCTGGCCTAAGGTCTCCTTTAAGGAATCGTAAGGGCTGGTGGTGTTAAGTGCACCTGATCTGCCAGTGCTGACCCCATCCAGCCTTTGCCCACACACTTAGACTCCCATAGCAGAGCTTGTGAGGGGCCAGCATCCCCTGCACAGTGGCAGAAGCGGGGAATACTGCGCATGTCAGGCTGGGAAGAAATGATTCCTCTGAGGATTTCACATCACTTCCACCTTCAGCCTTTCATGCAAGGAAAAGCCAAGCTATTCTCCAAAAAACTTTTTTATCTCATCTGAAATAATACTAAATGCCTTAATTTCTTGCTTGCTTTCACTTGCTTGCTGCAAGTGCCTCCATCTGTTGAAAACTGTTATACCAACACACAGTTTAGAAACCATGAGAAAATGAATCATCATGTTATGGGAAGAGACCCACCATATAAATTTCAGTGATGGTTTATCAGGTCCTTCCGTTCACCTGAAGACTTACAGTGCCCAAAGGTTACTTAGCAGAAAATGCGTAGAGGTAAAGGTGGTTCTTACAAGTTGATTGCCCATATAACAGAAATGAACTGGGACTCCTTTCTTCCTTTGCTAGCACTAGCTGCATGCTCTGCAGCACGCCAACCCAACTTTGCTAATCTCCCTTTAAAATATCTTGGCTAAGGAACTCGCCTCCGACAGCTTCCAACCTAAATAGACCACGTACAGACAAAAGAAAGGGATGGACTGCAAGAAAAGCCAATGGTTGTGCACTGGCTGCTGGCTCTGTGCCCATGTGTTTGTGTCCCCTTGTCCTATTGTCTGGGTGGCACTGATGTGGGTGGACTAGTGCTTAAATTATGAGCGCACCCTGGGACACTCGTAGCTGGCTTGTGCAATGGTTATATGCAGTGGTGCCGCAGCAGGGGGAAGGTTACAAAACATCACTAGCTGCAGTTCACACAGTGTGACTTGATGTGTTGCTGTCTCTAAATGGGTATGGGTAAGTAAGGGATTGCTGTTGATTTCCTTCCTGAGAGCATGTATGTCTCATCGAAGGATGGACGGAGAAGAGCAACTGGATCAATTTAAATAGCATAAAGCAGTGTATTATTGCAAGGGCATGCTTGCAGACCAAAGGAGCTGTTTCTAAACAGGCAGGGCAGTCCTAGCAGCCCTTTGGCAGCCAGGCCAGCACCACAGTCCCCCAGAGTGGCAAGGGAGCAACACCCTGAGGCACATGTACTGTGGTTGGGCACATCTCCCCCCACTGTGAAAGCTGTGCATGCCACCAGCCCATTTTTCATAATGAAAGTACACAAAGAGCGAAAGAGCAGAGCAGTTTGTCCCCTTATGACTTGTGTTTTCTGAAGAGAAGTGGAGAGTGAGGGGGAAATCAGGCTGTTTCCATTATGCACCCAGTTTCCCAACAACCAGCCTGAATTACTCCAGTGACAGAGCACTGGGCCTTCTGGCTTAGCACAGGACCCTATAGCACAGGAGCATCACATGGCACAGGACCACCTGAAATCGGATGTTAAAAGTTTGTCTGCAGAATGGGACCAGGGGTCACATGTCTGGATGCAGTCAGCTCTGCAGAGCATCCCCACGCGCCTCCACAGCCCTCGGGTGCCCTGTGTCCCAATAAAACCTCCCTGCACCCCACATCCCAGCCACTCCGCAAGCTCCTTCTCCTCCATGAGGGGAAGGTGGAGCAGCCCCCTTGGGGCAGGAGCGGCTCCGTGCTGGGGTTGGCCCCTCACAGCGGCTGGCAGGGCTGGCACAGCAGCAGCCTGTTGCTTGAGGTCTCCACGTCCCCTTGCCTGGCCACCCCAGGGCTTTCACTGGCACAGGAACCTGAAACAGTGCCCATGCTCTCAAGCAGTTGGTTTCAGATTGGAAATTATACAGATATACCAGCAGGCACACTGCCCACAAACTGTAAAGACAGTAAAAGCAAAGACCAGTAGCTACTGTAACTACCCCAGTGCAAAGATCCCTCAGTGCAAACAAGGTCCAGGCAAGGCATGCTTTATGTGGAATTTCACTGGCTAGCAGCTACCCACACCTCCTAAAATCAGTGCTGGTTGTTCTCTATCAGATGTGCAGAGGATTACGCCATTTGTGTGAATGCTCAGCACTCGCTGGTGTAACAGCTGTAGGGGGATCCTTTTTGTCCTTCTTGATAGGTGGGATGTCAGTAGTTTTTTAATACCGGCATCCGTGAGGTTTCATGGTGCAGACTCTTATTTTCTATATGGAAAAGGTGGAACCGGATTATTTTCCCTGGCATTTCTCTGTCTCATGGCTGAGTCACTTAGGAGAGTTGATGTTGGGTGATGTGAGGCAGAGAATTCATCATTTTAGTTCAATAAAATTGTCAAATATGTGGAAGACGAAATCTTTTGTCAAGACTGGTTTTTGGGAGCACAGTAGCTCATGTATGTTTGCTCACCCAGTTATTTGGCTGGGTTTTTTTGAAGATACACAGAAGTGTTGACAGGATAAGCTCCTTCCTTGCATAAAGCAGGTAAACAGGAAACCAGAGTTGCTGTGGAGTGGGCTAGAAACAATGGTAAGGCCAGCACAGTCCTATAGAAATGATTTCAACTCCTTTTTTGAGTCTCTTAATCCCACACAGCTCTTTTTCCACCTGCCATGGATTATTGCGATTTTAAAATGAGAACAGGAAGGTACTTATTTTTCATTCCTTTCACTTTCTTTTTGTCTCCGTCAACCTTTTATTTTTGAACTTATTCATTACTTTATTGCCTACCGGTTGAGCAGCTACAAAGACTGTGGTGAATATTTTGAAGTGTGTGCCTATATTTGCATGGTGGGATTTTTAAGGGACACACGGACTCAGTCCAGCTCTGCTGAAATCGGGGGGCAAGTAGTCTGTAACTGTGACAAAAGCAGAATTAGGTGAACGATTATTACTTGTGAGTATGCTTCCGAAGTAGTCAGTAGGTCTGACTTCCTCCTGTCAACCGCACTTACCTACAAAGAATTTGTAGCTGCTGAGATTGGTGAACAAGTCTCTGGGTGTGGGGGCATTTTCCATTCAGATATGAAAAAAGACTGAATGCATGCATGTCACTTGTAATTTTGTGTGTGTGTGTGTGTGTATAAATAGAAGCATTAATATGCAGAGCCTTGGCAAGTAGGTTGGCCATAGGGGATGTGACTATATGCTGGAAGACTCTAGTTCACTGACACGTTCAAAAACCACATAGATGAGGCCCTTAGTGACATGGTTTAGTGGTGGTCTTGGCAGTCCTGGGGAAATGGTTGGGCTTGATGATCTTAAAGGTATTTCCAACCTAGCTGATTCTATGATCTTTTCAGTAGTTAGCTGGTTGTGCTCTGAATCAAAGGTTTCTGAGTCTGGTCCTTCATCCACCATGTTTCTTCAGCAAGGAAGGACTTTTGAATGGCAGACATTAAATGCGAGCAAATGAGAGGCTTGAGGAGGCTGCTGGGGCTTTGCATGACCTGGGGAGGATGGACCTGTACTTGAAACCCCTCAGTGGAGCTGTCTCTGTGGTTATATATCCCCTGCCCTCCCTAGAAGGAGGTTGGCTAGCGAAGCTGGGCTGTTGGAGCATTGGGTTCGCAATCCCGCCGCACCTCCAGGATTGGCCACTGAATGCCTTCTGCAGAGCTCTCAGATGGGAAGGTGTTCTTCAGGAATGTGCTGGAGGGTAACAGAACCCGACAGCCTCTGCAACCCACTTCCTTGCCCCTGCTGGACAGAGGAGGGGGAGAGAGGGCCTTCTCTTCCTCAGGCTCTTAAGGGAGCTGGGGGAAAGAAGAGGGAAACTTTCCCCCATGTGGAGTGGTCAGATGCTCCCATTTGCTAAACAAGCTTTTAGCAGCGCAGGACCTTTTCTGAAGCCTCTGTTTTTGAGGAGTTGCCTTACTTACTGGTTTAGCAAAGCAACGCTTGTCTAAGAGAAGGGCTGGATAAAGCTGTGTGGCACTTTCGGTGAACAGCCCTATTTTCTTCTTGGAATATAACTGGCAGAGGTGAAAATCCATTTGTGCTGCAGTCCCTCCCAGCTTCTGCTGCCCATGATTATTAGGGTGCAGCAGTTTCCTCCTTGCAAACCCATATGAAAACACTGCAGGCTTTTGCTTCATCCTCTGTCACCCGTTGTGAAGAATGCAGAAATGATTTTTCTCTGCATCTCCATTTGTGCCCTCGCTCTTTGCTCGTCTGCTACAACTGGGAATTGTAATCAGTAAATGCATTTTCTATTAGTGCTAATGATAAATCCTGGTCAGAGTGTTCCTGTGTCAGTGCTGCATGGGTCTGTGCAAAGCATGAGGGAGAGCAGTGCTTGGGAGAGGCCATTTCAATTCTGCTTCTGAATCGTAAAAGGAGGAGTTGTCTGTTGTGTGAGGGCACGATGTGCTTGTTAATAACTGAAGCACATCATAAAGAGAGGGAAGGATGGAAACATCTCCCCTGCCTTCTTTAATCATGGAATAGATAAGGAACAACGTGTAAAACTGGGAAGAAACATGAGAAAGAATTTAAGCAGCCATAAATGAAAAGCTGATATATTTCTTTTTTCTTTTTTTAATAGCAGCTGACCTTTATTCTTCCTCTGAAGAGTGGTGGTGTTTGAGTCCATTAAACATGACATGCACCAGGCCACCTTCTCAAGGCTGACCAGTCCAGAAAAGCCAGGCTGTGTCATAACCTTAGCGCATAAAGCTGCACAAAAGATTTAGGCGACAGTGTTGATTTAATTATTAAGGATTCTGTTTGTCTGAGTCTGTCTGCCTCTCCTACCTACACCCTGCATTATGGGCTGTTCTTCATTACCTGCTCTACCTATCTTTGCAATCTAGCCACAAACAGTTTTGGTTGACCACACCACTTCCCTCTTGAAAGTTAATACTGTTTGACTCATTCTGTACTGCTAACACCAAGCCAAAGAAAACAAGCCAAAGAATAACCTGCTTGTATGCAGTTTGGAAACTTCTCAGAGGCCCTGCTTTCAAAATGCTCTACAGTAGCTTACTATATCTCTCTGCAGCTGCAAAGAAAATGAGGAAAGCAAAAAATGATTCAAGAATCAAAAATAAAGACTAAGCAGAACCACATGAAATTTATGAGCTTCCAGTGAACTGCAGTCCTGTGTAGGCACAAGGGAGCATTAGTGCAGAGGAGGGACTGCTTAGAAACTACAGATTAAAATACCCAAACCCATTACTTCCGAAAAACAGGTATTTTCAGCTGTGGTGTGGAAACACCAGTCATCAGACTTGGTAAAAGCAAAGGTCTTTAGTTCAAGGGAAGTGTGTACAGCAGCTATACACTTTTTTTAGACAGGAGCAAAGTTTTTTGCAAGTCGTCAAAGCCTGAATAGTCAATATCCATGGAGAGTAAATTTACTTTCATCTTGCCAAATTCCCCTGGTTTACATAGACAGTGAGCCACCAGACCTGACCTTTAAGTTGCAGGTCTCTTGTTCAGCTCTGAGTTTGAATGATGGAGACCTTTTACTGTCTAGAGATATTTCAGTGAACTGATGAAACGGATTCCTATCTAAGCTGTTTCTCTGACCTCCTGCACCATGATTGTGCAACTCACTTTCCTGTTTGTTTGTCCCCTCCAAGGCACTGCAAAGGTGGCAAATGTGTCATCCCTATCTTTTCCCGCTCAGACTGAGGGCAGGGGTGCAGATTCATCCCACCAAAGCTAACATTTGATTAAGGTGCCTGAATTAAGAGCCTGGTCCTGTGTACTCAGCAGAGAGACAACCTTCTCCCAAGGGCTGCTCAAATGGCGGCTCAGTCCGTGCTGTCTGAGCCTTGTGTTTCTGCAGATTTTCTTTGGACAGAGGTGTCTTTTTGTGCCTATATTTTTCTTGGTTGCTTGCTGAGCTGCTGGTTGGCTGGTTGTGCCTCATTTTGCACCTACTCTTTCATACATATCTTCAGCTAATGATGTCTCTGCCCATGGCTGGAGGGTATTCCTATGGCAGTTTGTACGTGTGGGAAGATGCAAACTATAAAGAAACAAAAGACACTTTTGGCAATGTGATGCTTAAGTTGGGAGTCATTCAAACTTTGTCAAGGAGTCGGGATTTTTAAAGTGTATACATTGACATGGGGGAAAGGGAGAAGAAAGCGAAGGGTATAATTTTGCAGACTAATTTAACTTTCATGAACAACTTCTTCTCTCCAAACTCCTACTGCTTGGTTCCCTTACTTTTACTTCATTGCAATGACCTAATTCCTGGGGTGAACCCACAGAATAATTGCACTTCCAAGGCAGAAATAGAGGACATGTATATGTGGGATTCATCAGAAGTTTTGGTGGATCCACAGCAAGCAAAACAATAGTGTTTTAAGTGGAAATGTGTTTGCGCATTGCTGTTTGTTAGTACAGCACAGGACTCACCAGCAGGGCTGGGGGGAGAAGCAGCATGTTTCCTGCCTCTCTAAAAGTGTCGAGATTGCTTTTTCTGGCTGTGGTAGACGTGAGGCTTTTCATATGTTCATCAGGAGGCAGGGAGAGAGCTGGAGGGACCCAGCCTGGAGGAGCCTGGGGTCTTGTAGTCAGTGTGCCAGCCTCCACTTGTCGCTTTTCCTGGGGTCATTCCCCACTCTACTGGCACAGCTGGATAGTGAATCAGTGATGAAAAGGGCTCTCCACTTGCAGTTAGGTCACTCACCCGGAAAATAGGAAACTGAAGTTTGTTTTCTAATATAGGCCAAGCCAGAGGGGCTTGATCCAGGCTCTCCTGCCTCCTGGGAGAGGGGGCTGTTCTGGGGCAGGACTCCCTCTCATTGCAAATTTTGCTCTACCTAGAGCATCTGTTTATGTGGGGCTTTTAAAGAAGCACTGATTTAGAAAAGAAGAGCTGGGGGGGGGGGGGAGAGGAAAGGAAATCCTTCCAAAATTTTGTCTACTATTAAAACATGTAGGAAAGAATGCACCAACAGCTCAGGGTGCACGTTTTTGCAGTAGGGCAGCTATCCCCCAGCAGAGGTGCAAGAAGCTACCTGAGGTTTCCCCTGGGATAAGCGGGGAGTTACTGGAAAGCAGGGACCCTGCTGTGTAAATCATTGTTCATTTTGCTGTATCACTGGACACTTGTTCAACACGCAGCCGAGTTGGATCACCTGCTGGAAAAACTAAATGCTCAGAAAAGGATTGTACCTGAAACATCTAGTCTGTCTGCAGCTACTCAGAGTAACAAGCAGATTTTTCCACAGAGACAGTGAAAGGATGAGGTTTGCCAGGGAGCTGATAGGAGAAGCACATGTGGAAGGGCTTCCCGTCTCAGTCTGTCTGTGCTTGGCATTGCTTGGTATTCTGTTTCTCAAGGGCAGCTGGATGTCAGCCTGGTCATCAAGTCACATAATATCCAGACTCAATCACACGTTTCCCAGCACCTTGTGCCTATGGTCAGGTCAGGTCTGATGACCAACACTGGTTCTGCTGGTAATTACAGACATGGCATGAAAACATTGAGCATAATATCCTGTCTACCACAATGTTCCTTCTGTCTGGAAAGAAGGTTTGCATTGTAGAGTACTTAAGAAAAACAGCAGAAAGATATAATTGCTGATGAGTTTACTCAAAGCTCTGACTACCATCACCATTATTTTTTCTCACCACAGCAATAATATTTCTAGCTTAGGAAGCAGAAAATATCCTACAGTGTGTCTAATTAATTTTTAGGATCTTTTTACTTATTCTCTTTTTAACACTATGCAAGAGGTTGGTGAGCTCTGATGCTGTCCTGTACTGACTCTTCTAATGCCTGAGTGCAGTATAAGTCTTTTCCAAGTGATGGAGACTAGAGAGGATACCACTATACAGATTGGTTTTATTTTCAAGCATGGTTTCCTCGAGCCTGGTGGGCTGCTTTGTAGCAATGTTTGGTGCATTACGCTAAGCATGTGCATACATCTCTGCAGGATCAGGTCAGGTCTGTTTGAAAGCACAGCAAACTGCGTCATACTGCTTGCTTTTTCTGTGCAGGTAGGAAATCAAGGGGAAAGAGTGTGCCAAGTATTTTATATCTGGGATATCTGGCACATACATAGAAAAATATTACAGGTTTATGCCCTTAAGGCACTATTTCTATTGTTAGCAAGAAAAAAAATGCAATTTTGTGAGCAGAATAGTTGATATTCAAGCATTTCCCAACTTGGTAGTAATATAGAAGCACTATATTTTAATTCAATTTTGTTTACAAGAATATATAAGGTTTTGCACTAAAGATAGTGTGCTCACTTGCTGCAGTAATGTGAAAGAGTATATTTTCTTCTCATTCTTCACTATGTACAGAATAATTGGATTTATTTTAGCTCCATGGCACAAAACAATGTGCACCACTTTATTAACTGGACACAATGAAACATGGCTTATTTTCTACCCCACTAGAGCTGGAGTCAAACCAAAGCTCTTAGCACAAACAGCCCAGAAAAGTAGATGCTTGTATTAAAGTCCAACACGATTTCAAAGCAGCCAGCTTTCATTAAACCAAAACGTTGGGTCTCATCAGTGACTCCCTACTTCAACAACATCTGCCAGATGCTGTTATTTTCCTGTGTATAATCTGCTTTTTGGGTACGAAATGTTTCCATTTCTCCCTGGAAGAAGGGGAGGTGGGGGGCAGAAAAAAGAGGGGGAGGTATTCTGCTCCTCTCTGGGAGAAAGGGCTCCACTTAATTAAACTCCCCTTATACTATTGCCACACAAATACACCCTGCTGATTTTGGCCAGAAAACTTACGGATAATGCACATGAAAACCTGTGGTGTTTGTGCTCAGATCTGCCTCTAGCTGGGATGCTCAGAAGCCATGAACCAGTGAGTCTCCATCAGGCACCTGGTCCCCCAAGCTCAAATCTTTTGAAGGCATTAGCGCCTCCCGATGCTCCAAATAGTCAGATTTGTGAGTGAACAAGAGCAAGGCACATAAGAGTGTACTCATCCTATGAACTGATGAAAAGAGAAGAAAAATGTCCGTTAATGCATTCCAGTAGTGTTTGCTTCTAAAAAGGCCTTGGGTACCCACAGGAATTGCAGTAGCTTCAGCTGGCAGAATGAGAACGATGCCTTTCCTCAGCCTCTGTTTTACCTGTTCATCCCCCCCTGAACCTGAAGAGTATCTTGTGACACTTATAAACTGGATTAAAATTAAGGTAATGGGAGACCTGTTTCTTTTTCTGCACCCGGAGGCATCTCAGTGCGCTGGTGCTGTCGTCTCCATGGGGCCAGCTGTGGTGAAACCTGCGCCGAGCAACCATTCCCAGTGAAAACCCAATGTATGCAAAAACAGGGGCTGCCAAAGCACTTTGTTCTCGTCGACTCCACATCCAGAGCCCCAACCAGATGGCTGCAGGCCAAGCTGAGTGCTCCACAGTCTCTTAAAGTCTATAAAACTGCGTTTCCCTCCCATTAAGTGGGAAAGTACTTTCATGTTGCGTTGCTGTAAAAGTATCGGAAAAGCTAATGTTTTCTCCGCACTCCTTGTTTAATATTCAGTGTAAAAAAATCTGCCTGACCTCACTGAGGCAGTATTTGAAAGGGATATAAGAAAAGAGTCCAAAAGGCCCAAACCCGGAGGTTTGGCCAGGCAGGCTGGATGTCCTGTTTATTCCATTGTCTGACCCTGCAACCCAAGGGAAAAAAATGCTACCCTTTTCTTTCCTCTGCTAGTACCTGCAAATTGATGCTTGTCAAAAACCATGGGGAGGGAAAGAAGACAGTGGTACCATCTCATGGCAAGCCAGCTCTCTCTGCGAGCTGTAGGCCAGGGTCTTCTTCATTCAACAGCTGGATGTTTGATTGACTTCCATAAAGTGCCGTCTGATCTGCAGACCTGGCAGATCCTTGTGGCGAAACTGCTGGCTCAGCAGGGCCACGCTGGTTCCCAAGGGCCTTCTTGCCACTCTTCTTCATCCTGCAACATGCTGCTGTTCTGTACAGGGGAAGCCCGGGCTTGTGGTCACCCCACTGAGTTGGGAGGTCAGCGTCTGCCACAGGGTCACTGGCTGGCCATTGCAAGTCACCTCATTTCTCTGTCATTCAGTTTTCCACCTGTGAAACAGGGATAATAATAGTCCTGGTCTTTACGGGGCTGAACTGAGGATAACCTGCCTGCTCTTTAAGCAAGGTGTTTAGAAGGTAACTTCAAAATAAAGCTAATAAACATAAAAATGCAAGTCACACTAGCAGTGCTCTGCCTGTGCATTTACAGTGGCTTGGGAAACCCATTTATATGTGTTAGATTTTTCTGAGACTGTTCTTCACTTTCCTGCTGCAGACCCTCATGCAAAGCAGATTCTGTGTTGCTACCTGCAGCAGTCAGCAAGGGAGAAGAGGTTAAATAGCTCTACTGATTGTGGTGGGAAGAGCCACTTTTGGAGCTACGTCTTGAGGTGACAATAGTGCCTGGCATCGATTCTAGGTAGCTCCCTCCTAAAAACGACAATATGTGGACAAAAAACAACAACAGAGTTCCCTTCAGCAGGAACCTGTTGGCACTGATCTTTCTTACCTGAATGCCGTAGCATGAGTGGAATTTCCACAAGCGCTAGGGATGAGACAGATCTTGGGTGTGATGATGCACCACTGGTACCCCCAGGCTACAGAAAAGACCCTGTCCAAGAGGCGGCTAACTGAGACACCTCCCTTCAGTGCCCAAAATTCAGCAGGGCTGGGTGGGGGCCTCCAGGAGTTTCACTCTGTGGTTGAGCAGCGCAGAGACAGGCAGAGATACTCCCATCAGCTCAGCCAGAGCTGGCCTGGGAACAGGGTGCCCTGCGGTGACCTCGGGAGGATGCTGTGCCTGGGTTAATGTGCCTTGCTTGCCGCCTGCTCTTTGGTTTGTTGAGAGCGAGCTCGAGTTTGCCTGCCCTGCCCAGCGTCGTGTGCCAGCTCGACACAAACTTGGTGCCCGAGCTGGTTTCAAAGCAGGAAAGTTAATCCTGCCCCAGCAGGCTTAATGCACCCTTGTCCTGTTGGCTTCAGGAGGAATCGCTCACCTCCGTGCGAGGCTGTAAGCACACGGGCTTGCGCTGCTGGGATGCTTGGTTTCACACCAGGCTAGGCAAAACTCTGGATGCCGGGAAGGCAGCACCAGGGAGGTAGGAGAAGAAGGTGGGGTAGCAGGGGTCAAGTTTGGCGCTGATGCACTCACTCGAAAGCAGAAGATGTCTGAGCGGAATTTGAAATTAGGAATAGGTTGCGCTGGGGGAAAGGATTTGGAAGGATCTGGCTCTTGGCTCTGCAAGCCGGGGTTCAGCCTGCTGAAGTTCAAAATAATCCAAATGTATGAGGTACTTTACACTTCATGTATGACTCTGCGTGTTTGTGTTCAAGCCCAGGGTCAGGAGCCCAAGGCTTGAGGCAGAAGCCAGCTTTGCATTGCTGATAGATGAAGTGTTTGCTCTTGACCGACCAGAATGCCAGATAAAAGTCTTTTTCATCTTTCTTCGCTTCTCCCTTCCTTTTTTTCCCCCTTTTTTTTTTTTTTTTTTTTTGGAAGCCCTAATGGGTCTCTTTAATGATGAAACCGCTACTATATAATATGTCTTTTTATATTTTAATTCCCTCCCCCCCCTTGGGATAATTCACAGCACAGTGTGGAATCCGAGACAGTTGAAGCTGTGCCAAAGGGCCTGGCAGCAGGAAGAAACGCAAGCCACTGCAATTTGGAACCATAATACAAGTTATAAAATTTAATTTTAGAAATGCAGCTACTGGGAACTGCTTTTAAATGTGCGTTTTCCTTTTAGTGCGTAAAATGGTCCTGTGTTGCGACTGAGCTGCTCGGGCAGCGTGAAAGAGTGCTCTGTAGAGTAAGGGGCATACAGAGCTCTCCAGTGATCTGTTGCTGCTTACTCGCTAATACTCAAAATTGGAAGCTGGATGTTCATGCATGTTTACGAATGTTTATGTATTAAACGCCATGGGGATGTGTGGCATAGGGCACGGTGGATTATTTTAGGAATTTTGTGGCAGTCTGTTTCACTGCTGTAGCCATGTGTTGAGAGAGGACTCAACATAGGAACAGCACTGGTCACCTCCTTGCGGGGGGGGGGATGGAGATACAAAGAAAGCTGCAGGAGGCAACTCTTCATGCCAAGAAAATGAAAAGTGGGAGCAGATAGACGGTAAACTATTGCATTCAGCAGAACCAAGGACGGTGCCACCTTCTTCAAGGGAGCAAGGAGAAAAAAAGGTGTTTGATCTATGGGCTAGTGATCTCACATGGAATTCCCGTCAGGGTAACAGTGTCCTACGGGAGGAAGGGGAGGGGAGACAAGACGTCCTTTTTGCATGCTCTATGTGCTGTCTTTGTGGTTACAGGTTGACCCACAAAAGATCCCAGTGTAGAGAGCAGCCACAGGCAGCAGTTAGAAAAGACCTTAGTCCTTGCATAGTGCTCACTGTGGCTAACAGGCTTATCTAGAAACCAGCCCTGCCCATGGTGGGATGTCTCTGCCCTTCCAGCTGAACCTGGACAAGCCCCGATGCTGCACCGGAGCTGGGCCTTTCCAGTGCATTCTCTGTTCCTTACCAGCCTCACAGGGCCGCAGCACAGGAGCTTCATGGGGACCATACTCCAGGGGAGTGCTCTAACTCCTGCATGGCCATGACCAAGTCAGTTGTGCACTGGCCAATGCGGTAATGTCAGCAACTACACTCGCATAATCACACATGTGGTGGGATCTCACGTTTCTGAAGCTCCTGATGTCACTAAGAGAAACTTCATTACTCCAGTTTCAATTCTGCCAGCTTCTGGTGTTTCTTTCCTATTTCTGTCTGTAAATCCATTGCAAAAGGATCAAAAACTTGGACTTGTTCAGGTTTGTTATTTTATTGCCCCATAGTACTTACCAAATTATGGTACCTTATGACAATCTGGGCCTGAATTTTTAGAGGCACTATTCCAGTGCAGGTGTAGCAGAGGGGTCACTCAATGTTTCCTCCTTTTATGCATCCCCACAGATTGTTCTCCTGTTAGAAACACCTCCTCTCCCAGTGTGAGGTGTAAGAAGGCACTGCAGTTTTTTAGTGGATCTGGTCCTTCACACTAGACGCCACAATACAGTAACAATGCATTACTTGCTTGTGTCGCGTGTTCTTGCCGAGAGGTGGTTTCAGTTTGATTGCGGACGGCCGCCAGCTGGTTAGGTACTTTGCCAGTGGATGAGGGGTATGGAAAAAAAGCAACCAAAAACCAACAGACAAAAATAAATTTAAAAAAAATAATAGAAAACAAAAATAAGTCAACAGACCTCATGTGTCAGTGAGATTTTCTGATCTTTTTCCCCCCCCTCCCACAATAGGACATCGTCAGAAAATAGATGATCAGACAAAGCCCGGGAGCTTGTCCTTTTCAGAGCGCCTGAGTGAACTGGAGCAGTTGCGTCGTACGGCCATGAGGGTCAGCCCACACCACCCAGCCCCCACACCCAACCCACGAGCCTCCTTGAACCACACCACTGCTTTTAACCCTCAGCCTCAGAGTCAGATTCAGGGTAAGTACCTGAAATCCTCCTCCTGCTCTCCCATCTCCACCCCGCCAGCCTGTGGAGCATGGGGGCTTGCTGCCCCCCAGCCCCTTCATCTCTTCTAGACTCCCCTTGGCCACCTTTAATGAGTGAAAGCCTTTAACAAGTGAAAGGAGGGGTTTCCTAACGTATGTCTCTGTTTCTCAAGACCTGACAGATTTTAAGGGGTCTGTACTGCCTCATCTTCCTCCTGTCAGTACAGCTCACTGGTGTTCATTAACCTCACCTATGCTAGAACTGTAATAACATGAAAGCTGTTGTTTTCTTGCGAAGATGCATCGTGCCAGGTCTTTTTTCATGTGTAGGTGTATTTCCTGATGGGTATTTATCAATCACATTGTGTGCTTGACTTAGAGAGAAATACTGTCAATGCCTTGCTTTGGCCTTTCCCAGGAAGGCAGCAGCAAAGAAAGCTTTGCAAAGTGCTTTGTCCCCTGAAGACAACTTCTTAATGTTAAGACTTCAATACCAGCAGTCAAGTTTGAGCGTATTTCTGTAGCCAGTGGTTATTTGAATGATGATGTGCAGAACAGTGATTCAGGAGTCATTTCCTTCGAGGCTCAGGCTCGGATGATGTGAGTGAAACCAAGATTTCTAGCTTGAAATCTTTCCTGCCACCACTAGAGCTGAGTCCATCCCTCCTAAAACCTGTTCTGTCCCTAAGATCATCTGAAACTCAATGAGCAATGAATCAGGTCACTAAACCAGCAGCTGATGCATGTTCTGCAGAAAACGCATCAAAAGTGCAGCTTCATAGTGGGTTGCAACTGAAGGGAGGATGCAGAACAGTATAAGTTTTAGTGAACACTGTTCCCACTGGAGTTTTCCTCTATTCTTCCAGCTGGAAAGAAATGGCCTCAGTTGAGGTTCTCTGCTGGGGTTTTGGGGAGAAATAGTTACCGCAAATTAGAATAAGTTCTTTCTTCAGCATTTATTTTCAAACCAAGGGTACTCTTTATTGCATGCAGAAAGGATTATCTGTTACTTAAGGCAAACACTTGTTACATCCTATTATTCCCAGGGCTGGGAAGGGCTCAGGCTCAAGTAGAATCTACTGCAAGTGTGCTGCTGACTTTGCTGTGAGCAGAAGCAGGCGTTTTTGAACAGCACGGGAAATAAATCAACACATTGTCATGAGCTGTAATGTAGACAGAGGTGGGCAAAAAGACAGTTGAAAGGACCACCCAGCTCCTTGCCCCTCCAGAGCCATGCCAGGTCAGGTCAGGTGAAGGATCCAGTCTCAGCCCTGGCAGTTCCCTCACTTAGCGTTGTGATTTGCAGAGCAAACCACGTTGGGTTTCTGCTGCGCACAGCTCTGTTCCTGTAAGAGAAAACACACATATTATTATGGCTACTCAGCAGCCAGCAACTATGTGGGTGGAGGTATCGGTCGCAGACGTGCATTCTTCTGCTTCTTGGGAACACTATATGCTTAGCAGGGTGTCAAGGTTTAACAGTCCACTATCCCTCTTCCCTGGTTCCCTGTGAAAGTCCCTCGCTCGTACGAACTTCAGAGTGATAGGCTTTTCACACTTGGACATGGATTTAGCTGCTCTCTCCAGAAATAGTTTCACTACAGTGCTCTGATTTGCTCTTTGCAAACCAAATTTTAATGTGTTTCACCTGTGGACGTTGCTCAGAAAACTATAGCAATTGAACTGCTAGTGTTCCCTCATTGATACAGTCCTCTTCAGGCTGCTTTCTCCTGATTCCCCTTTCCCCCTGCCTCTGAAACGTGCACATTATCCATTGAGCAGCTTGTTGAGGCTTGCAGTCACTATCAGTAAAATAAACCCCAAACTGAAGCCTCCCTCATTTGGGACTGTCTCTGTTGCAGACGCCTTTTAATTTCTAGGGCTTGTCTTTTCAGGGTCACGCTATCACAGTGAGGAAAAGGGCTAGGCTCCAGAGCATCATTTTTAACTCAGTATGATCTGTTTTCAGGCTGATCTCCTGTGTGAACTCTAGGGAGCTGGGATATTACTTTTGGGGTTTTTCTGGTTCTAAAAAGCAGTGCTACATTTCAGAACACAGGCCTCCAAAAACAAAACACTTCTGGAAGTATTGCTATACCTATCCAAACATCTTTGCATCCTGAAACACTTGTGTTGAAACTCACTGAAGAGAGCAGAGTGCTTTTTATATAGGCATAAAATGAGGCATCAAACCCCATGTGTTGCTAAGTTCCAAGTAGTATTAAACTTTGCTTTAACTCACACCAGTATGAATCAGAGGCTACTCCTCTATTCTTCCAAGCCCAATTATCTTTT
Source organism: Myiopsitta monachus (assembly GCA_017639245.1). NCBI lineage: Eukaryota > Metazoa > Chordata > Aves > Psittaciformes > Psittacidae > Myiopsitta > Myiopsitta monachus. The sequence goes on along the minus strand of CM029927.1, from coordinate 11,280,737 downwards.
TTTAAAAGGCAAAACTAACTCAAAATAGACATCTCAGACTAGTCCTTGGATTTAAAGGGGCAGGTTGCCATGCCACTAAACCACTGTTTATTTGTTGAGGTTTTCATCTATAAAAGGATTGAGGTTAATTTTAACTTCCTATTCTACCAAGTCTTGAATTTGAGCATAAAGCTGCTTGTGTCATGGATACAAGTCCAAGCGAGTTAAGAGACCATAAATTGCTATAATCGAGTTTTATGCTTCTTTCATATCACAAGGGGGGAGAAAGTACACCTGTTCATTTAAAAGATCTAACCATAACCAATTCACAGACCAAAGGGGAACAGAGGGGGAGAAAAAGCTTCCACCACATAACACATGGTTTAAGTTGAAATATTATTCTGTGCCAGTACCAAGCGTGTAATGTCAAAGGATTTGACCCACAGGCACAGAGTGAGGGTATTCAGCTAAAGCTCCAAACCTGGCCAGTGCTGCAACCTTAACTCACCCCTTCCTTTGTACAGAAGGGGAAAGAAAACAGAGACATGTGAGCTGCCCTGAGGTGGTGTTTAGCAAAGTTTAGGAAGACCCTTGATGAGCATTTAAGTTTATATAGAGAAGAGCCATAAATCTATCTATCTGTACATTATGGTTGAGTTTCTTCTAACACCAGCCTGAATCAGATATTAAGACACAATTACTAATTCTACAGTGGTTAATGTTAACCAGAGTAGGTAGATCTGTAATTCAAGAGTTTTACATAAATAGGAATTTATAGGCTTCCTTTAGAGTATAATTTCTTTCAGGGCCAATAAAAATATTTTAAACACGTAAGTCATGGGGCCAAGAAGGTGTTCTTTTGGAGGCATTAATACTGAGTTCATAAATGGCAGAAATAAACTTCTAACTAGTGGGTTTAGGAATATCATGCAAAAACATGTGCAATTAAATAGCTTCATTTTTTTCCCCCAAATTAGCCCAAGCAGTGTTTCCAACTGGTGACTTATTAATTACCCATAGGTTAAAAAAATAAATGAAATAAAGCCACTTCTCCTCTCTCGGGAGAACAGATAATCATTGTAATCACTTTATGCTACATGCTTCTGGTTCCTTTTACGCTTTTATTGCCTTAAAAATATCTGAGTTAGCTCGCCCTTTTTTTCTTCTTCTTTTGTAAATTCTGAAACCTTATATGTTAAGTTTCGTCTGGGACCATACTTTTATGACCAATTCTAAAATCCCTGGAAACCAGAGGCTGTAATAAAATTGCTGACAGATCTTTAAGCGAAGCAGCAGAATTAGCACCGATAGCAAAGCGAGAAACATCATTTAAAGATCAGCTCTTTGAATTAGCATGAAACGTAACGACTGAGAGATTATTCTGTTACAAGCCAGCCTTTTGTCTTCCTCCAGGTGCACCATGCTTTGTTTAAGAGACATTTCAAGGTCCTTGCTATCGTAATCTTGTTCCACCAAAACCAGCCCAAGTTTATCAGGGTTCCCATGAGCAGGTGAAACACAGGAGTGGAGTCAAGGGCGGTATTTAAGCCCAGGGAATTAAAATGGCTGGGTTCTGACTACAGAGGTATCCTGCCTCAATGTATAATATTTCCACTTTTAAACCTGCTCAATAGGCCGTAGGTTAATGGAGTTAGAAGTGTTCACACAGCAGCGTTTCAGAGCAGGCTTCAACAGGGCTGTCATTCTGCCTCTGCGTTTTGCAGCTGCAAAATGTAGTTTTCAGGTGCTTTTGAGAATCCGAATTGATGTGCTTGTAACTCCCTGCTAAAAGAGCTAAGCAGGCTCTGATGATCAGGGACCTGCCAACTCTTTCTGTTGTGCAGTGTGCTCAATGCCGGTATGTTTACGTTCTCTTTGGACACGCCTGTGTCTCCCCATCTTCCCGTAACCCGGGGTGCTTGCAGAGCAAGTATATGGCACTTTAACAGTGTATCATCCCACCTCTACTTGATTAACCACCTGACCTTTCCATCCCAAAATACGCTCCCTGGCACGTCGAGCAAGTGCTGTCTGAGCTTGGCACCCTTCCCATCGGTGCCGCTCCTGCCTCCCCCCGGCTGGTGGAGCAGCAAGGGGTGAGTCGGGCCAGCACGTCAGCAGGCAGTGCAGGCAGCGTAGGCAGTGTGGGCAGTGCAGAAGCTGGCAGTGGGTACATCATTTCCAATCAGCTCAGCCGAGGCTGCCAAGCTCTGCTCCTTCTCCTGGATGTGCAGATCCTGCCTCCCCAGTCCCGCATGCAGTTTCCCCACCATGGGACCAGTTGCACATGTTTTGCTGGCAGCTAGGGGAGATCCTCTTTGATGGAGATCCCCTCCACCTCCCACCTCCTGCAGTGGGCAGCCTACGCAGTGAATGTATGCTGGGAGAGAGATGCTCTTTCTTCTTTCCCTTCTTCTCAGTGCCAGTAGCCAGCAAACGGCTCCTGTGTGGGGAAAAGGAAGGAGTTGAAGCCACCCCAGTGGTGTGGACCCAGAGCTCAAGTGCCACAATCAGCAGGAGGTCGCATGAAGTTTGTTGAAATAGTGATGTTTGCAAACCAAATCTGTTTAGCTGGAAGGGTTCCAACTGGCTCTATCAAAAAGGAAATTTTATAGAGAGAAATATCTTTCTACTGAAAGTACAGTATGTTTCTTTGATTCACAGATAATACTTTTATATAATGCCATGAGTAACCTCCGCAGTTTTTCTTTTTAAGGGGTATGGTGTCATTAGCAGCAGACTCACCCTGCTGTCTATTTATCATGTCATAAACCAGGTCGCATCTGATAAGCACAAAAGCATGTGAGCCATATTAAAATACACAAAATAATTCTTCAATCAGCCTAATAAAGTCTGCTCTGGATAAAAATCCCTCCCCTTTCACACCCCCTACTAACAAATTTTTATAAGCCTCCTATTTAAGGCTGTCTGAATCTATCCTGTAGCTCTGCAGGCACAGATGCTCCCATTTTTGTCCAGAGTTTCTCATATCGACCACACTGGAGTGTGTCTTAGGAAGTTTGCTCTGAAGCATAAACTAAAAGGGAGCAGCAGAAATGTGACTCTTGCCAACTGCAGAAGCACAAAAATAAGTTGTCTAGCATTTCTGGCCAAGTGAGACTTCTTGTTTTGCTGTGAAACTAACACCCTCCATATGTGTATCTTGGAGAATGTTTGTGAGGTTATAGCTTATACAGAATATATTATATAGACTGGAAAAGATCAGTCTGGTAAACTTATACACAGGACATGCATAATACAACTAAATAACCCGCAGCTTCATAGTGTCCATTTTTTCTTGGCTCCAGCTCTCAACATCATTTTTTACACAGTCATTTCATCCCATGTGGAAACAGGCTCCTTACAGCAAGAGGCATGTCTTCCATTTGGTTTGTAAAGTTTGTAATGCCATTTGGGTCCTCTCCAAATAGTAATTTTCACAGGGATAAAATTCTGTTATGGTGACACATTATCTCTGCCAAGACTTTGCTTATCTGCAGGGCTGGTTCTGCTGGGACACACAAGAGGGCTGGCGATACCCAGCAGCAGCCCAGGAATGAGAGCGGTCACAAGGAATTCCCACTGTGTAGACTTAGAAATCTCCTCTCTTCTCTTCTCCCCTCCCAGAAGTGGGCCACCATTTTTGCCATATTGGGATACTATAGGTGCATTAATAGCAGTATGGAAAGTTTTAGACAAATTTCATCCAAGGTCCAGATGAAGTGATGATCGTCCAGGGTTCAAGAAAAATTTAACTGAAGTGGCAGCACATGCAAAAGGGGGCTGTTAGTATGACCAGAGGAATAAGCACCTTCCTTGAAAGAAGAGCTTAGCAGAGCTGGGTTTTTTCAGCGTGCCAAAACAGAGGCTGAGAGGGAAGATAATTACAGTCAATAAACACAGCAGAGAGGTTCAACATCAGGGAGGGAGGAGGACCATTTGTGCTGAAGGATGGTGTTGGCTCAAGAACAAGTTGTTATTCTGTAAACTGACTGTCAGTGAATTTAGGCTGGAAATTAGAAGATGGTTCCTAGGTATCAGAGAAGCCCTGGCAGCTTTCCAGGGGGCTATCAGAGCCAGAAAGATGCAATGTAAGACATATCTTGCTATGTTATGCAAGTGCAGAACACAAGATGTGGCTGGGCTGCAGGACCCAGGAGATGCTCTCTGGGCTCATATTTTCTTCCATTCAATCAATTCTCTGCACCTGTGGCTTTAGTGAGGCAAAACAAGAGATGTGTCATTCTCTGGGACAGGCAGGAGGATGCTCAGGGATCTTCTCAACTCTTTCCTCTGTTGGATCCCAGTGAAAAGGAAAAACCTTTGCCTGCAAACCCCTAGTACACTCTTTACTCCCATGTGGACCTCCAGGTCTTCAGCACTTCTCTCTATAAATCGCACCTGGGCTGCAAGCTCAGTCTCTACAACAGCAGCATCGGAGACCTCATGCTTTGCCTGGTATAGGGAGGACTTTTCCCATCTGAGGGTGGCAGGAATTTGTACTGCTGCCCCCTCCACGCACCTCGAGGATTCATCCCCTTCAGCCACAGATTTGTGCCTCCTCTGTCTGTTCCCACTTGGGGCAGAGCGAGGTGAGGAAGCCAGTTCCTCAACACCTGCCCAACTGCAGGCAGCACACCCAGCTCCGGGGCATAAGCCTTGCTCAAGAGCCTCCCATGTCTCTTCACATTCAGCTCTAGAAAAAAAAGAAAGGGCTTGAAATTGTTCAGCTTTTTCATCAACTGAAGGCACTAATGGAAAGAGTTATGCAATGGTGTTTAATCCAGAAGATTTCCAAGTGTCGATATATTTGGAAGATACCAATCTTCATATTCCAGTTGCCTGGCACTTCCTGAGGTTAAAAAAGCAGTAGATATGGCAACAAATATGTTTTTAGTCCCCAGCAAACATCTCCACTTACACAAACTTTTCTTCTGCTTTTTTTCCCCCTTTTGTCCTCCCCACGGAGCATCCTAAAGGATGACTTTAACTAAAGACAAGGAAATCTTAGTTTGAAAGCAGAAATCAAGAAGTTGTGAGATCTGTATCTTGTTCTAAGTTTTGTCAAAGTCATTCTTTTGGCAAGTTGTTTAGATCTTGATTTCTTTTACAGACCAGTTAGGAAAACTTAGCACACCAGAAAGGTGTCTTAAGCGAGATTTGTGATAGTGCCCGACCACCTAAGCCACAAAGAAATCCATGACAGCTGTGTAGATGCCCTTGGAAATCCCTCTCACTGTCTAGCTGAAACTATAAAATTTGGCAGCTCGTGCCCAGACACAGTTTCATTTTTCATTAATCAGTCCATGTCTTTTACCACATGAGAACAACACTGAGCTGATGGATACTGCTAAGAGAAGCAGAGCTTGCAGGTAGGGACAAGTATCCCCTGTTCAGTTTTTGACTTGCACAGCAATCCTCTGTGGTTTGTTTTGTTTTGTCATCTTCCACTCAGTATGCCAAAGTCCCTTCTCCGTTATGTCATTGCAAAAGTGGAGCTGCTCTCTGACCCAATGCAGGAATCCTGTGCCTCCACTGATGCTACCAGCCTAGTGTTAGTGCTGTCAGCGGCCACTGTGATTGCTGGAGAAGACAGTGATTTACTCAGTTTCACTTCTTGCTCCTTCAGCTCTCTCACGGTACAGGAGTGCTGGAGTAACCCCTCCAAGGTGGACCATCTGCCCGCTCTTCTCCTCATTTCTGGGGCAACTGAGAAGGCTCAGCATCATTCAGAATGGCAGCTTAAATGCTTTCTACCTCAAGGGACATTTGTATCTTTATTGAGATTAGCTGTGCCACTGGGCTTTCTAACTTTTCCATGGGAACACCTTATTCTGGTTCACCAGTTATCTTGCCTGGCGCTAGATCTCATGTATGGCATGTATGCTGTAGATGTCTAAAGCAAATATCCCTGCCTACCCCAGAGGCAGGTGCTTCCACTGTCCTGAACTTTGGATGGCAACGCATGGTCATGTGTTTGATAACATTTTGGTATTTGAGGCAGCTGCTTCTTGGTTTGGGGTTTATTCCTCTCTGGCCCTTGAACAATATTCTCAGCCTTTGAATGGCCCAATTGTGAGGAAGATTAAAAGTGCTGATTGCAAAACTCCAGTAAGTAAAATCTCTCTCAGTTCTTTACTGACAAACCCAGTTTCTTTCCATAGCATTCTCCTCTTTAATCCCCTCTTGGCAGAACATGACATGTTTTGATACCATAGATCAAATTACCTTCCATGGTAAATAAAACAAACAAAAAATAAATAAGAGCTCCTTACCCTAAAAACAAACACCCACCGAAACCAGCTTATTATTCAGGAGATGCTGCCCACATGCCAGAAGATACCACTTTGATTTTGTAATTGAATATATTCTTTTCCCTCAAATACTGTACTGAGCCTCTCCAAACTGAAAATGCTGAAGGATTAGAGCACACTGACCACACACACCCATACTATTTGCCATCTAGAAAACAAAAAAGGAGGAAACAATGCTAGTGCATAAGCTAGTATTCAAATGCTTGTTGCTGAAGAGAAAGCCCCACTTCACCGTACAGAGCCCACATGGTCTGAGTTGGTGTGGACAGCTGGATTTGGATGGAGTGGAATCAACACCTCCAGCTCCGCTGGAGGCTCAGCAGCTACCCATGCTCATAGCATCCAAGAGGCTTTGCAATCAGGAGGGCCAGCACAGGGATAAATCCTGCTTTCTTCAACAGCCCAATTTATCCAAGGGGCAGTGGACTCCTTTCAAAGCATCAAGTGCAGGCATGTCCTCGTCTTTTCCACTGCCATGCCTTTAACAAGATATTGCATCAAGCAGATCTTCTGTAATGATCCCACGTGGTTAGAGGGTTCATAGGGCTCCTTTTACATAACTGAGTACACAGTACACCCTTAGCAAACTTATAAATAAGTTTTCCCTGTGTATTCAGTATATGATGACCCCAGCAAGTGGAGGTTGTTCACATGCAAAGAACAATGGGCTTGGATATGCTTAGTAACACAATCAATTATGTGGAGAAGTACACACTATATAGTCAAACAGATGATCATCTCCATCTGACCATTTTCATTCTATTTATACAGCTCTTCTCTTAAAAGCATTGAAAAACTAAAGCATATGACATAGATCTATTAAAAATTTGTGGGTTTGCTGTCACGGTCGGCTCGATCTTCAATGAAAATCAGCCAGGTCTGCTTCAGAGTTTCACTTGGTTTATTTGCATTGGCCAAGAAACTCAGTTCAAGATCAGTGATTCTGAGAGCTTCCGTGATCTGGTGCTCAACTCCAGGCCCTTTCAGGGGGTCTGGATATCTGCAAAAAGAGATGTTTTGAATGCCTTTGATTAGGTACCCAAAAATGGAACTGGATCACTAGACACGCTTTAGAATATAAACCACTGTAGTTTGCATCCTTTGCATTTTTGAATTGTTACAATTATCAGAAATTTTAGGTATGACTTGGCCAGTTCAGGTTCCCTTAGCTTCTGGCAGATCAAATTCACATAATTGTTAGCAACAAAAAACAATGAAACCAAAAATCTTTTGCACAGGTAGAAGCTATATATTCACTGCTTTATTCCTTGATAAGTTTCCAGTATGCAGAGAAGTTGCTGTAGACTGCTATCTCCTTTGGCATGTGGGAAAAGCTACATTTTGTCAGAAGCTATTCTTTGTTTTATTAGTGTAGAGGTGATTTACAGCTAGCTAAGCAAGTGTAGCATTTATAATTATTTCAGTTCTCATTGTGTAATACTACTGAAGTATATTTAATTTTTAAAATCCCAAGTCCAAACGATGATCCTCATTCTACAGTAAAATATAGGAATAACTGCTCGAAAGAGTAGTCTCTTTGATATCCTTCAGACCCATATATACATCAGCAATTTTACATGCAAAACCAGTTGCAAATTCGAACCCAGTATTAATTAGTTAATGGGGGAAGGTATCCATCGGAAAGCAGTGCTGCTCTGACATACGTTACAAAATGAACACTTGTGTTAACTTGAAAAGGAACCACACAAAAGGGAGGGAGACATTTCAAGCGAATGTCAACCGAGATTGCCAGCTAACACTCACCTAGATAGCAATGGATCGCTAGCGTATTGTCATTTTTACCCCTCCTCTGCAAATACCTTTTTGTAAAGCTCTCTTTCAGCTTCCTTCAGCTTTTAAGCACGTATATGGGTGTTTGTGCCAGGCGCTTGTGCTGGTGGCACTCCCTGGCCTCCACCCTTGTGAGCACTCTCCCATTGCCCAGCCAGCAGATATACCCCACAGGTGGATGTGGCAGGGGATAAGCTGCCTGGGACGCGCAGGAGTCAACCCTGTCCCAGGGAAGCCTCTTGCAGGTCACCCTCTTCTCAGCAAGGGAGAGATAGCACTGCCCATCAGTGTTATGAACTGCAAGAGCCTCATGTGCCCCCTGGGCACTGAGGAGCTGGAGAAGGGCTTTCACCTGGGATCAGCTAAAAAGGAGCTGTTGGGGCACAGGGAGAAACCAGGAGGAGTGGGGTATGCCAGATGCTTCAGCACAGCGGAGGGCCTGGCCATCACCAGCACATCTGTAGGTCACCCCTGGGTGATCGAGCCTGAGGTTGGCAGGGTGCCACATGGGATCTCTCCATGCACGTGCCGGAGCTTTGGGGAGGAGCAGGAGGCCACTAGCACTGCCTCTCTTGCCCTCACCGGCGTGACTAACACGGCCAGATGTAGAGGAGGGACTAGGTTGAAGCAGGTGAGAGAAGTGAAGGCAGAGAAGAGAGAGTGTGAAAACAGGTTTTCCTGGAAAAGTGAAGGAAATGTATCCATGGATTAAAAAAAAAAAAAAGAAAAGAAGTAAAGAAAGAAAGAAAAACAGCTGTGCTAATTCTTGTGCTTGTTTGATCATGTTCAGAGCCTCCGAAACTCCCATGGAAGGGAACGGTTTTGTTTCATGAGGGTGGTGCATATTGAGTGCGTGTCCATGTGATTTTTGTATTTGTACATTAAACATTTCCCCAAGATGTAATTCCTTCCCTCCTGCACTTGGAATAAAGTGACTTTACAAGAAGGACTGCCTCCAAACAGCAAGCAAAGGAGGGCTGTTGGGGCAAGATAGGGCAAATGTAAATGTGTCTGAGCCAGCTGCTCCACCCAGCCTCTCATCTTTATATGAAAAAGAAAAAAAAGTGTTTCCAATAACCGAAACAGGCAAGGTCTGATCTGCACAGACGGTCTGCAGGCATCTGCCCAAGAAGCTGACGGTTGGCTGGTACATCCTCATCTGATTTATGTTGTGTGTGTGTTAAGCCTTAAATTGTTGAGTCTCTGGCTGGCTGCAGTGGTATTACTGGATGGTTGGTGTATGTTTTCAGCTCACAGAGCTGGCTCTGATACTGGGGTTGTTGGCGCTGAATCAATTCCAATCTCACACCTGTCTGAGACAATGAAGGCCTTGTTGCACACATCTCCACCAAGGGCTGTCATACAACTTATTTTTCACATTTGAAGAAGAAGGAAAAAAAAATAAAGGGAGGACTGAGGAAATGCTGTCTTTTCGCAAAACACATTCCCCATGTTTGGGTACAGCACGCCCCTCTTTTCTTTATGGAGAAATAAAGTTATAGAACAAAGCCAATAGAGAGCTTATGGAAAGTATAGCTTAATCCCGGCAGCTAAGTGTGACTAAGGCTTGGTCTCCAGGGTCTTATTTGTAGGCCCATGCCTGGTAGATTAGGCATGGGAGATAGGCACCTAGTTTGTGGCAATCTTACTGGAAATCTTACCTCCAGGTGGGTTAACACTGTTAATACCTTCTTACCAGTATGCCTAGCACCTGTGCCATTAACCCAGCATTTTGGGGCCATTTCTTGAGATCTCAGAGGTTGTGAAAAATGCTGGGCTCAAATGCCAGCGTGGCTGAGATCCCCTGCCTTCAGGCAATGAAGTAGCTCAGCTCGGGTGGAGGATCAGCCTACCTCCAGACACCATCCAGTTCCAAGGTGTCTGACCTTGGAAGTCTGGCCTTTTTCTTGATCATCCATCTTTGCCTTTGCAGTTTCCCTTCATCCACTCTTCCTCCTCCAGTTCTGCTGCACAGATGTTTTAAATATGCATTTGTGTGGAAACTGTAATGTTTTAGAACCTTTTGCTGCCCCTTCTGCTGTGCCTTGCTTCCCTCTGAGAGCCGGTGGCAGAGGGAGGCAGGGGCTGCAGGCCTGTCTCATACAGGTTTTCCTTCCATTTGTTGTGTTAATGGCAGTTTTCCACCAACTCAGCTAGGAGGCACGTGGCTGAGCACTGCCTTGGAGACAGATCCCTACTGCTGAAACAGCCTGGAAATGCAGAGTGGCCTTCCAGGGTGTCCCCTCATACCTATTTGCCATGTATCAGCCAAGGCTCACTGGAGCCTGCGGAGTTAGCAGAACTGCTGCAGTGCTGTTTGTGATTGAGGCCGTGGGTCCAAGTGAAAGGCAGGTTGTTCAGTTCAGCAGCTTTCCCGTGTCTTTTTACTATGCTTTTTAGCGTGATCTCGTCCATTTTTGCCAGCACCATCACTGGTTGGGGATAGCCGGGGCTGTGCAGGTGGGAGCGGGCAGATGGGGGGCTGGGTTGTGTTCTTGTTCCTCCTCATCTTGACTCTTACTGCAGGCTCCGTTCTTTGCCCCAAAACATCTTTTGAGGAGGAAAGTAGGAAGGAAAATAGGAGAGTGTGTGGCACTGCAACCCTGCTCCAATGCAGTGAGTTTCAAAAGGTGCGGAATTAGACGAAAAGGCTCTTCAGCCAATGTAAGTTGGCCTTGCTCTACTAACTACGCCAGCTGAGGATCTGCCCTTGTGCCTTGTCAGGGTGGTCTTCAGCATAAAGATAAATGATTAACTATGTAATGAGTGAATATAAAGACAGATGGTAAAGTATTCTTCTGTTGGTACTTGCATGCCTTTGTTTAAGAATACTGAAAAAGGCCCTGCGGTGATGAAATGCAGACGGGAGCGTGATGTTATCTTGCACCTATAAACCTTGCTCTGAGTCCACTGGTGGCCACTATCCAGAACTGCTGAGTTCAGACACACTGGCTTGTACTAAGCAGAAATGGCACTTTCAGTCTTCAGTAAACAGCATTTTGCCGCAGGGCCCAAATCCTTCAAACATTTGCCTAGGTAATTGTCTGGTTTTGCCTTCTAGTGCCTCATCATCAGCTTATCTTTAAATTCAGACTGTCTAAATGAGCATGTGAGGATAGGGGAAGAGCTGCTGGAGAGCAGGGGAATAAACGATTTCATACTTAATTCAGTGGCAGGAGAGCCTAATGTGAGTGAAGCTAAGCGATCATTTTAGGATCACGTTGGGGAAAAAATGAGTAATACAGCATATTAATTTAAACAGATTAAAGAGCTGCACAAATAAATGAAGGGGTTTTTTGTTTTGCTTCTCTGGCAGGCCCCAGATATCAACAACTGCAAAACAACAACAACAAATATACATATCTCTGGTTGAATGTAAATGAAATGGCTCAAAATATTGCCAATATTTAAAACTGTGAAAATGTAGACATAAAAACCACTTAATTAGGTCAACTTCTGAAAGCTTTTTCCCTGACCAAGCCAACAACCTATAACCTGCAAGTATCTTGTTCCTTGCCCTCCCATTGGATTTCTATGTAGACGCCTTGTTTGGTCTTACTTAAATAATTATTCAGTATTTGCTTACGCATCACAATTATGTTTAGCTTTGAGATAGTTTCTTAAATGGGAAAAAGTTCCTTTTGCTTATAATGATGACCTGGGATCTTACTCGTCCAGCCGCAGTTGTCTCAAACTGCTCAGTTCAGCGCATTCACTGAGTTAAGCTGTATTTAGCTAAGTTTCTAAAAAGTTTTTGATGTGTCAGCGTTTCATGGGTTCGTAACTGCTAACAGGGAACAGTAACTTTACGTGGTATTTCTGAGCAGGCAGGCTAGTCACAGGGGGTAATTTGGAAAGAGGTTATAGCGAGTTAGACTTTTCAAGCCGTTCAGAAGTGTTTAGTGCATTAAAGGTTAATTTTTAAGATGTTTAATACAGAAAGTGAAACAAAACTGGGTTTTGTATAAAACACCACACATTTCCTATTCCAAGAAGAAATCTTCCTTAGCCTGGCAGCACAACAGCTGTTTGTTGGTTAATACTGGGAATTACTTTATTTCTTCCACAACGGGACATTTTGCAACATTTGACATGTGTTGACACTTCTTTTCTATACCGGATTACAACTTTCCCTCAACACTGTTATTCCTCACTCCACCCATTCTGGTAACACCTGCCTGCACACAAACCAGAAATCGGGGAGTAGCTTCACTAAGTCTGGGACCACAGTGCCCAGTTTCCAGGCAGCCTGGTTGCACCAGGAAGGGACCAGGAGAAGGGGCAGGGAGGTGTGCAGGAGTTGGGGCATCAGCAGGTGCCCCCCAGGTCTCCTCCAGGCATCGCTACCCTGATGGGCGGCACAGGTTAATCTTGCCCTCCTTATTTGGGGCAGGCCCCTTCCTGACCACCCTGATGGAGGGCATGTGTCCAGGGCATTTCTGGCTGAGTCCTACATGCTCAAAGCCCTGTGCCTGCTTATTCAGGGGTCTCATTTTTGGCATCATGTTTCAGACATACTACACATCTATGTTTTGATTTGCTGAGATTCTGCTTTGTTTCTTCATTAGCCCTAAAGAGAGAAGCACCTTTAACTTCAAGGCTCATGCTGCCCGTATCGTTTGCCCTTCATATTTAGATCTAGCTTGCTCTGAAATCAATCAGTATAACATTTAAATACAGCCAGCAGAGCGAACACACAAGCTTACTTGGACCTAGTGCATGTCTTAAGCATTCCTGCTTCTGTAACTGTGGCAAAAGGTTGAACAAGGAGATCAGTCTTTACCTCAGTTTTAACCCTTCTTCCTTGGCTGTACTCCTCCAGCCTCTTTGGTTCATGGGGGAGTCAGGGGAGACATCCTGCTGCCACCCGCCAGAGCCATAGGTTGGGTGGAATCGGTGATGGCTGCAGCGCGGCAGGATGCTGCATTCCTCGGCTACACAGCAAGTGCCAAAGGATTTCGTAAAGGAAGCAAAGCATTTCTTAAACGGCATTTTAAATGTATTTCTGGACTGAATGCTCCTGACAACCCAGTGAGTTGGGGCTTTCAGCACATACTTCTGGGCTTGACTCATTTTCCATTTCAGTTTTGCAGATCTCCTCAAAACCAGCCTGACAGTTTAGAGGAGCAGATCATTTAGTAGAATTTTCAACAAGTCTGTTTTAGTTCAGTACTATAATGGGCAACAGTTTCTTAGTTACCTCCTTTTTAAAAATACCCATGCATCGTTCTAAGTCAAACTGACTTTACAATTATATGTTCACATGAAGAAGACTGAAGACCTTACTTCACCTTGTAAATCAAAGCTGCACTCTGGAGGGAGGTTTCATACCAGTGGGCTCAGTATCATTTTTCTCAAGGTGACCTCAGTTGTTAAAGTATGAAGGTTGCATTTGATATGTCACTTACTTTCTCTAGGTCAATAAAATGAACCAGTGTGCCTTTAGATCATCAGAGATCTGCTTGTTACCAAAAGGTGTTTTAATCCTGATTTGTGTTGGAATTTAAAAGAATCCAAGCAGATTTCATTTGCCATCCTGAATAAGGGTTTGTAGGGTGATACTCTGCTGTGTGTGCAGAGTGCCCCTGGATGAATTCTGCTCTATTAGTTTATAGGCTTTTTTCTGAGCACTTGGGATGAGATCATGAAAGTGTAAATGGCTGTTATCTTCAAAAGCCTCTTTTATACTGACAAAACTTCACCTTACCTACTTGTATTAATAATCTATTGCAAACCTAATTAGTTCACATCAAGGTCAGTGTTTTGTGGTGGATAAAATGACTGTAAGCTCCAGAGAGTAAGTTTTTTCTTCCACTACTTTAGTGTTGAAAAAAAGGAGGAAGCACTGAAAGTGTAAAAGAAGAGATTGGTGAGGACTTTTTGTTTATCTGTAGGCTAAAGTACTTTAATATGGAGTAATTAGTTCACATCATCAGGATCAACCTGCAAGATACCTGAGGCCACACTGTCGTCATCCCTTGTCACTCTGTCTAGCAGTGGACTGCAGAGACTTCCTCATTCAACTCAGCTCTTTTCTTTTGGTTTTCCAGTGGGAATAATCCATCCAAGGAACTTCCAGCCTCATGTCTAATTATCCTGAAACGCAGACACAAAGCTAGGAAACGTTTCACTGTGACATGAACTCATGACTGCCTTCTTGAACATCCTAAGGCAGAATCCCACTCAGGCAATGGATCTGGGGCTGAGCACAAGGATGTTGGAACTAGATGATCTTAAGGTCCTTTCCAACCCTAACTATTCTATGATTCTATGATCAGCAATGCCCTCCCAGGATCAGCGGGGTCAGGTACACAGACAGAGAGTACTAGAGAGGAAGGTGCAGCTAATCTTGTATCTGCAAACTCAATGTGACTTCCAGGTCCTGGCCCAGGAGATACTCTCCACTTCCTTTGGTCTTGCTCCGCCCCATAAAGGAGAAACTTCGGAGGTGGAACTAGGCTGTGATTCATTTCATCTAACTTTAGACATCCATGTTTTGTGTGTCTCTGACATAGTCATCTGGTATCTTTGCAACTGGGGAGAGAAACAGCTGTTCACTGGGTGTGATTCACCCTCCTGGCTTGGCTTAGATGTCTCCCTTAGGATGAAATTACTTGCACCTCACAAGAGTCTCTTTTACCCTGCTGGCTATAAAGTCTAGAGTCTAGACAGGTAGCTCAGAGGTAGACACCTACATTGCAGATCTCTCAGGTAGGATGAATCCTTCCCCAAGAGCCAGGACACCAAGAGTGAGCATTATACTTTTTACTCAATTAACAGCCTAGTTCTGTGTCTGTGTTTCCAGGGCACTATATACCTGCCCAAGGCAGGCTGAAAGCAGCCACTCTCATTAGCAGTGAGAGGGGCTAATTGACCTGCTTCTCAGTGAGCACTGCACCCCATCTGAGCCTGATGCTGCAGGTAGACTGCTTTCAGGATGTAAGCTAACTAGCACAAAGTAGGTATCTTTCCCCCAAGCTGGTTTTGCAGGTGAATTTTCCCTGCCGGGGTGACATCAGGTAATCGCATGTGCTCTGACTCAGCCAGGCACTGAGCTGTGCCCCGAGTGCTCTGCTGAACTGAAGCTTCGCTTTCTGCATCAGTTCTCTGCCTGCTGAAACAAGGATTGCAATCATACCCGTCCTCAGGGGGCAGCGTGAGGATCAAGGAATGAATTAGCTGGGGGGCATTCACCTACAGTGGTTTGGGGAAAGGTAAAGAGGAAGGTAGTAGCTGGGACCTAGAGCAGCAGAACGGAGAAGCTGAGGAAGAGACAAGTGGGACAGAAACAGAGGTGCTCCACTGTCCTGCAGCGTTTGTCATATGGACTGTGGCAGTAGGTCAGGGGAAGCTGCCATAGTCCCCATGTGATTCCCTCCAGCCTCAGGGAGATATGATTTCTAGGTGTGGATTTACTGAGAAGGAAAAGGGAGCAGTAGCTCCCCAACAGGTCCTACCCCATAGTCCCTGTACAGGTCACCACAGATCAATACGCTCTCCCAGCAGCAGCAGGCTACCTGCTCTCTCCCTAGTACCGCTGAAGCTAGAGGAAACCGCAGAGCCATGCAGCAAGCTGACAAGTGTATGTGCATGCACACGTGTGTATGTGCACGTACATACATGTATGTGCTTGTACTGGCTTCCTTCCATGCAAGCAACAGAGCTTTCTGCACTGTGCCACCTCCCAGGCTGGGCACAGCGGGACAAAAAATGAAGTCTGCTCACCGCTGACATCTCTATCTGTTCCTGATTTCCTCACTCTTTCAGTCTGTGCTTTAGCAGTACATTTGGAGATAGGAGAGAACACCACAGCGACATCGAGTCTGGTGGCATGTCTCCTCCAGGGGAGCCAAAAGAGTGGAAAGTCAAGGTTGAATTCTTGTACTTCATTCCTT
The DNA here is from genome assembly GCA_017639245.1 of Myiopsitta monachus. Lineage (NCBI taxonomy): Eukaryota > Metazoa > Chordata > Aves > Psittaciformes > Psittacidae > Myiopsitta > Myiopsitta monachus. The sequence goes on along the minus strand of CM029927.1, from coordinate 11,264,758 downwards.
CTTGATGCAGAGAGGGAGGGAAGAAGAGGACGGGTGTCAGAATAGAGTCTCCCTCTTGAACAAATAACTGCAGCTCTCCGGGGTGACTCATACCTCCAAAGACAAAGAACAATGCATCCTTAATTTGCAAAACTCAGCCTTCCAACTTCTGCATGTCACTGGCATCCAGAGACTTTGCAGTTTGCCCATAATGCCATCATGTTCTTCAAAGCGGCAGTGACGCCAGCCCAGAAGGAGTGTGCTTACTCAGGAAGAGAGTTGGTTTATATTTCATTTGAGCAGCTTATGTACTAACCTGCTAGGGCAGCACATACGTTGATTGTGCAATCAGAGTTTTCACAGTTCAGAATTCAGAGTTGTCTGCACTTCCTGATTCTGGCACCAAGTTAGTAATGAGACCTGAGAGGCTTTTTAGGGGACCCCCACCCTGCAGCCAGCTTACCATTACTAAAACAGCTACTTGTTTCTTTATGGCACACTGTGCATACACAGTTCTGCTAGTCTAGGCAGCTCATTCAGACAACTATAAATTGAAGGAATACCCACTTCATGTTCTAGCCCCAAAATACACACAGCTAGCACAGGTGCTTTCTCCTATTGTCTTTGGTTATCATCTCCAGGTGTCTTACCAGCATTCTGAGCAACCTGGAGTAGTTGAAGATATCTACGCTCACTGGAGGGGGAGTGGATTAGGTGACCTTTGTAAGTCCCTTCCAACCCAAACTGTTATAAGATTCTATGACTGGAGCACTGAGCTTCTTGCCACTGACATGAAGACAGCAAAGGAAATTCAAACAAATGATTAGGATGCATTAATCTGGTTTTCTTCCTTTCCTGTCATCTATTTCTAAAGAAAAGCTAGCAAAAAATCTTCACGTAAGACTTCAGTTTTTCACTACATTAAGCATGTAGAAGACAGATGCCTCAAAGGCACTGGCAGATTTGCATTATTTTTGTCCTCAAGACCCTTTCTATTGTAGTGCTGAAAAGAAAGGAGCTAGCATGGAAAATGAGTCTGGGGTAGAGGATACACAGAAACTGAATGCAAAGTACCAGATGAAAGGTAGAGTTGGTGCTCTGCACGCCAGCACCTAATCACACCGCTCCTTGTCTCTGTTTTCCCATGGTGATCTTTACTACACACCCGATCCTTCTCAAGGGCTGGTACCCACTTCTATGTCCATACAGCAGCTAGCAAGCTTTGGGAAGTTCTGCATCAACATTAAGCACAGCAGTATAACAAACAGCCTCAGCAACTGTTTTTTGCAAGGTTTCTGCTTGAGGCTGGTATTTTTCCTCTTTATTCTCAGGAGTGTGGTGCCTCAGTGTGGAGAAACTCCCTCATTCTCCTGTCCCACATGAGGTTTTTTAGAGGCTCAAATGTCTCTAGGACTTCTCTGGCCTTTGCAACACTCCCCAAACCCACATTAATATTGAAATAAAGTGAATGCAAACACTGAGAAATGAGGTTGCTGCCAAAAGATCTTTTTTCCAGAGAATAGCTGTGGATTTGGGCTGTTCTTCCACCCCCCACCTTGAAAAGTTGCAGACACTCAACATGTCTGTCACTGTTGCTCTCAATCAGAGTAAGTCCTGTCACCTGTTAGCAATCTCAGAGAGACTTTTCAAGGCCACAGAGAGGACTGAATGCTCATCTCCTATAAATTTCTGGTGGGAAGTAGGAAGCTTTAAAGCACTTTCCCTAGGGGCAAATCAGAGCTTGTACCCACCTCTGTGAAACCTGCCGCTCTCCCAGCTGTTGTGCTGGGAGGTGGCTCAGTGGTGTGACAGTGGCTTCCATAGCCTGGCACCTGGAGGGAAACCACCCTGCAGGGTGAAGAGGCTGCTGGTGGAATTTTGCAGTTTGCCCTGTAATTTTCCAGCTCCTCATGTGCCGGTGCTGAGAGGTATGAGAATATCGGCCTTGTGTGGCTGCTGCCACTGCCAGTGATGAACTTGTCCTTTGGAAAGTCCCCCTTATTTAAGCTACTGACTAATTCTTTCAGCTGCCGGGAGATGACACACCTTTTCACAGTGCTGCATTAGGCTGAGGATTTGCTGGGTCCCAAGTGAGGGAGGGAGTTTGAGTCATTTCGGATGCCGTGCTTCAGTGAGGGACTAGGTCAGGCTTATGCAGGCCCACGGTCCATTGTACTTCTCTCAATTTTACCTGAAGCTGGCGGAGCTAGGAGGTAATACAAGACAGCAAGTGGGATGAAGAGGCAGAGACAGGCATGTAAGAAATGTTGGCAGAGAGGGGAAGGAGGAAAGACTGAAGTTTTTAGGCAGGCAGCGACTTTCTTGTGAGCACAAAGCTACATGGAGTATTTCTGTGCTCATAGTCGATTTCCTCTATTAAGCAAGACACCTCTCTGAATGAACAAGTCTAATCAAGACCATTCCTGCCTTACACTCAAAGGAAGGGAAAGTCACACCATAAAAACTGTTTCCCTTTGGAAAGATTAGCAAATCAGGCCAGGGAGGGGGGGAGATGGACAAATCCCAGACTCAGAAAAGCCTTTCAAAGCAGTTAAGGATCCGACTCTCTCCCTGTCTGCCTCCGAGTTTGACACCAGTAAACTAATCCCAGCTTTCATTCACCCCACATCTTCTGCCAGTTGCTGCCTTTAAAGTGCTTGCCAGGCTGGTGGAGGAATTGCAAAGCTCGATGCTATGTGACTTTCGGGCTTTGACTGACAGAAATTTTTGCAACTTGAGAAAAAAAGTCTGGCGGCAGCAGCAGCTATTTCGCAATTCATCTCGCTGTGCCGAGGATGGGGGGATTTTCACTGACACAGATAGTGGCGCATTAGCTGCTTCGTACGCAGGGCTGACTCCTCGGTCACCGCTGAGCCTGGCTTGGGAACAAACACTTGCAGAAGGTAGTTCGGTAGTTTCTCAAACAGGCAGGTGCCATCCCTGTGGCAGAGGGGTGAGGGAGGACGTGCAGGCAGCCCGTGTGCAAGTGCAGCCCAGCACAAAGGGGAAGGTAGAAAGGCGGGCAGCCTGGCTGAGTCAAAGGCATACCTGCGCCCTCCCGGGCCGCTGCCGGCTCTGGAGCCATCCTGCTCGCGCCACGGCGTACTGACTCACATCCTGCTGCTCCTTTCCGAAGCTTCCAGGAACATGCTGTATCATACTGAGATTTGGCCACGCAGCGCCTCTTGGCTGGGAGCAGGCAGCAATGTCTGACCTGCAGTGACACACAGAGAGCGGTCTCCCTCTCTGCTCCAAGGGCAGAAAACACATTTAGAGGTGTGTGGGATCCAGCCCAGCACAAGCCACGTGCATCCACATAGGCATTTTTCCTTTCAGCTTATAGGTACAGTGGAACCTGTTATCTGATTTGAATTCTAAGCTTAAAGCTTTTAATATGGTTAAAAAGAATAATATTCTTATCAGAATAAAAGATGTTACTCATGGCAGGGAGAACTAAATGATCTGAAGGTCCTTTCCAACCCTAACTATTCTATGACTCTATGATTCTATGTTACAGGATCTTTCTTGTAGACAGTTTGGTATAGATTTGTTATATTTGTTCTATAGAAATTATGAGGTGACAGACACTTTTGCTGTCATTTCAAGTAACATCCTGACCAACCTGGTGCTATGAATCACCACAGTCGCACTGAAACTTGCTGATTTATACCCTCCAAGCGCCTGACAGCACCACACTGTTTTCTTCTGGAGTGAGAGGGGAGTGCTGTTTTCACATTTTTACGCGCGTTACCCTCTGAAAATGGATCACATAGAAATGGCACCCGAGGACTTCATGTTTATTATGTCCCAGTGATATCTATGTCCCTTAGGCTCAGGATCATTTTTATAGACAAAATGATGTTCTGCATGAGCCGAGGAGATATGCTGTGGGTTTGACCAAGGTCTTGACCCATCACAGAATCACAGAATGGTTTGGGTTAGAAGGGACCTTAAATTTCATATAGCTCCAACCCCCTGCCGTGGGCAGGGACACCTTCCACTAGACTAGGTTGCAAAGCCGCATCCAACCTGGCCTTGAACACTACCAGGGATGGGGCAGCCACAGCTTCTGAGGGCAACCTCTGCCAGAGTCTCACCACCGTTGCAGTTTATCTTGCGCTCTGAGCATCTTTTTGTACCCGACTATCAACAACAACTTTGGAAGCCAAAATATGCCCTGTGCCACACTAGGACAGCTCCATTGCCTGGCAGGTATTTGTTCACCCTGCTTAACCATACCCTACAAGGCTATCTCCGGATCTGGGTGTCGGCCCGTCTCCCGTGCCCCTTGATAACCGCGGCGCCCGTGGCCGGTCCTACCAGAGATGCTAGTGCAGCGCAGCGGCTGTGCCGCATCCCGGGTTGGGAATGGAGACCAGGAGCTCACAAACGCCGTGTGAAGGCTCTGGCGGCTGCGGGGGAAGCCGTGCCCGAGCGGGGCCGGCAGGCGGGTGTGCGCCGCGGGGCCTCCCGCCGCCCGCACGGGCTCCGCCGCCACCTACCGACCCCGGCCGGCGGAGCAGCCCGCAGCCTGCGGCCAGGAGCTGCGTTTGAGACGGGCACAGCGCTGACACTAGGGCCAGGGGGAGCATCGCGGAGCGGGGACACCGGCTTTCTTCTTTTCGTATCTTTACTTGATTTCTTTTTCCGCAGAGCCTCTGACCAAAGCCGGTGTCATGAAACTATTAAACATTGTGCAACATTTGTACAGCTTAATTACAACTTTTTTTACAAAAAACAACAAGCCGAACGCAGCCTTTTTGCAGCAATAAAACATGACGAGGCATGAAAGATGGTTCAATACTTTCTGCTTAATAGCTTGTTAGGCATGAGGCTGGAGGCCCAGAGCTCGTGACTACGCAGCAAGGTGTGAATTATTGCACCATAATTCTCCCCCTGGAGTGTTTTATTGCAATTAATAACTGTTTTCATGTTTTAAATACATTTTCTCACACCATAAAAAGCAGAAATGGAAAGTACTTGCTAATGGGAGGAATACTGGGAGGACTGGGCACGGATCACCAACTGCAGCAACTTCCTTGCTTTCATGCTATTTTGATCTGCTCTTAAAACGATTTTGGAATCCTCTTTAGCTTTAAAACTGCATGGACCCAAAGCCCTGCTATTTCCCTTTGTTGAAGTAGCTCTCCCTGCAAATCTCTTCACAGATATTCTGGGTTGGGAAGCAGCTCCCTTTTATTTGCAGCATATTTTCTGCAAATCAGCTGCAGCCACACAAAGCCACACATTCAGTTCCCCATGCCAAGCTACTGACTTCTGAGATGTGCACCTCATTATTTTCAAAGCAGAAAAGCGATGGATTCAGAAAGTGTTTGCTGACTCTCTGTGCAGCCTGGTCCTGTGGCAAATTTGAACCCATTCCAGTTTAATTTCGGTTAACCTGAAAGCTGAAGAAAAGCAGATATCACAAAAATAAAATGCTATTTGAGGCCCCTGATCCACATCCTACTGAAGCTGCTGGAAATGCAAACCTTGCCTTTACTGGGAGCTGAATCTGCCTCTTGATACCAAAATGGTGCCATAAAAACGCTATTACAGTGATACTTTCCTCCACTTGTTATTAAAAAACAGGCGAAGGTGATGCCTGGGGTTAGTCAGCAGAACCTGCTTTAGTATGTGTATATAATATAATGCTCTCTGTCAACATCATTATGTAGATTGCAACTGGTTAACCAGTCTGATGTCAAAAAGCCAATCTTTAAGAGCAAATACAGGGATTGAGAATACAGGTACAGAGATGGAAAATTGATTGGTAGTTCAAACTTTCACTTAAGAAAGACTTAATGGGATGGGGAGATTAATAATGGGGGTCTCTCGGGCTGTCTGTCACTGTTTTGAGTACCCCAGAGGTCAGTAATAGCAGCAAATGGATAAGGCAGGTCAGATATCTTGGTAGCCTTTTTCTGGATGTTACTTGACATGTACTTGGTCCATTATGCAGTTTGTAGTCAGGACACAGCACAAAGCTAATCCTAGTATCACTAACAGAAATAAACCATATTTCAATTTAGCCTTGTCAGTGTTCAGTAAACCCATGCCAAGGTTTTGCTTCCTCTTCTGCTGCTGCAGTGGCTGCTGTGGCTTTTTCTGCATCTTCTTACTGCTTGTTGATCGTGTGTTTATTGCACTTGGGTCTGTTTTATGGATCAGGATCCCATGTGTGCTGGGCAAGGTACAGGACAAAACCATGTCTCTTGTCCTGAAGATCCAGCAATGTAAGAAACAGGAGAAAAGTGGCAGAAAGAGCTGCCCTGCCATGAAATGACAGTTTATAACAGGAGAAAAGAGAGAGTACGTTCTCTCCTTTCAGCATAAAAAACAGGGTTGATGGCAGCACCCCCTTCACACATACCCAGACCCCTCTGGGCAGACTTTTCCCCTCTTCTCTGCAGTGCTAGAACCTAAGGACAGAGCATCTTGAAAACAGAGGATTAAACATTTTCAGCCAAAGAGGTTCTGTGGCTTCTGCAGTGACCCTGTTAAACAGAGCCCTTGAAAGGGAGGTGACGGAGGGGAGGCTCTGTCACCTGAAGCATCAGCCTTGGCAGAGAACATTTAGTCTCCCACGGCTGGAAGACAAGCCAAGGGAGTTTGCATCCTTGGGCTGGGGTCCTTATACCACAAGGGGGAATCAGGATTCCCAGAATCAGGATTCTACTACTTGGCTGCACTGCTGAATTGAAATCAGTGGGATTTTGGGCTGAAATAAGGGAGTAATTATTTAATTAACCCCATTTCAGAATTGAAACACAGTGTCATGCCATTACAACATTTACTCTGTCGATGCTTTGTGGTATTTATCCTAATGCTAACCCTGGAGACTGCATTCTCTCATCTGTCTCCCTGTCATCTTTAATAAACACTGACCATACATTAACAATGAGATGATGTTGTAAGTTAGAATAAGACAGGCTTTGTGCCTGTGTCTTTTTGTTTGTTTCTACTGAAGTCCATTTAATGCAATTGGATGTTGCTTTTAAAACCGCGTGAGTCAACTGAATTTATTTTTAAGGAAGTCTGCCGGAAAAAAAATAAAATTAATACTATCTGAGTTTGGATATGTTACTCAGCAGAAAACTCTTTACAAGACTTTAGTTTATTCTGCAAGTGACTTTACTATTTTTTTTTAAAGCTTTATATATCCTCCCTTCTAAACAGATGAAACAAACAAAATGTAAAGCTCATCTCCATAAAGCACAACAAAATAATAATTTCCAGATGGGCTTTCTGATGGAAGATCAAAGTCCTTCATCTCAGACTTGGGAGATTTCCCTTCCATGCTGATATCAGTTTTATCTGCATGCAGTTCATCCAACATTTGGTTTTTTTCAAAAAGGCAATTAGCTAGATGAAGCTGAAGGAGAATGCTCTTAGAGCTGAAGAGACCAGAAAAGATTTACTATAAATAGGAAAAGATTTCTGGGTAGGTGGGGGGGGAGGAATCCTTCTCACTTTGATTTATACAAAAATTAGTCATTTGTATACACTGAAAAACGCCGGCTTCCTATGCAAAGATGAAATAAGCAGAAAAGAGTTGTTTCTGCATTTTTGCAACTGGTTTGGACAAACTCCTTGCTGTGCATCTCTGATTTCAAACGTCAGCCAAACTAGGCGTGTGGCTCAGAAATAATAGGTTAGTGTTTTTCTGTGGATGTTTTACGCATCTGTGCATTTTAAGATTCTGCTTCCAAGAAGCAGCAGTTTCTACAGAAAGCCTGTACTTACGGGTTGTCTGCATTTTCAGCCTAGCAGAGCCGTAGAGGTTGTTTAAGGCTTTCTGTTTCCGAAGTTCAACCCCTACTAGTAGATGTATCCATCACTGTGAAGTGTACTTCTGTGTTTTAGCATATACAAAATAGGTGTACAAAATACCTGGTCATTTCATTCACTCTGGAAATTTCAGAAGCTTGAGGAAGTCTGATTCCCAGTCCTAATTATCCACTTAGGTGTCTGTCTTCTGGAGGACGCTAGTTTCACTCTCCTTCTCTGTCTGTCTCTCTCACACACATATATTTTCATTTTGTTTTTCTCTACTTACACATCTGCACAGAAGCCCCCACAGTTCAGTATTGTTGTCTCCTTGGTGCCATGCACCACATGCCTTTTTGGCTAAAAGGTCTGCCAACACACAGCCCAAAATACTAATGCATCTCAGCAATGAGTAGTCTTTCACCTTGGAAAGCTTAATCTGCTTTTCCCTGACCGCTTTTCCCTGCCCACCATCAATGTGAAATACCAAAAAGCTTCACAAGAAGAAAAAAACCCAACCCATCAAAACTCACAGATGCACAAATAATATTTTAGAAAGCAATTCATCTGAAGGTCTCTTGACAAAGGGGATTATGGAACTGAAATGTAATTACCTTGGCATTTAAGTTTCTATTTCCACTGTGTGGTTTGGTTCACATATTTGACTGCAAAGTTTTGTCATTCAAAACAGCCTATAGGTCTCTTTTTCATTACAGATACAAGGCAAGTACAGCCGTCTCCGCCATGGTCCTATGACCAGTCCTATCAGTACCTGGGCTCCATTGCCACCCCCTCCGTGCACCCCGCTACGCCAATATCACCTGGCAGGGCTAGCGGCATGACATCCCTCACCGCAGAGCTTTCCAGCCGGCTGTCAAGTAAGTACCCAAAAGTTAGTCCCCCTGCACTGGGCCTCACCAAGACCTTGAGGCTGACTCCAGTGCAAACTAGTTGCAATGTCCCAGGATGCTGCCACAGCTTTCCGCCAGTGGTAGTGAAACCTATTGCACAGCCCCTGCAGCAAGCCTTCTCTAGTACTTTGCTGGGATTTGCGCGAAGAGTGAAGAAATATGGTTTGGGGCCCAATATACTATTGTCAAAAAGAAAAGGAAAGAGGAGAAAGCAGCACTTTGGAAATGTATGGAACTATAAAGATAGTTTGGCATGCTGAAGAGCTATCCTATCTACTGAGAAATGAATGTCACAGATATTTCAGTTCTGTTCTCTTCCTTCACCCTAAATTCAGCCCAGAGCACAGCAGGTTATGGGTGGACACACTGACTGCAGGCTGGTGGGGTTTGACATTTTAAGTGTTGCACTGGATTGTCTTGTCACGTTTTCATCAAATTATACAGCAGAACTTTACAAGCCAGCATGAAAATACAGCATGGAAGTGAAAGCTACCCCCCTTGCTTTCCACCATACTCAACTGACCATCTGCTGTCTCTAACCCACACATATTGAACCAATATGTTCAACAGCAGTAATGAGAGCCATATAATTCAGATTTGCATACGGCTTTTGAAAAAGTATCTTCTTTGGCTGCACATATTGCTCTCATTTGAATACTCAGAGCTTCTTCTAAGATCAGAGAGAATCACTTGAATGTGCTCCAGCCTGTTCTATTGTTGTCATATACAGCCTGCTTTGAAAGAGTGACAGGAATGATGCCCACCAAAATTAAATCATTTGTTAGGTCTGAGTGTTAATTACCTCTTAAAAATAGCTGAATATAGAAAATCTCTTGTTTTAAAAAAGTCTATAAAATTCTCTATTGACACATTCTTTCAAAATGAAAAGACTCCATTTTTATTTTCTCTCCTGTGTTTCCCTCCCTTTGCACTCCTTTCCACCGGCAAAATGCAGAAACACAGAAAACAGAGAAGGATGAATGAAGATCTTTGTAGAAATTCATAGAAATTTCTTCATAGAAGTTCTTCACTATGAGGGTGGTGAGGCACTGGAACAGGTTGCCCAGAGACATTGTGGCTGCCCCATCCCTGGCATTGTTCAAGGCCAGGCTGGAGGGAGCTTTGAGCAGCCTGCTCTACTGGAAGGTGTCCCTGCCCGTGGCAGGGGGGGTGGAACTGGATGAGCTTTACGGTCTCTTCCAACCCAAACCAGTCTGGGATTCTACAGTAGTAACCAGAAAATTTCAAGTAAAACAAATAATTTCATCAGGTTTTTTACTTAGAAAAGTTTTTTTTCTAGACAGAATTGTCTGAAATCAATGTTTACCGCCTATTTTGATTTTCAAACCCTCTACAGGGGTGGCAGATGCATGTGTACTGGTAGGTGTGGATACGTGACTCAGACTGAATAGAGATGTTAATCACATTTTACCTTTACCAGTGTGATGACTGAGGTTGCACTCGAATAAGCGAATGCACTCAATATTGAAAGGCAATATTTTTTGCATTGCCATACTGCCCAAATGTCATCATTGTGTACCAGGGCTCTTATTGTGCCATGTGCAGGATGAGCACAAAAGGCAGCCAAGGTAGCTGCCCCAGGAATGCGCGATCTAATAGAAGACAGCCATGTAAACATGGAGTAACTGCACTCTGTGTCGCTTTGGTGGTACATGGTGAGCATGAAGGTAGAGCACGAGCACTAGGGATTATTGGTGCTTTTCGTGCCCTTGTCAAAGTGATTTACCTCGTGGCAGGCATATGGTCTTCAACACTTGAGAAGGAACCTAGAAGAGCTCCATTTACATGTCAGTACCCTTTTTTTCCTGTCTGAATTCTGTACATGGGGGCTCATCGCTACACATCTTAAGTGCTTCTTTATAATGCTTCCAAAATGTTACATCCATATCAAATGTCATTCAATATTCCTAGAAAAAATTTCACAGTATTTTCACCCCAGTCCAGTTACTGTCACACACACTTGCTGTCTAGCTAAGAAATTTCTTCTTCCAGAACAGAAGGCAAATTTCTAGGCCCTACCATATAAAGACACGTCGCCTCACAAGAAAAAGCAAAAATATAGGACCTGCTTGAAATTCCTTGACATTAAGTCTCATTATTCTGCTTTTTTGCCAAACTGAGAAGAAAAAACCCTCATCTGATAAGTGATGTGTCAAGGCAGTTTCAAGAAGCTTCATTTCTTTCTCAGGAATGGGGTGTGGAAGTACCATTTAAAATCTGGCAGGTTGTCAGATGCTACCTTCAACTTTAGCTACTCTGAAGCTCCTGCCATTCTATACCATAGTGTGTCTTGCCATGTTAAATCTAAAGGTGCTGGGGTCTAGAGGAAGGAAATGTGTTCAGGGTCCCATTAATCTTCCAGAAAAAAATGGGAAGCCAAGTCAGAAAGGAAGCATACAGCATGCATCAAAGCTTTTCTAAGAAATTTATAGGAATTCATCAAGTTGTACTGGCTGCGTAGCTGACGAGCTTTCAGAACTTGGCGCTGCAGTGTGTCTGCTCTAGCTTTAAATCCAGTCAGAGCCAAGAGCTTTGTTTTCTCTCTGCTTCTTCTCATGACTATTTCCTTCAGCGCATGGCTCCTCTTCTGCAGACTCCACGCCTTGTCTGATAGAAGAAGTTGTCTTCTGGAAAGATTTTTTCTTAATTATTATTGTTGTTATTTTAATCGTGTGTAGCTGCCAACTGCAGGGACTGACACCCCCCATTAATCTGAGTCATGATGAAGATCCTTCCTAAAGATGCCATTATCTGCTCTGCTTGTTTAATCCCTGTGCACCAGGGAAGGAGACGGTGGGACTGGACATACTTCCACTGATGTCAGACAGCATGGAGCAGAATTTGACTGTCCTAGAAAACATTTCACTTGGCAGCATGGGAAAGGCTTCTAAGCACAAAGGAAAGGAAATAAAAAGGCCAACCCTCAAATACATCATTCTGCTTTAAAAAGGCAATACTATTGTTGTCCTTTATTACATACTCATTAGAGCCAATATTTTGAGAAGTTAGTAACAATTACGGAGACATTAGATGAGGACCCAGGTATGAAGACCTTAAGTTAACCTGATTTATCTTGACTTTGGTAGTGTTGAGAGTCAGTGGGGAAGTGTGCTCCTAAATGCTGAGACGTAGGCTGAGCCTTTATGTGTAAACCCTGCCTGTGCATGTTCCTGTATCTGAGGGACAATGCTCCATGGAGCTTCCCATTTGAGTTGGCAAATAAAACTGGGTGCAATGAGGGACTATGTAGAAGCTGGACAATTTATAATTAGGTCTCATCAGTGTCCCTCGTAAGACAAGTGATGCTGGGCAAGCAGCTTGAGATATGTGTCCCTCTTCCTCACACACCCATTGAGGATGAGGACATTCTGGAAGTATAAATAATTCCATGTGCTGTAAGGTCTCTAAGAGTGAACACATGGACATAAAAAAAACAGGGCAGGAGCTTGGCACTCCTCTTTAATTGCTGCTTTACAGAAATTAATCCAAAACATCCAGATCTACAAACATTACAGTGACTCTCCAGAGCAGCTGAGGAATAGCTCTGTTCTGGCCTCTTTGGTTAGCTGTAGGCCAGAGTTTGGATGTTGGTTATCTCTTTGAACACGTGGGCCTCCGCTATGCCAGCTCAACAGTTCTCTGTCTCCCTTCCCCATCATCCAGGTGCTTCTGAGCTTACGGCGTTCAGTGACCCCCGAGTGGGCATCGACCGCTCCTTCTCTGCACTCCCCTCCATCTCCGACCCTCGGATGCACTACCCGGGAGCATTCACCTACACACCAACGCCTGTCAGTTCAGGAATAGGAATCGGTATGTCTGCCATGTCCACAGCCACGAGATACCACACTTACCTCCCACCTCCCTACCCTGGCTCGTCACAGGCCCAGGGCAGCCCGTTCCAGACCAGCTCGCCCTCCTACCACCTCTACTATGGAACCTCCGCCGGCTCCTATCAGTTCTCCATGATCTCGGGGGGAGACCGGTCTCCCCCACGCATCCACCCACCCTGCACCAATGCCTCCACGGGATCAACGCTTCTCAACCCCAACCTCCCCAACCAAAGCGATGTGGTTGAGGCAGAAGGGAGCCACAGCAACTCCCCTACTAACATGGCAACCACAGCGAGGCTAGAGGAAGCAGTGTGGCGACCATACTGATTGAATTTTAAGTAGTTATGGGTCAGGACTAATGTGCTTTCCATTTCCCGGTGCCCGTAGGTATCCCATAAACACCCATCTTGCTTATGGGCCCTGCCAGGTTCATACATCACTTTCAGAAGCAAACCCTCCAGAAGTCAGCGCTTCCAGGAGCAGTGGCATGTATTAGCCAGCCCCTGTCGAAGCGATGTAGCTCCAGCAAAGCATCCCATGCGGGGGACTGAGCTTCTGGAAAGGAGGACACCTGAGTTGGTGGTCCAGAGGTAGTGAGGGTGGGTAGAAAGGTACCCAGTCTGTTTCCAGGCCTGTGGCTTTCCAGCATGCCTGGGGTTGAAGGTCTCCACAACCCTAAAGAGAGTTTTGGTTCACTTCTATTTTTAAGATTTAAAACCTAAAAAAATCTTAGTGAGTTTACTGCATCTTATGGACATATTAACTGTAAGGAAGTATAGGAAGATTCCCAGAGGGAAACTGTGAACGCTTCTGTTTTAGCAATGCTGTGAATGAGAGGTTTTATATGTTGGACTTCATTCTTTCTTATTTTTTTTTTTTTTAACCACATTGTATATTCCAAAGAATATGGAATTTTTTATTGTTGGGGTTTGTTTTGTTTGGGGTTTGTTTTTTGGGATTTTTTTTTTTTTAGGATGCAGCTCATCCTGCTTTGCATCTAATTTGTTTTATTTCTCTTGGCACCTTATAAATCGCAAAAAGAAAAAGATTTTGTTCTTTTTTTTTGTTTCCATCATGCTTGCTTCTTTCTTGCCTTGTCAACTGAAAGAGTCAGCCCCTTTTTCTATGAGTTAATTTAACTTTTTTTCTCTTGGACTTTTTTTTTTAATACAACGGCTACAGCCTTGGGTCATTTTCAACTACTGTACTACTTTGATGAGTTCATTGATATTTATGCTTGATATTTAGACTTTTCTTATTTGTTGATACTGTTATTATTTAAATATGCCTATATTAAAAAAGATCAGCAATTGCCTTTTTTTTTTGGTAGCAGCCAAAGTCAAATTTATCACATTGAAAAAGGCTGGAATAACGATGGGTAAAGTGACCTCCTAATTGCGTAGAAATGTTGTTTACAGTTATCTCACTCTCCTTTTACTCAGCTAATGGGGCTCAGATCCTCAAAGGCATTTAGGTGCCCAACTCCCACTGAAATGATTTAGGCACCAAAATCCCCGTGAATTTCTGTGCCTTCCCACACAGTAGGGTTATCTCTCCCTAACTCCTTCCTTGCTTTTTCCTTTGTCACCAGTGGTGATTCTCAGGATCAGTAATCAAGATGTACATATTTCATAAGGCAGACTCAATATTCCCTAACTAAATAGATCCCTATATGGTCCCATTCTGCTCCCAAGCTTGAGGCTTCCTAACAGCACCGGTGGAGGCCTCTGAGGTTTTCAAAGGTGAAAGCCAACACGCAGTTAGCATGGCAAGGGTGAAGTCCTGGCTTCGATGGAATATGAGGGAATTTGCTCCCAGCTCAGCAGAGCCAAGACTTCTGTGGAGTACAAAAGCCACGTTCCATTCTGCTGGAAAATAGATCAGTTCCTGCATCACAAAATAACTTGAACTGAACAGGGGTGTCTAGCTCATCTGGAAAGCAGGCTAGCAAAGAAGGGGCCTTAACGGTTCTTCTATCACCATCTTCTGAGAAAAGAGGAAGGGTATTTAAGACTGATGCATACAATATTCTGTCCTGTAGCAAATATGCAAGGCTTATACTAACTGCACGTTTAATAGAGTCGTCATCATTGCCCATCGTTACAGCACAAACATATCAGATGTCACTGTAAAGTTTATGGCACTATTTTATTTGAGGGTTTGGTCTGAAGGCAGTTGTTGTACTACTCATTAATTACAAACTGCTGATGTTGACACGTGTGCGCTCCAAATTAGCTGATTATTATTTAATGTACCTCTTTAAATGAGTGAAACAATTGCAGGTCAACTCAGAGAGTATTTGAAAGCAGGACTTCAGATCAGTGTTTGATGTTTAAAAAAAAATTTAAAAGATTCAAATTAAAAAGATCCTTGGCTGCAGGCAGCAAAACAGCTGGACTTATTTAAAACCATTTGTTTTTCAAGTTTTCTTTTTTTTTATATATATAATTTTGCTTCTTTGTTTAAGTCGGATGCAGTAGCACTTTGGTATTGAAAAGTTACAAATTGAAGAATTTACATTGTCAATAAGGTCATTTTTTGTTCAGAAAATAGGGAGTGTTTCAAGAGATCTCAGCAAAAGTTCAAAATGTTCCTGTTAAAATACACGCATGGCCTTGTCCTTTTCGTTTGGTGTAATAGTTTTCATAATTTTCTAGAGTTTGCTCTGAGCAAAAAAGGCAGAAAACATCAAAATTATATCAGAACAGTTTAAGATCTATCTTGGAAGTATGGAGACCTTGCTGAATACAGAAATAGAAACCCTACCTTTCGTGACATTTACATAGTTGGAATCTCACCTCTTCAGTAGCCTAAAAAAAAGTCCTTCATCATTAAACAGTAGCTCTGTTGCAGAATACTTCTCGCGCATCTCTGTGCAATTAAAATCATAATTTACTACAGCTCTCACATCTGTCTTGTGACTGGACCACCCAAGCGCATAGTACTGTGAGTGCAAACCCCAAAGGAAGGCAGAGGAGAGGACGTCCGAGGAGACAGATGCCTCATCACAGAGGGCATGGCTGCCATGGCTAGGCGACTCCAGCCCAGTTGATATGGTCAGTACACTCCCAGGCTTGCCTGTCAACTGCTAAAGTCCTTTGTCCCCTTCTAGCCCATAGTATTTTTGAAACAGAAAGATCAGGGATTCACAAGAATGAGGAGTTGGCATCTTTCGCCCTGGAGATTAGACCCTCCATTGGACGTTTCTTTGGCTACACACCTACTTTCTTTACATTTGATATAAAAGTGAAGTTTAATTTAACTCTTCCCAGTGTGAACAGGATGAGAAACTGCAGAACAGGTCGCCACACTTACCCTGTGTCTTTACTGACATATAAAAAGCCCCTGGGATTTCCCAGTGCCTCACTTGTGGTAATTGCCAGCAACTAAACCTGAGCATTTAACCTCAGTGTGTATGACAAGCACAACACAAAGCATCACCCTCTTTACAGAGGAAAAACTGAGTTCATTATCCCCCCAAATTAGCCTGTTTAATCACTGTGGGTTTCAGTGTATTCACACAAGTACTTAGGAGAATCCACAGTTTACTCAAATCTGCATTTTTGTAGCCATCCCCTGTCCACTAAGGAGAACAAAGAAAGATCTTCAAGGCTATGAAAATGCTCTCATGTCACTCCTCTTGTATCTTAACAGCACTTAGCAGGCAGAAAAGAGGATATTTGGATAAAGCTTCTCCTCCATTCACATGTCTCCAAATTGTAGTATATAAGTATATATTTTTATATTTATATATAATATATATATTTATATAGTTTTATAATCCAGTAACTGAATGGAACCAAAAAAGAACTATAGTGCTTCTGTTCACAAGTTGCAGTCAGCAGAGTGCCTTAGGTACCTTCCCCTGCAGAAATGCAGTTAATGGCAATCCTTACTATCAGCTCGTGTGCTCCTTTCACAAGACACAATTCCTCGTCCAGATGCAGCCATACCAAACAACTTCAAAGTAAATACAGGGCCCAGGTCTTACGTGCTGTAAGGCCCGTAACTTTGCTCTCAAACCACATTTATGCTCACTTCAACAGTTCCTGCTACACTTCCAAGGTGACGTACAGGAGCTTAAGTGCAAGGGGGAGGCAGATGCAGAGTGCATCCCTTCTACGAAGGATCTGATTTGTAGAATTATGCCAAATTATCTGCTGGAAAGGAGAAAACCCCTTTCCTCCAAATGGCCCACAGCCTTTGCCAAAGTGTTCCGAACTGCCTGCACTCTTGAAACATTCATTACTGCTTTCTGGGTGACCTTTTCTATTGGTGTATTTGAAGATTCAGGAGAAGAGGATCCTTTTTCTATTTGAGCAAAACGCTTGTTTTCCTGCATTGTAACATTTTTGTATTTTATTTTTGTTAACCTTGCTTGGTCAGTACCTATCACTTGGCATTTTTCTCCTTGTCCTAAAAAGGTTGCATCAACAGAGTTACTTGTATTTATGTATGTAAATAGATTTCAAAAGCTTCATAGCAAAATATTTAGTGTTTGTAATTACACTGCATTTTTTTCATTCTTCTGTGTTTTTAATGAATTTACTTTGTGTTTGCTTCAATACTGTAGTGAGACTTATTTCTTTCCCAATTATTTTAGGCTTCAAGATTAACTACATTTTATTCACTTTTGTAAACAGTTATAGCATGGTCTCTATTCAACATTCTTCACTTTTTTGTGGTAGGGGAGAAATGAATGTGCAAAAATCTGTGGGTTATTTGTGGTATTCTGGGCTCAACAGTTACATCTTTCTTTAAAACAAAAACTAAACTTTCAGTCTGAGGTGGCTGTGTAGTAGGTCTGAGGGGAGGACACAGCGGGAGATGTGCTCCTATCAGAATGGCATCAAAGTGCATTTGTTCAGCATTTGCTGGCTATGTTTACAAAACAGATGCTGCAGCATCCTGCAACAGTCACATTTTCCCTTGACACTGTCATGCTGAACATTTCCAGAAGGGGAAACTAGCAGGTTCTGGAAGTTTGCTTTTTTGTTTTGATTGCAGGGGATTTTGATTTTGGGAGGGTGGGAGGAAGGAACAGGACAGGACTGCTGTTTTTTGGAACCAGACAGGAAAAGATAATAGGGTAGATTTTTTTTTCCCCACTACAGGAAGTCTCTAGATACCACATCAGAGTAGTCTCTTGCTGTACATAGGGATGGCTGTGTCCAGCGCCACAGGAGAATTCATTACAACTAGCACACAGAGCAGCTGGACTGCTGCGTTAGTTCTAATGAAGACTTTCTTCTTTCTTTCTTTCTTTGTACCACAGTTTCCTCTGTAAATTCAGTATCATAATTAGTGTGAATGACAAATAAAATGTTTGACAAGTATCTACATTGGCCTAGTATGTTCTTTCATCAGGGAGAAAATGACTCTTTCAGAGAAAGAGTAACCATCCAAAAAAGGGTATATGTATCACACCAAAAATACGTTTTCATACTTCTACTTTTTTTTTTTTTAATTGATTATCTTTTTTTTTTAACAAAATGGCATTTTCCTGCTGTGGACTGACCTGGCAAAAGGTCTGCAATCCAATAGGACCATCAAAATATGACTGAAATGAGACTTTGCAGATACAGAATCCTAGTAATAGCATTATATCTCTGGCTTCTTGATTAAATTTCAATATTTCAAGGACATATACAGCTCTTATTTTTCTTCCTTAATCTTTTGGCTCTTGGATTGGATCCTTTTTGATATTGATGAGTTGAGTCTTACTTCAGGAGCACCAAAACAAATAGTTTGCGGTCATATTATTTATGAGATACATCGGTTGTTTTTCTCTTTAAATAAATAATGAAACAGTAGTGTTAATGAAACATTAATATGGGATAAAAAGGCTTTCAAACTGAGGAAAAAAACCCCACAAGCCAGGGTCAATATTGAAAGTTCGGTCTGAAAGCCTCTATATATATACATATCTGTATGTATGTATAAGTATCTACCTATATATATATAATCGTCTAATATTGGCCCTACACATCATTCTGCATTAAATTGAAGAAGTTCTCAATACCATCCTTCTACACAATAATGTATATATGCAAGATACTCTCAGTGAAGTGCAAAACAAGTTACAAAGCAAATTATTAAAGATGGGTTGGTTTTCTTCCTGACAACTTGTCAGGTAGCACTCCAGCTTTCAGATGATAATTAGTATTAGGGCCAACACACTAAGCGAAATCAGCTAACTAACTGAATTCCAGGTACCTCTTTAGAGATAAGAAATACTAACACACACTGACATGGTTACTGGTTACCCTGCACAGCATGACCACCCAGCATTTCTTTCTGGCACAATCCCAGGTTATTCTAACAATATCCCAGTTACACTTTTGCAAGGGTCTACCCTGCTGATTCTTCTCCTTGCCTTGGGCACTCTTCTCCTTGCCCTGAGTACTCTTCTCAATGCCCTGAGCACCCCAAGAGCACTTCTTTAGAGGTGGATGATGAAGTAGAGCACATACTTAGTTTCTTCCTTTAATAGAGCAGGAAAAGAAGCCACAAATAGCGACAGTCAAAACAAAACCAAAAATATTACACCCAAGGACATCTCCAACAGAAATATTTGCTGCTAGATTCTGAAGACTGCAGAGGATATACTAGCAGATTCCTCATTTTGTACAGGAGAGTAAGGCATCACACTCTTACGGCCATTTTAACTGGATGCACGTATCCCACTGCCACTGAGGCTGCCTATCCTTGTGAGTAAAGCTGTGTCTCTTTCTTGACAGCAGCAGCTCAGTCATTTGTGTAGGCCAGCTGGACTGAGGCGAGTCTTTCCTAGCCCCACGCCTGCCAGCTTTCACAGTGGTTGTGCCATTCCAGACCAGCAGCACCCACTCCTACAGGGTGAAGGAAAGAAGCATGGGCAGCTGCCCTCTCCTGCCCCTCTGCCCTCCTCCCTCCCATGGGAAGCTGAGAGCTCCCTAGAAAGCAGTTCACAGTAAGGGCAGACCTCTGGGATCCCTGGGCACTGGAGGTGGCCCCACCATGCCTCTTTTGCAGCTGAGAAAGGCGAGCTCAATCCCCCCACTCTGGCTGCTTGAGCAGGAGGAAGAGGAAAGGGCAAAGAAGGTGAAGACTAAGGCTGGAGGCTGCTGTTTGTGAGAGGAGAGGCTAGCAAGGGTGAATGCAAAAGATTGTTGACTTGTTGTGGCACTTCATGCTCTGACTGACAGCTTTTAATGACCTTTAATTATAAAGGCCATTGTCATGGGTGTTCTCCCACACTGCTTTGTTTGACTTGTGCAATGAGGAAACAGCCATCAGCCAGGCTCCAGAGCAAAACCATCTTAGTAAATCCTATCAGCCTGCAAGGCACCCTACAACTCAATACAGATGTCCTGGAAAGATAACACAGGTGTGTTACCTTTGGTGTACATGGCTTTTTCCCTCTTTTCAGTGGCTTGTCTCAAAAGACAAAAGACTTGGATTAGTGGTGCAGCATACTGTGCCCAGAAGTGATAGCCCTTTTATCAGCAGGCGTGGAAATGCTGGTTACTGGTGCAGCATATGTGGTCACAAAACAGACAAATAAACTCTGTATTAGCTGCTCTGAGACAGACTTTATTCACAGCATTCACAGCTTAGAAGCCTATCACCACTACGACTGTTACGATACTGAAAGACCTTGTAATGGCAGTGGTTTCCAGACATGACTAAAATATGACTCAGTCCAGCACTGTAAATGGGCCAAAATTACAATTTTTCTGTGGCCCCATATCTTTTCACAACACTGGGCTTCTTACAGGTCTGTAAGATGATTTGGGAACATGTCTCAACTATTACTTCAGGCACCCCCTTCTGGAAGACAGCTTCCTTTTGCACTGTTTACCTTTGTTGAGGGCTCACAATAACTTTGCCACTGGGATGCCCCGTGCAGCACAACTTTCAACCTAGGCAGGATCTCAGGGAAGGAATGTCCGAATTACAGCTCAACTCTTGCCTGCTGGGGGAGGGCGGTACAAGGTAGATAAAAGCATGTTTAACCCTGAGGAGAAGGAAAATAAAAGCTCAGAACCTACAGGTCTTCTTTGGAATGTCTAGCTACTGAATTAGGAAGCTTGTTTTCTGGTTTTAAGTTACAGGGACACCTAGAAGTCTCCCAGACTGGATTAGTCAGCACGAGTCACTGTCTGGGAATTGTTTGGGTTAGTGAGAGGAGGATAAAACAATTTAGAAAGAAAATCTAATACACAGATTTAAAACATAGCCTACTTTCAGAGCAGGGAGGGAGTTAGGTCTGATTTGTGGGCTTTATAAAATGCTGGTTTTTAAGGGTAGGAAGGCTGTCAAAAGTGAGAGAACTTGCTCCCTGCTGATGCAGAATTGTTTCCTGTAAAAAGTGCCTCTGGCTGTTTTACTTTCAAATGCCCAAAACGCAGGAACATCTGTTGCTTTTCTAGGGAAGCTCAGACAGCAATCTTACTATTATCAGTTGCTACTCTTGACACATCCTGTAAGCAAAGAAGAGAGCCTGTATTCAGGGCAGCCTGAAGTTACAGTTCCGTGGGAGGTCTCTGACATCTGAGTGTGCTTCCTGCCACCACCAGGTTTATGCCTCCTGGCTGCTCAGTCCCATTTCCCTTGTTTGCTCACACCAGAATCCCTTAAGACCTCCCAGTTCAGAAGGTAGCTCCAGCTGCCTTCTGCAGGGATATCTGCAGGTACAAGGATGCAGGTTTCCCAGCCCCAGCAGTGCCTAAGGGGCACTGAACCCCATGCCACAGAGCTCAGCTTGGGTATTCCCATGTCCTCTAATACCAACAACCACGCAACTTTTTTATATGGCCTTCTTCAAAGGAGTCCAGTGGTCAAACTGTACTATGTCTTTGCATCGGGTGAGCATCATAGGTATGGAAGTGTTTCAAAACTGGTTGAAAATCAGGTGATTTTCATTGAAATAGTAAAATTCCTGCGTGAAGCCCCTGTGGCAAGCTTCACCCTTCCTCTCTTAAATGTCTGTGATAGAGTTGCTCTGAAACAAAGCAATATGGGTTATTTTACATGGGGAATGTTTCCTGTTTCACTTCTGCTGCATAAAACAGTAGCAAATTTGCAGAAGGGGAAAGCAACTGTCCTCCTCCCTTTCTTTTTCTACTCTGTTCCCTCCTCTAACACACATCTCTGATATTTCTCCAGCTTCCTGCAGAACTCGGAGCCTGGTGATGTCAATCTGACACACGTAACTTTGAAGCATGTATGATCACAGTCAGTCTAATGCCAACATGTCCATCCCATGGGCATTACGAGTTTGGGGCTGGATGACAAAAAGAATGGTTGTTCTATTTTTGAACAGAAAGTTACATTTCCGAAACCTTCTGCTCACAGCAAACATCTGCCCATGTGGTCCTGAAATAATGTTGAGTAGTATCCCTTTGAAAATGCTGAAGACAAAATCATCTTGGTTGCCAAAGGCTGAAGCCTGCCAGCTTAGCTGGGAATCCTGGGCCTTCCAGGCTTCTCACTGTGGGAAGCAGGGAATGCTGCTGATCAGCAGCAACAGTGACGTGGTTGGAGTGAGGCAGCATGTTGCACTGCAGCTTATCAGAAATATTTCCCACCAACCCCAGGAATGAGTGGCCAAAAGCAAGCTCTTCCTACACAGGCATTTTGGCTACTTTCAATGCTGTCAGGACTGTGGCTATGATCCCATGGGTTCATTTGGGTGACCCTGCAGACCTAAAGTCTTAAGGGGCAGATATTTTGACTTGTAGTTCTGCCTTTCCAAATGTGATCCCTTTAGTCTGACTTGATTAACAAGATCCCCTCATAATGCCCTGTGTAATTCCTAACCTCCCTGGATCTTGAAGCATATCACCTATTGGCAAATATTTGTGTCCTTTCTCAGTGCCCTGTGGCTAAGCTTGGCATTTTCTTCTCTCTGAAGTCTTACGTGCATCTTAATTCTCCCTAGGACTTTCTCCCAGTTCTCCCAAGGGCCTCTCTCTCCAATGTCTATTTATTTTAAAGTCTTAAGACTCATCATTCATCCACACCTTGCCATAGTATATGTACAACTACATGGTATGGTCAAGACGTTTCCAAGTGTCCATTCAGGCAGTGGGGTTCTATTAAAAATTAAAAAGGAGTCACTCATTGCTGAGTCCCCTGTTTCAGGATGGTGAATTTTGCCACATCTCAAGGCTTTCAGTGCAACAGTGTTCTGAGACAACAGTGGATGAAGAGAGAGATCCCTCTGGTCACTACTGTGAAGGGTAATTTTCTGCCCTGTTTGCAATAGTATCTACAGGTATATTGAGATTTGCCTCCCACAAGAAGCTTGGTGGTTTCACTAACACAACTACACATGAGGGAAGAGTGAGTGCTCTTTGGTCTGTCTTGTGGCGGAGACAAGGGGTGATCTGGGGGTCAAATTTATTTCTAATCTTTAAATAAGCAAAATTACGTTCCCTGTATGTTATCACTACCACCTGGATTTTGCAACTAGGAAAAAGGAAAAGATTCTAGCAGAAAAAATCCAACCAAGTTCTGTTTAAGAGAATGAGGTTTTTCACTGTCTGTTAAAGAGGTGCAAGAACAGTCTCCAAAGAGGGATTTCTCCTTCCAGTGCAGGAAGGCTGCAAATAGCTGAAAAAAAGGGAATACTTCTGAAGGTGATTTTTTCTATCCTTGCGAAAACAAACATATATTAGAGTTAAACCACCCTAGGAACTAGGTTCTCCTCTGTGATGCTAACAGAGACGGATGATGCAAGGAGGAGAATTAACCTCATCTTCTCACAGGGATTCCTCAGTATCTCTCACAAGTAAGTTCTTCAAGTGTCTCTTTTCTCATTTGTACCACCACTCACACACACTGTGGAGCTTTATGATCCAGTACTGTCAGCTGCTGACAATAACCCACCATTAGAAGCTAACATGGCTCCCACAAGTTGCTCATCTCCTTGACAGTTGTTATGATGCTATATTAAATGCAGCTATGCCTGTACTTTTCCCCCTTTCCTGTACCTTGGAACATCTCTCCGTTTGTCTAGCTCAACTGTGCTCCTCCATCACCTCTGGTTTGTACCCACCCTGTGTGGTTGCATCAGAAGTGTCTCTTTCAGATGAGTCCATGGAGAGCACGATGAAGAGGCAATCCCCTGCTGCTGCAGTAAGATGTGCCTTGTCGCAGGTAAATTCACACTTATGCTTGCCGAGTGACATATTTTAGCACAGAATGTACTTGACTAAGGATCTGTTCTTGGGTTCTTCACTTCCTGATGGCTGTAACGAAATTCCTTCTGTCCTGTGCCTTGGTATCCGCATCTGCAAACGGGCAGTGACACTGACCTCCTTTGAGCTCCATTGATGAAAAGGTCCACAGAGAGAAGGTTGTTGTTATTGTTGTCTGCAGTTTAAAAACATGCTCATAAATCATCTTTTAGGGATGGTGAAGCAGGTTTCATTGGCTCTGGAGCTGAGTGACTGAACAGAGAAGAATTTCCTTCTTTGGCATTTTCCCCTAGTTTTAATAACTTTGAACTCTTGCTTTAGATCTTGTTTACATTAAGCTGGTTTAGTAACTGTGTATTTCCCTCCAGCAATTGTCTCCTTCTTCCCCACCTTCCTCAGGTATTTGGTTTAGGTACCAAACATCTGACTCAGGTCTTCCTGGAGAATGGCTGAGCCAGGGTGGATGGAAGAAGGAATTATTTTTCCCTGTTGGTGAGTAGAGGGACTTAACGGGGAAAGAGGTGGAGGCCGTGACTGTCATGGACGTGGGCCCTGGGAACATAAAAATCCAGGCTGCTACCACACCCATCTGGCCTCTCAGTGAAATGTTAAACACAAACTGCACGGAGAGCCTGCGCTGAAAGTGTTCAGGTCAGAGAACTGTAATGGGTCCTTCCAAGCTTTACGAGGCTGCTGCGATGCCTGCCTTTTGGGGCAGGGAGGGGACGGGAAGCTTCTTAGAAAACAGCAGGTCTCTCACAGCTAACACAGCTAACACTGAGCTATACGCGTTCATTTATGACGGTGTGGCGCCCAGAACTCGATCCGCACCAGAACAGCTTAGCTGCTTGCGCGGCTCGCTTTGAGACGCGCTGCCAAGCGAAGGGGTTGGTCAGAGCCCTGCCCTGCCAGGTCAAGGCCTCTGCTCCCGAGGGACACATCAAAGGCGCCGGCTTGAGCCGAGACCCCGGGGTTTCGGGGCACGCAGGGCCCTTGCTGCTAGAGGGGGCCCCCACACCGCAGTCACGCCGCGCACCCCTCTGGGCTGCTCCCCTCCGCCCTCACGGTCCCCAGAAACCCCCACCCCGCCGCGGCCCGGGCTGGGGGAAGAGGCCGTGCCCTTGGCGCCGTGGCCCAGGCCGCTAGAGGGCCGCCGCAGCTAGCTGCAGTGCTACAGGCGGCGGGAGGGCCCGCGCGCTGCGCTGCTGAGCGGCCGGGGGAGCCGCGGTGTGCGGCCGGCAGCCGGGGCGGGGAGGGACGTTTTACGAGGGCGTGTATGGATAAGATGAGGGAGAATGGCTTTAGACTGACAGAGGGTAGATTTTGATTAGATAATGAGAAAATGCTTTGCAGTGAGGGCGGTGAGGCACTGGCACAGGTTGCCCAGAGAAACTGGCGGCGCCATCCCTGGCAGTGCTCAAGGCCAGGTTGCATGGGTCTTGGAGCAACCTGGTGTAGTGGAAGGTGTCCGTGCCCGTGGCAGGGGTTGGAACTGGGTGATCTTAAGGTCCCTTCAACCCAAACCAGTCTATGATTCTATGAAAGAAAGCTTTGTAAAATTAGGGTGTTGTCTACCCTGGGTGTTAGCAAAGCCCTGCATCCATGAGTGAGGCTTCCCCCAAGCCTGGTAGCTGCTAACCTCTCCAGCGTTTCACTCCCCCTCTTCTTCCAGCGGGAAGCACTGTGTGATCAGAGGGGCTGGAAGGTGCCAGGGTTCCAGGTTTACGATTCATTCTTTGGCTGCCCTTTTGAAGAATTATCACCCTCAACGGGAAGTTGCAGCATGACAGCCGCTCAGAGCAACAAGAAACTGGGATTAAACCAACATAGGTGATTGTCAGGCATAAAATCTAACAGTGCGTGAAGGCTGAGCCCCCACAGCACTGGTCTTCTATTTGCCAGGGATCTGAAAGCTGTTTGATACTCTGTTAAATCAATAAAGGGAGCATTTGCAAAATTTGGTGTCCTGTGAGCTTAGCAGACAGTTTCTGGGTTCACGTGGTGGTGGTTGCTGGGTTTAAATTGAGAGGGACACTATATGAAGCAGTAACTAGGTGCTAGGCTGGAGGGGAGGACCATGGGCAGGAAGGTGAAAGGCCTCTGCCATTCACTGGATCCCACAGCAGAGCCTGCGTGGCCCTTCAGCTCTGCAAGGCTGCAACCAGGCACGGCTGGGAGGAATGGGTATACATTAGTAGTAGCTGTAGGAAGGATGACAACATGCTTTTCCTTCTCACAGAAGGGAAATTTTAAAAAGCCATTGACCTTGTCTGCAAGACATTTTCACCTACTGTGTTCACTGCTGCTGGATGAGATTTTCAAAGCTATGCCAAGGGTGTATGTAGCTACATATCTTCTGTGAAAATGAATGGAATACATCCATCTGGCACTTCTTTCCAAGTTTCAGCCACGGATCCTCTCCTCCCTTCTTCATCAGGGAAAAAGTCTTGTTGCCCGCTCTGCCACCGCATGGGGGACTTTAGCAGTCAAGGGAAGGATGGCCTGGAGCAGTCTTAAACGCAGCATTGCAAGAAGTCGTAGTGAAATCCAAGGAAGAAAAAGCTCAAGCGTGCAGCTAAGATATAGATTTTTATAAAGCTTCTGACAATTGCAGATCTCTTAAGAAGAGAAAAAAAAACAACAAACCAAACCAAACCAAACAACTGTTTTCCTGTAGGAGGCTTTTCTAATTAACTGAATGCAAACCTGGAAGGAAGGTAAACAGTATAGTATCTCTAGGCTTGGGCCTTGTATTTCTGGCCCATTCAGGGAGAAATCCTGACCTTTCCAGACAGATGGGCTAGCTGCG
Source organism: Myiopsitta monachus (assembly GCA_017639245.1). Classification (NCBI taxonomy): domain Eukaryota; kingdom Metazoa; phylum Chordata; class Aves; order Psittaciformes; family Psittacidae; genus Myiopsitta; species Myiopsitta monachus. The sequence goes on along the minus strand of CM029927.1, from coordinate 11,238,252 downwards.
AATGCACGGATCAGACAACCAGAAAGATCCATAAATGCTAATGTGGAATAAATTTCAAGAAGTCTTGATCAAAACTGTCAGGAGCCATAAACACATCCAGATGGGAAATAGCTCAGAAGAACTTCCCATTGCCACATCAGAGACCTGGAAGCTTGGAAAATGTTGAGAGTTGACTGTAATACGAGACTAGAAAGCTAACAGGCTGGGTTGTCTGCAGTATTGTGTTATGGCTGTAATCTCAGCAGTGTATCAGGCACCCTGGCTGGCTGATAGGGAGACTTTGACTTCCGAGCCAGGCCAGTTCCTAGTCCTTTAACAATATGCAAAATCAAAGAAACATAATCATAGAATAGTTAGGGTTGGAAAGGACCTTAAGATCATCTAGTTCCAACCCCCTACCATGGGCAGGGACACCTCACACTAAACCATGACATCCAAGGCTATGTCCAACCCAGCCATGAACACCGCCAGCAATGGAGCATTCACAACTTCCCTGGGCAACCCATTCAGTGCCTCACCACCCTTACAATAAAGAATTTCTTCCTCATATCCAATCTAAACTTCCCCTCTTTAAGTTTGAACCCATTACCCCTTGTTCTATCACTACAGTCCCTCATGAAAAGTCCCTCCCCAGCATCCCTATACGCCCCCTTCAGATATTGGAAGGCTGCTATGAGGTCTCCACGCAGCCTTCTCTTCTCCAGGCTGAACAGCCCCAATTTTCTCATCCTATCTTCATACGGGAGGTGCTCCAGTCCCCTGATCATCCTCATGGCCCTCCTCTGGACTTGTTCCAACAGTTCCATGTCCTTTTGATGCTGAGGACACCAGAACTGCACACAATACTCCAAGGGAGGTCTCACGAGAGCAGAGTCGAGGGGCAGGATGACCTCCCTCGACCTGCTGGTCACGCTCCTTTTGATGCAGCCCAGGATTATGGTTGGCTTTCTGGGCTGTGAGCGCACACTGATAGCTCATGTTCATTTTTTCACTGACCAAAATATCAGTAGTCGTTGCTTGCCTTCCATTCTTTCACATCCAGACTTTTGGAGGGCCAAACACTTCATTGTTCTGGATCTGCGAGACAGCTTGAGCCCTGTGACAGCATTTTTCTAGTCACATATGATGAGCTGTCCCTGCGATTTTTGTTTTTTTTTTTTTCAGTTAGAGTCCAGACTGATCCAAAAATCATGCGAAAGTACCAGATAACAAACCAGCTTGTCCAGATGTGTTTCTTTGCTTTATTGATATTGTATCATCTACATGTTTAGTTCACTTCAAAAATAAATGATTACGTAGATTGAGATTAGGATATTAGGAAGAAATTCTGTACTATGAGGGTGGTGAGACATTGGAACCTGGTTGCCCAGAGAAGCTGTGGATGCCCCATCCCTGGCCCTGAGTGTTCAAGGCCAGGCTGGGTGCGACTTTGCACAATCTGACATAGTGGAGGTGTCTCTGCCCACGGCAGGCAGGGTTGGAACTAGATATCTTTAAGGTTCCTTCAAACCCAAACCAATCATGATTCTATGATAAATCTATGAAATCCTGAAGAATTTAATAGAGCTACATGGTGATAATAATAACACTGTAATGAAAGAAAGTTGTGATCTCAGTACAACGTGGTTTGTCAGGCTGGGGTGGGAAATGGAAGTAATACCTACACATTCCAAATTACGTGCAGTGTTTTTGTAGTGCAATAGAAAGACCCATGAGGTTAGCCTGTAATGCTCAGCAGAATCTATGTAAAACAAGCACTGAGATCTTGTCACTCAGTTTCCCAAGAGTCTTGTTTTGCCATTTAGTTTGAAGGAATATGCCTAGAGGTAGCCGTCAATGTTGTTTCTGTTAAACATTGTGCTAAAGAAAGGCAGGATCAACTACTTCTGTTCCTGGGTGAGCTGGCGGGGTGCCTACAGAAATGAATAAGAAAACCCTACGGGGGTTCTTACTGAAACCCTTATGTCCCCTGTCTGAATCCTTGTTACAGACCTAATCCTCCAAAGCAGCATGCCAACATCCTGCCAGTCACTACATAAGGTACACTGCTGGGATGCTGTGTTTCATTGCCATGCTTAACTTTTAGCACCAAACTGTTCCAAACATAGGCATAGTCTGACTAGTAGTGGGTGCATGAAAGTATGTGTGTGTTCCTTGGCTTGGTGCGCACCTTGAAGAAGAAGCTCTACAGTAAAGTATAAGACAAGTGCATTTTCACAAGTTCACATGTTTTCACAAGAAAATATGTTTTTTTATGGTAGAAAAAAAAAATAACAGGCAAAGATTTACATACCTACTGCAAACTGAAATTCCTTCTCTCTTTCACTTAGGTATGCCTGCCTTCAACATATAGTAAACTATATTTATTATTAATGCATACCATTAATATTTAATTAATGCATTAATTAATTAATTTAATTAATGCATTAACCATTAATGCATTTATTTTCATTGCTGTCCTGGGAGTTAGACATGCATGACCCATAATCTTTAGCGTTGTGAGTTCAGACTGCTGCATAGTAGCTGAGAGCAGCTCTTACTACTGGTCAGAGTCATACAAGATGCAGGCCTGAGCAGCTGCTTCTTCAGGAGGTTCCAGAAGTGCTGAGGTTTCTACCTGGAAATGCTGCTGACCTGAGGTATCCTCCCAGCAGTGAAAATGGCCCCTGGTGGTACAGTCCTGTTTGCAAATGTGCTGTTAGGAGGCTTTTTTCCCCCCTTTTGACTGTTACCAGCCTTGCTTTAACAAGCAGCCTTAAGGAGAGAGCAGTGGCCTCACCACCCCAAGGAAATGCAAGATAAATAGAATACTCTGTTGACTTCTGGTAGAGAACTGGGGAGATAAATGAAAGGAACTGATGGATAGGCCTCAGACAGTGTTTACTTTGTGCATATTATTTTATGATGTTTGGGAGGCATTTCTGGTAAAGAAAAGGAGCATAATTAAATGGAGGAATGTTTGTAATTGTAACTAGGGATAGAAGTCTGGGCCAAGGAGCTACACTTCGGTGTCCCTGGGGTGAGTTGGTCACCCTCACCACACCAATAGCTTCCAGAACTGGAATGCAAAAGTTATAGCCTCGAAAAAATAGAACAACAAACCAAAACCAAAATGACAGAGAGGCGAAAGGAAAAGGCTTTGACTAAAACTTTTCTTTAAAGAGTAAACCAAAGCAGAACCCACTCAGAAGCATTCTCCAAAGTGTGAGACAAGAATGGGGCAAAGGGTTTCCTGAATGCGCAAGGACAGGGGTAATCTGAGGTGGCTCACTGCAGTCTTGCTGAAGAGCTTGAAAACCAGAAATTGACTCCAGCACTAGCTTGGACAGAGACGACTGAAGAGAGAGAATGGAAAGGAGGCCCACTGCTTGAATCAGACCATGCTGATCAACAAGATTTGACCAACCCAAGGTGGAAATAGGATGCTACAGGAGGTAGGGAAGCAACTAAAAGCTGAGCTAATCAACTTCCCCCCAAAAAAGATGACTGTCAAATAGGAATGCACTAGGAGTTAAATATTGTCTGCTGTGCTGTTTATCTACCTTTGTTTTTCTTCCATAAATACAACACTGTTTATTAAGTCAACTGAGTCATGTTTGCAAATGAAGAAAATTAGATTGCTGAGCACTAGAAAGTTTAGTTTTAATTTTCCCAAGCTTCTGGATGGGCATCTGGGTTTAGAAGTGACCTGTAGGATTTGAACTCAGCCCTTGTTGCCAGTCAAGTCCCGACAGAAGAGTTATACAAGAAAATGAAGTTTATCCGGCCTTTCCCTGCCCAAGGCCTCAAACAGCAGCTTCAGTTCTTTTTTATATCCAAGCTATGTGGGATTCTGTCAAAACAATTCACTAGTCTCTTTCTTGTGGTTTCCTCAGCCAAAAGCATGGCAAAAATCTGTCCATACTCAGCTCAGACTACAAACAGGAGGCAGCGTCACGCTGAAATCTCAGATCAGCTAAGTCCAGCCACAAGTGACCAACAAAAAGCTGACAAAACAGCTGCCGGCACTATTTGGAACAGAGACAGACAGCGTACTGTTTACTCAGTATGAATGGATTTTGGGTGAAGAGGTGTTGGGCTGGAGGAATTCTTCAGAATGAAGCTACCAGGTGTCCTTTTTAGGGAGGATTGGTCAAGTGTATCCTTTCAGGATGGCTGAGTGCTTTCTCTTTCACTAAGAAGACCAATCCTCCCAGCAGTGCACTTGCAACACATTTTACTTGTGCTGGAAGAAAAAGAACAATTTGGTAGTGAAGGTACAGAAGAGAGCTGCTCTTTGTTCTCAGCATTGCTCTCAGCCACCTTGCTGTGCCTAGGGAATGTCGCTTGGATTCCAGGCTTCTTTCCCTGAAGCTCCGCAATGCTTGCCTTGCAAGAAAGCTGTGGTTTATGAAGGAGAGAATTCCCATTAGTTGGTGGGAGAACCCAGTAAGTGGGCATATGGAGTTAGCTACACAAACCACGTTGCAGTGTGTGGTGCGGCCCTGTGCCAGGACCAAAAGGCAGTCTTCTGCCCAGTCAAATGGTTCACACTCCAAGCTGCCTCTTTCTGCCCAGTGTGGTTCTGGTACTCCTTTTTTCCCCTTGTTACACCGCCTGGATGCTGGGGAACCATGAAATTCAGTCACCCTTCTGCTATTGAGAGTGTCCCTTGTAGCCCTTTGTCTGGCATCAAATGCCTCTAACGCACTTAAGGAAAGCTCTTGGCTGTCATTCCCTGCAAGCTAAGGCAAGCTTTTGAACAAGTAGCATATCACTCCCACTCCACCTTTGACTGCCAGCAGTTGAGTGATTTAGCCCTGCATCTGACTGATTCATCCGTGCTGGTTTCACCCCTATCTCACACTTCGATTTAGTCCCTAGGAGCACGTGACGGAGTCCAGAGGCTTTGCTGTTTATTCAGTTCCTCACTGTTTGCTGTGCTGACAGGTAGTGTCACTGCTGTGTTTGAAATCTCGGCTCCTGAAGTAGTAGCCCCATTTCTTTTCTGTGCCTTGATGATGTACATCCAGGTGATCATCCCTGTGCTGCTGTTAGCAGTGGCTGTGCTCAATCCCAGAGTTTGCTCACCCATTTGAGATTCTCCTATTCAAGCAGGGATAGCGCTCAGCTGATGTGTTTGTTCAGACAGAAAAGGCTTCTGACATTGATGACTCTATTATTAGTGGCACAAAGCAAACCACAGAAAACAGAAAAAAGACACATCTCCATTTGTCAAAATGCGGATCACTAAACTGAAATTGGATATGGAATTTGTTCTCTGGGTAATGAAGAAAGGCCAGAGATTTATAAGGCAGGGGATGGGATGGTTTGTTCAACTGGAGAGAAGTTGCACATGAAGGAGTTTTGACAAGCTTTGTAGGTAGAGGCTTCAGCACCCAGAAGATCCTGTTTGACCACAATGGCAACCAACATGTTGACTAATATTCTAATCACTGCAGTTATTTCAAATGACTTTCTAGCAGCTGCTTCTCCAGTTGTGCCTGCAAACTCACAGCATCCAACAGCTAAGGTCTGCTTTAGTGCAGGATCCCAGTGCCGTCCTGTGGTATGCCTCTAGTAGGACACTAGTTTCCTATCATGGATGTAGTTGTGAAGTGTGCTGGTTGGAAGGATGAGTTGACAGATGTAAGCAAAAAGAATGAAGAGATTTTTGTATTATGGTAAGGATTACTAAGGCAGAAAGTAAACCTTGTCATTGAGCTGAACTGTACTAGAGATCTGCATTTTCAGTAAGTGCGAGGCTGTCCTTTTTGAGGCCAACAGATCCAAGAAGAAAAATTAGGTGTTAATCCATCCAAACTGTAGATACAGTTTTATACATGACATTGAAGAAGATCATAACACTATTTTCCCCCCACCAAGCTCGGAGGCAGTTGCCGTTGGAGATCTCTGTAGCAGATGAAGAAGAAAGGATCCTGAAATTTCTGTCGTTGCTTGATGAAGCACAAAAAAGAGCCATTTCCACAGCAGACCATGAAATCAGTGGAATCAGATACAACTGCCAGAAAGTAATTGGTCTGGAAATTCATAAATCCTTTACCGGTTTTACATAGCCAAGGCACTATATATCGTTGATTCTGTGTATGCCTTTTCTTATAATGTGTGCAAGAGCCCAATAACAAAAATTGAGAGGTGCCTTTTTGAATGGGGCATTCTTCCTTATAGCCTTGACTGTTGTTTTTAATCTGTTTTTGTAAGGAAGAGGTACCTGTGTGTTTGTCTGTGTAAAGGTGTTTTGGGAAGGAGGGACGAAATGAGCAAATTTTCCTCACTGAAAGTTCCTATAGGCATGCGAGTTTACAGAGTGTTGGAGATACTTCTTTGTGACGAAATCCAAGAATGGAGAGGAGAGCAAGATATGAAAAACCTTGCTGCAAGCAATATGCCATTACAGATGTTTTTAGAGTATTCTAAGGGCGCCTCATTTATCAATGTTGGTTCTGGATGTTTTACTTGTAGTACAAGTTGCCATGTCATTCAGCACTAATGACACAGCGTGAGTCAAATACTGAAGAGATAATGATCGTGTCTGCAGGGCAGAGGTCATGATTCAGTATAACTGGAAGCAAAAACACACTCAGGGAGGTGGATGGATTTAAACAAGAAACAAACCCACAAGCCACAGAATTTCCATTGACTTCTATTTGGACCAGTGATTGTTTGCTTTTAAATCTTAGAAGAGGATAAATAATTTCTTTTACTAACACTTGTAAGTCATGTTCCAGCTTCAGAAGGTGAATGCTGTATAACCCAATTCATGTACACCAGTTTCACAGCTATAAATTAGAGTTTCCTCACTATATTCTAATGTGTCAGGTCTACCATCTGCCTGGTTAAACAAGGATCTCACTTCAGTCATCATAAACTTAGTGTAGGTTCAATATTTGTCAATAGTCTTCTCATAAAACTTTTCCACGGTATACCAGGGAATCCACTGTGACCTGATGAGAGCAAATGGAAAGAAGGAACAGGATTTATGTGCGCAGTTGACATTATTAACTCGTTATTAACACTCATTATTAACTGGACGTGATTAAATGAAAAATGCAAGTCCATGAGCATTGAACACTGCTCCAAACCGTGGCATGAACATCCTGCTATGAAAACCAGCATTAAATTTTAGTCCTCCATAAACAACACAAATTCTGTGCAACAAAACCACCCAGATAACCCCAAACCAACAAGAGTGAGTTTTGCAACTTTCTCAGGTCAAATTTGGTGGATGTCTCGGCACAAGAGAATTTTGTCTGAATTTTATGCCTTGTCTGTAGGCATCTAAAAAGCCTGTCTGCTCTGCAGTCAGCCAAATTAGACCATAGTGATACTTATCAGTGCCAGAGCTGACACAGTGCCCAGTAGGGTTTTGCAACAGATGTTATTTTTTGTGCTTGAGCAGCTTTGTCTGAATGGTTCTGGGTTTAGGCTTGTGTGATCCACGTAGTCTGACCTAGGTATTTCTGTATCAGGACAATTTCAAGATCCCATTAAAGCATGGGACTGCTTTCCTGGAGATTCAAGACATCCATGTGTATCTTGACAGGCAGCTTTTGCATAAGTGTAAAAAACAGGTAAGGTTTTTCAGTAGGAAAGCAACTGACTCAGCACAGAACAATAGAGCTAACCCCCTACCAGGGTTTACTTTCAGTTTTCCCTCCGCTTTAGTGTTTGCTTTGGAGATCTCTGTCAGTCTTAACTGCCGTAACAGTAGTAAAATGTTCATTGTACTGTCAAGAAATTAAAGCAGCTTCCTATCCACTTTAGAGAGTCACAGCAACTCAGTTGTTCAGCCCTAATAAGGGACAGAAACAACGCTAGAGGTGAAGCTGACCTTTGACAGACACATGGTAATGCTACATTTATGGAAGCTGAGCTCTGGGAGGAGCCAGTTCTGTTAACTTTCCTGGTGGATGTATCTTGTTAAATGACGGAACATGCTGAAGTGCCCAGGAAGCAGAATCATTGTCTTCCAGAACAATTTCTAACTGTGTTCTCTTTTTGCATTTCAGCTTATGCCAAAACTTATGGAAAGAAGGTTTAAATGGCAAGAACAGGCAGCTCTGTGTTTTCTCCTGTTACTCTAGTTGTTGTCCAATACTCATGTAAATCTCATTATTCAGTAACGTAAGCAGTGCTGTGGTTTGTGTTTCCTGGATTGCCAGCGCTCTCAGTTTCTAGAGGCTGCTTCACTGCGTTTACTGACAAGTCCTAAATTTGTACTGTCTTCGGCAGAAAGGTGTAAATGGAAGTCCATCTGGTCTTCCATCTGAACTGAGCAAGAACCTGGAAATAAATCCTTTACATGGAAGGAACTTCTGGAAGCATTCACTGGCAACCTCCTGTAAAATCAGGAAAGATGGGGCTTAAATACTGATTCTGTACCTTGTCTAGCTACTTACTGGGTCACTTTGGTACCATAGCTAGTGCTGTAGAAGGTGCTAGAAGTGCCAAACTAGAAAATAGCTATGTGAATGTAAACCATAGCTTTCTCTCTGAAACGCTTTCACCTGACATATATCCGTAGGTGAGACAGCAGTGCACTTTCTAGGGCCATCCAGACTCTGGGTTCATGCTTATCATGCCAAGTGTTGATGAGGCCCACAACAAAGAGAAATCTATCCTGGTTGTGAAAACCATTGAACAGAAATCAAAGTAGACATCTTAGCCATTATCAAGTTGCATCAGATTTTACCTTATATTGCAAAAGAGAACAGATGCACAGCTCCCCATGTACTTATAACAAAGTCTTTCTCAGGAAAGTGCCTTGGTGATTGGAGTTGAAGAGTGAGAGACCTCACTTTACCACAGTTTGCCTTATGGCTCCTAACTAGAACATTCTCTTTGTGCCTCCTTCAGTTTTGTGGGTGTGAGATGTGAATAACAGCTTTCCTTTTGTGACAAGTGTGTTGTCTATGTGAGTATACTTCTGAGGCATTCAAACACTACTGCAGTAGGGGTGAGATGGGAAGCTGGCTGAAATGAAGTGTGTCAATAGTTTTTGGTATTAAATCTTCTGGGATTATTTTTAAAAAGACATCTCTTCTTTAACTGGTTTTCGAACCTTTCAAGATGTCAGCTTTACAAACTGGATGTTTTTAATCCAGGTGAATGGTTTTGACTGATCACCCATTTCATAACACAATTTAATGGCAGGTTGTTAAATTCGAGGGAGAAGAACGATGTTTGCATTCTGACTGAGAGGAGAATGAAATCTTAAAGGAACTGTGTGCATGTGTGTGTATAAAACATTGTTTATACCAGGTGCATGCAGTACAAATACCGCCAGTTGAACATCTCCCTTACTTTGTCTCAGCTTACCTCATCTCAGCTTACCTCTGAATCTTTTCATTCCTTCAATTCCTTTTCTACATCTGTCTTCTTCTTGTTCCTTCTGGTTCCTGCACTTTGGATTTGTATTCCCGGTAGATACATACATTTAGTACCAAATAGCAGTACATAGCCCTGAGTGGCAGTGAGAATCATAAGTCACAATTTTCTTTTATATGGTGACTGATCACTAGGTTTCTGCTAGCGCAGTAAAGCAGGCAAAACAGGGGAAACACCTCTTTCATCTGCCACGCACTTTTTAAGCTGGTTCATTCTTCCAAAGGTCTTATTCATGATTGTTGCAGTTGAAAAGATTGATAGTGGTAGACATACTTCAATAGCACTTCAACATTGCACAACACATATTTGGTGTACTGGAAGATTTAAAAAGCCAAGCAACAAGCAAATGACCAATTGTTTAAGTTGAAGTGGTCAGAGTAATGTTTGGAAGCTTGTTACATTCTGGTCCCTCCTTTTGCACACTGCGTACCCTTGAGTCCTGCCTGAAGCTGCCCTTGGTATGATCTCCTTCTTCTGTCCCTCTTACAGTGTGTTCCAAGCATAGCATGAGCCATTCACCTCATGTGCTTATCTCTCTGTAGGTCCAACTCAATTTGTGATCCCTCTGGTCTATATTTCTGTGGGGCCTGGGAGAGCTTGTAGCTCAAGGTGCGCACTCAGACCCAGCTGGCATGAGATGCAAGTGAGCAGCTCCACTGCATGCCATAGGTAGAGAGACTATGCTGCTTATGCCAGAGGCAAAAAAAACCCCCAGTCTTTGAGTAAGGAGAATGAGGACAGAGACTAAAGCATTCCAGTGCCTTCCCACGTTTATCTAGAAACAACTTGTAACTCAGTGAGAGCAACCTTGCTGTGGTATTAGGGGTGTGTCTACATGATGCGAGCAGCCTAGTGTGGATATCCCCTCTCCACCGTGAAACAGGTACTCTAAGATGGACAGAGAATCAGGCTGGTGGAGAAAACGAGGGCAGCTTAGGCACTTTGGACAGCTGAACTGGGTTAGAGTCCTGTTGCACAAGCTGCAGAGCCAGGGTGACTAACTGTCTTCACAAGGATGCAGGAATGTGGTTAGCTGCTGCAGCCACTCTCACCTCTGCAGTAGCTGTGGTTCAGCAGGCTGCTTGTCTTATCAGTTCATTGATGCGGTTATCTGGATGTGCCTTTGCTACCACATTTCCCAAGGCACAAGCTTTATCTAGAATAAGGTGAGAAAGGGAGGGAGAAGGTGGGGAGAGGCCTTCACTTTAGTTCAAATTACACCCACAGTGATGTGAGCTCTTTCAGAGGTGATTTTGCTGATACCAGCAGAGGAGCAACCTTCAGCAGGACTCATACTGATGTCGTGGTAGGACTTGCCACCCACATCACAAGATATTATAACTAATACTCTTACTTGCCTTGCAGCCTGTTGGCTCAGGCATCTTTAGGCACAGGTGGGCTTCTGACACTCTGCTTGCTAGAGCACAGCTACATGTAAGGCACACAGAGCCTTAGAGGGGGATGTAACATATGTCAGAGGGATTTGACATGCAGCATCCTCCTTGAAGCCTATGTAAGGTCCAACTCCTTGTAGCCTCTCACATGAGTATGGATTCATTACCTGGAGCTATTTATGACTATTTCAGTGTCCTGCAATGGAGTGAGGTGGAAGATCTGTCCTGTGATTATTCCTACAAGCAAAGAAATATCAGAGTTTTCACCTCTAGAGACACCTTGTCTTCACTGCAGGTCACTTGAGAGGAATGAAACTTTTAGGAGCTTGGTGATGATGATAATGTTTTCTAAATGAAGAACGAGAAGTTGGATGAAAGCAACATTTCAGACATTTTTCAACAAAAGAAGATACAGGTTTACTTTAGGTTTTATTTTACTTTTTCATCTTGAATGGAAACGCAAAGTTTGGTATTCTGTGGTCTTTTCTTCTCCAGCATTTCTACCTCTCATTTGTCCCCTTTCATCACCGAAAAAAGCAGAAGAAACCCAAGAAAAAGAAATTGCCTTTGCTTTTGAAAAAGGAACATTTATTTTTATTTCAGTTCATTGCTTTGATTTAATAAAAAAAGTTGAACAATTTTCACATTTTGAAATAAGATTCTTGCTTCCTTTAGTTCATTTCCAGAAGAGATTTTTCTGTTTGCATGCTGCTCATCACTAAAAGCATCTTAATCAGCAGGAGTCCAATTTAGACCAGGACCTGGAAAAACCTTTCTCCTTTACTTCTGTGAGCTTGCTAGTGAAGGAAAACTGAATGCTGGTCTGAGCCATGCATTAGCAATCAAATTGCCCTACCCCTTCTCTCGTGAGTGGGGTCTGCATTCGGGTCATTGTCGTGTGAGACAACTAAGAGTAGTGGAGGGATAAGGCTGCTGATGGGAGAACATAGCATGACCCGTGTGGCAAACCTCTGCTCTGCCAGCCCTCTCAGGTGCTCAGGATCTAGGACCAGGAAACTCATTCTGTAGGGCAGCAGCTCCCATGCATGGTCACTAACATCACAGTGAGGGTCCACAGAACCGCTGTGAACCTTTAAGTAGCTTTTCAGGATCCGTGGGGGACATCTGTGTGGCTGGCAGTGACTGGGGGGTATCAGCACTTGGAATGGTTTAGAAGGTGTCTGCTGACCTAGCCAAAGGTCTGCCATGCTGCAGATAGTTCCTGTTGGCTTGAGCTTTCAGGGTCATGCCCAGTCTTAGCAGTCAAATACTGGTTCTTGACAGCATAGAAATAACCTTCCTAATAACCTAAGGGAAAAAAAAGGCTCTTAAACTGAACCTCAACCAATGTGAAGGGGCTTGTGAAATTCAGATATTTGCTTATACTCAAAAAAAGACCATGCTGACGTGGGTAGGGAATGCTAACTTGCTTTCATGAGGTTTATTTATTTCATTGCTTTGAAGCGATCTAAAAAATAGAGAATATGCATTGGGGAAAATACATTACAGTTTGTTACCCTGCATTTGATTTTATCTCAGCTTGCTTTTGGAAATACTGCATTGAGCTCAAGTAGTGTTTGAACTTCAAGCTGATGGGTCATGCTGGAGACTGAGATACTGAAGCTGAGAAAGAAACTTTCCAACCTTGAAGAGTTTTCTACGCAAGTGGTTGGAGAGCAATTAATAAAGTAACTGTCATATTTGTCTTGTGGATAATAGGTGTTAAAAAGGGACATGCAAAAAATGGCATTTAAAATTAGAATAACATTTTTTGTACAAGCAACACCACGCAGAAGGCTACTTGTGCTAATAAGCATTTGGAAATCAGTAGCTCTATCTCCCCAAACATAACTCTAAATAATAGAACGTGATCTCTGCCCTGGCATGGGATCAAGCACTACAAATCTGTGTGTAGATACTGCATCTCACTGCATGTCAAGGCCACCTAGACAGCTGGTGATACTGTTAACACCACAACTTGCTTCCTTGTCATCTCATCTAACATGTTCTCCAGTAAACTGTTTAAAAAAATAGTCTTTTGATAGGCTTTTAAAAATGAAATAACTCAAATGTGGATAAAGGTATTTTCTTAAAATAACATGGTTTAAGAAGGACCAGACTCAGACATTTAAAATGTGTAGAGGTTGTGCACTCATTTACTGTGGGATTGTGTAGGCGCTTTAGCTCACCCCATCCCAGGACACATGAAGTGACTGCAGTTTTCAGATACACTGGGTCATTTCTATGACACCACCTCCCTGTGTTGCCAGAAATACTGAAACACCAACCCTAATGTGCTGGCTTAGCATTACGTGCACCATGGACTTCCTTTGCATGAGTAAGAGGAGTAAGCAAACCACAAAGCATTAGATTTCAGACCTATCATCAGTGGCCGCAAGCACTTAATCAAATATCCTTCAATGTCAGTTCTTAAGGAAAAAACACTATCCCACATGACATCCGTGTCTCTAAGCTGGGGAGACATGGATTTGATGGGTGGACCACTTGGTGGATAAATTGGTTGGAATGGCTGCATACAGAGCATTGCAGTCAATGGCTCAGTGTCCAGCTGGAGACAAGTAGTGAGTGATGTCCCTCAGGGATCAGTGCTGGGACCGGTCTTGTTCAACATCTTTGTCTGTGGCATGCAGAGTGGGGTGGAGTGCACCCTCAGCAAGTTTGCCAATGACACCAAGCTGTGTGGTTCGGTTGATATGCTGGAGGGAAGGAATGCCATCCAGAGGGACCTTGACACGCTTGTGAGGTGGGCTGATGCCAACCTGATGAAGTTTAACCATGCCAAGTGTAAGGTCCTACAGCTGGGTCAGGGCAATCCCAGGCACAGCTCCAGGTTGGGCAGGGAAGAGATTCAGAGCAGCCCTGCGGAGAAGGACTTGGGGGTGTTGGTCAATGAGAAAATGAACATGAGCCGGCTGCAGTGTGCGCTCGCAGCCCAGAAACCAACCATATCCTGGGCTGCACCAAAAGGAGCGTGACCAGCAGGTCGAGGGAGGTGATCCTGCCCCTCTGCTCTGCTCTCGTGAGACCTCCCTTGGAGTATTGTGTGCAGTTCTGGTGTCCTCAGCATCAAAAGGACATGGAACTGTTGGAACAAGTCCAGAGGAGGGCCACGAGGATGATCAGGGGACTGGAGCACCTCCCGTATGAAGATAGGATGAGAAAATTGGGGCTGTTCAGCCTGGAGAAGAGAAGGCTGCGTGGAGACCTCAGAGCAGCCTTCCAGTATCTGAAGGGGGCGTATAGGGATGCTGGGGAGGGTCTTTTCATGAGGGACTGTAGTGATAGGACAAGGGGTAATGGGTTCAAACTTAAAGAGGGGAAATTTAGATTGGATATGAGGAAGAAGTTCTTTACTGTAAGGGTGGTGAGGCACTGAATGGGTTGCCCAGGGAAGTTGTGAATGCTCCATTGCTGGCGGTGTTCAAGGCTGGGTTGGACATAGCCTTGGGTGGCATGGTTTAGTGTGAGGTGTCCCTGCCCATGGCAGGGGGTTGGAACTAGATGATCTGAAGGTCCTTTCCAACCCTAACTGTTCTATGATTCTGTTTAAAAAAAAAACCCAACAAAACACCTCTGTTTGCTGAGTGAAGCTTTTTTGCCCTTCACGTGACAGTACTGTAAGTGCAGGTGATTCTGATGAAGCCTTAGAAAAAGAAGACAGGACAAGGGAGGTTAAATGAATGATCTGGAAGCTAAAAAAGATGTTTCATTGTGTCTACAAACATGGGCATAACACAAAGCAGCCCATGGTGTTTCAGGTAGATACCACTCTTTCCCTTTCCAGTCAGTGAAAAGTAAATGGTAATGGGCTGCTGCTGAGTTCCGGCACATCAGCTCCTGAGCTACAACTGGCCCCGACACAGACATAGGTGCTGTGTTTGGGTATGGAAAGCCGGGAGGGTGAGGCCATGGGATGGTTGTTACCGTGGGTCCAGAGAAAGGGAGGCAGAGTGGGACCTTGTGGAATCAAGGGTGATGTTTTTTTCTAAATGGCAGGTATTTTGCTCACTGTCAGTGTCCCATGGGTCACCTGCACCCAGACACCCTTCCCCTCTGTGTGAGGCGGCAGGCCAGTGCCACCCTCTGTTGAGCTCTGGCACAGCTCTTGGGTTCTTTGCTGGCGACAACAAGCTGGTTTCTGGATGTGCCTTTGTACCCCTTAGGGATCTGTCAGGATCTTTAAGTCAAAGGCAAAATTCCTGCTTCCCGTTGTTCTATTGTTTTCTTTGTCAGCATGTTTTATGGCACCTCTCCTATTCCTCCTCATCTCTTTACCTTGGCTTGAGGCTTCAGTTTGCTCTTTGCCTTCTTGCTACTAAGTCTTTTGAATTTACTTCTACAATGCCCTGTAGCAATGAACCTATTCCTGTATTCAAGCCTGTTCTGTTTCTTCCAGTGCTTTCACATGCACATTTTCTTTCATCTTCACCAACCCCAAGACTTATGTCACAAATACTCCGACGTGTGCCAAGAGCATTGTTCTCACTGATGTCCAGACATGATTTGGGTATAGGTACAGGTCCCCACAACCAACATGGCTGTCCTGTTTCCAGGAGGTAGAAAAGAACAGCAGGGATGTGACCCACACATTGCTATGTGCTCTCAGGGCCACAGAATAGCCCAGGCTTGCTGTTATTTACTGAGGATACACAGTGATAACTATTTATGGAGAGGCCAGGAGCCCCCTCATGCGTTTTGCATTTGGATTGCTCAGGAGCTGCGGAGCAGTGTGGACAGTCCATGGTGGTTTTGGGTCATCTCAAGTAGATCTCTCCATGACCAAACACTAAGTGTGGACAGCCCCAAACCAGCATGGATGTGGGACACTTTGTGCTAGGCAGCTTGGCCGTCAAGGATCACATTCTAGCCCTTTGGTTTCTTGTTCACCAGCAATAGGCACAGTCAGCATGTATTGCTCCCAAGATCTCACTGCAGGTCTGTGATATACATGATTCCCCCAAAACAAATGAAAGCTGGGCTAAATTTTGCCCTGAGTTCCTTAAAACCTTGGCCACTCTTTCAATGCAGCTTATGAGGAATTCACCAAGAAAATGAAGACAGAACACTGTTCAAATTACTTATGAATTTGTGTATTTTCTATTTAAATTTGTAAGGCATATGAAAGAGAGTATACAGATTTCATTTTTTATATATTTTTATATATATATATGTATGTATTTGAAAACACAAGGTTAGAGTTAGTAATATGTGATGAGTGACTGCTCAGCTGTCAACCGCAATATGAGAGTTCACTGTGGAGGGTGGGAGGGGAAAGTTATTGTGCCTGTTTTCTCTAAAGGCAAGCTAAAGCCACACATTCAGCACTGCTTACAAATAATTGTGCTGATAGCACATCTGCATCAGAACTGTGCAGTGTGTAAGAGGAAGACAGTGCAGGCACAATGCATCTGACACCAACTATCACCATTAAGTAAATCTTTGTTAGAAAGCAAGCATATGTTTGACATGGGAAAGGACAAGTGACTGATCTAAAAGAGTCTTTTTGTAGATGTAGGTGATATAAAGGCTATTTTTAGCCTTTTTCACATCTATTCTCTACGCAGGCAAAATCCATCAGAAGAAAACTCCCAGCTAACCCTATGACTAAAGCACTGCACACTCTACTCCTGTGTGCTTGTTGACTGAGGGCCTGCTCAGCAGAAAGCAGCTGTGAACATCACTTATCCCAGTCCATACATCTCTATGTCCATACATTGTGTGCTCCAATGCCAGGCTAGAATGTGCTGCTTACAAGTACTGGCTGATTTAACACAGACTCAGGCAAGGCTGGAGGGGTCCATCTGATCCATCCCCCGCCTACCACAGGAGGTAGGTTTACGTTGTCTGATCAGCTGTAAAGCTCTAAGCAATGAAGTCCTAACAGCAGCCCTGGGAAGACCAATATGCTAGAGCTCAACCAGGAAAAGGAAATACAGGAGGGCTGTTTCTTTCTTAGAGCCTGTCCTCCTCTTTGCTTTCCAAAACCAGACGAGAGCCGTGGAAGGATGACAAAGAAATCCTACATCAGTAGCAGGGGACAGGTGTTCACCCCTTTCTTATGTCTACAGTGAAAACCATGTTTCTCCCTCTTGCCTCATCAAATATCTGTTATCAGACAGTCCATAGGCCAGTGACAGTCTGTGTTCCTCTCTTTGGGAGCTTCAGGAGGGAAGTTCGATGGGTTATGTGGCCCCGAGAGAGGAGAAGGCATGGATGGGTTAATTTATTTTATTACAATACCAAAGAAGACTCACACAATGTACAAAGGAGTTCTGCTTCCTTGACCTGCCCTGCAGGTCTCCAGCACAGAGGAGAGGGCTTCTGGGACATGAGATGTGGTCCCACCTACAGGCTGCCCTCTCTCCTAGATTAAGCCAGGTGCTGCATGGGCACCAGTGGCTGACTTGGGGCCCTCTGAGGCTTGCAGAGAAGCAAATAGAAACCCTCCTGGTAACTGTGAAGTTTGGCAACAACTGTGAAAGAGAGATCAGAGGCAGCAATAATGAGAGGTTAAATGTGTGTTAGAAACAGGGCTATTTCTTCTCAAAATTCTGCAATTTATCATAAGTCACTAGTTTGTAATATTGCTAGAATTGTGTAACCTATACTGTTTCCCTAACTTCAACAGATGCTCGGCTATTGACTGATGCCCTTAACTTGGAATGCGCAACACACATGTGTGCAGACATCTGTACGGACACACAAACATACACATACATAACTTAAGAATGAGCAAATAAAGCTATACAATCATTACAAAAGAAGGATTGGCCAATAGCACAACTTAAAATTACGCCGCAGAATGCACGCTGGCTTTTGTTACTTCCGTCTTGGCTGCTGCCCATCTGAATCTCAGAAGCAATAAAGAATGGAGGCATCTTCTGTTTACTTCATTCTCTTTGCAACATCCAAGTATGCATACTCAATTTCTTGATCAGCAGGACAAGTGTTTGTAAATTCATCTCTTGCGTATGCATTGTTCAAGTATCTTGAAATCCCTGTCATCTCAGGTGGAAAATCAAAATTTCTATATTTTTTTGCAACAACCTTTCATTAAAAGAAAAAAGAAAAATATCATTACATACATAATCTAAAAAACCCCAAAATCTACTCTTTGTGCATATTTTTAATTTTCAATGTGCAAGTCTGTTGTTACATACAACATAAGGGTAAAGAAATGAAGAAAACTAGCTAACAAGCTAACTCCCTTAGAGGATTTATTTGGCATAAATACTCTGCTAGAGCTATGCAGAGCATGTGGACCAGTAGACCACACCTGGAAAAAATGCATCTTAAAACAGAAAAGGAGCTAGCATAAACCAGAATTAACAGAATAATCTTATAGTAGCAAACTGCCCCACACTTGGATGCTTTCACTGAAAGGAAAAGCTTGAATTAAAATACTAAATTTCAAATGGCTAGGGAAAACAACTATTGGCTGATACCTAATCCCTCCCTGTTGGCCAGCAAAGGATGGTGTGACGTTCATCCTCCATCATCCTTCAGGCATTCACCTGGCATAAAGTAAGTCTCCCCATACTGGCCCTGCTACCTCTGAGCTTTGCTGTGCCTGTAGTCAAAAAAGACACGTTCTAAAGGGACTTAATTTGTTTGAAAGCCAATGAATTTCCAGTGCAGCCATTCCTCTGCCAGAGCTTGGTTGGCTCCAGAGTAGCCCAGTGGCAGGCATCTTGGTCATTAGGAATGTTAGGTGAGTGTAGATGCTCCTCAGTCCTGCAAGAGAAAGCTGGGAGCCTTGGCTGGAATGCAATGGGTGATAGTTACCCTGCTGGTGTTATTGATACTAGTGGTTATACTCAGCCAAGCAAGAGTATTGGATTAAAAGTAGGAGAGACAAGATTGAATTTCAGTTTTTGTTGGCTTCTTGAATCAGCACGGACAAAATAATTTAACCTTACTGGTCCATGTTCATAAGCATTTTGCCCATGAAATGCAAATGAAAACACTTCTCTACAGCACTCATTTCATACTTATGAGAGGCTTAGTGAGTGCAGTCACAGCCCAGATATGAAACCAGATATTCTAGCACCAGAGTCATCAAATTGAGGATCTGCCTTACTGTGCTGTAATGAAATGGCCTTGTGCACTAGCGTACAGTGTCCCTACATGGCCACTGTGTGGCCTCAGAATATATAAAAGGGTTCCTCTGCATTTTAGTAAACGACTTCAGCTTCTGTGCCACTCTTTCGGAAGCTAGAAAGCAAATGCAAACCTTGATTATATGGAGCTTTGGTAGGAGGTTGCAATCTGCTAAGGTGAGATCATCTCCATCCAGGAATTTCCGACTGGAAACAGTGATCTCCTCAGTGCTGTAAGCATCAATTTCATCAGGCAAGGGGCTGTTTAAATAGTTGTCCAGCTTCCTCAGGGCTTTAAGCAAAGATTTCTCCAAATCTAGGTTAAGACAATAAAAAGGTTATTCAAGCCTGTACCAAGATCTTTCTGACGCCAAACAGAAAGGCAGCTCCTGCATCCTGCCTCCTGGCACCAGCCCGGCTCACAGGCATCTGGCCATGCCAGCTCCTGCAATTCCCTTATCCTAAGCTTAAAACTTAATGCTGGGATAAGAGCCATAAGTAGCTAAATGGGGGCTCTGAGAAAACCCAGAATGGGGCTGTGCAACCAGAAAGGGCTCCTCAAACACCTCTGTGGAACGTGCTTTTGCAGAGTGACCTAGCAGAGTGGCTGTGCCTTCGCACTGACTTCTCGCCTTGGGAGCCATGGAGCAGCAAGTGCCTGCCCACAGGCAGGACAGAGAGGCTGGGAGTGATGGCAGCAAGTGTACTGGAACAGTACAGCTCTGATTTCTCCCAGTAACTACTGGGTCTGACTAAAGGACTGCAGCACTTACTTTCATTAGCATCTTTTCTTGGGTTCTTTATGAATGCAGAGAATTTTGCAAACACATCATTTCCTGCAGAGTTAGACTCAGGGTGGTTCGGTGCAAGCTTGGGATACCTGGAGAGTAGAACAAAACAAATTATATGACTAGCCTTTATTTCCATCTCCGCTGATTGACATAGATTATTTACACTGCAGTGTCACAATGTACACAGGACTCTCAAAGGGAACCATCCTGAGCTGAAAATCACTTGGCAAACGATTTTAAACAAACTTAAGCCATGTGGGTGACCACCGTTCCCTGAGGGAGATGGGAAACAACTGTTATTGCTGCAAACACTGCACAGACAGCCCAGTGCTTCTCCTAGGCCTCCTCCACCGGAGGTGAGGCTACATGGAGCACGGCTCCCAGCATGAGGAAAAGCAGAGGGAAAATCCCTACTCACTAGCTGCTGCTCCTCCCAGCTTCCTCGCCTGGCCAGCTAAGGTGTCAACAGGCTGAGAGCAGCCAGCCCAGTAGCTGTTGTTGCTAGGGGCAGAGAGGAAGGGGAAAGTGAAGAGAAGCAGCCATTTGCCTGGTTTAAGTCAGGTTTGGATGCTTAAGAAGGGAGCACTGGGGAGAAAGCTTCCCCCATCAGGTACCTGGTAGAGGGGTGGGACAGGATGCTGCTGATGGTGAGACAGCGGAGTTTGGGGCAAGGTGGAAAGAGCTGCTAGGGTGGGGAAGGACAAGCCCGCATATGCAGTTCTAACACGTGCATAATGAATGAGGGCCTGACCCAGCAAAACCAAGGGGTTTGGTCACTGAACCCCCATTGAGGGCCATGAGGTGCTGAAAGCAAGAGAAGCGACCAGGAATACGGTACCGGGGTGGAGACAGCTTTTCTTCCAAGAACTCCTCGATCTTGTTGACATCGGTTTTCACTTCACCATCGAATGTCATGAAGGGAGGGTTTGTTCCTGGTGCAAGGTTCTGCAGGTCAGCAGGCTTTCTGATGGGAGGAACCACATTTGTAATTCCTACACTTAATTGCAACACATTGTTTCACCTTTAAAACAGCAGGCTGCTCTACATCCTGCTTACAAAATAAACCTTAGCCAGCTGCCTCACAGCAGTGGTGTGAGAATTCTTTAGCCCGTATCTGAACGTGCTCTGAAATGCTTAAAAAACACCCCAAAACTTCTGTGTCGTGTTACAGAGACCTACTGCAAAACAGGTTCAAACCTCAACTGCTTCAAAGGAGTTAGTCCACCTTATACTAGTGAACTCTAAAGAGAAATCAGGCATCCAGACTGCTAACACAATGCCATGACACGGTGCCATTTCAAATCTATCAGAAGAGTCAGCTTTTAAAATCACTGTTTTGGAAGAGTTGTTCTGGAAAAGAGAACTCTGGTTACAACCTCACCTTTTCAAATCCACAGTTGTGACATTAAATATGACACCTTTTAGCCACAGAATCATAAAGAGACGCTGAGAGAACGGGCAATTTCCAATACTTTCTCCATCGCTGCCAGCCTGTAATGAAAAAAGAAAAGGTACACATTCATCTGTGATAATAGCAAATTTTGATGGCAGATGCAGAAGGAAAGCAGAAAACCCAGGTCTGCTGTGAGTACATACAGCATGTTACCCATCTCTACCAAGGCATATTTTCATGCAGAGTTTCTGTATATCCTTCTCCAGACATGCGCAGAGATATGACGAAGAATCCTGTCATCTGGAAGTTGTAGTTTTCGTTAAGATGCATAATGAACATTGCTGTACGTTGGAAAACAAAACTGAAATTACAACAGTCCTTCCAAAGGAAATAATCTCCACCTCATTTGTCTATGTGAACATAAATCTACCTAAGTCACTGCATGATTAAAACCAGTTGAGTCGTTTTATGATCACAGGAAACAAACAGACTTACCAGCATAAATTGAGGTGTAATGGCTAAAGCACTTAAGGGAATGAACAGCATAAATCAAACAATTAAGAATTTCAAAGTGAACAACTATGGGAGCCCCAGAGAGAAGGGAAGTTCAGTGCTGAGCCCACCCGTCTGTGCTTTGCTGAACTGAGAACTAATGAAGCACAAGTGCCATGTCCCCCTGTGTAATCCCTCCTTGTTATAGTCCCAAGGGTCTCACTTCTAAGTGTGAAGTGTGGCCGTAGCCAAGCCATGTAACTCCCTTTTTCTGTGTGCCCCTCTTTCCTTTTTGGCTAAACGTATCATTGGGTGTCAGTATAAAGCACAAAAGGTACAACTCACTATATGTGTGGCCACAGAAGTGTTGCTCTCATGTGCTTTGCATTGCATTTAAGAATGTAAGAAGCATGTAAGAAGCTTCGTTAAAATAAGGCAGTCTTGCAGAGTTGCTACTGATTAAGTTAGGCTTCACACAACATTGCTGGAAGAGACCAGAGGTCTAATTTTGAAGTTCTTTATATGATTCTCCTAAAGCACAGTTTCAAAACTTAGATTAAATGTAAGTGCACAGAAGTAAAAACCAAGGTGTATCATTTACTCAGTTAATGGGTTAGTCCATTAAGTTTTGCAGACCTTATAACCAAACAACACGCATTAATGAAACCAGTTCTGCTTGCTGTTTCACCTTCCTCAGTGCTATCAAATGAATCTCAACTATAGTAAAAAGTTCTCCATAAGCAAACATTGCTGTTGGATTGCTTTACAGTGCTCACCTTCACAAAGAGCTCTATGTCTGGAAATGAGCACCCGGGCTGGAGCAAGCAAGGTCCTGCCATGGAGCTTGAAGGATGTATGAGAAATGATGCTCCTGCAGCTTGATAAACCTTCTTACTCTCCCTATCAACCTGAAGGATCCTCCTCTGATAACTGTCTGTTGCTTTCTGCCTCTGGTACTGCCACAGCCACTGGCTTTCTTGTTAGTGAAAACCATAGTAGCTTATTGTCATAAACACTGCCAGGGGACGAAGACTTTTAGAAACTTGAAAACAGCTGGACTGCTGTGTTAGAAAACTCTTGTTTCGTAGGTGGCAAAGATGAAAGCTGGTCAAAGCTACTATTGTATTTTAGCTCCTACTCAGAGCACTGCTTTGCAGTGCTGTACAGCTTACAGCAACAAGAAGATAGAAAACTACTGTGCATTTTGTAAAAACGAGACTAGAAATGCTGCTAGCATGTGCTTAAAATGGAGCTAAATACATAACACCACCATTTTGTCCCATCCTGCCTCTTATGTCAGGTTTTACCTAACACACACACACACACCCCCCCCCAAGGAAAAAGGGGGTGACGGGTATTACTGTGGTAATGTATATGTGGTATAATACTTGGCACTAGCAGTGGGCACCCCCACCCTCCACCAGGCTGCAGAAGGCAGAAGCAGCAGCCAGGGGACATCATTTTGCAAGTGCCTTGTCTAGAGGAGTCAGGCAGGCACATCTGGCTCCCTCTAACTTTTACTGCTAGTAAAGGACACATGGGTTTTGCTTCATTTTGTCCCCCACCACCTCGGTGACAGTACACTTCAGAGCAGCCCCAGCCTGCTCTTCTGGGGAAATGTCCATGGGTAGAGTCAGCGATCCAGGTCAGGGCAGGTGTCTTACCATGAGAAACACAGGCACGAAGCCGGCACCGAGTCCCAGTTTGTCCTTAGCTGGAATGACATATAGGCAACCAGGAAGCTGAGGGACTGACAGTCCTCCAGAAGATGTTACAGAAGCAACCTCCTGTCGTGTTTCTAAGTGCAAACTTTTTAATGCCCATGCCTACTTGGGAGGAAAATTTACTGCAGCACTACTTTCTATTTTGCACTGGATAAAAAGGCAAACAGCAAATCTCTCAGCCTTTTACCTTCATGGCTTTAGCCTGCTAGCAGCCTGCTAGCAATATAGCTATAACCTAGCAACAAAAAAATTGAGGATTTGAACAAAACAAGGGATTAAACATCACTGATTACAGCAATGCCAACTGTAATGACTGAGGTGATCAACTGTTTATTTGGTACTTTTTGATGACTTCAGTGGGCTAGTTCTGATGGTGTTAAACATGCTGATGAAAGCCAAAAGGCATCTGGCCTTCACGTTCTGTGCTGCCTCCTCTCCCATGCTGCTTACAAGGGACATTAATAGCGTACTGCTCTCTTAGCTGTGTTCTGTGCAAAGCAGGCATTACAGTCTCTAGTGAAGTGCTGCAGCGTTTACTCAGCTTTGCTGTCTCCAGTGGTTATGGAAAGCACTTGGCTTTTACAGCAGAAAATAAATTCACAGAGATTAGGATGTTTCCCCATTTCTAATGTGGCCATGATCCTTCTCACAGGCTAAGAAGGAAATCTGAGACGTTTCCTTGTGCAATCACTGTTGCACTTTATTTATTTAAATCCATTCTAAAAACCCACACTATCCAGGCAGTGTAGTACACCCCAATGTCTTAGATGGGGCTGTGTGCTCTACGGTTGCCGTGCCTGAACTGAGAAGAGCAATCATACCTTTGGGAGTTCCTCAGTCAAACTCAGCTGGTCCTATGGTAAAGGAGGCAGCAGCCATTTAGGTAAGGACAACTGGGAAGCTGGTGAACCACATCAAGCTTTAGGAAGCTGAAAGGATTTAGTCCCCAGGGGCTTGAGCTCTGGGTGTGAGGTGAAGGGAGGACAAATCTCCAGGTTCGCCACGCCAGGGCTAGTGGTGGATACCTCCAGGTTTCTTTCAGTTCTGCAGAACTGAAGGCAGATTACAGTAGCCCACACAACAGCACAAGCAGTGATTAAACCTGCCCCTAGTGTAACAGTGACCAGCAGTCTGAAGTGACTGCAGGACCTTGAACACCAGATCTGATTCAGACTTTGACGCAGTTTGACCTGGCACCTCAAAGATGCTACAGTTTCCTATAACCTTTGCTGAAAGCCCAGAACATGGATATTTTGGCCTACTGTGGAACACAGAATGAATACAGCTAGCTAAATGCCTTCAGATACCTCAACTTGCATTTTGGCTTACAGGAGATAACTCTCTTCTCCTAACTCAGCTCATCTAATCTGGGGAGCTACAATTCCTACTGGACATAAAAGCATCAGTGACACATGCCAAAGGTGTCTGTTCAAGTTTCCAAACAGAGGGTCTGCCATGATGACATCAGCCACTCAAAAATCATGAGCTGGGACACTAAAATAGCTTTCTAGCTGTGTACTGAGCAAGACAACAATACCTGAAGTATACCATCATTGTGTGATAATGTACTTTCCAACAAAGCAAGGGTGCCCTTTTTACAGAAGTAAGACTGTGTGTCGACATCTTACCTAACAGGACACGATGCAGCAGTAAGAGAATCAGAGAAGACCCATATTAACATCCTCAGGAAGACAGTGCAATGAGGGGCATTGCATCCTGGGAGCAAAAGTCCCTGCATTTTTCTCCACACCACTTCTCAGGGACGTGTAACTTTGAGCTGTGCCTGGTACACACACAGAATTCAATTACACTTCCTCACTGCTGTGCTGAGTGATGATGCAGGGTGAAATCTTAACTGTGGTGAAGTCAGCTGGAGTCCCTTGTTGTTGATTCAATGGAGGATTGTGTTTCCAGACTGGTTATAATCTTAATAGCCAGGCAAATGCTGCTGTAATTGTAGGTAATATTGCATGATGGCCTCCACCTGCAATTGTTGTGACATTCTCTTAACATTCAGATCTTGTGGGTGAAGTGGGCCAAATCCCCAAGACACAAAGCTGGTTTTTATGCTCTTCTGCTGCTTACATAGATGGCGAACCAGCATCTCGAGCAAGTGGCGTTTATGTCTTAATTGTGACTGGTTAGGAGGTCAATGTGCTTTTTCTAGTAATACTGGGATTTAATGAGTTCATTAATCAAACAATTAAGACAGCCCTTGCTGCAGAGGAGAGAAATGTCAGACCGTGCACAGAAGCTTTAATTCAGAGCCATCAGAGCCCTAGTAGGGGGGAGCGACAGTATCGACTTATGACAGCTCTCTGTAACCACGTGTCACTACTTAACAGGATTATTAGCACGTACTCCCTGTTTTCATTCATTTTTCACTGTTCCACACTCTTCAGTCTATTTTTGTGTTGTTGTTCCACGTCTTACTCAAAGAGGCTGGGAAAAGGAGAACCTCTCCACACACACTACTGCTTAAGCTCCTAAGAGCAGGAGCATCACCATGCCTTAGGCTATTTTCACTAGGCAGCAAGACCTTAGGCACAAGATATCAAAGAGGGTTCTAAAAGAACTATATTCAGTTTCTGCAGCAGCAGCTCTGCTTTTATAGGTGGCCTTGAAGAGGTCACTTGCCTCCACACCCTCATCCATAGCAAGAGGACCATTATAGTGACTTCTCCCAGGAGTCACACACTGTATGTCATTCTTAAGCCAGCAGTTTGGGCTCTCCTTGAGCTGGAGTTGCTCTGCCCCTGGAGCTGTTGTACGAATTTGTTTTGTAACTGTTTCTGTCCAGACATCTCAGGGACGAGGTTTCTGAAGGTTCTCTATTGACCTCAAACATTCTGTGCCTTTAAAATCATGATGAGTGGAATTTGATTTTCCTGGACTTTTTCTTTCCTTTTGAAGGTTAAGCACGGAAGAAACAGTTCAGAAGGAGCAGAGCAGACTTTTTTGTTTTCATATAATTATATAATCCCTTTGAAGCTACAATAAAAAGGAGAACATGGATCATATCTTTTTCTTTTTCCCAAAAGCTGAACTCCAATTCCATTTTCTTCCTTCAACATGAGGCTGCTAAGTTACCTTCTTTTCCATATTTATGCTGGCTAAGAGGCAGTTTACCCAGCAAATGGAGGAGAACTGCTGCTACTGGGAGACAACGACCCATCCAGCTGTGACCAGTACCTTGGATCTGCCCCTGCCTGTTCTACTAACTAGCTGTCTCAGGCTGACCTGGGACTTGCCTCTAAGTTTTCTTCTTCGATCCTCAGCTATCAGGCAGTTCGTGTGTGCTCTTCCTTCTCATACCACATCAACAAGGCCTCTCTCCTTTCTCACAGCGTATTTGGTCTTCTGTCAAAGAACAGAACCACAGCAACCAGCTCAAAACTACTGCCTGAAAAACTACAGGGAGTTTGCAAGCTTGGGCCGCCTGTGGGAAGCAACTTTAAGGCTGGGTGCGACTTTCAAGACCAACAGCTATTTTGCTTTAATTCCTTCTAGAGACTCATTTGTTCGGCACTGGCATGGATTAACTGAGCCCACTGCATTCCTAGCCCTGACTCTTGCCCTGAACTAAGCCCTGCAATGACAGCCTGATGGGAGTAGCTGCTCTGAGTAGCTACCGCTGGCTCTGCACATGTAGCAGCAATGTAAGAAAGGCTGCCCTTGTAAACAGCTCTGCTTCCTGCCCTGCTGCGTCACTGGGACCAGCTATTGGACTTGACCATACACTAGCCAAGGAAACAGAGGAGAGGGGAGCTCCCGGTGCCTCCCCCTCGTCCCTGAGAAGAAGCCCTCTGGTTTACCGTGAAGTGCCCAAGCCATTTTGTTAAAAACATTTCTTTTTAAGATCACGGGCAGAAAGACAGAAAATCATCTGTTTTCTAGACATAACCACATTCTGTGAGTGTGCTGTGACAGATATATTGTTTTAATTAAAACTACACAACAGCGTCTACTGCTTGAGGATACAAAGTGCATTTTATTTTCTTGGTGCCTACTACAGTATTCATGCAGATTCCCAACATCATCGCAACACTCAAAAAAACCCCCTAAAATTGGCAATATTACTTCTGTGATGAATGTGATAAAAATACAGTTACAAGTCATTTTGCTTCACTGAAGGCAACTCTAATACACTTAATAAGATACGATATTCTGTGCTAGGCACAGGAGCACTACAGGCATGTCATTTGGGTCAGATCATATGCAAAACAGAGCTTTTTTGGGGAGGAAGAGACAGACTACCTGGAATTTTCTCTGTCTAAGCATTGTGCTCATTTTGTGGCTACAGCTAGGACGCGAGCACCCAAGCGCTGGATTTTAGAGAATTCGTTTGATGCCACCTACTGGGCTTGAAATGGAAATCTTGATTCGTGCTCTTGGAGCAATGGGCAGCAGCAGCCTCATTCATACATTAGTACATCTCATCGTGAGAAGTTCTGCCTCAGAGCCACCTCTGCAGCAAGATCCCTTGCTTTTTGCTAATGGCACTCTTGAGAATACTTGAGATGCTGAAATTGCACTTCCAGGATAAGTTCTTAGATACAGCATCTTCAATTTAAAATACATTTTAATGAACAAAGTAAAAAATCTGTGACTTATTATTCCAATACTTTTGAACAGTCATGTAGCTCTGCCTACCCGCTAATATCCAACACTTAAAACAGATGTTTCCAGCTGCTGTTTAATTTCTCAACCAAACAGAAGGAACAGTCATATATAAATGTGGCTGTTAGTTGTGATTCCTGCACATGAACTGTATATTTTTGTACTCCCCAGGGTAGACTCTTGCTCTGTGTGACATCCACAGTAGAGAAGTTCAATGAGAAACCTGTGTTAAACAGCAGTTGAATGCTCCTCCAGGTAAAATGATTTCCCATTTCCCCTTCCTTTTCCCGTTTAAGAGCAAAATAAGCACCTTGATATTGAAAGTGTGCCATAAGGATTTTTGGTATCTTATTTTATATTTAGAAATACTAATAACATCTATCTTTTATCTTGAAGTCTTGCAGGGTTTAGAGAACACCAAACATACTTAAAGGATTACAACTTTCAAAACGCAAGTTTACTGGCACACTTTTTGTCCTAATTAAATTTTCAGGTTAAGGAGGCAACAGTAAACGTAACTACAAACATTCTGCTAAAAACAGCTTCTTTCTCTTTTTAGGGTGCTAAGACAAAAAAGCATGCAGGGGAAGGAGGGAGCAAGTATACTAAAATGTTTTCCCTAAAGAGTGAAGAGGTGGTTTGACTTCTACCACCCTCTCCTATGATGTCACTTGTCAGACCCCTTTTTCCTGCTAAAGGTGGAAGTCTGCCCCTGCTGACTCAGGTGCAGCTGAGGACAAACCCTGAGCACTCGCCTTCCAATGCAAACAGCTTCCAGTAGTTGTGTAGCTGAGTCTTCAATCAGAAGAGTATCCACTTTGAACTCCACTCCTGTAGGAAGCATGGCCCTTTCCCACCCGAGCAGGAATGACCCCCTTTACCCATCACCCCCTCCATAAGAACCAAGTTAGGGCTGCAAAGACTATCACAGTTGCAGCCTTCAGCTACATCACAGTTCTCACTCTGTACACCCTTCCTCAAGCATGTGTTTGGGTGGTTCATGAGATAGTCTCAGTAGTGAGATCATTCAGTGCAAGGCTGAAAGATCCCCATGACCACACATCCAAGCTAAATCATGCCAACATATTGCAATAGATCTTACATGGCATGCAAAATTTGTAATCCGGATGGTCAGCTGAAAAATGGACCCCGGGCTCTCTGGATGTCTTCCACTTCCTCCCCTTTCTCCCACCTCTCACTGAAGTCACAATCAGCCAATGCGTTTAGGTGTGCCTGTAACTTTCAAACAAGCACATTAATTCACCAACTGCAAATGGATGGACGGATTCTTTAAGTTTTGTGTCTGCTAAATATCCTCTTGAATGACAGCCTGAAGTGCAGCTAGTTATCCACTCAAGTGGATTTACTTTTGTTTTTAGAATAAAGCAGACTCATCATAATTCCTGTGCACTCAGTAGTGGAGGAGAAATTACAAAGTAGAGCACCAGTTGACTTTACACCTCAGTGATCCAGCCTGCAAACGGAGGTGCTTTGGGAAGAGGACGTGTTAAAAAAGGGTAGGTGCCCAGATTAACAAGCTGCATAAAATCTGGAGACAGCTGCAGGCATAACTGCAGGAAGGAAACCTTGGGGGAGGAACTAGCAACTCAATTAGTGTGCACTTGGCTTGACCATGACCTGCTAGTATACTGGAGGGAAGAGCCTAATTTTGTTACAGAAATATGAACCCTCTCCATCCAGGTCAATGGATGTCCATGTGCCACATGGACAGGCAGCAGTGCAGAGTCCCACTGCACAGACCAGGAGGTGATTAATCAAGAAGCACATGTCTTCTAGAGCACCAGGGTAGCTGGAAGTGGTTCAAATCACTGGGTATGCCAGCTTTCCCGTTCCCTTCCTCCCACTCAGAAAAAATAGAAACACACAATGGTCCAGGAGGGAGCCTTGGAGGTCTTGTCTGACATTTCAGCAAAACATAAGGGCAAGTTTCAGTCAGAGAGATGCTGGAGAACTATCTAATGATAACAACCAGACCTGCAGACGGAGCCTGCAACCCAGAAGGAACTGCAAAAGCACCTCCAGTGCTTTTTGGAACAGAGTGAATATGCCACAAACTGATAACCCTGAGTTTGTGATACCAGAAAAATGGGTGGTGATAAAGAGTGGCAACTTTCAGGCAGGTCTAAGTCACTGAGTGCCTGGACCAGACATCAGGAGGCTGCTCTGGGTGCTGAAACCCATCAGCAGGTGCCTGTACCTGCCATCTTAGTAGCCATCCACAAAACAGGCTACGAAGATGAGATCTTAGGAGTCCTACTTTAGAATACTGTCAGGAGGTGGAGCTTCAGGACACCAAGCAGCTGCCAAACTGATGCAAATACAAAACTATGGAAAAAGTGTGGCCAGGATGCTCGGACAGAAGGATTTCTTAGCCCTGCTTTCCTTTTTTAACTCATGGATACAGGGAAATGTAGACCATTACAGAAGCATCTAGGCACTAGAAATTAAGTACTGTACAAATATGTATAAGTACTATGAAAATATTAACTGAAAGACTACTCCTAACTTAAAAAACAAACAGAAAACTTATATGTAGACCATTAGTGGGAACGCCAAAGGATTTTTGGAAGCCTTTTTACAAAACACTGTGAAGATTTGACAAAGCTAGGCCAAAAAGATGTCAAGGGAAAGAGAACGAAAGGAAACAAGTACAGGTGCAAGGCAGTAAAAGGAATTAACTTTTCACATGCACATCTTCAATTGACCATGGAACACCAGCTGTTTATTGCATGACCACGGATTGTGAGTAGTAAGCTAAAGGCAGAGTCTACCTGCAAACAGGATGATAGTTTAGGGAATTTAGGGTTATTCTGGCACTGACAGTGAGTTCAGGCTGAGCTCCCACCTGCAGGAATAACAAAACTCTTGCTACCTCATATTTTAACATCTGAAGCTTGGGCAAGATTTATGTCTCCTGGCCTGGCCACCTATTAGCATTTCATAATGTCTTCTAACAATTTCATTATTAAGGCTTTTCTCACTCTGTTAGGTTTCTGAAATTGCACTATACTTTCTTTCATGCAGTGTTTGCATTAACTTACTATGATTATTTTATTAGATTTCATAATTCAAATGTTCACTAAGGCTCTTTGCTAGAAATGATGCTTCAAATGTTCTTGGTCCTCAGTTCATGCTGAGGGATTAACAGTGTGTTGGAGTTTCTTTATGGGATATTTCCCTCGACCCTGTTTTTGCGTAGTGAGCAGTGGTCACAGCTTAAAGGGGTTATATACATCTGGCAATTCTAATCTTCTTTAGATGAGAGAAAGGTAAAGAATTCTGAAGCTGTAATTTCCTCTGGTTTCAGGTCTCTCTCTCCCCTACATGTCAGCAGCCATTTCAGAACAGAAAAGCCTCATTTATTCTAACTTTTGCTGAATTATGTACTTATGGTCTGCTGGGTAAGTAATTATTGCTGAAATTAACTTAATTACTTAGTAAGCAATTAAATGCTTTTGATGCATAGGAAGAAATTTTCCTCCATTAAGAAGTAACTTTGTGGCAATAAACCTCTTAACTTTGTCCGGTTACTTTATAAATAATGAGAAACAAAAGTCTCAAACTCACTCTTGTTATTTAGATGAAATCTGTTTACTTTTGATTTCAATAGCAATCTGCCCAGTACTTCTGCTGAACAGTGGGTCTGCCTGCACTCTGCCCTTCCAGTTCTGACAAAAATGATAAATAAAGGAATCATTAAATGATAATACTGTAAAGTGAACAAAACACAAGAGACTGTGGGTGAAAATTAAGATGTGCAATGTCTTGTAATACATTTGTAGAGGCTGTGGTTCACAGAATTACCGAAAGGTTTGTGTTGGAAGGGACTTTAAAGCTCATCCAGTTCCAACCCCTGCCATGGGCACAGACACCTTCCACAAGACCAGGTTGCTCAATGCCCCGTCCAGCCTGTCCTTGAACACTGCCATGGATGGGGCAACCACAGCTTCTGGGGGCAACCTGTGCCTGTGTCTCACCACCCTCACAGTGAAGATTTTTTTCCTAATATCTAATTTAATCTACCCTCTTCAAGTTTAAAGCCATTCCCCCTTGTCTTGTGACCAAACACCCTTGTAAAAAGTCCCTCTCCAGATTTCTTGTAGGCCCCTTTAGGCACTGGAAGCTGCTCTAGGGTCTCTCTGGAGCCTTCTCTTCTCCAGGCTGAAGAACCCCAACTCTCTCAGCCTGTCTACATAGCAGAGGTGCTCCAGCCCTCTGAGCATCTTTGTGTCCTCCTCTGGACTTGCTCGAGCAGGTCCGTGTTCCTCTTGTGTTGGGTGCCCCAGAACTGAATGCAGTACTGCAGGTGGGGTCTCACGAGAGCAGAGTAGATGGGAAGAAATCACCTCCCTCAACCTACTGGCCTGGTTTTACTAATATTCACTCTCATTTGCACTAAAGAGACTGAAGATTAAACTTACGTATGTATGCAGTCTTACACAAAAGAAAAGTAAACCAATTTGGTGAATTTACGCACACTGCAGTTGCTGGCCTTAGGCCGGGCCCTTCACGTGGCCACAGGTATTCTTATCTACAGATATGGCTCTCTACAGGGCAACTAAAGGCAATCAACAGACGTAGTTAAAAACTGGCTAAAACCAAAAGAAATCACGAAGGAAAAATGCAAATTACAGGTTTATTTTCTCAGATATCTTTCAGCTGCTTGTACCAGGTCTACACATAAAGCCACTCTGGTAGCTACAGTAGTTAGCATAACCTGGCACAGTGCTGAGCCTGGTTTTAGAGCAAAATGATTGGTGCCTCTCATGATGGGAAAGCAACTAATTAAACAGAGAAGATGCTTGCATATGGCTACCTGCCATCCACAGAATAGTAAATATGTGGTAATCAGGCAAAAGCAATCAGCAACCAGGAATCCACTGCTTTGTGAGCTCAACAATCATTTGCTTAAATAATTAATAAATAGTTTGAGTGATAAAGCCTGGCCAAGCAGAGCTGTCTGAAGGAGGCTCCTTGCATGAGCAGATCCTCTCCCGCTGTGGGAAGGGGAAATTGGATGATTCCGTGGCAACACCAGGATTTGGGAGGCATCAGAAAGAGGTTCCCCTGGGGCTGCTTCGGCTTTGAGGGGAAATCTTTGTCTCGTGCTCCTGCCAATCAAGGGTGACCACCCGGGCAGTGGTCTGTGGTGCTTCCCGTTCTGTGTTTCATTCAGCTGGGCACTGAGGGAGGGGGCCAGCAAGCCCTGGTAGAAAGCTGGGCAAAATTCAGCATTTTTCCAGGTTTCCATCTCTGGTTGTAGCGCAGCAGTCATGCACAGTCTTTACTTGGCCAGATATTAAACGCTTAAGGCAAAGTAAACATCCTTTCTATGTTTTTTTAGAGGCCTATCCCCCAGCAACAATACATGAATACAGTAACCCTTTGTGACACTTTACTTTTTCCCTAAAACCCTTTGTGACAGTTTACTTTTTCCCTAATTGAAAACTTATTTCAACAAATAGTACTTTATCCCACCATTATTATCAATATGTTACTACTTATCTCTTATTTTACAAGACTTACTTAGATGACATTGACGAGCAAGCTTCCGGGAACTGTGCACGGCCAGGAGAACAGAGGGAAGGCAAGAAAAATTAAATGTAAAAATAAATAGGAAAACTAATGTGTGTCGAGCAACCACTGGAAAAAAAACAGCTACAATTTTGTAGGGTTTAAATTAGTCTTGCCCAATTTATGGATATCATTCTTCTACACAAGTAATTGTCATATTGTATGAACTATACTTGTTTAGTGTCTCACTCAAAATGGCATTACTTTCACTCACCACTACTTGTTCACTTATTTATTACACAATGATAATGAATTATGTGTATTTCAGTGACCGAGACTTCTCAAAGCAATGTAAAGAATCATTACCACTCCTCCAATACAGAAGCCAGTTTATTTTAATGAGAGATTTGACAAAATCTCCATTGCTTATTAAAAAAAAATCAAAAAATGAATCAAGTGATTTATGCAGAAGAGAAGGTTTTAAGGAGAGGCAAAGGGGAATGGCTGCACAGGTGCCCAAGCTCCCCTCCCCCTGCAATTGAGGAGAGGGAATATCAATACCATCATCCACTTTAACCACAACAGAAATATGCTGGCTAATAAATAAAAATACACAGCATTCAAAAAGATCAACCCCCCGTAATTCTTATCCATTCCTTATGATTCATGATTATTCTCAAAAACCTGCTAGTATTCTAAGGAAACCAAGAGCCTTTTAACTGAACACAGGTGAAAATCTGAGCTGGGAAGCACCACCCAATGAGAGATCACTGCTTTAATCTTATACCAACTAGTTTAAAACCCAAATTTTCCTCTGCTGGGAATTCTGTCTACAGAGCTTGGGCCTTCTGTGTTTGTTTTAATGGGAACATTACCAGGTCACAAGCACACAAGCAGCAAACCAAATGCTATTAGCTATTTATCCTGTTACAAGAATTATGTTTAAATACCTCAGTGCTATTTCTAATCCGTATTTAATAACATGGCAAGATGCCAGCTGAACATTCTACATGGAGACAAAAATCTTATATCCTTTTTAAAGTCTTACAGGGAATTACTTCAACAAAAGAGCATTATATTCTTGAACACATAGGTCTGGGAAAAAAAGATTAACTGGCATTTCAATGACACATCCTGTTTTATACTTCATCATATAATACTTAACCTGTAACACACAGACACGCTGTTTCAATCTAAATGCAAAAACTATATATCTGTGATTTCTGTTATAAACAAATAAGTAAATAAATAAGAAATACCCAAATGAATAAACTACTTAATGCAGCTTCAGGGAGTTGGTCACTGAAAGCTTGAGAAAATAATTTGCCAATGGTATTTCAAATTCTGATGCTTAAATCAAGAGGTGAAAGTGAAAGATTACCCTCCAACAATTTGTGATATTTTGGTCCACATAGAACATAATTCAAATAACCAGGTAAAATATCACATAAAAAACCTGCCAGCTCCAGAGGGAACTGGCAAAGATGTGTTCTGAAAGAACAGTTGAAAACTGGACATAAGTTCCAGCCAAACCCCATCAGCTTGACAGAGATGGGGGCTGAACTCCATTCCTTCCCTTCCTGGTGTAAATTCAAATTCAGGGCTATTCATCTGACTCTCC
Source organism: Myiopsitta monachus (assembly GCA_017639245.1). NCBI lineage: Eukaryota > Metazoa > Chordata > Aves > Psittaciformes > Psittacidae > Myiopsitta > Myiopsitta monachus. The sequence goes on along the minus strand of CM029927.1, from coordinate 11,203,175 downwards.
CCATCACCTCATTTCTATTCACAGGCTTTGGGAAAATATGGGATGCACGGTATTGCTAATTAAAATATGTTTTTTAAATAAATACAGACTACATGAACCATACTGCAAACTAATCGGCTATAACACTGATACTCCTCAAAGACTGTGGTCCCTGGCCTCTGCTGTGCTCCTGGCAAAAAGAAGGCTGATGGACTTGCTGAGAGGTTGATAGCGTGTTTGCTTCTGCAGGCAGCACAGGCCCCAAAATCTTTAGGTCTTTATGGTATATATGGATCCCATTTCAAGTTTCATCTGCAACCATTATGGAAAGGAAACTACTCAGGTGCTGTAATAGCTTTTAAAAATAATTTCAAAAATAACTATCAGGTAAATGTCAATGATTCTCCAAGATGCAAATTAGCATTTTTCTGAAATCCGAGTAAATGTTTAACTTCTTTGTAACTACCCCAGTTGAATAACTTGGAAAAGGGCACACATCTGCAGCTCCAGTCCTACTGTAGCTCACTCTTAACAATTATGTTTCTGGTCTATTTTGAATATTCACATACGGGCTAAAATTTCAGCATATGAAGAGGAAACAAACAAGACCAGAGATGCCACACTGGCATCTCTGCCTGCCTGTGAGGTTTCACCATAGCCACCTCCCTGCACATAGCACACAGGGCAGCCAGCCGGTGTGCCAGCCCCAGGCTCCTCACAGGCAGGAGGCTGTGACAGACACCATCTTCCCAGGGAAAGCCTCCAGCAGCAGGGTCGGTGGCAGGCTGTACAAGTTACTGCTGTTTGCTTTGAGAAGCTAAATATTTTTACAAAGGAATTAAAACACTTTGGTGCTGACAAGGTGGGTATTATTGAAAGCAACTGGAACGGAGTCCCTCGACTTACTCAGGCTTTTATCAGTAAATAATCAGACATTGCAAATGGAAATGCATACAAGTCTTTATCACGGTGTGACATTTTATTATCCAAGCATGAAAATAATCATTTAACCTTCACATGGCATTTACTTACACTCCTTGGGCAGAGTCCAAGGAACATGCAATTTCTTACTTTTTAAAAGAAGCAACAGGACCTTTTTAGGGGAGACACAGAGAATAGAGTAAGTGATGGTGCAGGAGTCATTCTGCATCCTTCACCTCCCCTTCCATAAAATATGTATATTTCCTTCCTCTACTTCTTTTCCTACCTCTAAAGAGGAGAGATCTGTTTCTTGCTTAAAAGTACACATTTGCCAACAATTCAAAGTGGCTTCACCAGAGACAAGCATCCTGAAAAAGTGCAATCACATTAATAATTTCCATTGTCACTTCTGCTTCGCATCATTTAAACTAACTTCTAAAAAAGAGTCATAAATATAATTTTGCATGAATCCATACAAGACCACAGGAAAGGCCAAAACATAGAGGTCCTAGGATGGCTAACCTTGGCTGGTATACCTGTCAAGTGGAAAAGCCCAAAAAGGCAGAATTGTTTGTGGAAGTGGAATCATCACAAAGTTGCCTAATCCCTCCTGTGAACAGGACAGCAAACTGCTGAAGTGAACCCATCTCAAATGGAAGAAATCATTGAAGAAAAAATTGGGGTCAGTATTAAAGATATCTAATAAACAGAAATAGACTTTTTAAAAATCATCAAATAATAGTTTATATTTACTGTTAAGGATGTTAGTAAAACCAAAATCCAGATTCTCAAGTGGACTGGGCACAATTTGTTACAACCTTGGTGGGAAAGGGACATGATACCTTTTCATCTTTTTAATGCCTGGTTTCTCAAAGCACATGAGTAACACACCTCTTATTGCACAAGCAGTCGCAAAATCCACAGGAGCCAGAGGCTGCTGAATGCCACTGAAAACCTATATACTGCTACAATAGGAAATAATAGTGAATAGGCCATATATTGCCTAACCATATGATTGCTGGATATTCCTGGCTCCTTGCATTTTATCTTTCTGACGCTGTTGCACTTTGCAGGCAATTATTGTATGCTGACGGTGTAAAAGAGAGCAGGGATAACTCTATGTGTCTATGGCACTGGCATGAGAGAGGGACACACACTAATCTTCCACTTATGATCCAGGTAACATCACAATCTCAGTCACCCACATCCAACATCCTAAGTACAAGGCAGCTACTGCTGTCTCCTCCATTTTGGCAGCTGTGCCCAAACCCCTTGTGAATGAATCTAGACCTAACACTGACAGGTAATATTTCTTCAAAAAAAGCTCTGAATTTTTATTTAATGAAGACCGTTTGTAAAATTTCACCTGAATTTGTTAATAATTTAATTTTAGTATAGTTGTGATTTTTAGTTAATTGGCTAAATCCCTTTCCTCCCCTTGCCCAGAAAATCATTCACCACACACTAATGCTTCATATTCATGAATGCCATAAGTCCTGTGGATTGGTTTGTTACCCATCTATATACAAACAGGAATCAAGTCTCAAATTAAGCAGACAGCATGAAAATTCCCAGGCACAACCGCATGATAATCATGTGGCAGTCACCAATGTTTCTGAAGAAGGCTGCAGCTCTCCAACTGTATTTATGAAATGAAAGTTCACTTCAGACAAACAGGGACCTAAGACAGAAAGCAGATAAGGAAGACTTCCATCCTTGCCCTGCTCTCTTGCAAGCACAAGTAAGATTGGCCTTTTAACACAGACAAACCTCAAGGAGCAGAGGCAGTATGGTTGAATTTTGGACAGCAGGCTGATCTCATCAGAAGCTGCTGCTGGATTCAGCCAGCAAGAAATACAGCTTGTGCCCTACGGCTGAATCAGGAGCCTCCGCTGTTTAGCAAAGAGCTTAAAATAGCACGTGACTTTAAGCTGGTGCTTAAAGCAAAACACATGGTGAGGTGCTTTACTGAAGCAGTGAGCTGAGAGTAAATAAAGATGGAAAAAAAGTCAAGGAATGGAGCTTTGAAGACATTTACTTTACTTCAGAACTTCTTTTGCCTAAAAAAAAGCCTGCAAAGTCCAGAGATCTGCACTCACACTGACAATAAATCGATGCTTATGGCTTGTACAATCCCATGGCACATGCAGTTTTAGGACTTCCAAAGCATGGACAAACAGATGACTCCAAGGAGCGTGACTAGATTACACACACAGAGAGCATTAGATACAACTTCGTATTTCTCATCACTTATGTCTATCTGTTGCTTTGTGTCTTTCTGGAACAGGACTTGGCCTGTCAGTTGTCGGAACTGACGCCGGCATAAACAGAGCACACCCCTGCTCTGCTAAGCGCCCCTCTGGGAGCAAAGCAGAACTATTTTTGCTGTAGCTTTCAAAGCTACTCTGTAGTCAGCAGTTCCAAGGACCCTTGTTTCTTTGTAGCAGCAGCGTTAAAAGGTTGACAACCCGAATGGCCAGAAAGAGTGAGAAGTAAAATGAAAAAGATTGCATATTCAAAACATTTGCATAGCGTTTTCAGGAAAAGGTTGGCAGCGCTGCCTTTCACACCAAAGTCTACCAAGCACAGTTTAACTGAAGACTGATGGAAGAGTACTCAGCCCCCAGAAAAAACTGCTGCAGGTGCACCCAGCGCCCACAATAACCTGAAGAGTTATGAATGGAATTCGTAATACCAATTCCTCTTAAGCTGCATTAGGGAACCCAAAATTGCCATATTCCACCTGAATAGAAAACAAAAAGGGCTGAGAAAGGGCAAATACCCACGGGAAAGAAGCCAGCTTCCTGCTTTGTACTACAGTCTTGGGAACAGAACCACAAAATGTCTTTGAACAAACATACCTCTGCTGATTCGGTACTTCTTGTACAGCTGTAAGTACTCAAAGAATCAAAATCACCATACAAACAGGTCATTAACCAGCAGCCAGAAAAGAAGGGCTGTGCTGGTTTTGCTGGGCAGCCTCATAAGGCTCAGTCCTGAGCAGATTTGGTTTGATTCTGGTTTCAGCACATCCATCCTATGCAGTGCTCCTGCTCTGCTCCAGGGCAGGGGCTTTCTCCTAAATGACTTTTCCCTTGTTCTGGGGTAGCTTTCATGACTACTGAGTTATAAAAGCACACAGGTCTCTCAGCCAACTGTAACACAAAATAGCCGAAAGCAGTGGAGGGAAACAACATATTTTAAAAAAGTGACAGGATTTTAATGGCAGCAATGTCTTGCTTTCTTGAAGAATGTACACAAAATGGAATTTGAGAAGAATGAAAACAGAGGGTGAGGAAAAAGAAGCAGACCTTTTCCTCAAGGAGAATGCTGTGTGGTCTTGACAGAAAGTGAAATGCAGCAGCACTGGTTGGAATGCGGGCAAAGAGAAGCTGTCTGCTTTCTGCCACTGCCCAAACCATATCAAATGGTCCCCTGCTCATTTCATGGCAAACTGTATTCAGTGGCACCACACTAATCTAATGTGCTCACCTTTGGCAACCTCTGGGTAGCTCCCTTTGCTTGGATAAATATCCAACAACTAAACTTTTCCCAAAAACTCTTTTAATCTGTAAACACAGAGCTAATGTGACTTCGCACATAGAAATCTTCACTTTCCACTCTCCCGAAGTCACCTAAACATGGAGCTCCCATGGTGAACCTACGCTAAAAAAGGACAATAAACATGTGTGTACTTGCATCCTAATACAGGGTTCCATTCCTGGCAGTGTTCAAGGCCAGGCTGGACAGAGCCTTGGGTGACATGGTTTAGTGGGAGGTGTCCCTGCCCATAGGCAGTGGGGTTGGAACTTGATGCTCTTAAGGTCCTTTCTAAACCCTAACTATTCTATCATTCTACGTCAGCTATTCTCCTTATAAACCATACTCACCTAACTGATTTACAGGCTGATTGCACCAGTGAGCAAAAATCAAGACCCTAAGCATAAATACTTACCGTAGATGTTTACATTAATCGTCATGCACAGCAGAGTCCACTGAATGGGCATTACAGGCTTTTTCCAAGGATCTGAACTTCTGCTGCCCATGGACTTTTTACCTATAGCACTCAGAGCCCAGAAGTTCAGTTTATACCTTAAATGCTTATAAACCACAGATCCGTCACATCACAGAAAAGGAGATTCTTTTTTGTGCTCTAGTATAAAACACCCATTGCCATTTAAGTTGGATATGTTAACTGTGGTGTTAGGAGGCACAGATGCAAGCAGTTGTTATTCCTGTCCTATCTCCTGGTTCTACTCACAGCAAGGCTTTTGCTTTCTCATTTATTAGCGCTTTTGGTAACTCAGCTCAGCTGTAAGTATGTGAAATCAGTCAAGCACATCTCAGGAATGGTGCAAGGAAATCCTGTTTCAGTAAAGTAACCTCGATCCCCTGGTAGGAATTAAATAACTCTTTGAATCAAAACAAATTACTTTGATTTAGAGACCAAGAATGTCACGAAACTGAGTATGTTATGAAAGCCTATTACTTTTTATTGAATATAATGTATTCCCTTAGGTTCATGGTCAACTTCTACTGTATACTCTTTAACCCATAAACTAAGTAAGTAATGTTTTGGAAGACAAGCACAGTCTCAGTAGAAGATTTTCAGAGAAGGCCTTGTGTTCAAGCTGGGTCGTTTGGCTGATTGTGTACAGCAACTACAGATAAATCACTATCCCTAGAAATCTTTGGAATGATGAATTCTGCAGTTGTGACTCTGGGGTTTATGTTTCCTATCTGTAAGAAAATTTAGACTTCATCAGTAGGTAACCTTGGAGGTTTTGGGTTGGTTTGGGTTTGTTTTTTTTTTTGAAGGAGTGTGGTAGTTTTTTGGTTGACCAGTTTTGGGGGGTCTGTTTGGGGTTTTTTGTTGTTGTGTTTAGGTTTGTGGGTTGTTTGGGGTTTTTTTTAATTTTATTTAGAAATAAACTCTTAAGTCCTACATAGAGGTTTAAATTGCTTAAAATTAACTGACTAATTTTAGTGAGAATTCCATTTCATTCAAATGGTATGATAAATATGACATTTACTGAAGTTTCCTGGCAAATAAAGGTCTTTTACCACATAAGGAAAAAGAAAAGCATACCTGTACCATTGGGTTAGAAGACCAGCTACCAAGCTTCAACATCCACAGGGTGTCCTACCCAAGGTCCCAGATATGCTTAATTGTATTACCAAAGACTGATTAGAAAGTATATCTGGATGATATACTTTGCAAACATTTGACTTTGAAACACCAGCAACACCTAGTGTTGCTATCTAAAGGAAATATATGATAAATACTGTTTCATGGGAAAATGGAAACCAGGTAAGCACCTAAGTGAAAATCTCAAAGTAACTCTGATATGGCTTTGTCCTTACAACCAAAAAGCCTTATGTAGTTCAGCTTCATTAAATTCAGTCACCCAAACACAGTTGTCTGCTGTCTCTGAGCTGTCCTAGTGTGGCCTGCCTGGCATTGAGCTGCTGGTTCAGAAGGACATTATCTCCCATAGATGCTACTAACACTGCTGAGTGCTAGAGTATCTCAAAAGCATGAGGTCTCAACACTGGACCCTGCATGTCTAAGCTCAAACCAAATAGCGCTGCACAGCAACATATATCAGCTTAAAAGCCCAACTCTGGTACCCATGCTTGTGGAGCTAGAAGGAACTTTGCTACCACCGCACAGAGGTAGGCATGAGGTGTATGATATTCACAACATTAAAATACATATGTGCAAAATTAAATGAACCACAGCAAGAACCACAAGAGAAAAAAAACCTCCAACATAAAATAAGAAACAAGACCTCTAAAAAGAACAAGCTTGATGAACAACAATTAAAACAAGAAACACTACTCATCATACAGTTATTTCTTAAAAGTTTCTTTCTGATGGTCACGCTTCTGTTTGTTATTCTTAAAACATTATTACCAAGTACTTCAGTGCTAGCCAAATCTAGTGTCATGCTCCCTAGCAGGGAAACTGTGACGATCATTCAATCACTATTACTGTATTATTTTCTTGTGGGTTTTCTCTTACCATGGGACTTAACTTTTAAAATTTTTCTGTATTTGTATTATGCTATCAAATCATGGCACAGCCCTCTTATTTCTAGCACTATGCATGCAGGCAGACAATCCCGCCCATCCTGGCCATCTACAAATAAGCCAAAAATCAACAGGCAGGTGAAATGAACAGTAATAGGCATGGCAAAGAAATTAGAAACAGGACACACAACAATCTCAGTATTTTAAACAGCCTAATCACTTCCCTAGTTCTAGCAGTGTTACAGAATGCTACTTGTAAACAGATGTTTGAAGAAGGTCGGGGAGCTGATGGATAATGTATTTACAAGGAAACCCCCAACTGCACAGAGGAAGCACAGAAGGTGCTTGTGAGAAAGGCAGCAGAAGGGTGGAAGAAGTCAGCAGCACTTGCAAAGTAGAGGTGGGTGTCAAAATCTCAAAAGCATGTAAGAGCTAATAGGCAGACACAGAGTACTGATATCATGGAGCATAAGAGTGGTGACCGTGTCCATTAGAAACACACATAGGAAGGTAAGCATTACAGACTGAAAACAAATGTTTGCATTCAGTTTGGAGCACCTTCTCACTTCATTACCCCTTGAATTTTAGCAATGGCTCAGAAAGGAGGACCATGTCTGTGGACCACATGCTGTGGTCAGATACAAACATTCAATAATCTCAGAGTTCATGGTTTCCCATGTTTGAATCCACTCTCCCCTTTTTCCCATCAAAATACATCAGCAGCTATTTAAGCACACCATTATGTATGTTAAAACCTACTTTAACATACATAACAATCTTCCTCTTTTTGTACCCCTTTCTTGCTGCCAAGAGTGGAAAGATAGCAAGTGTGTCTCAACATGACAGCAAGAACAGCATGTACATGAACTTTCCTGACAGCAGGAAAGAGAAATGCCTCTCATTTCCCAGGATGAAACATTTTGGTGGGTGGGGAGATGCCCTCCTCTAGGTATTTTTCCTTCCATTAAACTGGAGAAGTTTGTGCCAATCCCTAAAAAACTAATCCAATCTCAACTAAACCAGCCTCAGCTGAAAAAAATATCTAGCTCCAGGTGAGGTGAAATATTCCAGCTTTGTAATATTTCTCCCCTGAAATCATTAGAAAAGCAGCTGTATTATTTTCCAGGCATTCTTAAGTTACTAATGCTAAGTCAATCATAAAAAATGCTCCTTCTTTGGTCTTTATTAATTCACAGATATTTTCAAGAAGTGTGCTTAATCCTAATATTTGGGAGTACAAAGTCACAACAGCTTTAATTTTGACCTCATTGCCATTCCGTAAAGCATGCACCCAAGTGCAATAAGGCACACATAGTCTTTCTGACTTTGGCCTCTGCCATTCTCCAGCATTCCCTGATGAATACAAGGGCATACAAAAAGAATTTAGCAAGTCATGAACTTGCCCTTGCAAAGGTAACCTAACCTTGCAAAGGTAAACCCAGATATTTTATTTCATGAACTGGAGGAGTATGTTTATCATAGCTTATTTGAACTCCTACCACCAGAAGAAAATTGCAGACAGCATAGCTGTCAACCACAGTTCATGTTGGAAAATACCAGTATCACATTTTAAATAGTATTTTCCAGTTTATTCTATCTCAGCCCCCTTCTCACTGCATCCTGTGGATCTTAAAATCTCTTGAGAACTCACTGTCACAAGTTCGCAGCTAGCAATTCCAAACAGATGCTGCTGGGTACATTCCTGCCTCTGCTCTCGGTCCCAGCCCCACGGTGAGGAGAGCACAAGTAGCATTCCCGAGTCCACAAAAACTGAGATCCCTGCATACCCTTTTCATTTCAATCTAGAGAATCCTCACATAACCTAGCACAGGGCCCACCAGGGGAAATTGGGAAGACCACCTTGCAGGTCAGGTCTGTGCTTAAGCAGCCCCATCAGCTCCCAGGGCCAAGGGGATAGGTAAGGCCTGACCTTCAGTCATCGTTCTGGAAGCCCTGCACCATCCTGCCTGCTGGAGGAAAGAGGAGCCAGCAGCAAGTTTATTATGGGTGTTAATAATCAAATCACCTTTGTCAGGCTGGACTTCTGCCTGCCAGATTTAAAAGCCATCCATCACAGGAGCTGTCCAGGGCTCCTGGAGGAGTGGAGGGTCGTGCACCCAGGTTTCCCCAGCAGCCCCTTACACCTTACCTTGACAAAGAGAGAGATGTCGTGTTCCTGTTTCTCCTCATCTTCCTCCTCCAGGGCGGCAGGCGAGCCTCTCTCGTTCTCTTCGTCCTTCTCCCGGCCCTGCACGCCGTTAAGGCTCCGACCTGCCGTGTCCCACTCTCCGCCCCCAGGGCCCGGGGTCTCGCTGCGCTGCCCAGCCGCGTCCTCTTTCCCCTGCCCCCGGGGCCTCGCTGCCCTCTTCTGCCACCGCCGGGGCACCGGCTCCCTGCTCCGCCACTACTGCCTCCACTCCGTCCTCGCCGGCGGGGCCGACCGACGACCGGCGTCCGCCGTCGGCCTCCCCTCCGGCCGGCAACACCACCTCTGCTTCCTCGCCGCTACTGGGGGCCGACTCGCTTCCCACCGGGGCCACCGCCTCCTCGGCTGCCACCAGGGCTGCCTCCCGCACCACATTCTCCGGGGCTGCCTCCCGCACAGCATCCTCGGGGTCTTTTCCAGCCGGGGCTGTCCCTGCGTGCTCCTCCGGGTCTGTCCCCGTTGGGGCTGCCTCCCGCACCGCCTCTTCGGGATTTGTCCCCGCTGGGTTTGTAGCCGCAGGATCCTCGAGGTCTGTCCCCGACTGAGCTTCCTCGCTCTCTTCCTCCTTGGGGTCTTGCCCAGCCGCCTCTTCGGCGTTTGTCCCCGCCGGGGCTTTCATCATCGTCTCCTCGAAGTCTGTCCCCGACGGGGCTTCTTCCCTCACTTCCTCCTCAGGGTCTGGCCCTATCGGGACTGTCACCATCTCCTCCTCGAGGTCTGGCCCCGTTGTGGCTGCCTCAACCTTTTCGGGCTCCGTTCCTGCCGAGGCTGCCCCCTCGGGCTCCGTCCCCGCCGCGGCTGCCTCTACAAGCTCCGTATTCACCAGGGCCACCGCCGCGCCCTCGGGTTCTGCCCTTGGCGGCGTGGAGCCCTGGGGCTCCCCTCCTGGCAGACCCTCGCTCCCCGGGCTTTCCCCGTCGGGAACTCGCTGATCAGCCCCCGCCGGAGGCTGCTGCTCCGTGCCCAGCCCGCTTGACATCTCCACCGCCCCCTCGGGGAATCCGCTCCCCGTCCCGGCGCTGCCGACCGGGACCACCTTCGCCTCGGCAGCCTCCTGCCCAGCCGTCTCCACCTCGCTCAGCCGCGGCGCCTCGCTGTGGGGGGACCCGACCGGAGGCTCCGCCGTCCCCTCTGCGGACACCTCTGGTTGCAGCTCCCCGGCGGCCTCTTCCTCATCGCCTCCTTTCCGGGGGACATCGCTCCCCTCCGGCGGCTGGGAGCCGGGCTGTCCCGGGCTCTCCGCCATGCCGGCCTCCCCACGGGCCGCTGCCCCAAAGTGCAACAGCACGGGCGCGTCCGGCCGCCGGAACGAGCAGAAACGAACGGGAAAGAGAGGAGCCGTCGCCGGGGATCAGCACCGGGCTCCGACGCGGGGGACGGCGGCGCCTGCGCAGGGCCAGCCCCGGGCCCCTGGGTGTGTGAGGAGGGGGGCAGCCACAGGTGCCTGCGCTCCTCCTCCTTCTGCCGCGCCTGCCCCGCGCAGGACAAAGCCCGAGCGTCCCTCGGCCTCCGCCCCACATCTCTCCACCGCGGCAAAGCTCTTCTCCGCTGATTTCGGCTGTAGCTGACACGGGAGGAGGGGCGAGAGCCTGACCGCGACCTCGGTGGCACCGAGCGATGCCAGCTTGCTCTCCTCACGGCCTTCTCCTCCCTACCCGTCGGCTGCCTGCAGGTGCTCGGCGGGACTGGAGCCTTTTACAAAGAGTGCTCCAAAACCTGTCCCTTCCCTGCCGCTCCCCTCTAGCAGCCCCACCGGGTCTAGACATGCCTGCTAAGCACCTGCTGCCCTCCTGTGCTTTGCCTGCCCCCCCCACCCCCAAGCCCCCCAAACTATTTCTGCCCTTGCTTTTCCCCTTCGCTGCTTTTCACAGCCACAGTGTCACTTGCAGCCCTTCAGATGCTCTGCTGCTCTTCCCAGCCACAAGCCTTGCGATGCTGACAGGTGGGAGTGACAGCCACCAAGGAGCTGAGGGCTTGCTGGCCGCCAGAACAAGGAATGGATGCCATTCCTCAAATCCAGGTTTACAAAGGGAACCACTAATCCTGCTGATGCTGATGATGATGCACTGAAACTGACAGAGCCCCCGACAGTCTTCACAAGGGTTTCTTAAAAATACAGATGAATCAATACCTCATCTCAGCAGGTACTCAGTATCTGAAGTGTATTCCCAGGCCTCTTTAGGCTGCACCACAAACATCGTGAAGAAGGAAAAATATCCTTATTGACTTGCAAAAGTTGTAAGAGGAAGCATCCAAACCCTGTGCAAAAAAAAAACCCCTAGATTTACATACTTTTAAGTAGCTTTTCTTCATATATGACCAAGTGAAGCACTATGTGCCTCTGAGAGAGTCTGCATTTAAATGCTATGAGAAATAGCATGGTCTGTGCAGAGAGGATAGCTGGTGTGATAGCTGGTGTGAAAGAAGCACTAACTTCTAGCTTGGGTAAGGCAGCTTCAGGTTTATCCCGCAGGCCTTCTTCTGTTCCACACATCCTTTTCACACTTCTGGTAATTTCTCTGGCTTCTGGAGGCCCTTTACAGAAATAAGGACAATCATCAGGTTCTGGAGTGAGGATAAGCTTCAGATTTGCTTGTGAGAAAGAAGACACTTTCTAGGAGATCCAGCCAGTTCTAGTCCCACTCTTCTCAGAAGTGGTTTATGAGAAAGCATTACTTAAGCTATTGGAATGGAAAATAGTTTTCTAGGTGCAGAGACAACAGTGGATGGCAAAGTTAGCTGAGAGGAGTGAGATATCATATTTAAAACACATGCAGTTAGACAGTTTTATGTATGTGTATGTAAACCCACTTTTTTATCTGTGAGAGTAGGAGGAGCAGAGACAGACTGAACACACGGGTTTGGAGTGGGTGGAAAGGGAGAAGACGCAGCCAACAGGAGATCGGAAATGCTATAGAATAAATCATTCCATCAATACCTGTTCTGAGAAAAATAGATAGATAGACAATAATACAATAAACAATCCGGAAGCTAGTTTTCGTAGCACTTATGCTTCCCCAAAAGTGCCTTGCCAGTGAGACAAAAACACAGGAGCAGTTGTGTCCAAAAGAGATGCTTTTTGAAGATTTAGGAATGGAGGATCTGCATCTGGCAATGGAAGCATTGCAGCTGGACCCATTGTAAGGCAATTATTTCACTTGTCTCTTACGGGTTCTGACTAGTGGTAGAATGACACATCTCAGTCACCTCGATTTCTATATAGATAATATTGGTTTACTTGTCCTAACCTTTGCTGAAGGGTTCTAATTGCAGAGCTTATTCATTAACATCAGTGTCCTATTTTTCTTTATTTGTCTATTTCCTGCTCTGTAGCTCAGAATGAAACAAGGTGAGGATTTCAAGGCCAGCAAAAAAAAACCTTTCAGTGGTAAACACTGCCTCATCATTAACATTGGGCAATGTTTAAGTGTAGCAAAAGATTAGCTTTTTAAATACTCACATGAAGTCTGACATAGGAGGACCAGAAAAGGATCATCAGCTGTCAATGGCACCTTGATAGACAAGATGGTATTATCTTTGTAGGACAGAGAGAAGTTTAAGGTATAGTGTTTGATACAATTACGATTTTTCTGCAGTAATGACTGCTAGTTTGTAACAGACCTTGATGTATTTTTCCTCAAGAATGCTAACAGAGGTTTTTGAATTCTTCTGCAGTTGACACCTAGCAGCGACTGCGTGCAAGCGCTGTGTTAACTGTTACTGCTCTAGCAGGTCAACTTGCTGGTCCCCGTGCAAGCAAGAGAGACAAAGTAGGAAGTCTGAGAGCCAGGGGACAGGGTAAGGAGTGTTGGGGTAGGCACAGTTCAGAGGAGAGCTGACCAGTCAGCTTGACATTGCTCCTTGCCACTCTTCAGCACTGTGATTTCACAAGGGCATTTTGAAAATGCACCATTAAAATTGGATCTGTCTCAGCGAAATCCCAGAGCTTTGGATATCTGTTGTTCTGTGCCTCACTGCACTTAGCACTCTCCCCCTCTATCTCAGTTACTTAACAATTAATCTCTCCAGCCTTCACACTCCTCCCATACACTACCTTCAAGCTCTTTACACCCCATCTGTTTCTAAAATAGGTCCTTAGCTAATAAATACTATTTTCTCAGTTTGGCTTCAGGACGGATTACTGCAAAACTTCTTAATTTAAAAGATGAGTGCAGGTAATTAAATATCACAGATGTTAGACATTAGTAGACAACATGAAGATCCTTTTATAGTCTGTTAGAGAACAAGTTATATCCCTGGGGGAATATCTTGATTAGGCTGTACTTGCTTAGGATTATTGTAACTTCTTTTTCTTTCCTGGTTGTACAGGGAGTTGCAGAGAAAGGTTGTAGTTTTTGCAGCCTGAGGTAAGGAAAAAATGCCTATGGAATTACAAGGGTCTCAGAGAAAGCCCTTCCCACCAGCCTGCCTAACTCCTGGGACAGGTCAGCCTCACTGCAAAGGGAGCAGACTGGGGTATTTTTTCATGCCACTGAGAATCCAGTTCACAGTCCTGTGCCATGGCAAACACATATGCCAAATATTTAATGCTTTGCCCTAAAAAAAACTGGGATTATGGAGTCAGCAAGGCTTTTTTTTTTTTTGCCTCCCTCTGCAGGCCACTGCCTCCCACAGAAGCTTGCTCTGCCTGTTCCCTGGTGCCTGCTCTGATTGAAGTTGTGCTGTTTCATCAAGCATATGCATTTGCTCTTCCAGAGTTTGCCACATTTCAGAAGTGAAGCTATATATCCCCAGGCCAAAAGCTGCCTGCAC